>CM040394.1:75220832-75820832 GCA_022702515.1 Ilyophis sp. 1 JC-2022
ATCGGGCATACAGAATTATTGGTCAGCCTGCATCTCTTGCCCATACAAATGAATGTTTCAACCTCGTGAGACAATTCCCAACGAGGCCAGGTTACACGTTCTCCGTCAAAACACAGAAAATATTTTTACAGGACCGAATAAAGAAGGCTACCAAGGAAGGCTAGAGAGAGCTTTTAATCAGCAGTGCAGAGAGGTTTTAAAATAAATCTAAACTCAACGCAGGAGGCCTGTCACAGTCGGCCTCTTCGTTGGCTCGTTTTGAACGGGGAATCTCTGCTCCGACTGTAACTTGGATGCTGCAAACGGCACAAGCAGGGGCAGCAGGTCGGAATGGAGCACCACTTTGGCCTTTAGCAAAGCCACCTTTAATAAAATTTAACAACCTATCATCAATACCGTCATAAAAATCGATGCTTTGAGCTGGAGCAGCCTCTGAGCTTACAGGGCCGCCTGGCACTTAGAGCAGCTCCCTCTCTCTCTCTCTCTCTCTCTCTCTCTCTCTTTCTCTCTTTCTCTCTTTCTCTCTCTCTCTCTCTCTCTCCATTTAACTATGTATTTGTCTGTCTATCTCTGTCCGTCCGTTGCTGTCGTTCTGTCTGTGCTGCAGGTGCCTGTGTGAGCATTGCTATGAGTTATCAGACCCAGTGAGACGGGCTCATATAGACTGCTGTAGGCCGGCTATTAAGTGCTGGTTTCCGTGGCCACAGCCTTGCTGGCGGTCTGGCGGAAAGAGACGGGGCTCATTAGTGTCGCATTTGATGCGGAACTGCAGAGGTGGGGCCGGCGTGTTTCTGTCTCTCCACCAGGTCCCGTCATCTCGTCTCTCTCTGAAGGTGGTGTCACCACCTCTCTCTTTCTCTATCCATCTCTCTCTATCACTCTATGTCTTTCCCCATATCTATCTATCTATCCCTCTGTCTCTGTCTCTCCCCATTCTATCTATCTCTCCATCAGACAGAGTCAGAAGAGAAGGAAAAGCACGTTTCAGTGCAGTACTCTAGTGTTCAGATTGGTTGGCGTTTTTCTTACTCTGTGGTGCTGCGAGGTTTTCCGTGCTCTCAGGTAGTCTTCATTTATAGTCCAGGGAAAGGAAAAGAGTGCCTTTGAGTATGACTGAGGGACCTGGGCCTGTACGCCAGCCGTGCTTGCCTTCAGACCCCAGCCTGAGAGTGATAATGCATTCTCTGTGGAGCTTCTCAGTTAGATGTGAATACAATGATAGATCTATCACTGGAGAGAAGATCTACCCCCCCCCCCCCTCCTAAAAGCAAAAAAACAAACAAAAAAAGAACAACACCAACCAGGGTAAGAATTTTACGGCGGCCACGACCGTGATGCCCAGAAAATCATACGGCCAACATGGCATTTGTGCCCTGCTACTGTCAAAATCTCGCCAGTCAGTGATCTTGTAGAAATGCAGTAGTTCTTGCAGCTTGAATTGGATACGTGCAAGCGTCACATAGCAATAGCATCAAAGCCACTAGCAAGAAACAGAAAACAGAAGCGAAACTTAAAACAGACGGGAAACCTTAAAAAGGAAGAAAAAGAAGAACAGAGAACTATATGAAGGTACGCAAACTAGCTAATGATCGATAGAGATAGCTGACTTATTTAGTGCTTAACTGAATCAATCATCTCTGTTTTTAATAACACTTAACGTTAACGTAAGTTCAAGTTGACAGCTATTTACTAGCTTCAGTAGCTTGCTAGAATCCGATTCGCACTTGTCTGGTTCGTACTTATTACCTAAAGCTAATTAGCCAGTTTTATTATCTGGCTTTCTAACACTGCACTATCGCCTTTCCAGAACAATGCCACGATTTAAGAGAATTCAGAAAATAAATGAAAAACGTTTACAAGATTCGGCAGCAAAGTGCATGCGACTGTATGACTTTGTCAAACGGTGGGTTCTAAAGTTGCATTTTCATGGTTCAACTACGGTTGCCAACTCAGGTAGAATTTTTTTCTTTCATCCATTTTTCAGCTAATGTTAAACTGCTACCTATTTTATCTGCTGAGCAACAACGTTGGAACTTGGCATATTCTATATATTCTAGGTTGCAGATAGCTTGCAGATAGCCTAGCTGAGTGGTTCCAAAACTCGGTCCTGGGGCCTCCCTGTGTATGCTGGTTTTCGTTCCAACAACAATCGCAATCTTAAAACATTAACAAGCTGTTAATTTTTCCATCCTCAAGTGATGATGAGTCAGATTAAAGACTCTCTCTCACACACAGAGTATTGCATAACATACAGGAGGCATATAATATGACAAGACAACTTCAAATGTTAGTGTTTTTAATTGATATTAAAAAAGTTAATAATTTATGTTTTTCCATGTCATTTGTGTTTTTTCTTATCGGAAAGTCAAGTTATTTATTTGTAGGCTCCAAATCCTCTTATTTCACTCAATGGCCTTTGTGCCCTGGTATGTGGCCTTTGTGTCCTAAAATTTTTTGTGACACCGAAGGCCAAATGGCCTTGCCCCTAAAATGACAAAATTCCAAGCCTGACACCAACAATTCACCAAAGAAAAAGATGGATGTTCAGGGTTACAGAATTCTAGCCCTGGAGACCATAGTACTGGTGGTTTTCATTCGTCCCCTTCAATCAGGAACTGATTTAAACCTGGAACACCAGGGGCCACATGTATAAAACTCGGAGTAAAAAAATGCGTAAAAGAACGCTCAGGGTGAAAGTCGGAAAGCATTTTCTACCTCTGCCTTTTTGTCACGGTGTCGCCATATCACACAGACTCCAAACATTGCATACATATGGTGTCCAGCGTGTGCAGAGATACGCAGATTCTCACAGCATGTGTTAATACATCAGAATTTCTGTGTGTAAACTCCCTTACACGGCTTTCTGAAGGCATTTTTCTGTTTATACATGTGAGTTAAGGTGAGTTAACCCTCATATTATCTTGTCATTTTATGACACATTTTATGTTTTGGGTCAAACTGACCCCAAAAGTTGAAACTGAAACAAAACTATTGTGATATAAAACTTTTGACACTTTCTGTTTCACCCAATTGGCTAGCCTTTTATCTCCAAATATTTAAAGTTTTTGATGAAACATCTCATTTTACAGCCTGAGGTAAGTGAAAGTTTGTGAAGTTAAAAACCAGCATGCGAGCGGGCCACCAGAATCACCCACAAAAAATCAGAGATAAAAAATAAAAAGGTTGTATATTTTTTTATTTACCCCTGGCATACATCGACTGCTCAGGACACAAGTGCCAAATGCCTAATCAAAGGGAAACAGGACCTTCACCGCTTACCTACCTAAGCCTAGCTGACTACAGATCTCTCCACTGGCTCTGTTTCCCAGAGCAGGTCTCTCAGCTGTGTGCGGGATCCACTGGCTCTGTTTCCCAGAGCGGATCTCTCAGCTGTGTGTGGGATCCACTGGCTCTGTTTCCCAGAGTGGATCTCTCAGCTGTGTGTGGGATCCACTGGCTCTGTTTACCAGAGTGGATCTCTCAGCTGTGTGCGGGATCCACTGGCTCTGTTTCCCAGAGTGGATCTCTCAGCTGTGTGCGGGATGCACCGGCTCTGTTTCCTACAGCGGATCGCTCAGCTGTGTGTGGGATGGACTGGAATGCAGCTGCTTATACACTGAATCTGTATGCAGAAGCAATACACACTGTCTGCAATGATTCTGTGAGTTATATGGCAATTATTTTAAACACCCCAACAAACGTTCTTTTTTTCACTGTTCATAAACAAGTCCCTAATGAAGCAGAGCTTACAGCTTGCCTTAATGGCGTCGTTTTTCATCTTACTGCTTTCTTGCTTAGGAAACTACAGTTGTGTTCATTTTCTAAAATGATACGATAATATACTTATACTTAACATGCAGCGCTTCACTCTCTATTGATTGATTCGTTTAAAAAAAATGAATCTGTTAATTTGATGTTACTTTGAATCATAATTGCTTCAGTTTCAAAAATAACATACACCCTCATTAATTTGACTTAAAAACTGCAATTCATTTTGGAAGAAATTTGTAATGTATTCTGTGCCATAATGTCACCTGTGTGAGGAGAAGCACTCATAAAAGATGTATAATTTCAGAATTGCACTACACAAACTTTAGCACCCTGAAGCAACACAAGATGATATTGGTAAGCTCTTATTTCCCCAAATTTTTTATCAGAAAAGAAATAAGGATTCACCGTTAGTGGGAACTTTCTGCCATCATCTGCAGTCCTGCATTGTGGCTTTGGATCTGGTGAGATTAAGGAATCGGCTCATTTGTTCTTGATGTGTATGTATGTGGTTTATGAGTCCTGCATTGTGGTATTGGATCTGGTGAGATGAAGGAATTGGCTCATTTGTTCTTGATGTGTATGTATGTGGTTTATGAGTCCTGCATTGGATCTGGTGAGATGAAGGAATCGGCTCATTTGTTCTTGATGTGTATGTATGTGGTTTATGAGTCCTGCATTGGATCTGGTGAGATTAAGGAATCGGCTCATTTGTTCTTGATGTGTATGTATGTGGTTTATGAGTCCTGCATTGTGGTATTGGATCTGGTGAGATGAAGGAATCGGCTCATTTGTTCTTGATGTGTATGTATGTGGTTTATGAGTCCTGCATTGGATCTGGTGAGATGAAGGAATCGGCTCATTTGTTCTTGATGTGTATGTATGTGGTTTATGAGTCCTGCATTGGATTTGGTGAGATTAAGGAATCGGCTCATTTGTTCTTGTTGTGTATGTATGTGGTTTAAGAGTCCTGCATTGTGGTATTGAATCTGGTGAGGATAAAGAATCAGCTCATTTGTTTCTGATGTGTATGTATGTGGTTTATGAGTCCTGCATTGGATTTGGTGAGATTAAGGAATCGGCTCATTTGTTCTTGATGTGTATGTATGTGGTTTAAGAGTCCTGCATTGTGGTATTGAATCTGGTGAGGATAAAGAATCAGCTCATTTGTTTCTGATGTGTATGTATGTGGTTTATGAGTCCTGCATTGGATCTGGTGAGATTAAGGAATCGGCTCATTTGTTCTTGATGTGTATGTATGTGGTTTATGAGTCCTGCATTGGATCTGGTGAGATTAAGGAATCGGCTCATTTGTTCTTGATGTGTATGTATGTGGTTTATGAGTCCTGCATTGTGGCATTGGATCTGGTGAGATTAAGGAATCGGCTCATTTGCTCCTGATCTGTATGTATGTAGTTTATGAGTCCTGCATTGTGGTATTGGATCTGGTGAGATTAAGGAATCGGCTCATTTGCTCCTGATCTGTATGTATGTGGTTTATGAGTCCTGCATTGTGGCATTGGATCTGGTGAGATTAAGGAATCGGCTCATTTGCTCCTGATCCTATGTATGTGGTTTATGAGTCCTGCATTGTGGCATTGGATCTGGTGAGATTAAGGAATCGGCTCATTTGCTCCTGATCTGTATGTATGTGGTTTATGAGTCCTGCATTGTGGCATTGGATCTGGTGATATTAAGGAATCGGCTCATTTGTTCCTGATGTGTATGTATGTGGTTTATGAGTCCTGCATTGTGGTATTGGATCTGGCAAGGATAAGGAATCGGCTCATTTGCTCCTGATCTGTATGTATGTGGTTTATGAGTCCTGCATTGTGGTATTGGATCTGGCGAGGATAAGGAATCGGCTCATTTGTTTCTGATGTGTAAATATGTGGTTTATGAGATGTCTGTACTTTCTTTTGATTCTCCACAGCGTTATTGTTACGGATTACCGCCTGACTCGCCCCCATATTTGTGAAAGCATTTTTTGTGCCCAGCACTGTTCTGATTGATGCGTCGGTACTGAAAAATATAAGAGATAAAAGAGTGGGGGAGCCCACCCCAGAGATGGGCTGACCTGCACTGTACACATTCGGAGGCCTTGAGGCTTTTAGGGAATGTTTTTTGGGAACGTTTATCCATCTCCATCTTTTCTTCTACGTGAGTGCACAGCAAGATATTCAGTGTTAATTCAACTTTAACACAGTTTATATGAGCTCAACAGGGATCACATGTACTCTATCAGAGTTGATTTATGCACAACATAGTAACCCTTTTCTTGATGTATATGCCACAAAGCCGACATTACACTGTTATTAATGTTCCACGACACCTGTCATTACCGTTCATGACAGTGCATTCCTGCGATATATGACATTACACTGACAGAATGCATTCTGCCATCACGTTGTAGACTGCTTTGTGAAATGATCTGCAGACATTACGACAGCAAATTAAGACTATGGATAATGTAATACCCTGTTGCTGTTAACAGGTGTTATGTCATAATTATGGCAGTGTAATTTAAGCTTTATGTCATACAGTACAATTGAAGTGTTTCCCTGAATATTTTACTGTGCGGGTTTGTCAGGAATGGAAAAGGCAACAGGCGGAGCAGGATACCTTTATCAACAGAAAGCTTTGATTATATGATTTTTTTTCCCCAGCGTGCACCACCTTGCAGAGCTTTCATTTATTATGTATTCATTTATATTTCAAACACTTTATGGTACGTGAAAGGTAGAATCCACAAAAGGATTGTGATGCTCTAACACCTGTTAAATTGTGTGAACCAACTTTATAAAACTACGTACAATTTACAAAGGAATGGCCGACCCTACCAAGAAAATAGTGGCTTAATTCCCTATCTGTGACATTCAAAATTAAATTGTGCTGTTTACATGTATTTCAGTGGCAATCTGACTAATTTTATGCAAAAATCACACAATACAGAGCATGTCTGATTCACAGAGGTAATCACAAATTACTACTGGAAATAAACAAGGATATTTTAAAGAACTGAAATATATGGATATATATGAGGGAATTCGACCATTATATGCTACAATACTATAATTATTTGATGACAAAGCTGAGAGTGAACCCGTTTGCTGCTATAGTTTAAGTACGCTATTTCACTGTACAGAAACAAATATTTAGAGAACTCCAATAAGCATTCAGTCGAAATGGTACATAAATTGAAATAGTAAGTTGATCCAAGCAATACTGAAGAGGCCCTTTTGCTGGTCATACATCCGATCTCATCTGTGGCTCAGTTTTTAAATTATTCCTCTTTATTAATGCTGTGCCATTCTGAGCACAATTCAAATGAATCCCTTTGTAAAACGACAGTCAGGTTCACAGGTGATGTTATTCAATCAGTACTTGCTTATCTTGAAAGCTATCGAGCTAAACCAGCTTTGTACTTTCATTTTGCATTCATTTTGATTTCATTTTTTTGAGTTTATTATTGCAGCTTCGTCGATGAAATTTGGCCTCACCCTCGCTCAAAAAGTATCTTATAAATGCTTATCTGTTGGCTGAAAGTAGATTTATTTTTTTTGCACTGTGTTCTCTAACTATTTGGAAGTGTTTGCAAAGTTTCATGAATACTTTAGTGAATGAGCACAATTAATATGGCACATACAGCATCAGTCCTGCAGTGAATGAGTGGTTAATATGGCACATACAGCATCAGTCCTGCAGTGAATGAGTGGTTAATATGGCACATACAGCATCAGTCCTGCAGTGAATGAGTGGTTAATATGGCACAGACAGCATCAGTCCTGCAGTGAATGAGTGGTTAATATGGCACAGATAGCATCAGTCCTGCAGTGAATGAGTGGTTAATATGGCACAGATAGCATCAGTCCTGCAGTGTATGAGTGGTTAATATGGCACAGACAGCATCAGTCATGCAGTGTATGAGTGGTTAATATGGCACAGACAGCATCAGTCCTGCAGTGAATGAGTGGTTAATATGGCACAGACAGCATCAGTCCTGCAGTGAATGAGTGGTTAATATGGCACAGACAGCATCAGTCCTGCAGTGAATGAGTGGTTAATATGGCACAGACAGCATCAGTCCTGCTGTGAATGAGTGGTTAATATGGCACATACAGCATCAGTCATGCAGTGAATGAGTGGTTAATATGGCACAGACAGCATCAGTCCTGCAGTGAATGAGTGGTTAATATGGCATAGACAGCATCAGTCCTGCCGTGAATGAGTGGTTAATATGGCACAGACAGCGTCAGTCCTGCAGTGAATGAGTGGTTAATATGGCACATACAGCATCAGTCCTGCAGTGAATGAGTGGTTAATATGGCACAGACAGCATCAGTCCTGCAGTGTATGAGTGGTTAATATGGCACAGACAGCATCAGTCCTGCAGTGAATGAGTGGTTAATATGGCACAGACAGCATCAGTCCTGCAGTGAATGAGTGGTTAATATGGCACAGACAGCATCAGTCCTGCAGTGAATGAGTGGTTAATATGTCACAGACAGCATCAGTCATGCAGTGAATGAGTGGTTAATATGGCACAGACAGCATCAGTCATGCAGTGAATGAGTGGTTAATATGGCACAGATAGCATCAGTCCTGCAGTGAATGAGTGGTTAATATGGCACAGATAGCATCAGTCCTGCAGTGTATGAGTGGTTAATATGGCACAGATAGCATCAGTCATACAGTGTATGAGTTGTTAATATGGCACAGACAGCATCAGTCATGCAGTGTATGAGTGGATAATATGGCACAGACAGCATCAGTCCTGCAGTGAATGAGTGGTTAATATGGCACAGACAGCATCAGTCCTGCAGTGAATGAGTGGTTAATATGGCACAGACAGCATCAGTCCTGCAGTGAATGAGTGGTTAATATGGCACATACAGCATCAGTCCTGCAGTGAATGAGTGGTTAATATGGCACAGACAGCATCAGTCCTGCAGTGAATGAGTGGTTAATATGGCACAGATAGCATCAGTCCTGCAGTGAATGAGTGGTTAATATGGCACAGATAGCATCAGTCCTGCAGTGTATGAGTGGTTAATATGGCACAGACAGCATCAGTCATGCAGTGTATGAGTGGTTAATATGGCACAGACAGCATCAGTCCTGCAGTGAATGAGTGGTTAATATGGCACAGACAGCATCAGTCCTGCAGTGAATGAGTGGTTAATATGGCACAGACAGCATCAGTCCTGCAGTGAATGAGTGGTTAATATGGCACAGACAGCATCAGTCCTGCTGTGAATGAGTGGTTAATATGGCACATACAGCATCAGTCATGCAGTGAATGAGTGGTTAATATGGCACAGACAGCATCAGTCCTGCAGTGAATGAGTGGTTAATGTGGCATAGACAGCATCAGTCCTGCAGTGAATGAGTGGTTAATATGGCACAGACAGCGTCAGTCCTGCAGTGAATGAGTGGTTAATATGGCACATACAGCATCAGTCCTGCAGTGAATGAGTGGTTAATATGGCACAGACAGCATCAGTCCTGCAGTGTATGAGTGGTTAATATGGCACAGACAGCATCAGTCCTGCAGTGAATGAGTGGTTAATATGGCACAGACAGCATCAGTCCTGCAGTGAATGAGTGGTTAATATGGCACAGACAGCATCAGTCCTGCAGTGAATGAGTGGTTAATATGGCACAGACAGCATCAGTCATGCAGTGAATGAGTGGTTAATATGGCACAGACAGCATCAGTCATGCAGTGAATGAGTGGTTAATATGGCACAGATAGCATCAGTCCTGCAGTGAATGAGTGGTTAATATGGCACAGATAGCATCAGTCCTGCAGTGTATGAGTGGTTAATATGGCACAGATAGCATCAGTCATACAGTGTATGAGTGGTTAATATGGCACAGACAGCATCAGTCATGCAGTGTATGAGTGGATAATATGGCACAGACAGCATCAGTCCTGCAGTGAATGAGTGGTTAATATGGCACAGACAGCATCAGTCCTGCAGTGAATGAGTGGTTAATATGGCACAGACAGCATCAGTCCTGCAGTGAATGAGTGGTTAATATGGCACAGACAGCATCAGTCCTGCTGTGAATGAGTGGTTAATATGGCACATACAGCATCAGTCATGCAGTGAATGAGTGGTTAATATGGCACAGACAGCATCAGTCCTGCAGTGAATGAGTGGTTAATATGGCATAGACAGCATCAGTCCTGCAGTGAATGAGTGGTTAATATGGACTATGGAACTGCCGCTCAGCGGTCCAGAAAACTGACTTCATCACTGCCTATGCTAAGGCGAAGTCCCTCCACTTCCTGGCTCTCACTGAGACCTGGATCACTCCAGATAACACAGCCACTCCCGCTGCTCTGTCTGCCGGCTATTCCTTCTCCCACACCCCCAGGGCCTCTGGCCGAGGCGGGGGTACTGGGTTGCTCATTTCCCCAACCTGGAAATTTTCTATTCACACTACACGCTGCCTGAAATTCTCCTCTTTTGAGTTTCATGCAGTCACTGTAACCCACCCGTCTACACTTAACATTGTAGTTCTCTATCGCCCTCCAGGTCCGCTCGGTGCTTTCGTGGATGAACTGGACACTCTCCTGAGCTCCTTCCCTGAGGATGGCAACCCTGTAATCCTACTGGGAGACTTCAACCTCCATCCTGAGAGTTCTCAGCTACCCAGTGTCGCCTCGCTCTTCCAGTCCTTCGCACTCACTCAATCCCCATCGCCTGCCACCCACAAGGCTGGTAACCAACTAGACCTTGTACTCACCAGGAGCTGCGCCACGTCTGAACTCACGGTGACCCCGCTCCACGTATCGGACCACTTCTTTATTTCATTCTCTCTTTCCCTCCCGCTCTCCCTCAACCCTACTAACGACCCACCCACTGTTATGTTCAGGAGAAATCTCCGCACCCTCTCGCACTCCTCCCTCACTACTTCCGCTCTCTCTAAACTTCCTCCTCCCGCTTCTTTTGCGAATATGCATGTTGATGTTGCCACCTCTATGTTTAACTCCTGCCTCTCTCAGTCTCTCAACTCACTTTGTCCTCTTGTCTCCAAAACAGCTCGACCATCACCCCCCTCCCCGTGGCTGACAGATTCTCTCAGATCCAGCAGAACCCTGCTGCGAGCCGCTGAGAGAAAGTGGAGGAAATCCAGATCCCCAGATGACCTGGCCTCCTATCACACTCTGCTGGCAGCCTTCACAGCTACAACTACATCGGCTAAGGCTTCTTTTTTTCAGTCCAGAATTAATGCATGTGTGTCTAATCCACGGAAACTCTTTTCCACCTTCTCCTCCCTGCTTATCCCCCCTCCGCCCCCTTCACCCTCCTCCCTCTCTGCAGATGACTTCCTAACCCACTTCGAGGGGAAGGTGGCCATGATCCGCAACTCCTTCACACCTCAGGTGACACCCCACATCCCCCGTACCGAACCCATCGCCACGCTGTCGTCCTTCAAGACTCTGGAGGAGGCAGATGTGCTCCAACTCATGACGCACCAGCGCGCAACCACCTGTGCGCTGGACCCCATCCCATCGGCAGTCCTCCAGTCAATATCCGCTGAGCTTGTTCCATACCTGTCTTCTATTATCAACACCTCCCTAACCTGTGGCCATGTCCCTGCTGTTTTTAAGACTGCCCGTGTAACCCCACTCTTAAAAAAACCTAGCCTGGACCCCTCTGATGTCAGGAACTACCGTCCTGTATCCCTCCTGCCCTTCCTGTCCAAAACCCTTGAACGAGCTGTACATAACCAACTGTCTGTTTTTCTCCACCAGAATAACCTGCTTGACCCCCATCAGTCCGGCTTCAGAACCGGACATTCCACTGAAACTGCTCTCCTGGCCGTGACCGAGGCACTCTCCAATGCTAGAGCCTCATCCCTCTCCTCTGTCCTGATTCTACTTGACCTGTCAGCAGCATTTGACACGGTCAACCACAAACTCCTGATCTCTACACTCTCTGAGATGGGCATTTCTGGGACTGCCCTCTCCTGGTTTGTATCGTACCTCACTGATAGATCCTACCAAGTCTCTTGGAAGGGTTCTGTTTCTGCACCCCATCCCCTGTCTACAGGAGTCCCGCAGGGATCTGTACATGGTCCTCTGCTGTTCTCCATTTATACAAAGTCTCTTGGTTCAGTAATCAATTCACATGGCTTCTCATACCATAGTTATGCTGACGATACTCAACTCTTCCTTTCTTTCCCTCCCTCTACCCAACAGGTGAAGGAGAGGATATCTGCTTGTCTGGCCGACATCTCTGAGTGGATGACTACCCATCACCTGAAGCTCAACCTCGACAAGACAGAGCTCCTCTTCATGCCGTACAAAACCTCCCCGCTACTCGACCTCTCCATCACCGTTGACGGGACCGTGGTGGCTGCCTCCCGCTCTGCAAAGAACCTGGGGGTGGTCCTGGACGACCAGCTGGACTTCAAAGACCACATCAGGGCGACGGCACGGTCCTGCAGGTTCCTCCTGTACAACATCAGGAGGATTCGACCGTACCTGACCACCTACTCCACCCAGCTTCTGGTCCAGACTATGGTCACCTCACGCCTGGACTACTGCAACTCCCTGCTCGCAAGCTTACCAGCCTGCGCCATACTCCCTCTTCAACTGATCCAGAACGCAGCTGCCCGGCTTGTGTTCAACCTCCCGAAATACTCACATGTCACCCCCCTGTTGAGGTCACTCCACTGGCTGCCAGTTGCAGCTAGGATCAGGTTCAAAGTTCTGACCCTGGCCCACACTGCAGCTAATAGGACAGGCCCCGTCTACCTGCAGGACCTGATCCAGACCTATGTTCCTGCTCGACCGCTTCGCTCTTCTACAGCAGGGCGCCTCGCACTTCCCCCCATCCGTGTCAATGGCGCCCGCTCCTCCCGACCGCGGAGCTTTTCCACCCTAGCTCCCCAGTGGTGGAACGAACTTCCCATTCCCCTACGCTCAATACCAACCCTGCCTGCTTTCCGTCGTGGCCTGAAAACACACCTTTTCAGGCTCCACCTGGACTAATACTTATCTAGGACCTCATGGTATGTCTTCTTGCTGAACTGTGTACTCAAGTTTATACTATTTAGAATAGCATTGTAGTAGAGATGATTTACCCAGTTCACTGTGAACTGCACTGTGTTCGTTACTAGGGATAGCTGATACTGTATGGGAAGAATGTGCTTTCTTATCTGTTGTGTAGTTACTTCGATGACCTTTCTATATGCACTTACTGTACGTCGCTTTGGATAAAAGCGTCTGCTAAATGACTGTAATGTAATGTAATGTAATATGGCACAGACAGCGTCAGTCCTGCAGTGAATGAGTGGTTAATATGGCACATACAGCATCAGTCCTGCAGTGAATGAGTGGTTAATATGGCACAGACAGCATCAGTCCTGCAGTGTATGAGTGGTTAATATGGCACAGACAGCATCAGTCCTGCAGTGAATGAGTGGTTAATATGGCACAGACAGCATCAGTCCTGCAGTGAATGAGTGGTTAATATGGCACAGACAGCATCAGTCCTGCAGTGAATGAGTGGTTAATATGGCACAGACAGCATCAGTCATGCAGTGAATGAGTGGTTAATATGGCACAGACAACATCAGTCATGCAGTGAATGAGTGGTTAATATGGCACAGATAGCATCAGTCCTGCAGTGAATGAGTGGTTAATATGGCACAGACAGCATCAATCCTGCAGTGAATGAGTGGTTAATATGGCACAGATAGCATCAGTCATGCAGTGAATGAGTGGTTAATATGGCACATACAGCATCAGTCCTGCTGTGAATGAGTGGTTAATATGGCACAGACAGCATCAGTCCTGCAGTGAATGAGTGGTTAATATGGCACAGACAGCATCAGTCCTGCAGTGAATGAGTGGTTAATATGGCACATAGAGCATCAGTCCTGCAGTGAATGAGTGGTTAATATAGCACAGACAGCATCAGTCCTGCAGTGAATGAGTGGTTAATATGGCACATACAGCATCAGTCCTGCAGTGAATGAGTGGTTAATATGGCACATACAGCATCAGTCCTGCAGTGAATGAGTGGTTAATATGGCACATACAGCATCAGTCATGCTGTGAATGAGTGGTTAATATGGCACATACAGCATCAGTCCTGCAGTGAATTAGTGGTTAATATGGCACATACAGCATCAGTCCTGCAGTGAATGAGTGGTTAATATGGCACATACAGCATCAGTCCTGCAGTGAATGAGTGGTTAATATGGCACATACAACATCAGTCCTGCAGTGAATGAGTGGTTAATATGGCACATACAGCATCAGTCATGCAGTGAATGAGTGGTTAATATGGCACAGACAGCATCAGTCCTGCAGTGAATGAGTGGTTAATATGGCACAGACAGCATCAGTCCTGCAGTGAATGAGTGGTTAATATGGCACAGACAGCATCAGTCCTGCTGTGAATGAGTGGTTAATATGGCACATACAGCATCAGTCATGCAGTGAATGAGTGGTTAATATGGCACAGACAGCATCAGTCCTGCAGTGAATGAGTGGTTAATATGGCATAGACAGCATCAGTCCTGCTGTGAATGAGTGCTTAATATGGCACAGACAGCATCAGTCCTGCAGTGAATTAGTGGTTAATATGGCACATACAGCATCAGTCCTGCAGTGAATTAGTGGTTAATATGGCACATACAGCATCAGTCCTGCAGTGAATGAGTGGTTAATATGGCACAGACAGCATCAGTCCTGCAGTGAATGAGTGGTTAATATGGCACAGACAGCATCAGTCCTGCAGTGTATGAGTGGTTAATATGGCACAGACAGCATCAGTCCTGCAGTGAATGAGTGGTTAATATGGCACAGACAGCATCAGTCCTGCAGTGTATGAGTGGTTAATATGGCACAGACAGCATCAGTCCTGCTGTGAATGAGTGGTTAATATGGCACAGACAGCATCAGTCCTGCTGTGAATGAGTGGTTAATATGGCACAGACAGCATCAGTCCTGCTGTGAATGAGTGGTTAATATGGCACAGACAGCATCAGTCCTGCTGTGAATGAGTGGTTAATATGGCACAGACAGCATCAGTCCTGCTGTGAATGAGTGGTTAATATGGCACAGACAGCATCAGTCCTGCAGTGAATGAGTGGTTAATATGGCACATACAGCATCAGTCCTGCAGTGAATGAGTGGTTAATATGGCACAGACAGCATCAGTCCTGCTGTGAATGAGTGGTTAATATGGCACAGATAGCATCAGTCCTGCTGTGAATGAGTGGTTAATATGACACAGACAGCATCAGTCCTGCAGTGAATGAGTGGTTAATATGGCACATACAGCATCAGTCCTGCAGTGAATGAGTGGTTAATATGGCACATACAACATCAGTCCTGCAGTGAATGAGTGGTTAATATGGCACATACAGCATCAGTCATGCAGTGAATGAGTGGTTAATATGGCACAGACAGCATCAGTCCTGCAGTGAATGAGTGGTTAATATGGCACAGACAGCATCAGTCCTGCAGTGAATGAGTGGTTAATATGGCACAGACAGCATCAGTCCTGCTGTGAATGAGTGGTTAATATGGCACATACAGCATCAGTCATGCAGTGAATGAGTGGTTAATATGGCACAGACAGCATCAGTCCTGCAGTGAATGAGTGGTTAATATGGCATAGACAGCATCAGTCCTGCTGTGAATGAGTGCTTAATATGGCACAGACAGCATCAGTCCTGCAGTGAATTAGTGGTTAATATGGCACATACAGCATCAGTCCTGCAGTGAATTAGTGGTTAATATGGCACATACAGCATCAGTCCTGCAGTGAATGAGTGGTTAATATGGCACAGACAGCATCAGTCCTGCAGTGAATGAGTGGTTAATATGGCACAGACAGCATCAGTCCTGCAGTGTATGAGTGGTTAATATGGCACAGACAGCATCAGTCCTGCAGTGAATGAGTGGTTAATATGGCACAGACAGCATCAGTCCTGCAGTGTATGAGTGGTTAATATGGCACAGACAGCATCAGTCCTGCTGTGAATGAGTGGTTAATATGGCACAGACAGCATCAGTCCTGCTGTGAATGAGTGGTTAATATGGCACAGACAGCATCAGTCCTGCTGTGAATGAGTGGTTAATATGGCACAGACAGCATCAGTCCTGCTGTGAATGAGTGGTTAATATGGCACAGACAGCATCAGTCCTGCTGTGAATGAGTGGTTAATATGGCACAGACAGCATCAGTCCTGCAGTGAATGAGTGGTTAATATGGCACATACAGCATCAGTCCTGCAGTGAATGAGTGGTTAATATGGCACAGACAGCATCAGTCCTGCTGTGAATGAGTGGTTAATATGGCACAGATAGCATCAGTCCTGCTGTGAATGAGTGGTTAATATGACACAGACAGCATCAGTCCTGCAGTGAATGAGTGGTTAATATGGCACATACAGCATCAGTCCTGCAGTGAATGAGTGCTTAATATGGCACAGATAGCATCAGTCTTGCAGTGAATGAGTGCTTAATATGGCACAGATAGCATCAGTCTTGCATTGAATGAGTGCATGGTTAATACTAAAAAATACAGTGCAACTCTGCCCTTCCAGTGGGCCCTCTAGGTCAGTGGGTCCCGCTCCTCTACTGTCGTAACATTTAATTAGTAACGTTGTTGCAAAATGGCACGGCTGCCATATGCGCTTGTGTTGCTTAGTAAATCTAATCGTTATTACAGTTATTACTGTATGACTTATGCTAACTATACAGTATATTCAGTTATCTAGCTACAACACAAGAGGAGTGAGGCTGAAGGATGAAATTAATGTGAATTATACTGACAGTGATGATCTGTCATGGGTCTGCGCAAATTATAGGCTACTGGGGAGAGTGACAGTACTTAACGTTACCTGTGGTAAATCTTTTGGTGGTAGCAAGTACCGGACCATGTCGGCTTACTCACCTCTGTATAATTTAAACAGTTAATATTGTTACATTTTTTTTGCCTTTGGTATAAAAGGACATTCTTTAATGCGAAAAGAACATTTTTATGTGTGAAAATGTGTACATTGTTTTTGTAGTAAATTAAATTTAATAGTAAAGATGTGGCAAGGGCTCAAACATGGTTGTCCAGCATGGAAGTCCGTTGCCCTAACCACCAAGCTAATGACACTTTCACATTTTGTTGTGCAGTTAGGCAGTCTCTTAAGCATTTAGCCTGTGTATCTTGCGATTGTAAGAAGAAGAAGAAGAAGAAGAAGAAGAAGAAGAAGAAGAAGAAGACGAAGAAGAAGACGAAGACGAAGAAGACACAAGAAGACACAAGAAGACACAAGAAGACACAAGAAGACACAAGAAGACACAAGTTTGGGGCTTTAGTGTGTGAATGTGTATCTGAATTCTGTGTGATTACATGAGGTCAGAAAGATGTTTTTAAGGGCTGAGAGTCTGTGGTCATTGTGTGTATTTCTGTAGGAAACCCTGAAAAGTGGCAAACTCTCTGTGATGTACAAACTCTCTGTCTCAGGGTATGGGGCATGCCCTGTCAAGACATAACTTGGCAGATGGCGTACCTGCCACCCCAATTTCCACCCCGATTTGGAATGGCCAATCGTCTTCAACTGCAGCCGCGTACATGTGCGTACCCCACAGTCGATTCGGGAGAGTGTAGACATCCGCGGTTCTCCTCCAAAACACATGGTGTCGCCAGCTGCTTCTTTATACACCGCAGGCTGCAGCTACGTCCGAGGAAAACCTTTCATATGTGGCTTTGACTGTAATCTACGGGAGCCTGATTGACCAGCGGCGGTTGCTAGATAGCGATGAACACGGAGCCCTATCCGACTGAGATGATGTTTAATCGTATTTTAAGTTGGACCTGGCTCCCGTGGTGCATGCAACCTTTATTGTCCTCAGCAAATGACATCTGATAGCTCAGTGTATGACAGCTGCCAATCATCCCCAAAATGATTGATGACTGAGTGCATGTATCAATGGGAGAGAATCCAAAAATTTTCTTAGTGGTGAGGCCACTGGACTCCATTTTATACATCTACAAGTCAGGTAGAGACCGAAATGCACTGTGTTGGAGTTAAAAGTAGAGAGGTATATCAGAGGTCATTTTACACTGAACATTTCACCGTGTGTAAGAGATGCAAAGATATCAGAATATTTAAATGCGTGTATGAGTTTAACGGCCATCTCTTTTCTCTGAAACAAACAACAACAATAAATATGTCCGCTCCGGCAATAAAGGAATCCCCGGTCTTGATGCATGGGGGCCAGTTGATCAGGCTTTATTCTCCCATACCCAGGGGGCATTTCTTGTGTTTTATCTTGAGCAGTAGCCTGGATGTTTCTCACAGGGTACATGGAGATTCACTGTTCACAATATAAATCAATTCACGCAAAATATTACTGGCAGCCAGCCTTTAATAATTCACAGTGTTTGTGAATTGTGGGCGCCCCAGTCACTCCTGCTCTGACTAAGCTGCTATTTGTGTCCTTAGTTCTGTTCCCCCTGCACCAGTTCAATCAATACAAGTTAACGTTGCCTTAGGAAAACGGTGATTAGAAAGTCGCTATGAATTATGAGGGTGTACGGCGGCGACATGCGTTATTAGGTTTTTATGTATGCATTCGCTAATGGAAGGTATTAGGACTCTATTGTGCCCAAATGGCAAAGTCAGGTTGGAAGCATTCAGTAAAATAAGGTTTATATTCTCTCCTTTGCTCTGGTTGTGTGTGTGTGTGTGTGTGTGTGTGCGTGCGTAGATTTGTGTGTGTGTGTGTGTGCGCGTAGATTTGTGTATGTGTGTGTGCGTAGATTTGTGTGTGTGTGTGTGTGTGTGCTTGTGTGCATGTTTTTGTGTGTGTGTATGAAGACAGTGTGCATGCCTGTGCATGTGTACCTGTGTTTGTGTGTGTGTGTGTGTGCATGCCTGTGTGTGTGTGTGTGTATAAAGAGAGTGTGTGTGGCTCTGTTTGTGAGAGTGTGTGTGCGTGCATGCCTGTGTGTGTGTGTGTATGAAGAGAGTCTGTGTTGTGTAGTCAGTCAATGCACACCATCCCTATCTCTCTCTCGGCAGCTTGCTCTACTCTACTGTACATTACTCTACATTACGGGCGTCACAAGAAAATGACACTGCTGTTAATGCAACACCTTAAACCTTCAATTAACTTATTAAGCACTGACAGGCAGTTTAAGCAGCTTCTCTCAAACGGTGGGTGCTGCAGTTCTAATACTTTATGACTGCGGCTGTGGCCTCTATCTCCTCTGCGTAAAAGCACCATGCATTTATGGCTCATGGTGTGATAACCAAGAATATGTCGCCATGGACGTAGATTCTGGGAGGGGGTAAAACTTTGAATGGTCCTCCCCAATATTATTATGTTGTATTGGGTGGTATTGTTAGTGTTTCCAAAAAAACAAAATCTTAATGAAAATGTCCTGTTTGTTGTCCCCTCCAAATTGAAATGAGATCTACATGTATCATATCCTGAACCAGCTGTTCTGTTAGCCTTTTTAGCCCTTTTTGCCTTTATTCCTGTTCAGTTAGCCTTTTTAGCCGTTATTATTATTCTGTTAGCCTTTTTAGCCTTTCATCTTGTTCTGTTAGTCACTGAGGATAATTGATACCTTTAAAGTTCTTTATAATACACCACATGTATTTGAGAATCAAACCCTGTTTGGCTGCAAGTTGCAAGGGCAATGGACTGTACTTGTACAGTCAAGGGTGTAGTGGGGGGTGGAGCGCAGGGGAGCGGTGCTCCCTCACTTTTTGAATCCATTTGAAATGTCATTTTATTTTTATTATGCAGAAAAGATAATTGTATCACTAGAAAATGAGCCAGGAGAATAAAACGAGGTGTATTCTCATAAACTGTATATAGCCTAAATGGGAATTGCTGCAGCAGCATTGCCGGCAGATGTACATTGCCCCCTGCAGGTTCGTAGAATGGAACACTCCATAATTAATTTAGGAATGCTGAGCTACACATGCCCACAGGCTTGGAGCCATACATAATCTAGCCTACACATCTCTCTAGCCAAGACAATGTAAACTACCTATCTACAGACGGGTCACAAATAAAAGGAAAAACCCCTATAGTGTGGAGGGTCTTTTGGCTCTGTTATGCTGTGGGGTGTTTTTGTCCTGGCATGGCTTGTATCCACTTGTCCCCTTAGAGGGAAGGGTCACTGCAAATCAATACAACGTTATTCTGAGTGCTCACTTTTATTCTATGATGAAACATTTTTATCCTAATGGAAGTGGTCTCTTCCAGGATGACAATGCCCCCATCCACGGGGCACGAGGGGTCACTGAATGGTTTGATGAGTATGAAAATTATGTGAATCATCTGCTATGGCCTTCGCAGTCACCAGATCTCAACCCAATTGAACACCTATGAGAGATTTTGGACTGACGTGTTAGACAGCGCTTTCCACCACCATCATAAAAACACCAAATGAGGGAATATCTTTTGTAAGAATGGTGTTCCATCCCTCCAGTAGAGTTCCAGAAACTAGAATCTATGCCAAGGTGCATTGAAGCTGTTCTGGTGGCTTGTGATGGCCCAACTGTCATGGTTTGTGGGGTTTTATTTTCTTTTCGGTTGCGGTTCTCTTGGTTTCCCGATTGAGAATCTATCCGATTTTTTCCATATTCCATTCCGGGGTTTGCTTTCCCTCACTCATTATTCCTTTCACCTGTGCTGCTACCTGCAGGTTATTTAAGTTTCTGACTTCCACTTCCCTGGTGCTTTTTTGTCATTCAACATCGCATTGCGCCAGGTATAGCCAGGTACTAGCGACCTCGTGATAGTAAACGCTGTTTATGTTCACGGGGGACTTGCTATTAGCTAATTTTCAGGGATAGGTTTTATTCCTCCTGAATAGTATTCTGAGCTATTTATTTTGTTCCTTGCTGTTCTCTCTGAGACAGTTTTTCGGCCGTCCGAACTTATGTGCCGAGGGTGTTCTTTTATTTGCTAAGTTTCCCGTTTTGGCTCCAGTATTGAGCTTGGGAGATTTAGTTTGTGTTTCACTCGTTATTTGAGTTTGCCCTATTTTAGTGGGTTGATTTTCGTTTGGCTGTTTAGACACAAGGAATTTGTTTCCTGTCTTATTGTTTTACTTCCTTTATGAGTGACTTGTTCTGATCCCCCCACTTTCGCGTTTGATCAACCGCCACAATAAATCTATTACACCAACACCTTACTAAAACAATTTATGTTGGTTTTTCCTTTAATTTGTCATCTGTCTGTATCTAGCTAATGCACGCGAGGGGCAGGCGCTTCCTCACTTATAAAAATAGCACTACAGCATTGTATACAGTGAACTTCCAAACTTCCGAACATCCCACGACACACGCCACCTACGTTTGTGTCACTGACTGTTCCCTTCCATGAGAATCTAGCATGTTAGAGCTTTTCCAACTAAATTTTCCAGCTGTAGAGAAGGAAAAGTCAAACATACATCCATTCAGTCATTAGGATACATTTAAATAGAGGCCTTTAGCAGAATCCCTTATCCAGAGTGACTTTAGTTAGTGCATACATCGAGGCTTAGCCAATCACCAGAGCTGATGACAAGTCTTTAGACTCACAACTGATAGCCGGTGTTAATACTTAAACCTCCAGCATGTTAGGTGCCACAATTGGTGCAGGAGGGAGATGTAGTGCTTTAAGCAGCAGGTCAGGTTTGGGGGTACAGTGTTGGCAAATGGGTTTAGGGGTACAGTGTTGGGGCAGATGAGTTTGGGGGTATAGTGTTAGATGGGGAAGATGGGTTTGGGGGTACAGTGTTAGATGGGGCAGATGGGTTTGGGGGTGCAGTGTTAGATGGGGCAGATGGGTTTGGGGGTACAGAGGTAGATGGGGCAGATGTGTTTGGGGGTACAGTGTTAGATGGGGCAGATGGGTTTGGGGGTAGAGTGTTAGATGGGGCAGATGGGCTTGGGGTACAGTGTTAGATGGGGCAGATGGGTTTGGGGGTACAGTGTTAGATGGGGCAGATGGGTTTGAGGGTACAGTGTTAGATGGGGCAGATGGGTTTGAGGGTGCAGTGTTAGATGGGGCAGATGGGTTTGGGGGTACAGTGTTAGATGGGGCAGATTGGTTTGGGGGTACAGTGTATGATGGGGCAGATGGGTTTGGGGGTACAGTTTTAGATGGGGCAGATGGGTTTGAGGGTACAGTGTTAGATGGGGCAGATGGGTTTGGGGGTGCAGTGTTAGATGGAGCAGATGGGTTTGGTGGTGCAGTGTACGATGGGGCAGATGGGTTTGGGGTACAGTGTTAGATGGGGCAGATGGGTTTGGGGGTACAGTGTTAGATGGGGCAGATGGGTTTGGTGGTGCAGTGTACGATGGGGCAGATGGGTTTGGGGTACAGTGTTAGATGGGGCAGATGGGTTTGGGGGTACAGTGTTAGATGGGGCAGATGGGTTTGGGGGTACATTGTTAGATGAGGCAGATGGGTTTGGGGGTACAGTGTTAGATGGGGCAGATGGGTTTGTGGGTACAGTGTTAGATGGGGCAGATGGGTTTGGGGGTGCAGTGTTAGATGGGGCAGATGGGTTTGGGGGTACAGTGTTAGATGGGGCAGATGGGTTTGGGGTACAGTGTTAGATGGGGAAGATGGATTTTGGGTACAGTGTTAGATGGGGCAGATGTATTTGTGGGTATAGTGTTAGATGGGGCAGATAGGTTTGGGGGTGCAGTGTTAGATGGGGCAGATGGGTTTGGGGGTACAGTGTTAGATGGTGAAGATGGGTTTGGGGGTACAGTGTACGATGGGGCAGATGGCTTTGGGGGTATAGTGTTAGATGGGGCAGATGGGTTTGGGAGTACAGTCTTAGATGGGGCAGATGGCTTTGGAGGTATAGTGTTAGATGGGGCAGATGGGTTTGGGAGTACAGTATTAGATGGGGCAGATGGGTTTGTGGGTACAGTGTTAGATGGGGCAGATGGGTTTGGGGGTGCAGTGTTAGATGGGGCAGATGGGTTTGGGGGTATAGTGTTAGATGGGGCAGATGGGTTTGTGGGTACAGTGTTAGATGGGGCAGATGGGTTTGGGGGTACAGTATTAGATGGGGCAGATGGGTTTGGGGGTACAGTGTTAGATGGGGCAGATGGGTTTGGGAGTACAGTATTAGATGGGGCAGATGGCTTTGGGGTACAGTGTTAGATGGGGCAGATTAATTTGTGGGTACAGTGTTAGATGGGGCAGATGGGTTTGGGGGTACAGTGTTAGATGGGGCAGATGGGTTTGGGGGTGCAGTGTTAGATGGGGCAGATGGGTTTGGGGGTACAGTGTTAGATGGGGCAGATGGGTTTGGGGGTGCAGTGTTAGATGGGGAAGATGGATTTTGGGTACAGTGTTAGATGGGGCAGATGTATTTGTGGGTACAGTGTTAGATGGGGCAGATGGGTTTGGGGATGCAGTGTTAGATGGGGCAGATGGGTTTGGGGGTACAGTGTTAGATGGTGAAGATGGGTTTGGGGGTACAGTGTTAGATGGGGCAGATGGCTTTGGGGGTATAGTGTTAGATGGGGCAGATGGGTTTGGGAGTACAGTCTTAGATGGGGCAGATGGCTTTGGAGGTATAGTGTTAGATGGGGCAGATGGGTTTGGGAGTACAGTATTAGATGGGGCAGATGGGTTTGTGGGTACAGTGTTAGATGGGGCAGATGGGTTTGGGGGTGCAGTGTTAGATGGGGCAGATGGGTTTGGGGGTATAGTGTTAGATGGGGCAGATGGGTTTGTGGGTACAGTGTTAGATGGGGCAGATGGGTTTGGGGGTACAGTATTAGATGGGGCAGATGGGTTTGGGGGTACAGTGTTAGATGGGGCAGATGGGTTTGGGGGTACAGTATTAGATGGGGCAGATGGGTTTGGGGTACAGTGTTAGATGGGGCAGATTAATTTGTGTGTACAGTGTTAGATGGGGCAGATGGGTTTGGGGGTACAGTGTTAGATGGGGTAGATGGGTTTGGGGGTACAGTATTAGATGGGGCAGATGGGTTTGGGGGTACAGTGTTAGATTGGGCAGATGGGTTTGGGTTACAGTGTTAGATGCAGCATTGGCAGGGCTTGTTAAACCCCTGATAAATGTGTTAGTCCAGCTGGCATGCAGTGCAATGCGATGTTCGGGGTTCAAAAGGTCATGAAGCCATGGGCAGAGAAAAGTAGCCACACACTGTTTAAATGCTCATGCGACTTACTAACAGACAGAAATCATTCTGATGAGCGACGTCTTCATAGGGCTGGTAGAGACCCCTTTAGTTTGAGATCATCCATCAGCGCTGTTCCAAGCCCCTCCCTCCTCTCTGAAGTGAACGGTACGGGCAGGGTGGAGCACACTGTTGCATTTCTGGGTCCTCGTCCGTCGTCAGAGATCCAGCCAGGGCCAACAAATGCCAGTGTCGTGTTCCGAGGCGCTAAAATCAGCACTTGTGACAGGATTGATGTAGCCGAGAATGACGGAGAGGGCAGCTGCGAGCAGTAGACGGTCCCCGATCTGAAAGGTGAACTTTTACACCTTAGATATAGCTCCTAACTCTGGAGCCAGGCTCCTGTTGAAAGCAACAGCTGTGTCGCTGATTGGTGTGGGGGAAAAACCCCACTGTTTTATCTCCACTGTTATCAACAGGATGAAAGGACTGCTGAGAAGGAAGACACGCCGTCTATGTGATGCTTCTGTGAAATGTACTGGCCTGTGTTTGAAGGCAGAGTGGCGGTCAGTGATAGTCGTTTTTGGACCAGCGCCACAGCCATTCGTACGTTAGCCGTGAGCATTGACTGCCAGCGGTGCCATAAACTCAAGTAATGCATGGTACTCGGGGGAGGGCTGGGTCGCAATAGCTCGTATCTGAGTGTTTTACTGCTCGGGTTCATGTCATTATCGTGCTGCTTCAAACCCATCATTGCATGTGGATAGGGCTGATGGGTCACATGACCACCCAGACTCTCCATTTTCAAACAAGTGCTTCACTCTCAGAGGAGATGAAATGACTTCATTCTAAACCCGATCTTTGGCTGAGCATCAAACAGACACTCCTTTCTGTCTTTCCCAAGGCATGTTGCTCAGGCTTTAGGTTAGAGTGCATTATTAATTCTTAATAGGGCCTTAACTTTAGTATTAATCCATTTAAAAATAATTTTTGATGGTTAATGGCTGCTCATAAATTATAATAAATGCACTCCACGTTTGAAACCTCATAACCGTAAATCAACGGGAAAGAATGAATTATTTTGGAGTGAAGAGCTTTGGCTTGATGCAGAATAAACATAAAAAAACAGGGAAATAAACCTTCTCATGTACTATGTGCAGTATCAAGCTTTTACAGATTTTAAGTATTCACATTAATATATGGAAGTGAATGGGACAGGACCCCCCTGGATTTGAGAAGTGATGGGGCTCGGGGCCCCTCGAACCCCTGCTTCTATTCCCGTGGACACCCCCATTTTACCTGGAGCTGGTAACCTAAGGGCTTCTGCACTGGGACTTTAGAAATGCCTGTTAGTGATAATTCTCCCATTCTCAGAATGTCTCAAGTTGTTTGTCTCATTGCAATATAATTGCATGTCTTATTCAGTATGACAGCTCTTCAGTTTGGAAGGTTAATTAGGAATTTGGCAATTTTCTCATTAATTAATTAAGCCAAAGCTGAAATAATGAGTGACTCAATTAGCATACTGTCTGTTACGGTTTGAACACAGGATAGGACCCAAATGCAAGACTTTGAGGCAAACTTGTAGTAAACTCCGCAAGAAGTGAATTTATTAACAAGGCAGGGAAATGAGACAGACAAACGAACAGGAAAAACTGCAGGTGAAGGACTGGAAGCGGGGTTGGCGAACTAAACGGGGCTGGAGAGGAGTCAGGGCTGGAGCGGGCAAAACAGGAGGCAGGCAGGGCGGGCTGGAGCGAGGAACAGAAAACAAACAGGTTAACGAGCGAACAGACAAAAAGAGATCTCAAGACGGAGCTGAGAAAACGACCTGGCGATGAATGAGTGGAAAAGGGGAACTTAAGTAGAGCAGGGAATAGGTGAGAAGGCTGATTGAATGACTGAGGGGCGTGCGGAATGTGTGCGAGGAGGGAGAGTGATAGGCTAGTCAACGAGGGGAGAAAACAATGAACAAAAACGGGGACCACGCCCAGCCTGCAACAAACACGGAACTAGACAGACAGGGAGAACTGAAAAACACGACATGGAACATGAGGAATGGGAAAACGAAAGAAACGAAAGGGAGGTGGACTGGAGGGAAACTGCGGATGTTACACTGTCTGTATAAATCACATTCAGATTGATTTGTAAAGGTTTTATAAGGAATGTGTATGATTGATATCTGACAAATAGTAAAAATCACTTCATAGATTTTAGCAACATAATGGTCTATTTCCATTTTATGACACACATTTACACCTGGCTCCCTATATATGGAGATTTAAAACAAATTCTAAAATTAGGCCATTATTGACCCAAGTGAACAGATGTTTGTGCCGCATCCTTTGTTTTTGGTTTTTCATTTTATTTTCAACTCGGCATTACTCAAATCATTTCTAATATGATTTTTGTGACTGTTCATGGGTGCAATGCAGATTGTGACCAACAGCTCATTCAGAGAAGAGATATTTACTGATATCACACAGATAATTCTGAGAGGAGATATTTACTGATATTACATTACATTACATTACATTCCATTACAGTTATTTGGCAGACGCTTTTATCCAAAGCAACGTACAATAAGTACATATTGAAGGTCATAGACACAATCTACAAAGCAAATCCAACAAAGCACAACTTTCTCACAACGTAGGACCTATCGCTAGTAATCAACAATATAGTCAGCTATGCATTCTAAGCTATGCTAACAAATAGCAAAACCAAATAGAAAATAGAAAATAAACAGAAAGAACGTACTATATAATTGACCTTATATATGTAGTTATCCAAGTTGGAGTCTGAAAAAGTGTGTTTTCAGACCACAACGGAAAACAGACAGCGTTTCAGCTGAGCGCAACGGAGTGGGGAGTTCATTCCACCACTGGGGAGCTAGAGTAGAGAAGCTCCGCAGTCGGGACGAGCGAGTGCCGTTGACACGGAGGGAGGGAAGTGCAAGTCGCCCTACACCAGCAGAGCGAAGTGGTCGAGCAGGAGCGTAGTGCTGGATCAAGTCCTGTAGGTAGGAGGGGCCTGATCTTTTGGCTGCAGTGTAGGCCAGGGTCAGAACTTTGAACCTGATCCTGGCCACGACTGGAAGCCAGTGGAGTGACCTCAGCAGGGGGGTGACGTATGTGAACTTATGGGAGGTTGAACACAAGCCGAGCAGCCGCGTTCTGGACCAGTTGAAGGGGCAGAATGGCGCAGGCTGGCAGGCTTGCGAAAAGGGTCTCACACAAATAATTCTGAGAGGAAATATTTACTGATATCACACAGATAATTCAGAGAGTAGATATTTACTGATATCACACAGATAATTCAGAGAGGAGATATTTACTGATATCACACAGATAATTCAGAGAGTAGATATTTACTGCTATCACACAGATCATTCAGAGAGTAGATATTTACTGATATCACACTGATAATTCAGAGAGGAGATATTTACTGATGCCACACAGATAGGCCTCCATGTGGTGCAGAAAGTCACAGGATGAAAATAAGCACCTATGTGTCTCTGTATTGTACAGTCAATGCCATTTTGTGAGTATAAATGGTACAGAATTGATCACTGAGGCATGAAATATTGCCGCAGAGCTGAGAAGGGACCATGAATTGACTGGAATTGTTGCTCAAGTTTAATTGCTTCCATGTTTCCATTAACGTCAACTGTCGAAATCTACATGAAAAGCATTAGAGGACAGTGCTTTCAAATATACCAGAAGTGTAGACTCAAACACCAGAGCAGTTTTTAAGCTCTAACTGAAAAAATATATATGAAAAAATATATATTTATATAAAAAAATATTATTTCCAAAACTATCAATAAAAGTTTTAAAAAGAAATTCTATATTTTTAAAATGCCATTAATGTTGTCCTTGTCTTTACATATTTATATAATCTGGTCTGATTTGATAAAGGATGTGAGCGAATGGATGGTGCATTCATGAAAATGCCAGTTCCGTTACTGTAACATGAACCTCTGTTAGTGACCTCTGTTAAAGCAATTCCCTACAGGCTGAGTTCTACAGAGAGGATAGGAGGTAAATGGGGTTCGGAGGGACAAACGCTGTAAATACTGCTTGGGAAAAGAGTGTCGTTGTTAGAACTGTTCTCACTAAAATGATTGGAAGTGTTTCAGATATGACTCAGAGGACCGTGATTCTTCATCCTGTCAGGGGAGGTCATAAGCGGATCAAGTCCCAGCAGAAACACAATTTAACATCTACAAAACTCACAGGAGCTTTCAGTAGACACCGAAATTCCTTGTGTCGAATCAACTCAAACAGTGTTCATTCAACTCTAACAGTGCTTATAAGAGTGAAATGGGGACATAATCTACCCTATGAGTTTAGAGTAGCCCAGTGAAATAGTTGCTTTTTCACTGAACAATTTGCTGTGCTGTCGAACACAGATTTTATTCCTATTTGCCTGCTAGCCTACCTGTCTTTCTGTCAGTCTGTCTGTCTGTCCATCTGCTATGAGTTAAGTACTCCTTAATAGCCTTCTTGAAAATAGAGGTTTTGATTGATAGTTCTTCTCTAATTAGCTTGTATACCTGTGGTGATGCTGTAGTTTGGCATATAAAACCGCCGTCAATACACAACACCATTTCCCTGAGGAAGTTAACATGGCAAAACGTTTGCATCTCTAATTAGCCTCATCTAAATGTTGAGTGTGGATTGTTCCGGAATGTAGTTAGTGAATTCCTCATCATTCACTTCTATTTAAAATGGTAAATGAGGTATGAATCTGTTATCTTTAGGATGTTTACCTGCGCCCAGACGAGGTGCATCTGTCACTCCTTGGAAGTAATTTTTCTTGTTTTCTAGTCTTCGAAGAGCAGGTTGTGGACCCACACATGAACCAGGTCACGTGTCACTTCCTGGAATCGGAACGCCAGCTAAATGTGCAGTCATATTTCATGTGTGAAACATAATCTGCAGGAATAAATAAAGGTTTAATGAATCATTTAACATAATTCCACCTCGCCCTGTTGCGAAGAGTTACATTTAGGTGATTCCATCATTCAGGGAGATAATTATCTCTCACCCACTTAGAGTCCCTCCAGCTCTCTGGGATTTGAGGAGGATTTATAGCAGGAAGCTCACCACAGCCCACCACCCCCCTCTCCCCCCCACCCCGGCACTTCCAGTAACGCACACTGCTACTGTTTGCTTCAACGATTTAGACAGGGTGGAGCTGTGGGAGACTAGAACTCGCTTCACAACGGAAAAGCGAAACCAAGCATCTGCTGGTTTTTTGTTGTTGTTTAATTTGAAATGGCCGACGCTCTCAATCCGTCAGGCGGATTTAGGCGGGAAAGGACAATTATATTTGACTGGAATTGTAGCTCAAGTGTAATTGCTTCTATTTTTCCATTAACATCAACCATCTGTATCTGTGCGGAAAAGCATTCGAAGACAGCGATTTCAAATATACCAGATGTGTACACTCAACACCTGAGAACGGCCGACGCTCTCAGTCAGTCCGGTGGAATTAGGTGGGAGAGGACAATTATATTTGATGTGGGCAGATGCTGTCAGCATGCGCTCGGGGCGCTGCTCTTCGCAAGACGTCTCCTTCCTAGGGTCACTGAGAGGAGCGTGAGGAGGGGAGGCCCGGCGATGACCCCTCCGAGCGAGGAAGCCGATACAACCGCTCGGCGTAGGGAGATGTGCCTTTAAACCCCTCAACATGGGGAGACGTGTCTTTAGAGTCCCTGGAGTCTTCTCAGTGAAAGCTAATGAGCAAAAGCAGTGGGCTCGTTTTTTACGTAATGATCTCGGCTGTAGCAGCGCTACGTTTTAGAATTTACAATTTCAATTTAAAAACTGGCCCTGTATCAGACCCCTTAAAACCACAGAGCCTTCGTAAAAGGTGTGTTTAACGCGGCTATAAAATCACCGCTGGAGCTGGAGGGACGTGATCTACGACCGTGGAGATACTACTGGCCACAGTAAAACGCCAGAAAGGAGTTCATATATATTTTATCATTCAGTGAGGTGTTCTCTGAAACGGTGGATGTTCAGCAGAAAGGAACATGCCGGAAGACGCTCTACCGGGGACTCTGAAGGCACGTATTACTGCTGCAATATCATTATCAATACCTCTATATCATTAATATCATTATGTGTAATGCCTCTATATCATTAATATCATTATCGGGTAATGTCTCTCTAGTATTGTCCTTGTTCCTTTTCTTATTGTGTGCTGACAAACAAGTTTTGTTTCCCCTGTGGGGATTAATAAAGTGTATCGATCCATCAAATCATTCAATCAATTGATGCTGCAAACACTTGTTTCCTGGCCACTCCCCTCTTAGCTGTTACCACCAAAGGCTATGCGGTTGGGCGATTTTTGCCACGCCTTTGTCCGCCTGCGTTGTGAGTGAAAGGTGATTCGACAACCGTTTCTGGGATCTAATTTTTTCTCCCGCCTGCATAGAGTGACAAAGACCAGCACAAGCACATAGAGACCCACAGTATCACCATCTGAACAGGCTGGAATGCTGATATTACACTACTTTTCAACTGATCAACTTAACCATTTTACAAAACATTTTTTTGGCCATTTTTAAAAAATTTAATCATCCATATTTGTCGGCAGTGCATTGGTCTTAAGATGAATCAATGACAATTGCTGATCATATATTCATTCATTGATACACATTGTAAGAAAGCCATGAAACTGAAAATGCTCGAAAGGTCTTTGATACAGTCGATCCCATGACCCAGGAATGGAGCAGCTGTCTCTTAGATGAATCGGCACTGTGGGTAATTGAGTGAAAGCAACACTAGCCCTACAACGGTTACATCACTCAAGCACTGCAGTAAGGAACAAAGAATGTTGCGCCAATTATTTTATATCGCTGCGAAACATTACATGACATCCAATCAATCCTCATTAAAAATGATACATTTTTTGTTTGTGTTCGACTTGGTTGAAGAGCATATCTTTATATCTCTGCTGTTTTACCTTCAGGATCGGGGTTAATCGAGTTTACTGCGTTATGTTCACCATGTCTTTGGAAGCAGCTCAGCATGCCGCAGCATCGGAGGGAGGAGATCGCTGTTAGTACAGTGAAGAAAGGTGTTTGATGTCAGATCTAAAAGCCATTATTCCGGTGGCGTAACATGCCCTTTAGCTGCCATCCCAGGATGTTTTCTGCCGTCTTTACTTGGCTTGGCATAAAACCAAAACATTTTAACTTGAACGACGGGACAGTGCCTAAACAGTGAGCACCATAATTTATTGGACAGTGGACACATTTTTTGTTGTTTTGGTTCTGTACTCTAGCACTTTGAGTTTGAAAAGATACAATGACAATGAGCTTGAAGTGCAGACTGTCAGCTTTAATTTTAGGGTATTGTCATCCATATCAGATGAACTGTTTAGAAATTATAGTGTACTATATTATTTGTACCCCCATTTTCGGGCATCAAAAAATATTGGACAGTTTAACATAATGTAGAGTAAAGTCATAATTTTTAATATTTGGTTGCATATCATTTGCATGCCATGACTTCCTGATGTCTGTGACCCAACAATATAAAAAAACTCTTGATATTTTATTTTTTGGTACTCCTACAAGCAATGCTATAACCTCTCTGCATTTGAATGGATATCTATGGGAATTGGGGCGAGGGACTAAATTTAGCTGTAATTAATGTTGGAACAGTAAGGAATACATGGTTGGCTAAATGGCTCTAAGTCATCAAGGGTCTGACATATCAAACAAGCCTTAAACCGTTACTCTGCTGCCAGATATTCAGTAGATATGGATGGATAGCTTGAAGGGTTTCTTCTCCTGACTCATTTTTTCAGTTCAATAGAAAAATTTGTCAGGAGAAACAACCCTTAAAGTGATCCATCCATATCTACTGCATATCTGGCAGCAGAGTGATAGTTTGATGCTCGTTTGATACCTCAGACCCTTGATGACTTACAGCCATTTCGCCAACCATGTATTCCATACTGTTCTAACCTTAATTACAGCTAAATCTAGACCCCCCAAATGTAGAGTAGTTATAGTATCGCTTGTAAGTACCAGAAAATAAGATATCACCGGTTTTTGGATATTGTTGAGTCACATACATCAGGACGTCATGGCATGCATAGGATATGCGACCAAATATTTAAAAATTATGACTTTATTTAACATTATGTTAAACTATCCAATATTTTTTGATGCCTGTCCTTGGGGGGGGGGGGGGGGCTATGTACAAAAAGTTCTATAATTTTTAAATGGTTGAAAATTAAAATTAAAATGAAGATTAAAATACCCTCAAATTAAAGCTGACAGTCTGCACTTCAACCTCATTGTCATTGTATCCTTTCAAACTCAAATTGCTAGAGTACAGAACCAAAATAACAAAAAATGTGTCACTGACAAATTAATTATGGTGCTCACTGTATATATATTTTTTTACAAAAACACTCAACCTGTCTTTTTGATTTACATTGGGGAAAATGAGCTATTATCTCTTGGAAATAGCATTACGCTACATTTGCAGGTTAGCCTCGGTTGGTCATGTCAGGACAAGGCACCATGCATCGTGAAACACATGCTCTGTTCTACCCCGTGATTAATGCATGGAGTTTGCTATGACGAAAGAGACTGTGAACATTCTGTAACTCTCTGCAGGTTTTGAGAGAGTGTTTTCAAGACTAGGGCAGTGGTATAGCATAGCTCAGAGTGGCTATATGGTACATTGTGGTGTCTTACTAGAAGATGCATTTGTAGAGGCAGTGAATGCAATTTACATTTCAAATACAAAATAAACAATCACACCGCCTGCAGATGCTGCCTGCACAACTAAGTGCCATTTAAGTGTTTTTTTGTTTGTTTGTTTTCTTATGAGAAAGAAGCCAATAACATAATATCGTGAGGCCCCTCTCTGCCCTAACAGTAAAAGCTGAACAATTTATTTTATACACACTACAGATGTGAGGTGCATTTTGCTGTGTTTTATCTTTTATCAAAAGTAATAAAGATAAGTTTTTGTAATGGAAAAATTGATTTTGAGTCTATTAAAAATTCCCATCAGACAGGCAGGAGTGAGCTCATGCAGCATCATAAGCCGTTCAAATTAAGTGTAATATTGTGCACAGTGTCTGAAATATATTGACTCCAACTTTTGAGTAATAATAATGATTATAATCCACCATAGCATCGTGGCTTCGATCAACCCTAAAACTGAACTTCTCTTCCGGCCCTCCTCCCAAGGGAGAATTAGGACAACTAATCGCACCCCCAGATGCTTGACTGACACAGGAACTCCAACAGATCACCTATTGAATACACCTCAGTGGCCTGTTGTGTATGAGAAGGAAGGACTCTACATAACTCTACATTCCAATCTGTCTATGAAAAAAAAAAACTCCCCCTGGTTTGTAGCTTTCTGCTACCATTCAAAAACCAGATTGGTTGTGGATCTAAACCAGGGGTGGCCAACTCCAGGCCTCGTGGGCCAGTGTGTATGCAGGTTTTGGCTGCCACCAGTTAACAATTATTTAATTAGCCCAATCGTTTACTTGATCTGATATTTTAATCTACATTCTACGATATGAACAGCAGCTAATGAATGTTCTTGTGCCGGGATGCGTGTATTGTAGCGTTTTATCGTTCTGTAATTTACGAGTGAATCGGTGATGGTGTATACAATTAATTCGCTGATTGAGCCAGGTTAACTGGTGGCAGTAAAAACCTGCATACCTGCAGGCCTGGAGCTGCCCACCCCTGATCTAAACTATATTGTATGAACAGAGATGATACATGTATGAAATGAAGCACTTAAATTTGAGAGTCCAGTATTAGATGTGTAGGATTGTTTGGGTGAGGTTTTTGGCTGAATGTGTAGAGCATGAAGACTCAGCCATGTGCAATACTGTAGAGTAGTCATAGGGATTTTATTAAATTAGAAATGGGTGGGGCTGACTGATTTGAACCAATTGCCTTTTGCTGTGGGTAGATAAGACATTTTTATTGGTTCAAACTAGTCAGACTGACAGCTTACTATAGCTCAACCCAATGTGGGGCACATGAAAACACACTAATGCATGGGTTTTCTAGCAAAAGCATTTTATCTAACTTTAACTGACTAATACTTATGGGCCCCATAGTTCTAATGAAATATTCATCTTAAGTGATCATTTTAAGGTGAAATTTTTTTCTTTATAGTGGGAGAGTATTTATTCCATTTTGGACAATATGGATGGCATTAATGTGAAAAATGAGTGCTGACCAGTTAAGTAGAATGATGTGTACTGTGCCTCATTTGCTGTGAAGTAGAATTAACTCTACTGGGTCTCATTTGCTATGAAGTAGAATTAAATGGACTGTGCATCATTTACTGTGAAGTAGAATTAACTCTAAAGTGCCTCATTTACTGTGAAGTAGAACAAACTCTACTGTGTCTTTTACTGTGAAGTAGAATTAACTCTACTGTGTCTAATTTACTGTGATGAATTCCATTATTTACCAGGCTGTAGGTCAGTCTGGCAAAATCTCTAATAAAATATTAAGTGTTAAATTAACACTGATAGAGTCAATTTTGCACCAGGGTTCACCTGGACTTTGTTAGAGGCTGTGAAAAACCACTGAACATTTTACTTAGTTAAATTACAGAAAAGCAGCATTGCCATCACTCTCCTGTCTTTGTCATAATTCTCTGTATTTTCTCTGTCATGCACTTCCTTCTTAACTAATTATTTAATTGTATAGTATACAAATTAATTAACTACTACTAACAGCTTAGATTTAGGTTTTGTACTAATTAACTAACTCACTAACATAATCTTAGTTTCTATCTGCAGCTGTCTCTCTTTCTACCGGTTCTATCGCTGATCATCTTTTTTAGATTTTCTCTTTTACTACAGCTGACTCTGCTTTCCGTTCTCTAATTGTATGCACTTGTCGTTTACTACCCAGTTCATGTTCAAGTCTATGTGTGTATCCGGTCCACGTATTACGTGTTGCCTTGTTAGTGCATTATCAGCTTCCCTCATTGTTTCATTACTTTCACCTGTTTGTCATTTCTCTTCCCCGTTTCCACACACCTGATCCCCATTGTATCTACTCCCTGTGTATTTAAACCCTGCGTTTCAGTCTGTTTCTTGTCTGTATGTTGATCGTATTTTCCAAGTCTGTGATTGTAAAGTCAGTGATTTATCGAGATTCCTGAGACACCCTTCCGTTTTCCGACTCCCGAGTTTGCCTTTTGATTTTGTTTGTTTGTTTGTTTGTGTTATTTTGTGGTTTTGACCTTTTGATTGTTTTGTTCTCTGCCTGCCGTTTTTGCACCTCTGCCTGTGATTTCCCGGTTTTTTACTTTTTGGACTGTCTATAAATAATGAATAATTACTTGCTGTCAAAACTCTGGAGGAGTGGAGGCACTGGCTAGAGGGTGCTCAAGTTCCATTTATTGTTTGGACCGATCACAAAAACTAAAGTATCATTCTCGGAGACCCAAACGCAGACCAGGTACGTTTATTTCAGTCCAGAGCCATCAAAAGCCAGGTAATTAGCTGCAGAGACAGTGCCAAATCAAAAGGCAGGAGTATAATCAGACATCCAAAAATTAAGAAACGGGAAATCACAGGCAGCGGTGAAAAAACGGCATGCAGAGAACAAAACAATCAAAAGGTCAAAACCACAAAATAACACAAACAAACAAACAAACAAAATCAAAAGGCAAACTCGGGAGTCGGAAAACGGAAGGGTGTCTCAGGAATCTCGATAAATCACTGACTTTACAATCACAGGCTTGGAAAATACGATCAGCATACAGACAAGAAACAGACTGAAACGCAGGGTTTAAATACACAGGGAGTAGATACAATGGGGATCAGGTGTGTGGAAATGGGAAAGGGTAATGACAAACAGGTGAAAGTAATGAAACAATGAGGGAAGCTGATAATGCACTAACAAGGCAACACGTAATACGCGGACCGGATACACACATAACACAAACTTGAACATAAACTGGGTAGTAAACGACAAGTGCATACAATTAGAGAAGGGAAAGCAGAAACAAAAATCAGCTGTAGTAAGAGAAAATCAAAGATGATCAGCGATAGAACAGGTAGCTGCATATAGAAACTTTTGTTTTTTTAGAAAAGATTACGTTAGTGACTTAGTTAATTAGTACAAAACCTAAATCTAAGCTGTTAGTTAATTAGTATAATATACAATGAGATAATTAGTTAAAAAGAAAGTGCAAGACAGAGGAAATACAGAAAAAAACCGCAATCAAAAAAAGGCTCCCGAAAAGTGTGACAAAGACAGGGGAGTCACGGCAATGAAAACACAGAACAGTGAAACCATAAATATTAATATAAATACACAGATAAACAAACAATATACAGAATCCTGACACATGGTGACATTAAAACATAGGCTATCGAAAAAACCTTATGCACAGGGAATCCGCTGGGAATCTGCTCCGAGACCCTGAGAAATGTCTCGGACTAAGTGAGTCAGATGGGCACCATGCTTAGCCAGCCAACCTTCCTCCTACTTCTCGACTCCAGCAAGGTCGCCTTCATGAAGGTCTGCCTGGGAGAACGCGCACCTAAGTGGGTGACTGCTGTGTGGGACAGCCAACGACCCTGCTTCCACTTTGCCTCCTTCACTGCAGAGTTGCGCCGGGTCTTCCCGGTCCGTGGACACGATACTACCCAGTGCCTACTCCAGCTCCACAGTGTGGCTGAGATGGCAGTCCAGTTCTGTACTCTGGCGGCTGAGTTGAGGTGGAACAACACCGCCCTTCAAGAGGTATTCCTCAAAACTTTCAGCGAGGACCTGAAAGATGAGCTGGCGACCCGGGATGAGTCTAGCTTCCTGAACAGCCTAATCTCGCTTGCCATCTTCCTCGACAACCGGCTGCGAGACGGGCCAGCAGAGTTCGTCCACTTTCCTGCCTCGTTCACGAATCTCGTCCCCGTCACCTTTTAGTTTCTCCGTTCCTTCGGCGCTGGACTCGCTAGAGGAGAAACCCATGCTGTTGGGCGGCACCACGCTTGATGCTGGCAAACGTAGCCGAAAAGTCACTTCCGGTTTCTGCCTCTACTGTGGCCATCCGGGCCACTACGTGACTTCTTGTCCTGTTCACCCAAAAGGGGTGGCTCGCCGGTAGACCTGGGCGTACCGGCGAGCCCGATCTCAACTTCTCAGTGTGCCCAGTCTCGCTTTCAGTTGAAGGCCACCCTCCTATGGGACTGTCATGGGACTGTCCTGGTTGACTCCAGAGCCGACGCCAACTTTATCGAGTCTAACTTAGTCAACCGGTCTGGAATCCCTAATGGACCACTAATGGACCCACTCAAAGCATTCACCTTGGATGGCAATATCCTGGCCCGGGTCATGCACTTCACCATTCTTCTACAACTCATCTTGTCTGAAAATCACGAAGAAACCATTCAGTTTTACATTATCCACTCCACCCAGTCTTCGTTAATACTCGGCAGCCCTGGCTTCGCCTGCACAACCCACACCTCAACTGGGAGACAGCTCAGATTCAAAGTTGGAGCCCTCAATGCCACTCTGTCTGTTTTTCTTCCACCCTGCCTCCATCCAGAGGTGCCAGGGCACCCCCTAGTGCCCCCAAGCCTGATCTGTCCTCTGTCCCACAGCAATATCATGACCTGTCCCAAGTGTTCAGTAAATCTCTTGCTATGTCCTTGCCTCCTCACAGACCCTATGATTGCTGTATCAACCTGCTACCTGGTGCCTCACTCCCATAAAGCCGTCTCTACGACCTGTCCGTTACTGAGAGGGCCTCCATGGAAATGTATATTCATAATTCTCTGGCTTCAGGTATTATTCGACCCTCCTCGTCACCTGTGGGAGCTAGTTTTTTTTGTGTGACGGGTCCCTCCACCCTTGTATAGATTACCGTGGTCTCAATGCCATCACTATTCGCAATAAATATCCCTTAATCAATTTTATTTTCGAGCACCTGCATGGCGCCAGCATCTTCTCTAAGCTGGACCTCCGCAACATCTACCACCTCATCCGGATCCGGGAGGGAGATGAATGGAAAAAGGCGTTCAACACCCCTTTTGGTCACTTTGAGTACCTGGTGGTCCCGTTTGGCTTTGCTAACGCCCCAGCGGTTTTTCAGTCTTTGTTAATGAAGTTCTACGTGACCTCCTCAACCGGTCTGTATTTGTTTACATTGATGACATACTAATATTTTCCAAGAACCCCTAAGATCATGTCAAGCATGTCCGTCAGGTTCTTCAAAGGCTGTTTGCAAATTCAGCCTAATCCATTTTCCACCTGTGCAGCGCGCTGTGAGCTGTGCGTCTCTCGCCTCAGTAGCCACGCCCAGTGTTCCATGCGCTGTGCCATTAACTGCACCTGTTCACCATACACCAGAAAATGAAGCCCTTAGAGTTGGGACCACAGTTTCTGCAAGCAGCAATGTGCGCACTCGCAGGCCAGCTATCCTGAGCTATCCCTCATGACAAACAGACCAGCTATCCCCCATGACAAACAAGCCAGCTATCCTGAGCTATCCCCCATGACAAACAGGCCAGCTATCCCCCATGACAAACAAGCCAGCTATCCTGAGCTATCCCCCATGACAAACAGGCCAGCTATCCCCCAAGGCAAACAAGCCAGCTATCCTGATCTATACCCCATGACAAACAAGCCAGCTATCCTGAGCTATCCCCCATGACAAACAGGCCAGCTATCCCCCATGACAAACAAGCCAGCTATCCTGATCTATACCCCATGACAAACAGGCCAGCTATCCCCCATGACAAACAAGCCAGCTATCCTGAGCTATACCCCATGACAAACAGGCCAGCTATCTCCCAAGACAAACAAGCCAGCTATCCTGAGCTATACCCCATGACAAACAAGACTTTAAAGGGCGTTATTTGGTGGTGTAAGCATCAAGCGGTTCAATGGACATGCCGTGTGTTCAGACTCATGGGAGAGGGGGGTCACTGGGTGCACACCCTGCCCGTCAAATTCCCGCTTCACTTAACAGAACCCCCCACCTGCACACGCCCTGCAGTCACACATCACAAAGCAATCTGCACGCAAACACATTTTCATACAGTCGGGCTTGTATGGGTTTTCTCTCCTGTGTTCTCTCTCTTTTTCTCTCAATCAATACCCCTCAGGACTGTGGACCAATAAAACTAAATGACAAAAGAGACCCATATTAACCTAATATTTCAGTATTCAAAACGATATCTACATTCAAATAAGAACTAATCAGAAAAATGATTTATTTTCATCAAAATAAGGAACATTAACCAGGAATTTGAGACAAAAAAAGGTGTGGAGTGTGACATTAGTGGAGTGTGACATTCACTTATTAAGAAAGTGTGGATGTACATTATATGTAATTGGATAAAATAAATTGTGTGCTATGCAAGAATAACCAAAAGCATTTAATTTATATTCCTATTGTACAACCCTTAATTTGCCTCATCAAGGTATGTTGATTTTACCATAGATTTAATCACAGTGCAGAGGTACTGCAGGAGAAATCAATTTATGGATTGATAAAACTTGATGAAATGTTGGCACAAATATTGGGTCATTGTACCCATCAATGATTGGCTGGCTCAGAGAAAGGGTCATTGTATCCATCAATGATTAGCTGGCTCAGAAAAAGGGTCATTGTACCCATCAATGATTAGCTGGCCCAGAGAAAGGGTCAGCCCTATGGAACAGTGGGTGAGACCCGACTAAAACTCTATCAAGGCAAGCCTGTACTGGCAGGCTGTGTTCCTGTGCCGGCATCTTTGATCCTGAGATGTAGATTGATTTCCTCCATTATTCGATACTCCTGCTTGTGAACCTCTTCTTTCTGCACTCCGCTATTGAGCATGCTCAGTGGAGGTTAGGTTTTCACAATCATGCCTGCTCTTTGAGCTTCCATCAGTATTAATGTGAGATCTGTGCAGAAGTCTCCAGAAGCGCTAACTGCCGTTTGAGTGTGTGATTAATAAAGCTTGAAGGAAGTGATTGGGGAGCTCAGAGGATGTAGTCAGGTCTCCAGCTGTGCTGGTGAAGCACTTCTTCTCTGCTGGATCTCGGCACTGTCCCTGGTTCTGAAGCGCAATGCATAGGGAATGGGCCAGGTGCTGTCTCAGGTCCTGAAGCTTAACATGTTGAGAATAGGCTTGGTGCTGTCTCAGGTCCTGAAGCTTAACATGTTGAGAATAGGCCTAGTGCTGTCCCAGGTCCTGAATCTTGACTCCATTCTCAACCAGTTGCACAGACTGAAGACCTCAGTCTAGATGCCAAACCCTAAGCAGGGATTCATGTTCCTTTGGAGAGTGCTGGCCTGTGCATGATGGAAACTGTATGTGTTCTATTATTGCAGTTAATAATAAGTTAAAGACATTTTTAATTTCAGTCTGACTGTGTTTCAGGACGCATCGGGCCAGATGGGCCATGCCGTCTTTATCTCTGTTCCTTTTTGTAAAGAGTAAGCCATGTTGGGCCCCACCTTCACTATCTTATATAAAAAATAAGTCATGATGGGCCACACCTTCACTATCTTATATACAAAATAAGTCATAATGGGCCCACCTTCACTATATTATGTAAAGAGTAAGCCAATGGTCTATTTAAAACGTTCTAAAAACGTTACTGTTTTCCAAAATAGCCTATTCAAAACGTTCAAAATAAAATAAAAAACTAACGGTACCATTCTCCAAATGGGAAAGGGAGCAGAGTGTGCGAGTGCATGTAGCGGTGTGCGCTGCAGGAGTTTCGCTTTCTCACTTTGTGTTCTTGGAAATGGCAACTTCGCATAAAAGTGCGGTGTGGGACGATTTTTTTTCCGACTGCCATCAGGTTTGGGTAAAACCACGCAGTTATCTACTGTTTTTCTAGCTGAATATCTAATTCATCAGGATTCATTTATTTATTTATTTTAGCCTACATTTGCAAATGCACACAAATAAATGCATTGTTGATTCGGCAAAATAGTTTCATTTTCAGACATCATGTTAAAACGACTAATTTAATTATTTCAATAATAACAGGTGATTGCTTTGAATGTTACAAAATTGTTGAATAAACGTTGGTGTACTGTAGGCTATATAGGCCAAGCTCAACACATAGTAAAGAAATGCAATTGTGGTGCTGAAATGACAGCGCAGACATGATCTGTTGGAATGGCGGTGATTAAGTGTGGATTGGAAAAAGCAAAAGCAGTTTTAGCTTTATATATGATATATAACATATATATGCTAATTAGTGCATTTTTTAAGCCAATAGGTCTACATCAGAATCTTAAAAAAACGGCCACAAAAAACTACAACTAGTCGGTAAATGCCTCCGACACGTCGACTAGAAAAAAACATCTCTAGATGGGCCCACCTTCATTATCTTATGTAAAGAATAAGCCATGATGGGCCCCACCTTCACTATCTTATGTAAAAAATAAGCCATGATGGGCCCCACCTTCACTATCTTATGTAAAGAATAAGCCATGATGGGCCCCACCTTCACTATTTAATATAAAAAATAAGCCATGATGGGCCCCACCTTCACTATTTTATATAAAGAATAAGCCATGATGGAACCTACCTTCACTATTTTATGTAAAGAGTAAGCCATGATGGACCCCACCTTCACTATTTTATGTAAAGAATAAGCCATGATGGACCCCACCTTCACTATTTTATGTAAAGAATAAGCCATGATGGAACCCACCTTCACTATTTTATGTAAAGAATAAGCCATGATGGAACCCACCTTCACTATTTTATGTAAAGAATAAGCCATAATGGGCCCCACCTTCACTATCTTATGTAAAAAGTAAGCCACGATGGACCCCACCTTCACTATTTTATGTAAAGAGTAAGCCATGATGGGCCCCACCTTCACTATTTTATGTAAAGAGTAAGCCATGATGGACCCCACCTTCACTATTTTATGTAAAGAATAAGCCATGATGGAACCCACCTTCACTATTTTATGTAAAGAGTAAGCCATGATGGACCCCACCTTCACTATTTTATGTAAAGAATAAGCCATGATGGAACCCACCTTCACTATTTTATGTAAAGAATAAGCCATGATGGAACCCACCTTCACTATTTTATGTAAAGAATAAGCCATGATGGAACCCACCTTCACTATTTTATATAAAAAATAAGCCATGATGGGCCCCACCTTCACTATTTTATGTAAAGAATAAGCCATGATGGAACCCATCTTCACTATTTTATGTAAAGAATAAGCCATGATGGACCCCACCTTCACTATTTTATGTAAAGAATAAGCCATGATGGAACCCATCTTCACTATTTTATGTAAAAAGTAAGCCATGATGGGCCTATCTCGGCCATGATGGGCTGTGCATTTGTGTCAAAGTGAACTGAGACAAGGGTTAATTGTATTGCTGCAAAACAGATGCAATTTAAACCTGCTCAGCCCAGAGAAGTTTAGTCCATCTTTGCAGTGCGTTCTTGCTAACTTGTTGCCATTATTTTTGATTATGAATGGAATGTTTAATTAAATTGGAATGTTGAATTGGCCGGCGTAATCATTTTGATAAGGCTGGCCTTATTTTCCCAAATATATAGTTGACAGCCACAAATTGTGTTGCTCCTATGTGCAGGTTGTAGCGAAATAATCAGCGCTGTTTCCTCCAATCACAATGAGTTATTTAACCGAGCCGGGGTACAAGTCATTTGTATTGACAATCTGATTACACATGCTGCCGTACGAAATGTTCTCTGTGTGAGCTGCGGTGTAAATCCCCGTAACCTTTTTTTATTTTTATTGAAGAAAATGATTAAAACACACTTTGAATCGCTTGAGGTTTAGTTTCAGTTCTGTTGATTATTTATTTCACTAAACATGGCTTTAGCATTCAGGAGAAGTGGAGTTAAGTATTTAAGTCATCAAAAGACAGAAGAAAAAAACTCAATTTTCCATTATTGTATTTTTTTCCCCATTGTTGTATTTTCTTAGCTCTTATTCTTGGATGGATAGATTAATCTGGCTGTATAACGTTGCATACAAGCTCCTTTTATCATCATAATTAACATCTTTATCTGGAATGCCCAACTATATTTACCGGCACTTGTTACTGCAACCTCTGCTATTGATTTGGGAGAGCGCCGACAGCCACATACTCTCCTTCAAAAGGCTGTGATGTCAAGCACCAGTCTGGGTTTGATACTAGACTATGTGCTTCAACAGTGCTTTAACAGGAGTAGGCTTCAATCAGCCCCTGTAAGTAGCCTAATATATAGTCAAAATTATAGCTTTAGGTAAGGCCATAAAATCTCTATAAAACCTAATTTGTCCTAAAAAGACCTATATCTCCTCTTAGCATTTTACTTACAGCTGTGTTCTTTAAGAATAAGATTTTCTATTTTAGATAAATATACAAAAAGAAACGGGGGAGGCAGTCACAGGAAAGGAAGTGACTTGCCTTGACAGGCCGTTGAGAGCAGGATGTTGTTTGTGTACTAGACTGTGTGGCCCAGAAGGGACACGGCATTTTATATGTAGCTTATATGTATACAGCACGTCTGTCTCTTATAGCAACTCATATATTGGAGAAATATGCAAACGTTTCTACAGCAGCAGCTGTTATGCATGGACAAGCTGCATCTGGCCTTATATTTAACACAACTAAAAATGTGATTGTCATTAACAAAAGCTGAAACTATTAGACGTCCTCAGTAAACGATTTTGGTTTTCAGTCCAACAGAGTTCATTATGTTATGTAAAGAGGGCAGGGTTTAAAAATCAAGATCTAGATCAGGCATAACATTTATAATACAATACAATACATAATAAACAGGGGGTGAACAAAATATAGGAAAAATGGCTTTAACTTTGAAGCATCTAAACCACAATTACAAAAGCATCTACACAGGTGATTCCTATTCCTTTGAATGCTAATTAGCAGCATGTGTCTAACCAGCAGTACTTTTCTAGGTAAGTCTCCAAAGCAAAATGAAGATACTAACAGAGTTCCAAAGGGGCCAAATAGTTGGTGCCCAAATTTTTTAATACATCTGAATGGGTTTATGTTTGGAGAAAGCCTAAAGAGAGTTAGCTTGTACTTATTGGTAAGCACGGTCAATCCACAATGTCTGTTGCCAACTGTTGCCACCAAGTATGGTGGTGGTTTTGTAATGGTATGGGCAGCCATTTCATGGGACTCATTGGGTCCAATGATTGCTTTCCATGGACGTGTAACGTGCAAACAATATGAAAACATTTTACAAGACCAGGTGCACCCTATGGTGCAAACACTGTTCCCTCATGATGTGCTCATATTCCAACATGATAACGCCCCCATACACACTGCTAAAAACATTAAAGAATGGTTCCAAGAACACGAGGATGACGTCAACTTTCTGCACAATCACCAGATCTAAACATAATTGAACCTTTATGTGATGTTCTGGAGCACAAAGTGCAAACTAGATTCCAAACTCCTTCATCCCTCAAAAAACTGGAGACTGTCCTTCTTGAACAATGGGATAATATCCCACTACACACAGTTCAGAAATTATATGACAGCATTCCTAGAAGGAATGAAACTGTTTTGAAAGCAAAGGGTACTCGTTATTAGTTACTAGATATTCCATTTTTGTAGGTTTTTTCGATATTTTTTATGCAATTATTATGGTTATTAGACGCATGTATAACAGTACCATATGTATTTTTATTTATGGAGTGCTTTTGTTGCATGACACACAATGAAAGTATACAAAAAGAAATAAAACAGAATAAAGACAACAAACAGTTGAATAATGAATAATAGATCAAAATGGATACATATGATTGAAAGAAAATTGTCTTTAAACTAAATTTCAAGAAAAGGTTTAAGTGTCCTACAAAGAAGAACCAACCACTGTCCACTGAACCTAGACACTCTTTACCAACCCTGATGTGGAATTCTTCAAATGCATATATATGCTCCACACCCACTTAATGAGAAATACTGCTTGTGTCATTACTTGTTACTTGCCTTGAGAAAATCAGTTCATATCAACTCCCACTATAGCCCTTCATTAGATAACTTTATATTAAACGCTTCAGATGTACTCGATGTAGCATCAGTGTTGCTAAAATGAGCTCTTCTAAGTATCAGTATGCTGACCCTATGCTGCCATGCCTAGAATATTTGTTGATTGACAGTTGGGAGCATGTAAGTGACAGCTTTATTATGTGTGGCAATATTTTGAAGAATATTCATCATTGTGCAAGGCGGAAATATGTAAAGGAGTTACATTTAGAATTCACACCCGCCACCAAAGGCAGTTCAGGGCTCATTTCACAAAAAACTATTTTCACTTGCGTATCAGTTTTTTTAAAACCAAAAACACCTTTCATTAAATTTTGTCACGTGCAACTTCAGGGTATTTACTGCAAACCCACCTTCCTCTCCCAAGTATGGCGCTCGTGTTGCTAGTACAGAGAAGGAAGAGAAGACCAATACATTTTGGATTGGAGAGAATCGTATTGCTCATCCACATGATTCATTTTCATATATACTGAATTGATTTCAAAATGCAGATTAGCCTACTGTGAGCAGGAATATGTTGTGTCACATGTTTGAAGCTGAACTCATTGAGATGTATTTGGGAATTATTGTTTCAACAGTTTGTTCTTTTTCTTTTTTTGTATTAATATGTATCATATATGACTATATACAGTATATTTGTAATTTTTGTGATTTTGTACATGCTTTGTGGACAGTGGGGCAGTAGCTGACTAAAAGCTGAAACTATATTTTTAAGCAAGAGCTGTCCTCTTCAATGTTCAATATTTAGTATACTTGGATTACCAACACCTGACAACCTTTAGTTATTATGGCCGACTTAATTACAAGACATAATAAACAGATGGAATTATACTAAAAATGTGTGTGTATGTGGATAATTGTACTTATTGCCAATTGCATTGTTATGTTTATAGCGGAATGTTCCAGGGTTGCCAGATCTCCAAATGTTTTCTTAATGAAATGCATGGCAACAACCAGTTAATTTCTGATCAAGGTGGATGCTGACCATAAGGTGGAAGTTTATGACAACAGAAACATGTTCACTAACCAAGGGCAATGTGGTGATAGTATTTGACTTTTTACTGCATGTCATTGAGTTTTGGAAAGAGAAACTGATGTTTTGCAGACTTTGGTGAGCATGATAAAGGCACTGCAGAGAGATTTGTACTTTCGAAATAAAATCACTTCAGAGCTTCAGAAGACTCGATGTGTCACTGCAGGAGCTAAGCAGTTGTTAATATGGCGAATATACGTATATTTCCCATTTCCCATTCAGCAGCTGTCAGTATCTATCTACACAAACTTAAAGAAAACTTCTGGAAATGAGCGGCATGTCGAATGATGGATGCTTTGTCGCATGACTGAAAAACCCCTGGGAATGTTTTCATAGCGTTTCCAGATTTCAATAGGACAGATCTGTCACTCGCCCTACGGAAAAACCACGCCTCCCTCACTGCCGGGGAGGCGAGAAAGAATGCGCTGCGCAAGTTTGGTGCGGAAAACAGCGTTTGACCAACCCGGACCACAGTTTAACTCTAAAATATGTCTAAAGTATGTTTGTTGGCTGGATTGTTACTGTCAAAACCCGGCAGAGGCCTACTGGGTAATGTAGTGCAAACCAAGCCCAAATGGTGTTTTACTGCATTCCCTCCCCCCCTTTCTGATTGAAGGAAGCTCCACACGGCGAGTGACAGACACGTGATGGCAGATGTACCGAAACAGTTGAGGTTAGGGGGAGCTTTTCTCATCGACCCTTAGCTTAACTGGCAGGCGTCGACCCGAACGCAAAGCAATTCCACCTCATCAGTGACCCCTGGGGGCCTCGTCACCTTGGCTACGGGTGCTATGCATCCATCCATTCTAATGGTATGCAAAGTGGGATGAGATGTTTATGCCAGGCCGTGTGACGGGCGGTGTCAACGCTGAGCGACGTGCACGGTGACCCAGAAACAGACACTCAATGAAAACCAGCCATGCTGGAACTGGGGGAGGGAGGGGCAGGTGTGGGGGGGGGTAAACTCATTGAGCCGTAACCCGATCAGTCTACCTAGAAGGAGCCTACAGCCTGCAGATTTTAATCTGGGATGAGAGACGATGTGGAAGAACCGTTATGAATTGATGCAGCCTTGCAGGAAAGACATTGCAGGAGACTCCTGTATTCATGTACTGTAACATGAATACTGCAGAAAATGATTTTGTCCATAAAACTAATTCAATCCATAATGCTAATAAACTGTGTTTGTTGCCATTTTCCGAGGTATCAGAAGACCTGAAACACTGTTTACTATTTAATGTAAATAATTATTTGTATTAATTAATTGTTTGTTTCAGCATGTCTACTAATCATAATACTTTTTGTTCATTTCAGCGTGTAAACATACAAGGTGGGTTCTGCTAATAATTTATGTTATTTTGTTGCAATCATTTTTCATTTTCTGAATATAGCTATGCCGTGTTTTGAGTGCAGCTTGTGTTCTGCTGCAACTCAATTCTTTATATTGGGACGGCCCCCTGCTCTGTCTGCCAGTGCTGCATGTTTCATAGGTGCTTGATGGGCGGAGCTGGAGGTTCATTAGGACAATTGGGAGCACTTGTGGCCAGTGCTCCCTGAGATGTTAAAATGTGCCTGTCTCCAGTCTGAGGGAGCTCTCTCCCCACAGATACCTTTTAGTTTCTGTTTAGGCGTTGGCCGGCCTTGTTTGTGCTTTTTGGGTTTACACCAGACAACACTGCTTCACCATGCTCTGCACACATCCACTCACTTACACTGCTTCACCATACTCTGCACACATCCACTCACTTACACTGCTTCACCATACTCTGCACACATCCACTCACTTACACTGCTTCCCCATACTCTGCACACATCCACTCACTTACACTGCTTCACCATGCTCTGCACACATTCACTCACTTACACTGCTTCCCCATACTCTGCATACATCCACTCACTTACACTGCTTCCCCATACTCTGCACACATCCACTCACTTACACTGCTTCCCCATACTCTGCACACATCCACTCACTTACACTGCTTCCCCATACTCTGGACACATCCACTCACTTACACTGCTTACCCATACTCTGCACACATCCACTCACTTACACTGCTTCCCCATACTCTGCACACATCCACTCACTTACACTGCTTACCCATACTCTGCACACATCCACTCACTTACACTGCTTACCCATACTCTGCACACATCCACTCACTTACACTGCTTCCCCATACTCTGCACACATCCACTCACTTACACTGCTTCCCCATACACTGCACACATCCACTCACTTACACTGCTTCCCCATACTCTGCACACATCCACTCACTTACACTGCTTCCCCATACACTGCACACATCCACTCACTTACACTGCTTCCCCATACTCTGCACACATCCACTCACTTACACTGCTTCCCCATACTCTGCACACATCCACTCACTTACACTGCTTCCCCATACTCTGCACACATCCACTCACTTACACCGCTTCCCCATACTCTGCACACATCCACTCACTTACACTGCTTCCCCATACTCTGCACACATCCACTCACTTACACTGCTTCCCCATACTCTGCACACACCCACTCACTTACACTGCTTCCCCATACTCTGCACACATCCACTCACTTACACTGCTTCCCCATACTCTGCACACATCCACTCACTTACACTGCTTACCCATACTCTGCACACATCCACTCACTTACACTGCTTCCCCATACTCTGCACACATCCACTCACTTACACTGCTTCCCCATACTCTGCACACATCCACTCACTTACACTGCTTCCCCATACTCTGCACACATCCACTCACTTACACTGCTTCCCCATACTCTGCACACATCCACTCACACTGCTTACCCATACTCTGCACACATCCACTCACTTACTCTGCACACATCCACTCACTTACACTGCTTCCCCATACTCTGCACACATCCACTCACTTACACTGCTACTGACCTTCACACCCCACATATGTCTTGTCCTTTTGTAAACTTAGGTTATTTAAAATAAATGTATACTTGTTTTTAAATGCGTCGGTGTGCATCTCCTTTTTGACACGGCCGTTGAGCCAGGTCGTGACAATATCAAAAAAAAAAAATCAATAAATCAATACTTTGATATCAGCTAAGATGAAAAAACCAATGCACATTATGTTTTTCGTAAATTACTATGAGAGTGCTCACATGGATAAATGCACGGGTGACAACACTGTGGGTTGCTGGCAAATATCAGATGTGACAAACTGCCAGTTAGCTTATACCATTGATGCGGTGGTTTTAAAGAGGAAGAAAGCAGCCGATCTTATTGGCCATGATGAAACCAAACCTCGACCGTACCCACAGGTCATGTATTCGTCTCTCAGAACTGAGCTGGAGCACACTACAACCTGGAGTCCCAAAATTGGACCTGCCTTAATTCACCGGCAGAGTTTGACAGTTTTACATCCACTGCAAAAATGTGGTCCTTCATCTACAGGCTTCACGATTGACAAATAAATATAATGTAACGGTTTGCGCTGTTGGGATGTTTGTATTATTTGTTGTCCACGCTTGCATTCCTCTGTGGGAGTTCCTTCAGGAGTGATGTGTTGCAGCTACATCATGTTGTGTTTATGCTGTTAAATATGATTCCGCCCTTCTGAGTAACTCAATCTCCATATTCTTGAAGCAGAGGCTGTTCCTGAAGCCTGAGTAAGTAAACTCAGAGTATGAGCTGGAAACAATTCTAAACTTTTTTCTCTCAGTTTGGCAAGTTTATTTTAGATCACTGCTTTTTGTAAATAAAAAAAAAAAGCTGAGAGTTATACTTAATTGATGCAAGTTAAGGCCGTAAGTTGTAAGCATCAGAGTCAAAAGCACATCGACTTTGACTGGAAATGCCTCCTCTGTTTGATTTAAGTGTCGTGGATACCCAGAGCATGACATAAGGTGTTCATTACATGCAGACTCAGTGACATTGCTGATAGCGCTCCCTGATGTGGATTAATATGGCTTCTATGGCTGATTAAGGCTTCTGGGAAAGCCTAAGCAAGATGTAAGAAAAACATTTCTGGGAATTCTGGGTAATGCAGAGACGTATTCTTTTGAAGCTGTGGACCATCTATCTCAGAAATGATTAAAAAAGCGTCAGCGCTCGGCACACGAATGATTCTGTTTGAAGACGAGGGTCTTTCTACCGACGAGAACTCTGCTGATTCACCAACACTCGCGAAGCTGTGCATTCCTCTGTCGGCTTCATATCCCTGCTTTTAAAACGGCTCATTTCTTATTCCAGGACATTCGCACAACGTGTGCTAGAGGAGATTACGCCAATGATTAGGTCAGCTATATTTCACTGCTGACAGATCTGGAATCGGGAGTAGTGACGAAAAGTGATGAAATCCCCGTTCAAAAAGAAATTCTGATACCTTAAACAGGACTGCTCACTGTACACAGTCCTGCTCTTCTCTTTCTATGGGGATATGAATAATTGTGGCTGGATGAAATTTAAATTGAACGGAGCATCTCTTCCTGTTATCTGAGCCTCAGCCTTTTTATTCTGTCAGCTTGCAAATGGAAAAATGACACTGCCAGCATTCTGGCACAGAAACCTCTGCTAAATAATTCCATTTTCCTATCCTATTGAAAAGCACCTGTGGCAGGATGGGCAGCAGGATTAAGATCACTTGGGAAAAACAAAAACGTATTCCATGAAAATGGCATATACGTCATTCAGACTAAATGCATTGACAAAAATATGCGGACCCTGCAAAAGCCTTGCATTTTAAGTGTTCCAAAATAAATGGTGCATTCTGGGAAAAGGTATGGATGTGACTGAGTAAAATGAGTTGAAGTGAAATTCTGTATTGTGCTAATGCCAGGTCCACATATCAAATGCTCTCTCTTCTTGTCCTACAGTGGTTGTGCTATGAGATTATGTGCAAATCCATCTGCAATGTTTGACCTTTGACCTTTGCATGATTGAGAGCAGATGGTTTGTTCTTGAATCTTTTCCACCACTTTCAATACTAAGCCAATCACCATTAACAAGCATCACATAAGAACTGTTACTGTACTCAAAATGAACATGTGAGAGAAGGAAAACTGCTTGAAAACTCGTGCTTGGAAACACTTTAGTAAAGTGGGTCTCCGTAATGCCTTTATGTACTCTTTATGTAAGGAATAAATAGTAAATTTTTTATAGACATACACCAACTTTATGAAAATTATTTTAAAAAGACCATAAGACAAAAAGCAGCTTGACTCCGATGTCAAAGAAAGACGACGTCATACGTCATGTCATATGAAAACCTTATTTCTTATAAGCTGATTGTAGCAGTGGCGGGCCGTCAGGGCCAGCAAGGCCTTCTCTGCTGGCCTAGACATCATCAGAATATAAATTTAATTTTGATATATTTTTTCCACAAATATGTATTAAATTATTCCCCATAGTCTATTCTCTTCATTTCATAGCTTTCCTCTTGGTTGCGCTGCTTCCAGCCTCAGATCGAGATTTGGAGGGCTGGCCTTTATGTTAGAGCTTTTATCCAATCATATTTCAGCCATAATGTGTTGCCAGGGTCCAAGAAATCTGCCCTTAGGCCTTCAGAATCGACAGTGCGGGCGCCTGTAGCTTAAAGTGAACGTAAACATACCTGTGGTGTTAACCAATCAGATTTCGAGTTGGCGACACCGGGGCCAGCTAGCAGGCGTACGATAACGTCAGCACGTGCACGTCTTTTGATTGGATACGCACTATTGAGAGGCAGAGCTATGCAGACAGCTAGCAAACTGAACTGATTTCTACAAGCTGGTTTTTTTCAACCCACAATGGCTGAAGGAGGAGAAGAGATCGATTTGGTCGCAGATATAATTACAACGCCATTTTCAAGACGAACTTTTCAAGAAAAGCTAGACATCGTCAGAAGAGAACGGCCAACCCCGACGCTAGCGAGTCAAAGTGGACATTCAAGGCTAGGAATACACTTTCACCACTGTCGCAAATATATCCTCATGAACTTATGCAAATTATTTGTTTTTCTTTTATTTTCAGTGAATAGTTTATGTGTCTTTATCGTCACGTTTCTTAAATGAAACTGCTTTGGGTGCAACAATGCGCTGTTTAGTGAACAAACTTGTTAAAGCTCACATACTTTTGGTGGACTTAATAAAACTTTGTTGACTAATCCCTTAAAAGCGCCTTTTATTTTAAAGTTTTGACAGTATCCAAGCGATCTTAAAGCTGGTAGTTTAACACTCTTAATTGTAAATGCGGATTTATTGATTATAAATGCTTCGGAAATATTAATATAACTCTGTTGTACTTGACTATGTTAAGGTGATGCAACGCCCGGTTATACTGCGTTTCTGTCTAAATGTATAGTTTCTAGAGCCATGGCGTCATAATGATGGTATTAAGAGGTGGAATAATTCAGGTAGGACTGTGTAGGACATCACTGAAGGCCTAGGTGTGAAATGCACGGCCCGCCACTGGATTGTAGTGTTGATAAATGCTTATGACAAAGGTTATAATGACGCTGTGCAGCACTGAATAAAGTATTACGATTGTGACACAAACCGCCCTTAAAGTGAAACCACGAGACATCTGTAAGGCTATGTTCAGACTGCAGGTAGAAATGCTGAGTTTTTCCATTCAGAACAATGTGAACAACAGCAAAAAAACACGAGTCACATCTTTTCAGTTCTGATTTACGTTTAAATAAATCGGGTCCGCAGCCATGTGACTTTCGTGTGATGTGGACACTCAAATGGGAATTCTTCAGTCTGAATGCGTTTAGTTCGCCGATATATGTCAGTTTGGAGGGCTTTGCCCTCGATCAAAGACAGGATTGGTACAGGAAGGTTTCCCCCGCTCAACTGGAGGTCTGGCAAAGTGATGATGGCATCACTGTCATGTGACATAATTCTGCATAATAGTCACTTTCAAAAATTTTATATGAGCAGATATTTTAAATAAAATGGAATCTGAGCAACACATCGGAATGGAGCATTAAGGTCTGCAGTCTGAATGTAGACTATATACCTCTGCCTTTTCATAGTGGAAACTATGTTTGTAGAAAATGTACTAGACAGGTGTAAAGAACCTTCATGCTGTGTAGGCAGACAAGACGTCATGTTTCGAAGCCTGGTTTTGAATGAACAACCTTCCAGAGTCCACTCAACACAAATCTGTCAGGATTCCTTTCCAGGGAGTGGGCCCAATAGCAGGACTCGGAGACAGACTCAATTCAAGCTCCGTGGAGCACCTTTATTAATCACAAGACTGGAGTAGGAATACTCAGGAAGGGGGTCTGGAGCAGGGTAGGGAGAAGCAGGGCTGGCTGGAAGCAGGAGGAGCTGGAGCGGGGGCTGGAGAATGCCAGACAAACTGGAAAACAAGCAGAGGGTGCTGGAAGGCGATGCAGGCTTGGGAGCCTTAGCAGGCGGGCGGGTTCAAGGAGACAAAACTGGACAAGGGATATTACAAACACACTGGCTAGACTGAACGAGTATCAAAGTTAAACTAACAAACACAACTGATCAGACTTGAGTACGAAACCGTGACGAGACAGCAAACAAAGAGGGAATATATAGTGAAGTCAATAATGTGATGAGTGCGTGCAGCGTGAACATGTATGCGAGAGTGATTAGCAGCGTATGGAATGTAAGTGGAAAATGCGGGTGATTGAATGAGGGGTAAATAGTAGTGATGTGCAGTTCGCGAACGAATCGGTATTTTTGAACGACTCTTTATGCTGAGTCGTCTGAGTAGGGAATCGTGCTTACCCACGGCTCTGGCTTTTGGCTCTGGCTCCGACTCTGGCTCTGGCTCTTAGCTCTGGCTCTGACTCTGCCTGGTTTCTACTACAGCCGGGAGACACTCCCCAGAGACACTCAGCAGTGGGCAGTGGTTAATGCACGGCGCACAGTTTCTGATTGCTAAGTTAGAACCTACGTAAGAATACATTTAAATTTGATCTAACAATATTGCACACACTTTTGTGAAGTTAATAATCGCCCCAGCTCATTCCAAAGTTATTATGACTACTAATGGTTAAAAGAAAGATACGTAGCTACAGTAGCTATACCACCCAACTGATCAGCACGAAATCAACTCGACTCAATTTAAGAGCCATGAGCCGTGGCAATATCCCACGGCTCCAGACAGAGCCGGAACCAGAGCCGTGACACAAACCAAAGTCATTTTCGAGTTTTAACCACATAACTGTTCTTATAGAGTTCTGTGGTTTTAACAAAGGGCAAAATGCACCATTAAGCTATTAATCGGGTTTACTACTCAGCGTGATTCAACTGGAAACCCTGTTGACAAAGGAATTATGTTAACCTATATCTAATGATACTCCGAGACGCCGACTGTTTATTACGAAATTATTAAACTTGGCTGTTTGCGAGAATTGTAACCGAATTCCAGTCAACTATGAAACAATTAGGCCTAATATGCAATATTGCGATTGTGTTCAGCAACTAAAAATGACAGCAAATACTTCAAAATGACAGGTTAGGGTACTAAAAATGGCAGCAAATATATTTAAAGTGGTGGCATTTTTATTTTAGGACTCTTGACCAACAACAACAGTGAACAGAATAAATAGCCTACAATTGGGTATTATATAATAAATTAAGTACAGTTAAAATAAACACATTTCAATAACCCTATGGTGTCCAAATAAATAAACGACACAGGCTCCTGTACATCATATGCACACTGACACACACAATAAATATCTGGCTTGTTTGTGAAATTTGGCTGGCTATCTCTCTTATACAGTCTTTCATTCATCTCATTTTCAGTAGACCTTGGCAACTGGATTCTAGGATCTGATTTAAAAAAAAAAAGATTCATATTAGCATAGATGAAATAGCTCTATACAAATACAATCATTCAATGTCTATTATTACCTGTAAGATCTAATGTGACAATCTATGATCGAAAAAACGGAGATGGGAAAGTCGTAAATAAACGTAACCTGCAATTGCAAACTAGCTTGAGAGAGTATGCTACTGTAAATTCAGAATATTAGCGATGAGTATCATTCAGATGATTTGGGTCTGAATAAAATATCAAGGCTGGTTTACAAACTTATTTTGCCTACTTTGTTACCAGCTAGGGTCTGCTGTCTGAAACAGTTTCTAATTCCAGCTTGCGCCGCTGAAAGAAAAACATGCGGCTCAAAGATGCGGCTCAAACGGCTCTACTGTATTAACCGGAAGTATCAAAATTGCAACTCCGACTCCGACTCCGACTCTTCAAACTGAATGGTACAAATAGAGCCGACTCAGAAAAAAGAGCCGAACTGCCCATCACTAGTAAATAGGATAACAAGAGGGAAGACCACGCTCAACCTGCACACACACGGAAGACAAACACGAAACATCAAAGACCAAACACGAAACGAAGGGAAAGAGGGAAAACACAGAGAACATAAGGGAAGGTGAACTGGACGGGCGGAGGCGGACGTAACACAAATCAATTAAATTAAAACAACTGCTTTTCTGTTGAGGAACTTCTTAAGGCATCACATTCACAGACACACTTAATGCAGTAAGAACCAGACACCACTGAAAGAAAAACACAATGAATGAATGGCGTAGTCAGAACCAGACACGACTGTCATAAACACAAACAAACAGCATGCAGAATTAACGGTACACATGCACAGACGATGCAGAATAAAGTTAAATACCCAGTAGCGTGGACCCCAACCCTGCTCCTGGAGATCTAGGTTTTCAGTCCAACCCTAACACAGCACACCTCATTCAACAGCTAGGCTATATCCGAATACGACCCCTACAATCTTTTGAGGGCACAAATTTGAGTCCACTTCGTCAAAATGCTCTTGAGTGGGTGACTTTTTCTCACAAATGGGGGCACTTAAAATACCAGGATGAACCCCTTATTTCCAGGGTTTTGTTGAGGGAATTCAGGAGCACACTCATCTGCAGAACGGTGCACTCATCCGACAATTTCAGTAAGTAACTCGGAAGTAAAAACGTAAAAGACGTAGATCGTATATAGATATCTATATTACAAGAGTGGGTCATATTACAAAATACTTCTTTTTTTTTGTTAATTCTATCTTCACTCATAATCTACACTTTGTAACAATCGTCATATGTTAACTGATTGATATTCTCAATAAAAATAATAATAAAAACAAATATTACAAACTACTTCCTCACTAGTTTGGAAAGAGTTTTGTGGCATTTGTTTCACACACTGCCTGCAAAGTGAGGAGACAGGGCACATAGTAGACAGGGGTCTTAGTGGACAGGAGACAGTTGACAGGGAACAGGGGTCATATTCGGACACAGCCCAACTGATTTCGTTGAGCTGCTAATTAGTAGAATCAGGTGTGCCAAATTAGGATTGAAATAAAACCCCACAGGAACAGGGTTTGGAACTACTGGGGGGTATACTATGGGGGGTATAAGCAGGATTACTGCACTTAATAAAACCCGGAACAGCTCTTGCTACTTCAGTCCATGTTCCATGTTTGGGAGGGTTCCGGGTTTTACTGAGTGCAGTCATCCGGCAAACTCAGTAATCCTGCTTCGTAGTAAACCCCAGGGAATATACCAGAAAAATGTGCTCAATGCGGAACCAGCATAATATTTTCATGGGACTCTTTTGTTTCCATTTGTTCACTACTTGTAGGTCGGTATTGCAGTTTGAATCTGTGTCTGTCTAACCAATATGGATGTTTAACATTCAGAAAAGTAGGGGCACCCGCAGAGAGACCATTGATTTTATATTCCATCTACAGCTGACGCTTTGCATCTGTGATTAGTCTGAGAGAAGTTATTGACTAAATGGAAGTCATGAAATAATGAGGATTTGCGCTCACTGAAAATATAAGGGCGAAGATTCTCAGATGCTGAGATCCGAAAAAATATGCATTATTAAATGTTTTTTCATGCCAGCTGGCGTGAACAGTTGTGGATAGTTAATGAGTCTGATTCTCATTAAACCAACTGATCTGCACCTTAAATTTGAGTTCTCCGTTCAAGTAAGAGCTTTGTTCTTTTCCTCCATTTTCAATTTTATAGCAAGGCCCTTTGTCTGTTAAGGATATGGACTTCTAAGCCCATTCTGTATGTTTTAAAAAAGTAAAACCTAAAAGCACAAACTTTGTACTGAAGGACACTTAAATTTGACTAATTTAGGGCCTTTAAGGCCCTAAAGCCAGTTTGAGTGGCCTGCTTTGTCACTCTTCTGACCAGTACTTGCGCAGTAACACAGCCCAAAATGGCCAGCCTCACTGCATTAGTAAACGTAAAGGGAAAGTATTATCCAACAATAAAAAGATGAGCCCGCTGATTTGTTATTTCGTTACCCAGAATGCCACAGCAACCGCTCCGCTAAGGAAAACAAATGATATGAGGTAAAGTATAATTAATCTCCAAGCTGTCCTTGAAGTCCCATCTGTCCTTGATGATCCAATACAGTAAATTGTGTCCTTGGCTATATTACATTCTCTCTAATGCCATCTCTGTGCCGCTCTAAATCATTACTGCAGTCGATTAAGGTTCCTCGGGTAGCTCAGGCATTCCCTGGTAATTGGTGATGAAACCACAGTAAGCTCAAGGGCCTGCGCCGCAGGTGAAGTCCATCGTCACATAAAGCGTTGCTGCCGCAGCACACAAACGGTAAAACACAAAGAAACTTTGGAGTTTGACTTTTAAAGGTTAAGTTTACCATAATCGCTGTATCTTAGCGGGCTGTGCAAGGGAGACCACGATAATGCTCTTTGTGTATTTCTGTTAGTGGTCGTCGCTGCGCAGCTGAACTTTTGAGAGGGCTGAAATTTGAGCTATTATCTCGGTGTTAGTCCCTAAATGGAGCGGCCTGAAGAGTCTGCAGGGTTCTATTAATCTTTTTTGATTTTTAGAGAGGGAAGGGAAGTCCAGAAACAGCAGGGACTGTATGCTGGATATCCTCACCATCAGTGAAAGCAAACTGGTCCAGTGCAAAAACTACGAAGAGGAAGATTAATATAGGGAGGGCCGGGCTTAAGGTAATATGCAATAGCGACATTGGATATGTTTACCTCCAGGATCCAAGAACTACGTCCTCTCCCTTTGATCCTGTGATAGTCTACATGTTTAAACCATGTTATTACTAATGTAGCACACTTTTAAACCTCCATTGTATTCATTAAGCAAGCCACCCATACACATTACAGCTTTACACTCACTGAAACACAGTTTCACATGCTTCTGAGTGTCAGGGTACAGACTGTGGGATTCACAGATCATTCAGGTTGAATAAAAGTGAATCCAGAGTTCCTTCACCACAAATGCAGTGGATTAATAGCAACAGAATTCAGTTTGAAATGGGTCATGCAAGCATTTTTCCTGTCTTTTTGCCTTTTGTAATCTTATCGTATTTAACACGCCAATAATGGCTTGTCCTAAAAAAATGATACCCACAAACAATTTTAAAACGAAGTTGCTTTTTTCAGAATACATGTACTCATTTCATTCTGCCTGTGGGCAGTGCCCTTTACCGTGACTTGGCAAGCTTTTACAAACTTTTCCCTCAGAAAATTGATGGCATTACTAGCTTCGAAAGTGGGGCGTGATCTCATTGCAACTGTGGTCGCTATTCGTTGTGAATTCGAAGTTGACGACTGCAGTTGTTGCATTTTATTCATCCTATAACAGACAGAATTTTTATCTCCAGAAATGATTCGTTGTTTCTTATCCATCAACATACAAAAGTAACAGAGGCTGAAACCCTTGAGTCCAAGGGTTTATCCAGCGGCTCCTCATCGCTGCATCAGAGCGGGCTGCAGGCGGGTTGGCAGGGCCCCTGAAATCTGAGAGGACAGCAATGCACCGCCCCCCCCCCCCCCCCCCCCCCCCCCCCCCACACACACACACACACCTTAAAAGCAGCAGGTCATTGTTAAAGAAAAAAATCAAGTTTACTTGCTATAAAGCCAACAGGCTTACGTACGGTGCTTTGCTATTTTCATTTGAACAAAGTTTATTGTCGTTTTTATTGTGCGTGAATAGCACTTTATTTGTTTTCTCTGTATATTTATTGGTTCGTATTTTCCAGTGGTAATTCTCCTGTCATATTTAATGTACGTTATATTTTTTTTCTTACAAAAATGAGACTCAGACAATGAAAGTTTGCAGTTAAATGATAAGCACGATTTTCCCTCCCTGAAATAATGGCTTTGGTGGAATTGAGTGAGCTATCGTCATAATGGGCTGTTAAAACTGCATTTGACTTTTGAGGGATTGAGTTTTGAGAGGGGTTTTCATCTTCTCGTTCCACTATTTTAAAATCTAATTAGCCTCGCCGCGGTCTGAATTCATTCTTTTTTCAGTAATGTCCCAATTACAATGAGTGGCCATACACCACCCAAGTCCAAAATCATTCAAATCTTGCATTTAATTGACTATTTTATTATTCTTATAAAAAACATATATTCACAATGTGACCTTTACTTGTCTCTCTTTGAAACTCGGCCACAGAAAATTCTGTGTCAATTAGTTTCCCCAGCCCAGCTAGCCTGATTTAAGCTGCAGCATCTGCAGCCTGCAGATTTACACTCTAATGAATAACACCTCACTCTACATGCACACAGCTGACCAACAGGAGAGGGGAGGGCATTAGGGCACTGACGATATTACTCTGGGAGACTCTATCAGAATTAATATAAAAATAAATCTACAGCATGGTACACAGCATAAACATCCACTGTGGAATTGACTGTGGAATTGATCCCAATTGGATTCATATATATACTCTGCGATATGGTGGATGATACGCTGAATTAGCACTGACCGTTTTTATTGTGTCCCACTCAGCAGTAATGAGCAGCCCAAGCATTGAACCCACAGTGAGCGCTTTAGCCGAATTTGCTACGCAATCAAATGGAAGCAGATTCGGATAGCCGGCATCTTTCCATTTCATTTATTTCTAAGATTAGCCGTTATGGCAATGCCAAAGTCAAGAAAGCCTTCCTTTTACTTATGTTGAATTTAAGAGGAAGAACGAAGCAAATGAACTCAAAATCTCTAACTACAGTGCAATAATCTTTGCAGACTGTGCTTCATTTTTGACACAAACTGTCAAAGTGTTTCAGTTCATTATGTCAGACAGAATTACATGATCATTGAGCATAATAATAATGTAATAAACTACTTTCTGAGTGCTACATTCTGCAGTGAATCAATTTTGTTAATGAGATGAAGGTGTGAGGAGCCACCAATCAACACAATAGTAGGAGGAGCCGACGCCAGCTGTCAATCATCAAGACTTAACTGTCCATAGTAAAATTCCAGTGAGCAGCTGACATTGTGTTATGTCCCCACCCATTACATCGTCCAAAAAGTTTATTTTCTAGTGACAACTCTGGTTTCAGATAACAGGCACTAAATTAGTGTCAATATTACTTTCCTTCATACAAACAAAGAGCACCCCACTTCTTACACCAATATCCGAACAGCTAGCAGTACACATTATAAATGGTCAAATGACGAGGAAGTGCTAGTTTGATAAATACAACATGTAATAGTGTGATAAAGCTGCCTTGTGATTATGTGAGATTACTGACTCACATTACCAAGTATGTCATAGATCCGTCATTTTCAGAAAAACACATTAATGTATACCTTCTACACATTTACTGAACTTGCGTTCATAGTCGGCTAGAGCGCAGTTGATCGCTGAAGACTCTTAGCACTACCTGCAAATGTGTGAGGCATCTGGTGGCAACCTTTGTAAATGGCTTGCTCTGTAACTATGGAAACTTGTGATGTGTGGGCCCTAGCATTAACGAGAGGAGAGACTGCACTCTGGATCATGCCTGCAGCTGTCATTGAGAAAGATTCTGTGCCGCATGCACAAGAACGTCTGACTGATTGTTCTGTTTTTTCTACAGGTGATACTATAGATAAGTGCCAAGGATTGGGAATTGCAAAGTAACATGCTAAATCAACTCCGGAGTACATTTGAACCCTTCATATGAACCTTCAAATACATTTAACACAGCATTTGACTGTGCCAAGTCATTTGTACAAGATTTGATTATAACTAGGGACACCAATTTATCTAGAGCATGTGACCCAAATAATTTCAGCGTGCATTACCATATAAATCCCCATGGTGCACTGTAGGCATTGGATATAGTCAATCGTGACCCTCATGAAAGTAATTACTTCGACCGTTAGTAGACGTGATACACCACAGGTAGAGGAAGGAATATGACGTGGACAAATATCAAATGCAAAAGTGTGTGCCACTGAGCATGTGCCATATAGGCACAAAAAAACCCAGCATTTACAATCACGGTATGAAATAAGGAATCAGCAGATAGCACAATATTCTGTTTTGTACATTTGATTTGTTCTGCAAGTAAAATCCATTGCATCCGATTTAAAAGTTATTCATACCGACACCGTCTCCCTTTGTGCCGTAAATTGCAGCTCGATTTGAGAATAGCATTGAACACTGCCTGTTGAACTTTGAAGCTGATTTGAACAATGTAACTGCATTTCGTTCAGGTGATGAAAGGTAGACGTTGAAAGCATACAATGACTCCCTCAAAGGCTTGATGGGAAATGCAGCTCATTTAACTTGCAATGCTGATATTGTGCCGCTCGCGAGTGACATTTAGGCAAGCAATTTCCCAAACGTTCAGTCATCAGATTATTCAAAAAGGTGTCAAGCACCAGACATAAAGTTTCACTTTTACACCTACATCACTGCCATCTATTCCATTAGGATTAGTCTTATTTAGCCATTTGTGTGCAATTAACATAATACTTACAGGTATTATACCCACATTTTCACACTTCCCATTACTTAAAAAAAAAAAAAAGATTAGTGCTTGGCACCCTAAAAAAAAAAAACTGCATGTGCTTTGCACTGAAAGCAGCATGCGGCAGTGTTGGAATACTGCTGTCAATCATCTGTGATTAATTAGTGCCAATTGGTGTAGATTACTTGGGAGGAGCAATGTTATGTGACAATGTGACAAAGAAGGCTGTATTGACCTCTTGCTGAGGGAAGACTGAATTGCCGAAAACTGAGAACTGCCCTAAATAAACTGGTGCTCCTAATTGGGATGGCAGGTGTGCCATCCATCTGCCAAGTTACGGCTTTGTGGGGCATGCCCCATGCCTATAGAGCACCGAGACAAACCCACTGAACAAACCTCACTCGTAGTCATTCCGAAGTCATTCGTTTGTGGTCAGACATTGAGGATAGACACGTCGACTGGATTAAAGGTTGTAAGCGGATGGGCAGTATTTTTTAATAAGGGTGGGTTTGTTTGCCGGGAATGAAACCTGTCAGGTAGGATTTATCAGGCATGAGATGCCCGGGAAGAGCTCTCCAGATAATGATGTGAAATCCTTCCCTCAGCTCGAGTTTGAATAATGCATTTATACCGTGTTTGTCAGAGGCTCCTAACACGGCCGCGCGAAATCCGTGCGTGCCAAACTCCGCTAAGACCAAAAACGCTTGTGGGATTAGAGATTTTGCTCATAACAAAACGACAGAATGAACAAAGAATGCAGAAACGAGAACAAAGCACCTTCTTATTCTCTCCCCCAGAATGCATAACGATGGCTGCTCAGCAATCAATCAAACAAACTTTATTTTTTATTTATATAGCACATTTCATACAAGTAAATGCAGTTCAAAGTGCTTTCCAAGCAAATGATTGACAGGGAAATAGATGTTATGGATGTTACGGATGCTCACCATTCGAGGGATCTATGTAGCGGTGTCGGTGTGCATAATATGTAGAGACAGCGAGGCGAGATACATTTTGCGTTCATCTCACATGCGCAGTTGTGTCCTCGGAGTCACACGTACAACGAGGATGGCGCAGAAAAGTGACGTAGGGATTGCGTGTGTAAGTATGTAATTGTTTGACTGCTACGTCAAAGGCTTATAATTATGTAATTGGTTGCCAACTAGCGCGTGAAAATATGACACAGGCCAGAATAAACAATAATAATAAAAAATGTCTGTGTGGTAAGAAAAAAATATTTGACCACAGAAAAATAATAAGCAATTAAAAAAAAAATGTAATGCACAGAGTTAACATCAATATGAGAGTGGACGTATTTTTTGTTTTGCTGTGAAAAATTAATGGAGCCCAATGGGGAAACTGGCTTGTTGAGCGCAAATTACCTCAGCAGAGGGTAACATTATATCCGGTGCTGAGGTTGAGAGCCGAAAGCCGGCCCTTTGATCTATGCTCAGAGAGGGTTCACATTAAAGGTGAAAATGGGGGCTCAGTTCGAAGAGCTGTTGTTTATTCTTGGCCGTACAGTGGTGCAGTGGTTAGCACTGTTGCCTCGCACGAAAGCCTACTCTCCGGGTACTCAGGTTTCCTCCCACACCAAAAACATGCATGTCGTGTTAGGTATCCTGATGTTGCCCTTGACCTAGGCACTGGTCTCAAAACTGTAGTTGGTCCCTGGGCGTTGCACTGTGGCTGCCCACTGCACCTAAGTAGTTACGATGGGTCAAATGCAGAGAACAAATTACCCCGCGGGGTCAATAAAGTATAACTTATCTTATCTAATCTTATCTGCAGAAAGTGAACGCTAAATCCGCTGTGAGCCAGTCTAACATGCCAGTTTGATTTGTGGGATTCAATACTGTGGGTGGTGACCAGACAGGCCTGTTGAAATGAATGGGAGCTCTGCCACAGTCATACTTTATTTATCTTTTAATAAGTAGGTCATAATAAATTGTCATAGCTGCAGTGATGCATCTCTTCATAATGTCACAAACTGTTTCCCCTTCGTTTTTAGAGGTTGGCATTTTTTCGCCTCATTTCCCTGATTTCTGGGTGTTTATGGCAATGAAACGGTGTAGTTCACACTGCCAGGAACATGTAGCCTCTCCAAGGAAACATGCTATATCTGCACAGACATGTCCGCTTCCAGCCCAGACACCACAATTTTCGAGCCACACAAAACAATTTGTAAATAGAAATATTATAATTCCTGGCCACACCTCTGTTTCTGGGGATTTAAGGTTTGTTTGATTGAATTGCAAAATTTGCAGAAGCCCTTAAACTGGCTAAATTGTGTGATTTATTAACAGCTGTGTCTCATTAATATTAATTATAATGCTATTAATATTCATTGGTTTTCTGAATGGGAGGAGTACAGGCACAACCACAGTCAGATTGACAGTGGGACAGAGGAAGACAGTTATACACAAGCTTAAATCTGGGAGGGGAAAACTCTTAGTCCATGAATACTGTTTGCATTCCAGGGGCCGTATTACAGAATCGTATCTTAAACCCAAGTTAAGGTGCGACAGGTCTAAGATAGGATTTTTCACAAATTTGTATTACAGAAACAAATCTTAACTAACATTAGGAATCCTATCTTATCTTACTCCAGCATATTTTATCTCAGGTTATGAAATCCTAAATACTCAATCGGAAGTCGTTGATCAATTTACCTAACAACCGCCGCCACTTTTTCATATCGCGCACAGCTGATATGCGCGATATGAAACAAACCGACATTTTTGTTTGTTACCGTTCTAGCAGAGACATCAACAAGCGCTGTGAGTCCGTGACTTGGCCTATGCTAAAAATTGAGCAAAAACTATGAGCTTTCAATTTCAAGACAGGTGAATTAGAAGAGTGATGGGTGCTAATAAGTGTTTTGTCACTAAACCGCAACACATTGCGCGGGTCTGCCTTAAGCCTTTCCATAATTAAATGCCGCTTATTGACAGTTCCTTCGTTTTCCAAAAGTAATAAAAGAGCAGCCATTAACATTATAGAGTTAGCCAGATAGTTAGTGTTAGCGAATCTTATCTTTTTCATTCTACCTGCTAACAACAATGAAGTTACGACACCACCAGGGCTGTCCTAAAGTTAGGACAGTTTATTTGTGATTTTGGCACGTTAGGATGCTTCTGTAATACACTTTTCTTTTCTGGAGTTAGGATGGAAAAAAGAAAATGGACTTGAGAACTTTTGTTCTGTAATGGCTATTTGCCTAAATCCGTTCTAAACTCAAATTACCATGGTGACTACACAGATAAGGTAGGATTCCAGAGTTACGATGTTTCTGTAATACGGCCCTTGATCCTCCATGGATAGTGCTCTTCTGTGTGTGTCAGAACCTCCATGGATACTGCTCTCCTGTGTGTATGTTAGAACCTCCATGGATACTGCTCTTCTGTGTGTATGTCAGAACCTCCATGGCTATACTGCTCTCCTGTGTGTGTCAGAACCTCCATGGATACTGCTCTTCTGTGTGTATGTCAGCACATCCATGGCTATGCTGCTCTCCTGTGTGTGTCAGCACATCCATGAATACTGCTCTCCTGTGTGTGTCAGCACATCCATGAATACTGCTTTCCTGTGTGTATGTCAGCACATCCATGAATACTGCTCTCCTGTGTGTATGTCAGAACCTCCATGGATACTGCTCTCCTGTGTGTATGTCAGCACATCCATGAATACTGCTCTCCTGTGTATGTTAGCACATCCATGGATACTGCTCTCCTGTGTGTATGTCAGAACCTCCATGAATACTGCTCTCCTGTGTGTATGTCAGCACATCCATGAATACTGCGCTCCTGTGTGTGTCAGAACCTCCATGGATACTGCGCTCCTGTGCAAAGCTCTGGGTTGGTTCGTCTCTTTCCTCAGAAATAAAACTTTTTCAGTAAACATAGAAAATTCATCTTCCTCCTGGAGTCCCCCAAGGTTCCATTTTATCGCCTATACTTTTCTCTATCTACATGCTCCCGCTGGGGCAAATCATGGGTGCAGACGACACCCAGCTCTACTTCCCATTAAAACAAAATGATCAGTGCAGTTTGAACAACCTTAGGGATTGTCTTGAGGACATAAAATGCTGGATGGCTCATAACTTTCTCCAGCTAAGTCCAAAGTCGTCCTTTTTGGCCCCACTGACTTCATCAAATCAATCTCAAATAACCTAGGCAAGCTGTCCTGCTACGTCAAGCCTGCTACGTGTGATTTTTGATTTCGCACTCAAATTCGACATGTCAGAATCTCCAAAGGATACTGCTCTCCTGTGTGTATGTCAGAACCTCTATGGAAACTGCTCTCCTGTGTGTGTGTCAGAACCTCTATTGATGCAGTTCTAGGTGCTCATAAATCTCTGTGGATGCAGTTCCATGCACATATCAGAACCACCGTGGAAAAAGTTCTCGGTGCATATCAGTATCTACATGGCTGCAGTTCTAAGTGCATATCAGTATCTCCATGAATACAGTTTAGGGGCTTATAAATCTCCATGATGCAGTTCTATGCAAATATCAGAACCTCTATGGATACAGTTCTAGGTGCATAGCAGAATCTCCATGGATACAGTTCTAGGCGCATATCAGAATCTCCATGGATACAGTTGTCACACTTGTACAGCATCAATAATTGAGGTGAATCATGAAACATGGAGGATGTGTGGGTTCGTCTAGGTGCAAAAACATGTTGCAGTCTTTCAGATGATTAGACTGCTCCATGCTTGTCTGATTATAATGCTCTTTGCTCGTCTGATTGTACTGCTCTCTGCTCGAAATGTATGAAACATTTCTCTAAATATTTAACTAAATGTATTAAACACTTAGCTAAATGTACAAAACATTTAGCTAAATGTATGAAAAATGTAGCTAAATATTTTAAAAATTGTATGAAACGTTTTACTAAATGTATGAAACATTTAGCTTAATATGTTTCATACATTTAGTAAATGTTGCATACAATTAGTTAAATATTTAGCTAAATGTTTCATAAATTTAGCTAAATGTTTTATATATTTAGTAAATGCTTCATACATTTAGCTAAATGTTTTATACGTTTAACGAAATATTTAGCTATCAGCTACAATGCTATTGGGCCCTAAAAAAATAATATGAATTGGCAGATTATCCTTTCACTGTCAGAGATGCAAAGCAGAGACAGATCCTGACCAAGTACAGGCTCAGTGACCACAGTCTAGCCATAGAAAAAGGCAGACATAAAAATCATGGAAACCCAAAGAGGACTGAATATGTGCTCACTGTATGACAGATGAGGTTGAGACAGAGAGGCACTTTATCCTTAAATTTATTTTTAAATTTGTCTGATTAGACTGCTCTCTGCTCATCTGATTGTACTGCTCTCTGCTCATCTGATTAGACTACTCTCTGCTGATCTGATTATACTGCTCTATGCTAGTCTGATTAGACTGCTCTCTGCTCATCTGATTACTCTATTCTTGTCTGATTAGACTGCTTTATGCTTGTATGATTAGACTGCTCTCTGCTGATCTGATTATACTGCTCTCTGCTAATCTGATTACTTTATGCTTGTCTGATTAGACTGCTCTCTGCTGATCTGGTTAAACTGCTCTATGCTTGTATGATTAGACTGCTCTCTGCTGATCTGGTTAAACTGCTCTCTGCTTATCTGATTATACTGCTATATGCTTGTATGATTTGACTGCTCTCTGATCATCTGATTATACTGCTCTCTGCTCATCTGATTACTCTATGCTAGTCTGATTAGACTGCTCTCTACTCATCTGATTGTACTGCTCTATGCTAGTCTGATTACTCTATTCTTGTCTGATTAGACTGCTTTATGCTTGTATGATTAGACTGCTCTCTGCTGATCTGATTATACTGCTCTCTGCTAATCTGATTACTTTATGCTTGTCTGATTAGACTGTTCTCTACTCATCTGATTGTACTGCTCTATGCTAGTCTGATTAGACTGCTCTCTGCTCATCTGATTGTACTGCTCTATGCTAGTCTGATTAGACTGCTCTCTGCTCATCTGATTACTCTATTCTTGTCTGATTAGACTGCTCTATGCTAGTCTGATTAGACTGCTCTCTGCTCATCTGATTGTACTGCTCTATGCTAGTCTGATTAGACTGCTCTCTGCTCATCTGATTGTACTGCTCTATGCTAGTCTGATTAGACTGCTCTCTACTCATCTGATTGTACTGCTCTATGCTAGTCTGATTAGACTGCTCTCTACTCATCTGATTGTACTGCTCTATGCTAGTCTGATTAGACTGCTCTCTGCTCATCTGATTACTCTATTCTTGTCTGATTAGACTGCTTTATGCTTGTATGATTAGACTGCTCTCTGCTGATCTGATTATACTGCTCTCTGCTAATCTGATTACTTTATGCTTGTCTGATTAGACTGCTCTCTACTCATCTGATTGTACTGCTCTATGCTAGTCTGATTAGACTGCTCTCTGCTCATCTGATTGTACTGCTCTATGCTAGTCTGATTAGACTGCTCTCTGCTCATCTGATTACTCTATTCTTGTCTGATTAGACTGCTATATGCTTGTATGATTTGACTGCTCTCTGATCATCTGATTATACTGCTCTCTGCTCATCTGATTACTCTATGCTTGTCTGATTAGACTGCTCTCTGCTCGTCTGATTAGACTGCTCTCTGCTTGTCTGCTTAGACTGCTCTGCTCATCTGAAAATGTATTCATGTAATCTATTCAACTGTGGGCTGGTATGATGGGCATCTGGATCACATAATTACTGTCCTGAAAGTATCAGTTAAATGTCTGACTGTTGAAAATGTAAGAAATTGAACAGATTTTTTGTGTAATCAATATGCACTTTGAATTTTGGCAATTACCCCACTATTTGTGTGACTACAAAACTCCTGAAGTTTGTTTTTCATGCAATAGTTACACCACTGACCGTGCAGTGGAATCTGTTACAATCTTCTGACAGTGTCTGTGAATATGTATTCAGAATAGTTTACCAAAAGTTCCTGATGCATCAATATAGGCATGCAAAAGTGTGCTCTGTCAAAAGTATAGGAGTATTATTGTCTCAAAAATAAATAAATAAATGTAACTGGTTCACAAATAAATGTAACTGATTCACAAATAGATGTAACTGGTTCACAAATATATTCAACCAATCCACACATACATGTAACTGATTCACATATAAATGTTACTGATTCACAAATTAATATAACTGATCCACAAATAAATGTGTAAGTGATTCACACATATGTTTTTGCACTCACAAACAAATGTTTCAAAAACTAATCACTGTGCACTTATGCAATGCTTGGCGTGTGTAGAATAACATGCATTTATTTGTGGATTTTTGAGACAATCCTCACAGCAAGATGCGTGAAGCAATCCACATATATATATATATACAGGTGCAGCTCAAAAAATTTGAATATCGTGAAAAAGTTCAATATTTTTTGTCACTCATTTCAGAAGTGAAACTCATATATTATATAGATTCATTACACATAGAGTGAAATATTTCAAGCCTTTATTTCTTGTAATTTTGATGATTATGGCTTACAGCTAATGAAACCCAAAATTCAGTGTCTCAGAAAATTAGAATATTTTGCTTTAACATATTTTTAAAGTATCATATTTAATATTTGGTCGCATATCCTTTGCATGCTGTTACTTCCTGAAGTCTGTGAACAATCAACATCAAAAGACTCTCGATATCTTATTTTCAGGTACTGTTACAAGCGATACTATAACCTCTGCATTTGAACTGATCTCTATGATAATTTGTGGGTAAGACTAGATTCAGCTGTAAATTACGCTGGTACAGTATGGAACACATGACTGGCGAAATGGCTGTATGTCATCAAGGGTCTAAGGTATCAAACAAGCCCCAAACCATCACTCTGCAGCCAGATATGGAGTAGATGTGGATGGATCCCTTTAAGGGTTGTTTCTCCTGACTTTTTTCCCCATAGAGTTCTATAGGAAAATGAGTCAGGAGAAATAACCCTTGCAGTGATCCATCCACATCTACTCCATATCTGGCAACAGAGTGATGGTTTGGGGCTCGTTCGATAGCTCAGACTCTTGATGACTTACAGCCATTTAGCCAGCCATGTGTTCCATACTGTACCAGTGTAATTTACAGCTGAATCTAGTCTCACCCCCCAATGAATCTATATAATATATGAGTTTCACTTTCTGAAATGAGTGACAAAAAATATTGAACTTTTTCACGATATTCAAATTTTTTGAGCTGCACCTGTATATATATATATATGGCAAGCCAAACAGGAAATATAGATTGAACTTTGATATATATGGAATGAACATTGATATATATGGAATGAACATTGATATATATACAATGAACATTGATATATATGGAATGAACTTTGATATATATGGAATGAACTTTGATATATATGGAATGAACATTGATATATATGGAATGAACTTTGATATATATGGAATGAACTTTGATATATATGGAATGAACTTTGATATATATGGAATGAACTTTGATATATATGGAATGAACATTGATATATATGGAATGAACTTTGATATATATGGAATGAACTTTGATATATATGGAATGAACTTTGATATATATGGAATGAACTTTGATATATATGGAATGAACTTTGATATATATGGAATGAACATTGATATATATGGAATGAACATTGATATATATGGAATGAACTTTGATATATATGGAATGAACTTTGATATATATGAACTTTGATATATATGGAATGAACTTTGATATATATGGAATGAACTTTGATATATATAGAATGAACTTTGATATATATGGAATGAACTTTGATATATATGGAATGAACTTTGATATATATACAATGAACTTTGATATATATACAATGACCTTCGATATATATAGAATGAACATTGATATTGTGGCGAGCCATGGAGTCGGAGTCAGGTTTGCTTGAGGGTATAATAATTTATTGAAGAGCACAATCTCTTATTACTTCCTTCTCAGCGTACAGGCAGAACAGACTACGCGCGCTGGACTGTAGCCAGCTTTATAGCCCCTGATATGCAAATGAGCATGCTAACAAAGGCGACCTCTAATAGGTGCCCTGCAGCTCACCTTAACCAATCACACGTAATCCCCTCAGTCATACTCAAAAACAACCGTTGGCTTCGCTCGAACATTCTCTAGAGCGGACCTGGTTGAGCGCATGCTATCACATTTAGCTGAACTGTATACGACTGTTGTTTATCACAACAGTCGCCGTTCTGGCGGGAGGTTGTATTCAAATGTTAACCGCCATTGTTACTGTACACGTCAGAGCTTTTGAACACGCTCTGATCATGTGATTACATCAACCATCACTCGTGCACTTGGTCTGCACAGCACAAGTACACATACACAATTCGATATACACAATAATTTACATCACTCGTAATCGCCCCGGATCGCCACACTGCCCCCACCTAAGGGGTCAGCAGTCCCCTGCGACCCCTTAAACTGTCCGCACTCACGCACAAAGTCCCGGAAACGGGCAGGAGTTCTCCGTTGGCGAGAAGGGCGATTCGGGCCCTCAGCTGCCGCTGGGTTTTCTGGTGGAGGAGGGGTGGGCGCACGTAAAGCGGGCTGATCCTCGCCGACGCCCATCCCCTCCTCAACACCGTCCCGGAAACGGGCAGGAGTTCTCCGTGGGCGAGAAGGGCGATTCGGGCCCTCAGCTGCCGCTGGGTTTTCTGGTGGAGGAGGGGTGGGCGCACGTAAAGCGGGCTGATCCTCGCCGACGCCCATCCCCTCCTCAACACCATCCAACAGCGGCCGGTAAGGAGCTAGACGGTCCCGGTGAAGCACCACCAGTTTCCTTCGGCCGGGCATGCGCACTCGATAGACCACCTCGCTAAGCCGGCCCACCACTTCACCAGGGCCCCGCCAATGCGACTGCAATTTCGGGGACAGACCCTTCTTACGGATCGGACAGTAGATCCATACCTTGTCTCCGCTGGTGAAGGGCTGCCCCCGACAGCGCACATCATACGCTCGCTTCTGCTTAACACTTGCGGCGGATTGGGCCTGGCGGGTAAAGCTGTGGGCGGTCTCCAGGCGCTCGATCAAGGCCCGTGCGTACCCGGCCTCTGACTGGTGGTGCTCCGTTGGTCCGGGCGGGGCTCCGAACACCAAGTCGACGGGCGTCCTCAGCTCGCGCCCGAACATGAGCGCAGCGGGGGAGCACTGACTGCTTTCCTGCACGGCGGAGCGGTATGCCCACAGGACCAGGGGCAAATGGCGGTCCCAGTCCCGCTGGTGCTGGCTGGCTAGAATTGCTAACTGGGTGGCCAGTGTTTTATTAAAGCGTTCAACAAGCCCGTCGCTCTGGGGGTGCAACGCCGTAGTGCGGGTTTTGGCCACTCCCAGCCGCTTACACACAGCCGCCAGCACCCGCGACTCAAAATTTCGCCCCTGGTCGCTGTGTAGCTCCTCGGGGGCTCCGAACCGGGCGAACATCTCAGTTACGAGCCTTTCCGCCGTCGTGTCCGCCGATTGGTCCGGCACCGCGTACGCCTCGGGCCACTTAGTAAAGTAGTCCATGGCCACAAGCACGTAGCGGTTGCCGGACTCGGTGACGGGGAAAGGCCCTAAGATGTCTACCCCGACCCGTTCCATCGGAGCTCCCACGACGTACCGCTGGAGGGGGGCTTGCGACCGCTGCGTCGGCCCCTTCTTGGCCGTGCAGGCGTCGCAGCAATGGACGTGCAGCTCCACGTCCCGGCGGCAGGCAGGCCAGTAGAACCTCCTCCGCAGTCGGTGCAAAGTCTTGCTGATGCCAAAGTGCCCCGCCCCCACAGAGCCATGTACCAGTCCCAGTACCTGGGGGCGGAGCGCACGGGGCACCAGCAGCTGGAGGAGGTCCTGGTCGGAGCCGGGGGCCTGCCACCGCCTATAGAGCAGCCCACCCTGCGACGTCAGGCTCCCCCACTGACTCACGTAAGCCTTCACCGCTGGGCTACTGGCCGACACTTCCCCCCATGCAGGCCGTGCCCCCGCCGTGACCCAGCTCTGCACCTGCTGCAGCTCGCCGTCGCCCTCTTGCGCTAGGCGCAGGTCCTGCTGGCTAAGAGGCAACCATTCAAACTCCCCCTCTACAGCCTGAACCTGGCATGCTATCGCCGTCACCTGCTCTCGCTGCTCGGCTTTAGTGCAAGGCCTACAGTCCAGCTCTGCACAGGGCCTCCGGGAAAGCGCATCTGCATTACCATGCAGCTTTCCGGGCCTGTGCTGAATCTGGAAATCGTACTCCTGCAACAGCTCGAGCCAGCGGGCTACCTGGCCTTCCGGATCTTTAAAATTTAAAAGCCAGGTTAGTGACGCGTGATCTGTCCTAATGAGGAAATGGCTGCCTTGCAGGTAAGGGCGAAAATGGCGAACCGCTTTGACCACCGCTAACAGCTCGCGCCGAGTAACGCAGTAGTTTCGCTCTGCCTTGCTCAGCGCGCTACTGTAGTAGGCTACCGCTCGTTCCCCGTCTGGTCCCACCTGGGAGAGTACGGCCCCGACTCCGACATTGCTAGCATCCGTGTCGACGATGAATGGTCGCGCGACATCCGGATATGCTAGAATGGGAGCCGCCGTTAGGGCGTCTCTCAACTGGTCAAAAGCATTCTGGCAGTCCCCTGTCCACTCGAACTGTTGACCTTTATTGGTCAAGCGATGAAGCGGACTAGCCAGGGTGGCGAAGCTCAAGACAAAGCGTCTATAGTACGACACTAGCCCCAAGAAGCTCCGCAGCTCACCCACATTGCTAGGCGTCGGCCATTCCCGCACAGAAGCCACCTTAGCTGGGTCAGTGGCTACACCCTGCTCACTAACGACGTGCCCCAAGAAAGCTGTCTCCCTCCGGAGCAGCTGACACTTTTTGGGATTGAGCCGTAACCCAGCCCGGCCAATCTCAGTAAGCACGTCGTTTAGATGAGCGAGGGCTTGCTCGAAGTCGCTGGCGTGTACTAAGAGGTCGTCCAAGTACACGACACAGGAACTCCGCGGGACGGACGACAGCACCCGCTCCATCAGTCGCTCAAAAGTGGCAGGGGCGTTACAGAGCCCGAACGGCATGACCCGGAACTGCCACAACCCTTGCCCTATGGTAAAAGCTGATTTTGCCCTCGCTTCCGGGGACAGCCTTACCTGCCAATAGCCACTGCGGAGGTCCAGCGAGCTAAACCAACTGGACCCCGCGATATGGTCTAAGGCCTCGTCAATACGGGGAAGTGGATAGGCGTCTTTCTTTGTGATCTGATTAAGACGCCTATAATCTACACAAAAACGCCACTCCCCGTCCTTTTTCTTAACCAGGACAGCAGGGGCTGCCCATGGGCTTTCAGAAGGCTCGATAATGCCCGCAGCTGCCATCTCCCTTATCTTGTCCTCCGCCACCTCTCGCTTGGCTAGAGACAGCCTGTGCGGACGTAACCGAATGGGCACAGCCGAACCAGTATCAATCTGGTGTTGAACCAGTTCGGTCTGTGTGCATTCTTCGTCCCGCACAGCGAATAGGTGAGTGTAACGGACAAGCAGGGCTTTAAGCTGCTGGCTCTGCTGCGGTGTGAGCCCTTTGCTGCTGCGCGTCCATAATGCTAGGACGGCTTGCAGCACCCCCGCAGAGGGCTGGGTAGCTGAGGCTAGCCCGCCCGTCTGCGGTGGTACTGTAACCTGAGGTGGTACCACGGTAACAAGCGGCGAATCAGCGGTGGTCATGGCAAGCACAGAACTGGGGCGACAGTGTTTGGGGGGCACCCCAGGGCATTTAGTTCGGCGGGCTGCTTGTAATTCACATTTTGATCGGAGGCCCAGCGTTTCGGTACCAATAGTTATAGTTTCGGCTATCACATTTATGCTAGTTCCCCACAACGCTAACAAATCCAAACCGATAATACATGCATCTTTTATATCTGCTAACCAAAACTCGTGTTTCACTCGCTGGGCTCCTGCACACACTTGTAATTGTTTACTACCACGCATGCCCATCTTCTGCCCAGTGACGGAGGTTAGCTGGGTAGAGGTAGGGGTCCATGCACCCGAAAGCAGCCCGCTAGTACCCCGAAGTACCCCCGGCCTTACCAGGGAAATAGTGGCTCCGGTGTCGACCAGCGCCCAGCAGGCTTGTCCGTCCAAACTGCAAGGCAAGTACAGCCCGGTCTTCGTCCCCAGCCTGCCAATACGAGGCTCGGCCTCGTGGGCCTGTTCCTCTGCTCTTAAAAGAGCATCAAACGGAACTTTTGCTCTTGGAATTTTTGCTAGGATAGGCAGGCTGGGCGCGTGAGTGCTGGTTTGGGGCCGGGCCTGGTTGAGGAGGAGTGTGGCATGGGACGGTGGTCTCCTCATTGGGCCGTCCCGTCGTCGTTTCCCGTCGGCTGTGGAGTTCTCGCTTTTGGCGCAGGGGCGGTACAGTCGCGGGCAAAATGCCCCGGTTCGTCGCACCGGAAGCAGCGTCGCTCCCGTTCCGGTCGCTGCCGCGGTCGAGTTTGGTTCCGCTGGACCCATCTCACCTCCTCGCCGTCCTCGCAGTCGGCAGCTCGGACCCGGGGCTTGTTAGCCGGGGTCCCGTTGGGTGTGGTGCCCAGGATGAGCTCCAGTCGCTCGGCCTCGCGAAGCGCTGCGTCCAGGGACTCCGGTTTGGCGATGCGAACCTGTTGTTGTAGGCGCTCCGGAGTGAGGGCCTGCGTGAAGGTCTGGCAGGCTAGCTCCTGCTGGCCTGCGTTGTCGAGTTGAGGGTAGCCGCGGCGAGCTAACAGCCTGATGTCGGCGGCGAGGACGCTGAGGCTCTCTGCTCCGGTCCGCCGTCGCGTGGCGAGCTTCTCCCGGCTCACCTCCAGGAATTGCCGCTGTCCGAACCGGCGTTCCAGCGCTGTCATCAGTGCCGGTAGCGTCAGTGGTTCGGCGCTGTCCAGGTCTAGAAGCACCTGGCAGGCCTCGCCCTCCAGGGCTAACGCTAAGTGGGTGGCTGTCTGGCTCTCGTCCCAGCCATTGTAGCTAGCTGCGAATCGTACCTGGCTTTGGTACGACTCTAGCTCACCCTTTCCCGTGTAACGGGGTAGCTTGATCGCCGCCTTTGACGGTGTGGTCGGTCGCTGCACCGGCACCGCCGTCTGGCTCGGCCTGGAAGCAGGGGCGTCCTCGTTGGCTTCCAGCCGACCTACTTGCGCTCCGCTTCCGGCCGCGGGGTCAGCCACCAGCGCGGGCACCTCCGCCTGGTCTGCAATCGGCCTCTCTCGCTCCGGTCTTGCGGCGCTGGCTCCTTCGGGGAGCCCGCCGGGTCTACTCTTGGTCCGCTTCGCAGACGCTCCTGCGCTTGGTCACCTGACGTTCCAATTCACGGATCTGTTCCCAGATCGTCCCGCTTCTGACACCATTGTGGCGAGCCATGGAGTCGGAGTCAGGTTTGCTTGAGGGTATAATAATTTATTGAAGAGCACAATCTCTTATTACTTCCTTCTCAGCGTACAGGCAGAACAGACTACGCGCGCTGGACTGTAGCCAGCTTTATAGCCCCTGATATGCAAATGAGCATGCTAACAAAGGCGACCTCTAATAGGTGCCCTGCAGCTCACCTTAACCAATCACACGTAATCCCCTCAGTCATACTCAAAAACAACCGTTGGCTTCGCTCGAACATTCTCTAGAGCGGACCTGGTTGAGCGCATGCTATCACATTTAGCTGAACTGTATACGACTGTTGTTTATCACAACAGTCGCCGTTCTGGCGGGAGGTTGTATTCAAATGTTAACCGCCATTGTTACTGTACACGTCAGAGCTTTTGAACACGCTCTGATCATGTGATTACATCAACCATCACTCGTGCACTTGGTCTGCACAGCACAAGTACACATACACAATTCGATATACACAATAATTTACATCACTCGTAATCGCCCCGGATCGCCACAATATATATGGAATTAACTTAGATATCTATACAATGAATCAGATCAGGCATCAGATCAGCGCATCTCATTTGGTTTTTATTGAGACATAATCCATGTAATTCAACTGATTTTTAATTGATTTGGGACTGAACATTATATTATTATCTGAATTTTGAGGTCAATAACTTCAGCAAAGCAATGGCTGCTGAAGTCCGAGGGTCTGGTAACCTTGGAAGACCAGGCAACACGTCAATTTACCCATTTAGAAATTAAGTTGTTGGTGGCAATAAAGTATTTATCTTTTAATATGAACGGATCAGAAAAGAAGGAAGTTGGTGAATATGGCCTGACAGCGATGACCACGTAGAAGCATGAAACAATCAAGCTCAAGCTAGTTAACATTCGTGCTACATTTCAACATTAGTGCTAAATTAAACACTCAAATGTGTACACGCTTATTTCAGTCAGTGCAGGAGATCATGATAGCTAAATACTAAGGTCAGGGCCGAAACACACCTCACGGAAATACAAGAACGTGGACGCTTCGAGCTACGCAAACCGTTTTTTTTCCCACTGACATTTGTGAAAGGCAAAACCGAGCGTTGCAGCGAAAGACGCGATAGCAGGCTACAACAGTACACTACTTTCTTGTTCGATCTGTGCTTTCCTCTGGTTTGTCTTTCTCAAATGTCAGTGGAAAAGGAAAAACGGTTTGCGTAGCTCGAAGCGTCCAGGTTCGCGTATTTCCGTGATCTCCTGCACTGACTGAAATAATCGTGTGCACATTTGAGTGTTTAATTTAGCACTAATGTTAACTAGCTTGAGCTTGATTGTTTCATGTTTCTACGTGGTCATCGCTGTCAGGCCATCTTCACCAACTTCCTTCTTTTCTGATCCGTTCATATTAAAAGATAAAGACTTTATTGCCACCAACAGCTTAATTTCTAAATGGGTAAATTGACGTGTTGCCTGGTCTTCCATGGTAACCTGACCCTCGGACTTCAGCAGCCATTGCTTTGCTTCTAAAAATCTGTTGCAGTTTGCTAATTCAACTAGCAATAACAGGAAACGGAAGTTATTGTGAACAGGAACAGGAAACACAGTTTACTATATTGAATGAAGTTTTGAATATTGAATGAAGTTTTGTATATTGAATGAAATTTGGTATATTGAATGAAGTTTGGTATATTGAATGAAACTTTTATATATATATATATAATGAACTTGTATATATATAAAATGAACTTTTATATATATAAAACGAACCTTTATATATATATAAAACGAACCTTTATGTATATAAAACGAACTTTAATATATATAAAACGAACTTTAATATATATAAAACGAACTTTTATATATATATAAAATGAACTTTTATATATATAAAATGAACTTTTATATATATATAAATATATATATAGCTATATAATGAACGTTCATCTGTAAAATAAACTTTGATATATACAATAAATCAGATCAGGCATGTATTTGGGCATCCCATTGAGTATTGAGACATAATCAGTGTAATTCAAATGTTTTTTGTAAATTTAATTGCGACTGAAAATTATATTATTATATTTTCATCAGAATCTTGAGGTCAATATAACCAGTGAGACAGTCAAATGTAGTGATTTTAATACAGGGACATTTTTATTCCGCTTATTTGGGTCTTAATGTGGTTTGCTCCACATCCCCGGTCTACAACATGCGTCTGCAAGTATTTACATAAATATCTAAAGGTGACCGAACAAGTGGTCACCACAAAGCAGCCCTCCAGCCGAAGTCACAAGCTAAATTTGTAAACAGCACTGACTGCAGTGCACACACCGAGAAATCTCATGAAGACCCATAAGAAGCGGAGCAAAAATTTGCCTGTATTACAATCTGATAGATTGCTAAATTTTTCTGTCTCACTGGTTATATTGACCTCAAAATTCAGATGATAATATAATTGTCAGTCCCAAATCAATTACAAATCAGTTGAATTACATGGATTATGTCTCAATAAAAACCAAATGAGATGCCCTGATCTGATGCCTGATCTGATTCATTGTATATATATCAATGTTCATTGTATATATATCAAAGTTAATTCTATATATATCAAAGTTCATTCCATATATATCAATGTTCATTCTATATATATCAAAGTTCATTCCATATATATCAATGTTCATTGTATATATATCAATGTTCATTCTATATATATCAAAGTTCATTCCATATATATCAATGTTCATTCCATATATATCAAGGTTCATTGTATATATATCAAAGTTCATTGTATATATATCAATGTTCATTCCATATATATCAAAGTTCATTCCATATATATCAAAGTTCATTGTATATATATCAAAGTTCATTGTATATATATCAAAGTTCATTCCATATATCAAAGTTCATTCCATATATATCAAAGTTCATTCTATATATATCAAAGTTCATTCCATATATACCAAACTTCATTCAATATACAAAACTTCATTCAATATTCAAAACTTCATTCAATATAGTAAACTGTGTTTCCTGTTCCTGTTCACAATAACTTCCGTTTCCTGTTATTGCTAGTTGAATTAGCAAACTGCAACAGATTTCTAGAAGCAAAGCAATGGCTGCTGAAGTCCGATGGTCAGGTTACCTTGGAAGACCAGGCAACACGTCAATTTACCCATTTAGAAATTAAGCTGTTGGTGGCAATAAAGTCTTTATCTTTTAATATGAACGGATCAGAAAAGAAGGAAGTTGGAAGTTGGCCTGACAGCGATGACCACGTAGAAGCATGAAACAATCAAGCTCAAGCTAGTTAACATTCGTGCTACATTTCAACATTAGTGCTAAATTAAACACTCAAATGTGTACACGCTTATTTCAGTCAGTGCAGGAGATCATGATAGCTAAATACTAAGGTCAGGGCCGAAACACACCTCACGGAAATACAAGAACGTGGACGCTTCGAGCTACGCAAACCGTTTTTTTTTCCACTGACATTTGTGAAAGGCAAAACCGAGCGTTGCAGCGAAAGACGCGATAGCAGGCTACAACAGTACACTACTTTCTTGTTCGATCTGTGCTTTCCTCTGGTTTGTCTTTCTCAAATGTCAGTGGAAAAGGAAAAACGGTTTGCGTAGCTCGAAGCGTCCAGGTTCGCGTATTTCCGTGATCTCCTGCACTGACTGAAATAATCGTGTGCACATTTGAGTGTTTAATTTAGCACTAATGTTAACTAGCTTGAGCTTGATTGTTTCATGTTTCTACGTGGTCATCGCTGTCAGGCCATCTTCACCAACTTCCTTCTTTTCTGATCCGTTCATATTAAAAGATAAAGACTTTATTGCCACCAACAGCTTAATTTCTAAATGGGTAAATTGACGTGTTGCCTGGTCTTCCAAGGTAACCTGACCCTCGGACTTCAGCAGCCATTGCTTTGCTGAAGTTATTGACCTCAAAATTCAGATAATAATATAATGTTCAGTCCCAAATCAATTAAAAATCAGTTGAATTACATGGATTATGTCTCAATAAAAACCAAATGAGATGCGCTGATCTGATGCCTGATCTGATTCATTGTATAGATATCTAAGTTCATTCCATATATATCAATGTTCATTCTATATATATCGAAGGTCATTGTATATATATCAAAGTTCATTGTATATATATCAAAGTTCATTCCATATATATCAAAGTTCATTCTATATATATCAAAGTTCATTCCATATATATCAAAGTTAATTCCATATATATCAAAGTTCATTCCATATATATCAAAGTTCATTCTATATATATCAAAGTTCATTGTATATATATCAAAGTTCATTCCATATATATCAAAGTTCATTCCATATATATCAAAGTTCATTCCATATATATCAAAGTTCATTCCATATATATCAATGTTCATTCCATATATATCAAAGTTCATTCTATATATATCAAAGTTCATTGTATATATATCAAAGTTCATTCCATATATATCAAAGTTCATTCCATATATATCAAAGTTCATTCCATATATATCAAAGTTCATTCCATATATATCAATGTTCATTCCATATATATCAAAGTTCATTCTATATATATCAAAGTTCATTCCATATATATCAATGTTCTTTCCATATATATCAAAGTTCATTCCATATATATCAATGTTCATTCCATATATATCAAAGTTCATTCCATATATATCAAAGTTCATTCTATATATATCAAAGTTAATTCCATATATATCAAAGTTCATTCCATATATATCAAAGTTAATGCCATATATATCAAAGTTCATTCCATATATATCAATGTTCATTCCATATATATCAAAGTTCATTCCATATATATCAAAGTTCATTCCATATATATCAATGTTCATTCCATATATATCAATGTTCATTCCATATACAGTTGAACCTCGATCCAACGGACTAATAGGGGGGAGCAGTTGTCCGTTAAAGCCGTTTGTCCGTTGCAGCGAATAAAGCGACACTGCAAAATATCACTATAACAAGAGATATGTAGCGCACAACAACCAGGCAAACCGACGCTTGTACGACGCTTTTTTGCTTGTAATCGCGAACCTCGATTGCAATCGCCTTTATTTTTTTATTTTTATACAAACTTCGTTTTACGTTTTATTTCACGTATGTACCGCGGGTGTGCGTCCGCTTCTGCGTTTGTCTGTTATATCGTAAAAGTAAATACCCGTTAACCAGCCACGAAGATACACGCGTCAGATACTTAAGAGGAGGGGATGCTTGCGGGTCTTGACGCACCAAGGCACTAGCAGAGCATTCTGGGATTTGTAGTATTAGCGGTGCATGCGTTACCGGCGGGCCGACTCAAATTGAAATTTGATATTATCTCGCGGGCCAAATATAATTACATGTCCGTTGGATCCGGAATCCGTTGCATCGGTGTCCGTTGGATCGAGGTTCATCTGTATATCAAAGTTCATTCCATATATATCAAAGTTCATTCCATATATATCAAAGTTCATTCCATATATATCAATGTTCATTCAATATATATCAAAGTTCAATATATATTTCCTGTTTGACTTGCCATATATATATATATATATATATATATATATATATATATATATATTTTTTTTTTAAACTGAGTCTACTCCAGCCAATCAGATTTTAAGACATCTTAACGCTCACATCACTCAAACCCTCGAATCACAGCAGATTTCATGCCAGGCTTCTGTGAACTTCTGTATTAAGTAGCAAGCTTAGGCTGTGTCCAAAGAATTAATGTACAAAGAAATAAAAAATGAAAGTAATAATTTTTATTAGTGTCATTATATAATTATGATTAATGATGTCTTCATTAGAATATGTGAACCCTAAGATAAACTACAGCCCCCCAGAATTTTATCTGCGTTGTGACTGATGCAGGATCTTTTAATGTATTTCATATCAGGGCACAATATCAGCACTCCACCACAGTCCTTTATTCCCACAGTGAAATCAATTAACTCTGCTCCTTTCCAATAGAATAGAAACATCATTAAAGTCCTATATGAGTCTTGTTTAGCTCCAGGCAAGTGATCCATCCATGTCCTGCAAAGAAATTAAGAGGCTGCAGAGTGTTGGTGTGTGTCCTTGGATTCATGTTGCTGTTAGCCGTGAGTCTGAGAACACAGACAGTGCAAGACAACAGTACCCAGAAAGAAATGGGAGAGCCTTTCAGCAGCACTGGGCTGGTCTGTGTCTACAAAACAATGAGAGTAGAAATCTAGAACTTTCTGGGTCAATTGCAGTGTGCTTAGCTGGAGCTTAATCCAAAGTTTTAAACCTCACAGGGCTGCATTACAACTGGAAGAGCTATCCAAATCTGTGAAATAAGGATCAGATGTTAGTCTTAATGCAGCTCTGTGGTCTAGAGGTTTAAACCTGAGGTTTGAACTCCAGCTAAGCACGCTGCAATTGACCCTCTATGTTAAAGTGATTATGTTATGTCTACTCCTCCACTAACTAAACTAAAAGACAACCAAGTCTTTCAAAGGGTTATATTCTGGGAACTGAAATTTTATTCATCCATATAAATGCTTTGGACCATGGAGTGTGAAATGTCAATATGCATCTGCATGCTGATGACTCAAGTGCTGATACCTTTGAATGCGCCGTGGAAAACATTCCATCTGCTTCATTTTTTATCATTTGAAGATTGTTTTAAATGCAGAGAAATCTAAAGTTATGACTCTGGTCAATCAAATAATTGCTACAGATGACATCCAAAGTGAGTGTGTCAAGGTACAAGTATCTTGTATCAAGATCTGAATTTCCTACTGTTAAGATGGCCAAAAAAATGAGGTTTTGTGTGTGTCCTTAGTGTCTGAAACTTTTCTTCCTGTTTTTGATTGTCATCATTTATATATACACTGCAGTGGCATTCTTACATGTCTTGCACTCTTTGTATTGAATGCAATCTCCTTACTCATCACTGCCTACAGTATGTTGTGTTGGGGTATTCTTCCCTGGTGACACAGACTAAGAAATCTCCATGTCTTCATCTACAGAGCTGTGCTTGGAACTTTCCCTTTGTATCTTTAAATGCTAAAATCTTTGAGTCAGTTTAAAAAAAAAATATATATATATCTGCTCTAAATCCTTGGTTAAAATTCTGGTACCAAGAGGGAGAACTGAGTGACTGAGGAAAACAGCCTTCTAATAATATTATCCCTTGTCAAGGGAACATCCAGGCACAAGTAGTTTCTGTCTTTTTGGTGTTAGTCTGAAAGTCTATATTTAAGCATCCAGACTGTCCAAAAAAAGGCAATACTGCCGGTGACATCTCCCATGTCTTTTTTCAAAGTTTCAGAAAGGTGGTATAAAGCCCCAATGGTACAGACACACAAGATTCAAGTGCTCTTTTATTCCAGAAATTCTGAATACATTTGAATATGAATGCGAGGTAACGGTCCAACAATGCGATTTGATGGCAAGGGGTTTCATCTGGGAGATATTATGTGGATGTAATATGTGACCCGCTCTACGAAAATGAGTGATGTGGAAATTTTTTTTTAAAAATTCTCAGAAAAAAAATCACCCCACAACTGTTATATATGAGAAATATATATATATATATATTTTGTCCACATCGGATTCATTTTTGTAGAGCAGGTCACATATCTCTATGTTTTGTGTGGATGTATCTGTTTTTCATGTTTGTAACTGTGAAACTGTGCCCCTCTAAGATGCAAGATATATTTCTGTGTAATCAGACAATCTAGTATTATTGTATCATCTTCTCAATTAATAGCACCAATTATGAATTTCTGGCTATGGTAGTGAAACCTTATAAAATTAGCGTCCACTTTAAGATCCAATGCCATCTTTTTCATTTCCGAAATGGCTCAGCTGCTGTGACATGCTGCCACTCAACAAATGTTATTTTATTATTGGTTATGCCAGAACTATTTACACCAAATAATATGTCCCGTCTGATTTCTACTTCCATTACGCGCCTCTCGACTTCACACTCCATGAAGTTTCTCTTCTTTGTTTTACGTTCTAACTTCTCAATTTTCTTCACAATTAATTGGAATGGCATACTGATTTATATGATCATATTCACATACATATGATTAATTGTGGGAGTTAACAGGATACTAGGCTTGTGCATGTACACAAACTTTCAAGTTCATTGTGTGAAAACTGAAAATTCTGATGACCCCTTAGTCTTACAAGAAGGTCGTTTTTTGATGACCCCTTAGGCTTACAAGAAGGTAGTTTGATGATGACCCCTTAGTCTTACAAGAAGGTAGTTTTCTGATGACACCTTAGTTTTACAAGATGGTCATTTTCTGATGACCCCTTAGTCATACAAAAAGGTAGTTTTATGGTGACCCCTTAGTCTTACAATAAGGTAGTTTTCTGATGACCCCTTAGTCTTACAAAAAGGTAGTTTTCTGATGACCCTTTAGTCTTACAAGAAGGTAGTTTTCTGATGACCCCTTAGTCTTACAAGAAGGTAGGTTCCTGATGACCTCTTAGGCTGCGTCCCAATACTCACACTTGAGCACTTGCGCACTTGAAATGCGGGTGCCCGCAAGAACCTCCAGGGGCTTAGTGTGTCCCATTTCTTATTTTGTGTTTCACAAAGGTACTCTCGAGCGCCGCCATGAGCCCTTGATGCGCCCCTCTAGCACGTTCGCATCAGACCGCACTTTTCAGAGGGGTATTACCCAAAATCCTCTGCGAAATTGTGATGTTTCTGTTTCTAACCAATCACAAAGGACTTGAAGTCGTTTGCAAGTTTTTCTGGAGAAGCCAAGAGTGATGGAGAAGAAAATTTACAAGTGTACGTAATGTTACCTTAAATTAAATAATAAACAATTCAATAAAACTAATAATTTTGATTAGACAGCAGTTCACGAAACTGGGCTATTTGGCTAAGGGGCAGTGTATGTGGCTGATAACCTTATATCAAAGCTGCTGCCGGCTAACATTAGCTTCATATTTCTTACATAGCATTGGCTAGTTTTGCCCACCATCGTTAGACAGTGTTGCCAGGTAGCTAGCTGGCTGTTTAACCTCTTGCGACCCTGTGACCTAATGCGAGAACATTACATTTTTGCTTCCCTGAGCCCTATACCTCATTTCTCTTAAACGGCAACTGCTGTACTGAAATTAGGATGCTTGGGGCTATTGATTTCACTAGGTGGAACCACAATCCGTGGTACCGTAAAATCCTGCATGAAGTTTTGATGTTGAAATCTGTTTATTTACAATTATAAATATTTGTTGTTTGATCTGGCGTGCAGATTTGTCACTTTTTAGCTATAGTGTAAAAAGTGCTAAATTAAAATTAGTCTATAGTGTACATTGACTTTAGTAGGAAGTAGTAGTAAGTTGTAGTAGTAGTAAGTTGAGCGTAACTAGACTTCTATTTGTGACCCGCCGTAGCTAGGGAAGGCAGATGTCACACTTTTCAGTATAGCCGGGACACACAAAAAATCGGCCTGTATATCAAAATCTGTTTAGCATAATAACAATAGGAAATATAAAAAGGTTTTAACATTGAAATAAACTGTTTGATACACACTGGTGACTTTCTTGTGTTTTTTCAGTATAAGACAATTTAAATAATATTAATTATAATTCAAATTAGTGGTAGTTATTGTGCTTAGTCATACAGGGAGGTGGTTTTCTGATGGCCCCTTAGCCATACAGGGAGGTCGTTCTCTCACGGTCCCTTTGTCATACAGAGAGGTAGTTTTCTGATGACCCCTTAGTCTTACAAGAAGGTAGTTTTCTGGTGACCCCATGGTCTTACAAGAAGGTAGTTTTCTGGTGACCCCATGGTCTTACAAGAAGGTAGTTTTCTGGTGACCCCATGGTCTTACAAGAAGGTAGTTTTCTGGTGACCCCATGGTCTTACAAGAAGGTAGTTTTCTGGTGACCCCATGGTCTTACAGGGAGGTAGTCCTCTGGCGGTTGCTCAGTCTTGCAGGGAGGTAGTTCTTTGGACACATAAAATGAGTACACAATTGCAAATATCTCAGCAGATTGAAAAATACAATGGACATGAGATGTATTATTATGAGAGCTACTGGGTATATAGCACAATTTTAGGTGTAAAATCAACCTTGAGAGTATGACTGGTCCCTGTTGAACTCATATACACATTTGGGTCAATCCTGTTAACCAGTGCCTTTAGAACCTGGTAACTTTTGAAAAAAATATTTTAGATTTTTTATGTTTTTAACATTTAATCAAAAAAAAGGATATGTCTGGAAAACATATTGGCCAAGCTCAGGCACTTAAATCCTTATAATTATGGGCAGTTTGTTTAGACATGGACCGTGACAGTATTCCACCCTGTTAGGACATATGAATAACAATCACAAAGTGTTAAAAATGCAAATACATAACAATATTTACATTTTCTTGTGCATTATGTGTCCGTTATTCTATTATATTTGTTTATTGTCTAAAAATAATTACTAAACAATTTTTTTTAATGTGTTCATTGTGTTTTGTTCAGCTAACAGGGTAGAATGGTGCATAACAGGGTGGAATTAACACCAACAATAAACAGAAAATCAACAACTCTTGGGGATGTCCAGTGTCCAGATGCAAAAAACATCACAAATATTATATGTATCGTAATATAAATAATTTATTTACTACATTTTCTATCAACATTTCCACCCTGTTAGGTTAACACAACTAACAGGGAGAATTTTTTCAACTATGTTAGCCCTAGCTCTGCGAGCGATCATGAGCTACATGTGAACAGCATTTTACTTCTTATATAAAACTAGTTTTGAAATTATAAAATGTAATTAATTTTCTTAATAAAGTAGCCTAACAGGGTGGAACTTTAAGGTTGTAACAAGCAGGTTGACATTATAAAACTTAGATAAAAAAATAAAACTGACAGTTCATACTTCAGTTGGCTCAGTTGAATTTCCTCCAAAGGAAATTATGTAATTTCCTGAACATTATATAATGGAAAGTGTAGGCTATTTTCTTAAAGAAGAAAAACTACAAACTAACAGGGTGGAAAATAATTTTGGGGACAAAATGTAAATCACAAAAATTACTTAATTTATTTATTTAAAAATTAAATTATTTTATTTAATTATTTAAAAAAATTATTTTATTTTCCATGAAAAATATGTATGACTAGAAAGATTTGAACTTAATATAATACTTAATATAACATAATGAGAAAATTATTTGAGTATTTTATTATTTAATGACTAATATTTATTGTAAACATTGCTAATTTGTGCTGGGGACATGGCAAATTTGCTGGGGACATGGGGACATTGTTATTTATATGGTAAGGAAGACCTAAACCTACAATTGAAGCCTTTTAGAATAAACATTTTACATCAAATATGAAGTAGGATTTCCTGGGGACATTAAAAGGCACCGGATTAACAGGATTGACCCAGTTAGCATTGCTTTAGCACTCAGAATTTTTCTGTGTACAAGAATAAAAAAAATCTCCAGTTGATGATAGGCAGAAAGCGAGATAACATATGGAGCAGACCGGAAAGAAGAGTAGGGATAACATACGGAGCAGACTGGGAAGAGGGAGGAAGAGTAGATATAACATACAGATTAGACTGGGAAGAGGGAGGTAGAGTAGGGATAACATACGGATTAGACTGGGAAGAGGTAGGAAGAGTAGGGATAACATACGAAGCAGACTTGGAAGAGGGCAGAAGGGTATGGATAAAATAGAGAGCACGCTGGGAAATTAGTTGTCTCTAGTGAAATGTATGTACTGTAAAATATATGTTATTTCACATTTGTGGATGCTGTTCCCGCCATTGGGAGCTTTTATACGGAGCATCCGAATATAATTAAGCGTTGTTTGACATCGTGTATAAAGGTTGGCCTATATGTTACTCCAGAGTTCTTCAAAGTTCATGACATTTACTGCTGTGCAGCTGGGCTGCTTCCTGCTATTTCCTTTTGAAGGTTAAGCTGACCAGCGTTAGTAATCGCATTGTTACCTCCGCCAACGATCAGAGCAAATCAATGCCAGATGGCTGGCTTTTGGGACCGCAGGGGCTCATGGGAAGGATGTGTTTATTCTGTGCTGCAGAGTGGGGTTCAGAGAGAAATGTGTGAGTTTGGGGGAGGGTGGTGGGGGGCTCCTCTTCTGGAACTACTACTTCAGGCATGCTGTGAAGGGACTGAAGAGATTCTGCAAATGCAAACGTTCAATCCTCCAAGATGTCTGTTTAAAATTCTTAAAGCAATACCAATTGTTTGTTGACCGTCGTCTGGATACAAATATTCACTTCAGCATGTCACCAAAACTAGCTGAATTGTGTTTATGAAGAAAAATGGACGATCACATTTACTGATGATAGATCTTGCAAGGGAGCTGACCAATGACTAAAGCTCATAGCAAACGTTCTGCTTGATAAGCAACTATTTCAGCTCGTACCGACATTAATAGAAAATTGTATGACTACTGCAGTCGTAAGCCTTTTAATTCAGATATTTACAATAAAAACATGTTCTCATCCAAATATTCGCATCGCTCCAGAAATATTTTATAAGTGATTAGTTGCCGTAGTCTTGAGTATAACGCAAAAGAAACAACAAAAGCAATTATGTATTTAACAAACAATGATTGTCTACATTTTCTAGCATAAATCTGTGCTTTATTCAGAGAAAAATACAGTATAATTACAGTATAACACATTTTAAGCATACAGCACATCACTGGGCCCATGAGGACTTAAAGCATTTCAACACACCTCAGCTTACAAACAGAATATATGCCCACTGATTTAACGTATATCTGTACATCTGGGAGGCTTCTGCCCTGTGATCCAGCAGTTAGAATCATAAATATGTTGTGCAATGTGCATTTATAGTAGCAACAGCAGGTGTAAATTAAAAATAATAAATAGACATAATGGTCCATGAAATGAAAAGTGGTTAAAGAGAATGAATCTTGATGCTGAATGTGACTTAAAGCTTCGCTGTAATGCTGCGGCACCAACTGAAACTGACATTAAACTAGATTAGCAAAGTGCAAGGGCAAGTCTCTCCTTAATGAAACCGAAAAGGCTAAGCCAGATGGCCTGAATTTACCTAAAGCTCTGGAATATTCCACACTGCTTTAAGAGATGACATTTTCAAAAATACAGTATAGTAGTGTATCACAATGGCATCGTTTCATTTCTCTAAGAGACATCTGAAGGACAGTCAGCCCCCTGGTGGCCTCTGCATGTCATTACTACTGCAATGGATTCGACTCCACCGAAAGGCCACTGCTCAGTGTGAGGAAAGGACTCAATCGAGAGGTCCCCAAGGTACTGGAAGACTGAGATTGTTCATTCTCCACTCCAGGCTGTAGTGGAATCCCCCCCCCCCACCTGCTGGCCTCAATCCCACCTGAAGTCCTGGCCCACGGTCTCGTAGAACCTGATGTTGAAAGGCCTGTAAAAGTCGCGCAGCTGCTCGAGGACGTCCCGGTCGATCTGGACGTGAGTCCTGCCCTTGGACTTGCCCAGGCAGCGGGGGGAGCTGCCGCTTTCAGGCTTCTTCAGACAGGGGAACCCCTTGGTCTTGTTAAAGTAGAAGTGCTTGTCGGTGACGATGCGTTTGAGGCCCAGGAAGTCCTGCACGCGGCCCAGCTCGCCGGCGGGATCCGTGATGAGCCTCTCGCCGCTGACGAAGTGCATCTGGGCCAGGGGGAAGTACTGCAGCCAGCTCTCCAGGTGCAGGGCGTAGATCCCGATCCGGATGGCGTTCCAGGAGGTGTCCACCTGGCCCAAACTCCTGTTCTTGAAAGCCAGCTCCTCGAAGGTGGGGATGTCAGGCTTTTTGGACAGGGTCTGGGTGTAGTCGGAGATGGCCCTGGTCACCGGGTTACGGACGACCACTATCACCTTGGTATCCCGGGACATGCTGGAGATGCGTCGGGGTGCCTCGCGAGTCACGAAGTAGCTGGGCGTCTTCTCCATGGTGATCTGGCTGTCCAGGGTTCGAGGCATGAGCCCTCTGTACAGAAGAGGGAAGACGGAGTGAGCAACAGACCCAAAGAAAACTGGCACAAAATGCAGCCAACACAAAATGGTTCCAGAGTGTTCGGAAAGATTCAGGATACTTTCCCGTTTGGTTGTGAGATCAGCATGAGAACATTCCCCAAGAGGTCTGAGAACGTTTTATTGTTCCAAATAAGTTCTGTCAAAGAACAAATACACAAATTACTTTACAAACTTAGCACTAAAATGGCAGATTTGGGGGATGCTGCAAATATTCCTGATAAAATGAACACTTATGGCTCTCCATAATTCAATTTATTTTTATTATTTAAAAAATGAAATGTGTCATTTACCTGAATGACAAAACGTGAATAATGATCAAAGCCATTTCTGCAATGTTCCTTGAGACTTAAAGATAATGTCCAGGGCGCTGGATAAGTGTACGTGCTGGGAATGTTCTCAACCATTAGCTGGGAATGCAGCATAAGACCAGCTACAACATACAATGTGGACTGTGTAGATTGAAGAAGCTAATTTGTTGAATATGTGAATACTGATGCTGTGATTACAATTCTCGTTTGAATACTCGCTCTCGCTCTCATACACACCCACAGGCCCAAAGTCTCAGGTCTATGTTAGTGTGCCACTGTGGATTACTGGTCATAGCCAGTGATAAAACCTTCAAGTGCCTCGATTAAGGGACCCAGACTGAACTTGTGATGAGTGCCATTATCAAATAAGCCACAAATTTTTAGATTGACAAATATTTTGTAATTTTATTACAGTGGGGGGAAAACAGTGAAACTTCAGTGATTTCTTTATTTTATAACCCACCTGTATTTTTGTTTAATTAAAATAACTGTATAAAAATGTGAACAATCATTTTCTAAGCATTTTAAGAAGAAATGATTTCTCTTGTTTTAACATGTCCTTAAAATGCAAGCCATTCCCTGCCATGCAGACAAAGCCAGCGACTCCTGTCTCTAGGAGCCGAGAGGCTATTAAGAATCAATTTTATTGATGTGCTTTGAAACCTCTTGTCACAAGGCACATTGTAATGTGAAACTTTGAGTGAGACTCTAGAAATGGAGTGGAGATAAAACATATTCAATTGATGTCACAGCTCCACGTGAATTGCATTCCAAGTCGACCCTTGGATCTTACTGAGAATTTAACATCAAGCTGTCCTCATATCTGAAGATTTCGTCAAAAAGCCTGAATTCTAATGCTATCGCGTTCCATCAGCAAGTGCGCACTTATTCACTCAATATTCTACCATACATTCATTCTCTTAATTTGTCACTTGATGGAAGTTTCAAACAAGAGTCGTGATCCTTTTAGGGAGTGAAACCTGATTAAACCTTGGAACCTGAATAAAAGTTACAGGACGTCACGTACATCGATGTGGTTTGAATTCCATTCATATCATTCCATTTAATAACTTGTCCCTGTTCATATCTATGAGTAAAATCACATCTAATTGTTTTATATCTGAAAGGATAAACAAACTATACAAGTCAATGCCATGTCTGCAGTGCATAACTGTAACAGTTAATGAACTATAGCAATTTACTAATTGGTACACAAAGAACTTCACAAACCTTTATGGGCTACGGTCTAGATTAATAAAAATTCACTGCCATTATGATTAGTCTTGGGTCATGCAGGCTATATCCAGTTAAGTACTTGGGGGTGTGTAGTATGTGTTTGGGGGGGGGGGGGGGGGGGGGGGGGGGGGGGTCATTATAGAGGGACGTACAAAGCAGATGAACACGTTTGAAAGAAGAAATTAATTAATTTCCCAAATTAACTGAAGTTAAACTGAACTGGCCCCAACCCTGCAGAATACCCTCTTAAACATGCAAATCTCTAACATTCCCTAATGAGATTGCATTTTTTCTAATCAACCCATATTTACGTAAACTGAAGTCAGATTTAATTGGACACTAACTTTGGGGCTCCATTTCTTCTCTGTGTCAGTGGGAGGACGCAGAAGAATGACATTGTGGTGATGTTGTCACTTCAGGTTACCATCGGTTACCCACAATGCAACTGCTTTGCGAAACACCTCGCATACGGCTATGGTCTTGGAAGGCACTACAGAATTATCCTGCATTTTCTTGTCATAAATCACAATTATCTGCACTATGGTGGGTTGACGTGAAAAGAACGCCGTTGAAATATCTGGGTCGGGGAAAGTAGGCTGTCCTGTAAGTTTCTTTGCGAGAACAAAGATGAGGCCCAAATGAATGGGCACTACAGTACACACACACACACACACACGTGTACACACAGACTTGAATACTTCACTTTAGAGTTACACTCATTCTTATCCAGAGTGACATACAAAAGTGGAGAACAGCCATTCTGCTGCACCTGTATGCTGCATGCCCATGAACACCCACTCCCAAACCTCTGCAGTACAGTGAATCGAATCGGCTGCGTTAGATTAAAACTGGCTCTGTGCTGTCGTACATGGTTACTCTTCAATGGCTGTACACACATTTTACTGCATTATGCTACTTGGCCAGATCTTTCCATCCTGAGACCCTTGTGCAATGAAGGCTAAATCTTCAGTGTAATTCACAACTTAAAAGAGGGGAAATGACAGCAAGGCAGAAATTCCATCCTGTCATTGAAGCCAGTGATTCGTCACCTTTGCGAATAATTATCCAACGGACCAAGAGGCTCAGAGTCTTTGCTGAGCACGAGAATTGGACTGCTTCAGTTCTGCTCCTCTGCTTGCAGTGACAGCAGACGCGAACATCTTCCTGTGTCTGTTAGTTCCCTGTCGTGCGAACTCAATTGGCGGGTAGCAGTCTCTGCAGGAATGTGTTATATGTATAGAAGCACAATGGGGCAGGGTGGAACGGAGCGGAGCGGGGCGGGGTGGGAGGAAGGGAGGAGGGCGAAGGTTTGCATCGGATGATGACTGTTCCAAGACAAAACCCAAATCGGACTTTTAAACCTTTCAGGCATAGGTGTCATTTACGCTGGGGACGCTGGGCACATGTCCCCACCACTTTTCGAAATGGCCAATTTTGTTCCCACCACTTTTTAAAAGTAGAATTTGTTGAAAATGTTCTGAAAAATAGCGTGCACAAAGAAATGTAATAAATGAGAACGCTTTGAGAAAGGTTTATTTGCACAATAAGAGAACATACTGTACAATGCAATGTAAATATAGAAGAAACAAATCTGTGTGTCTTAAGTCCTATATGATAAGAAATACAGGTTGATATATTATTATTTGCTATAGGTCTATATGCAATAATTAATTGATCACTTTGTGTGTGTGTGTGTGTGATGGAAGAATCAGAATCACAGAACTGTTGGTGGAGGTGGGACAGTATGTGTGCTTATGCCATTGAATACTGTAGGCTGCGTTGATATTGTTGCAATCATGTGGTGTAAATCCTGTATGATAGAAGATACAGGTGTTGATTGATATTGTCCTGAAGGTTGTGATGATAGTCTGTAGCCTGTCAGGGTAAATCCTGTATGAATATATCTACAGGTGTTGATATTGTCCTGAAGGTTGTGATTAGGCTATAGCCTGTCAGTGTAAATTCTGTATCTACAGGTGTTGCTAACAGATAGTACGGTACTAGTGTATTGCACACGGGAAGGGGGGGAGCACTGAACGTGCTCTACAGAAGTCACTCCTGGCACCGTAAACAAGCCATCGGAGACCAAAACTGCTGGGAACTTTTAAATCTTCCACCTCTCATTTTTTCCTACCAAAGTTTAAATAAAGTAGAGAAGTGCAATGCAGTAGAATGTTCAGTGTCAACACCCCAACGGAGTTTCAATCCGGAAGGGATAAAATTTACCAGGATAAGAAAAGCCAAAGGAGACGCCCTGGCCACCCACCTCACGGACAAAGCCAGCTGTAATCAACTCACCACGGACTTCAGTAAGATTGCCATTCCAGGCATAGTTTAGGATTTTAGTCTGAATTGTTTATCGGTAATTTGATTGTATCTCAACTTGTATGCGATAATAATAGCTGTATAAACTTGTTGCGCTGGTTAGTAAGCTAGCCGGCTGGCCTATCGTTTTATAGCTAAGGTGGTAGTACGGTTAACTAACCAAAGCAGGCCTCATAGTTTGCTCCTCTTCTTTAACATTTATATGATGTTAAATTTGTGTGATATGATCTCATTGTAGCTTACTGTAGATGGTTAACAGTATTTCCTGACCGAAGTGCGTGAACTTATTTATAGTAACGTTAGATTTGAGATCAATAACCACCATCGTGCTGAGACACAGCCTCCTTTGTTCTCTGAGCACACGTGGCACGCACACACACGCACATATGCGCATACCCACGCAAATGCTACAATACGCACACAAAATGATAGGTCTGTTTAGTAGAATGTAATATTTATGCGTTTCCTTGTTTAATAAATATATTTTTTGTTAAACCTGGTGTCTGTTCTGATATCATATGAACACGAGGGCTGAGTCAACCTAATCATTAAAAGTTAATACCTTGAACCCTTATGAGTTATTAGCTATTGGTGCTTTGATGGTAAATTGAAGTAGCAGTAATTATAATCCATAATAATCAAAATGAGACTGATTTAATTTTAACCTAACTTAGAAATAATAAGAGTAAACCTCATTATTCCATAGTTATTGCCTATATTTCTGGCATCCCATGTAAGAGTTTATATATACAGAGGCATGTTCCTTATATTTATTGGCGCCCCGTCCGAGGATATTCCCTACATAATTGGTGCCGCGTGAGGACTCAGAAATATTACTAATCATCTTGCTCATTGCTACCAGATTTGTACGTACAGACATGCTCAAATTTGTTGGTACTCCTGGTAAAGATGAGTAAAAAGGTTATAAAAAATTCACTGTGAATTAGCTTAATCTCACACTGAATTTTTAACTTGAATGGTTTCTTCTCCTGACTTATTTTTCCATAGAGTTCAACAGAAAAATCTGTCAGGAGAAACAACCCTTAAAGTGATCCATCCATATCTACTGCATATCTGGCAGCAGAGTGATAGTTTGAGGCTTGTTTGATACGTCAGACCCTTGATAACTTAGAGCCATTTAGCCAACCATGTTTTCCATACTTTTCCAGTGTAATTTACAGCTAAATCTAGTCCCACCCCCCAATTCCCTTAGAGATCCATTCATATGCAGAGAGGTTGTAGTATCGCTTGTAAATTAACCTATATAAATAAGGTATCAAGAGTCTTTTGATATCCTTTTATACCCAGTCATGATAGCATCACCTGTTGACCTGTGGAATGTTCCAAACAGGTGCTTTTTGAAGTTCCCAGTCTTTTTTTTTGCCCCTGTCCCACATTTTTGGAACGTGTTGCAGGCATCAAATTCGGAATTATCGTATATTTACAAAAATGAATAAAGTTGATAATGTAAAGCATTAAATATCTTTTCTTTGTACTGTTTTCAATTAAATATATGTAAAAGATAATTTGCAAATCACTGCTTTCTGCTTTTATGTGCATTTTACATACTGTCTCTACTTTTTTTGGAATTCAGGTTTGTACATCCCTTGGTAATACCTCCAGCTGTATAGATTTTTACAAATAAATGGCTTCTAGTTTAGTGAAATGATGATTGCACATTGTATAATGTGGTTGAAAATAATCTGTATTCACGACAGTGGTTTTTTGATGTTGACTAAATGCCTTTGACCAAAGATGAGAAGACTATCCTGTCTATCAGTCATCATGTATCTATTGCACCGTGTAGCGCACATTATCACTAATATAACCCAGGACAACAGTTTTAGCGATCTGCAAATTTAATGCTGACCAGCTTGCCCATGGCAAATAAATTTCCTGACAAGATAGAACCCCCCCCCCCCCCCCCCTTCAGTCACCAACGAAAACGGTAAGGCCACTTGCCGTAGAAGATTAGCCAGGTTTGTGTATGTGTACATAATGCCTGTAGAATTCACTTATTTCAAGATCTGTCCATCTTGCAGTCTAGGTTTACCCTTGTGCTTGCCTCTGCTGGGACTGTTATCAGATTCTAAAACTAACCTGCTTTTCCTGGTGGCTAAATCCAGAACCTTTTTAAACAGAAAGCTTACAGAAGTATCACATTTGCCTTACGTAGCGTAAGAAATTTAACAGAGAAAAAAAGAGAACAAAAACCTGTTTTAAAATAAGAAGCGCACAGCAGGTTTCTTCCACCTATATTGTGAGTGTGTGTATGAATGCAATTAATGGCCTGACAAATAACGCTAAATGTGAATATGTATTGATTTCACGCTGCTTCGTATTATTGTTGAAAAGGGGAACTGCAGCTGGCGGGTGGCATTGGCACATGGTGTGGGATGAACTGAGACCGCAGCCCCTACTCCCTGGAACAAGCTCCCGTGAATTTGGCAACATGATGGACCTCAAAACATGCTGGGAGCTGCCACCCACACTTCCCCCACACTCTCCTTACCCCTCTCTCCCCATCCTCAAATTCACATCACCTACATGGTTAATCTAATTTTAAAAAAGAGTAAATTGGGTCGGCTGCTCCGGGGATCTGATGTTAAATACTGAAGCCCAAACAGTGCTGTGAGCTGATCAGGGCGAGACCAGACATCTGCAGGGCAGCGGCAGAGTCGGCTGAACCTGTTAAAGAGAGCCTGTTAAAGAGAGATGTGCCTGCAAGACTACCAGCTTCCCCGCCACAGAGGAATGCAGCAGGGGAAAGCATCAACCTGAGCACCCTCAATACCCATCTTCACCCCGTCTGACTCACCGCATCTGGATGGAGCACTCGGTCAACCTGAGCGCCCTCAATACCCATCTTCACCCCCGTCTGACTCACCGCATCTGGATGGGGCATTCGGTCAACCTGAGCGCCCTCAATACCCATCTCCAGCGACATCTGACTCACCACATCTGGATGGAGCACTCAGTCAACCTGAGCGCCCTCAATACCCATCTTCATCCCCGTCTGACTCACCGCATCTGGATGGGGCATTCGGTCAACCTGAGTGCCCTCAATACCCATCTCCACCGCTGTCTGAGCAGAAGGGTGATGCTTTATCATGTCAGTGGGAAATAGCGGAATTATACGCAGAGCTCAGCTATAACACAGAGCATTAGCTTGCAAACATTAGTTTGCAATCAGCGGAGCATGTATTCAGTGGGCTCTTTAATATAATATTCTCTACAACAAAGACCTGGCACTATTGCTCACAGAAATCAGATCAATTGTTTTCCTATGTGGCAAGTCACTTGGGACAAGAGCGTCTCCTAAATGTATCTGATGTAATGTGAAAGCTCTCCAATGAGGTTGCAGGAAAAGTCGGGCACTGACCAGGGCTGTGTCCGAATCAGCACCCTTCCATAAAACCCCCGTATGACCCCTTGAGTATATTCGGGGGCATACTTTTCAAGAAGTACACAAACATTTTGGTCACATATATATGATGTGCAGCTTTGTTTGAAAAAATTCGATGACGTTTTTCTTCAATAACAACAAAAACAACATGTGACGCTGCACAAGTCTGGGACGTCTTATTACACTTCCACAGTACGGTTGGAAAATAGTATTCAGGATATTTTTTTGCATACTGCACGTTGTGTACTAAACAGTACACATTAAACAGCACACATCTGCCAGTACACAGGAGACAAGATGCATAGGCAGGGGCATCATTTGGGTATGGCAGAGTATGGCTCTCGCCATACCCTAGCCTGCATCCCCCCTTTCTCTCAATAAACGCGATTCGGGCGCCGCTTCTCTGCTGTCCTGCTACTCAGCCTGGAGAGGGATGCGTGAGTGTCACATAGAATGTTTACATAGCGAATGGGGCGTGAGGACGTGAACAACAATTAGCCCCGTTCGCTACGTAAACATTCTAAGAGACATGCAACTCCTAGCTTGCAAAACTAGCGCAACTTCCCAATCCCCGTCCCAGTAAAAGTCAGGCAAAGCACTAGCAATAGCTTAAGGCGTATCCATTATGCCACGACTGTTGAAATATTTCGCTCAGAATGGGCATTTGGTTCCTGCGAATCACTTTTGCCAGCACCCTTGCAAACTGTTTGTTGACCAGCAGCTAGCTAGCTAGCAGACAGAAAAACTTTTTTGCAATGTCAATGACGGATAAAAATATTAAACCCACCATAATAATGTGAAAGTTTATTATGTCGACAAAATAGATCCAATATTGAATCGTGGTCGAAATAGCTGACTATTGTCACCGTGAAATAATGTTACAGAATGATCTTGGTGAGTTCGGCAAAAGCAGAGCCTGGGCAAAATGTGCTTTGTAGTGTGACGTAGATACTTGGCCTATCACGTTTTTTTATATTTATATATTTATTCATTTGGGGGAAATTACACTGAGATCAATTATGTATTTTACAAGTGAGTCCTGAAAATCTGCCTTAAATGTTTTTAGCTAAATGTGTAATTAATTAACATTAGCCTGGGGTGAAAGGTCAAACTCTGACGAAGCATTGTAACATTAACATTAACGTTAAGGACAAAAAAATGAGGAGGCTGCGCAAGATGGTGGCCGGGATAATTGCAGAGATGCATAGCTGAGTCTGAGTTTTTAGTTTTCATCCCCACTTCCTACACCTTTGAACAGCATTTAAGTCCAGGCTAAATGGTATTACGTCCTTATATCGCCCTGCTTCACCAAGAAAGTGCATCGCCAACGTTGCAATTTACACTGTAGTCCATCGGGTTCTGGAGCAAGCTAGCTAACATTGGCTGCTAGATGGGCTACCATTTACATTGCAGTCTGTAGTGTTCAACAGCAAACTAACGTTAGCTGCCAGGCAAACACTCTGAACTATTATCACCATGTCCCGGTCTGAGCACCGTGGTTAAACGAAAAAAAGAGAGAAGATGCTATCCACCGAGAATATGGCTAATGCTCGCGCTGTTTCCGTGCATGATTATGCTGGCCCCAATCCACGGACCTAAGGCTTCTCGGTATCCCCGAAGACAAACAAGAAAACATCAAAGCCAAAGTTTGCTGTGCTGTAGTCGGGGAGACCCAGGCAAAGATCAATGAAGATGTTGACATCGTTCAACATCGAGGTCGTTATAACGATAAACAAAAGAGGCAGAGGACGACTATCATCCGCTTCACCAACAGATCAACACGAGACCTGGTGTGGAAAAAAGCAAAGGGCAACAGCTTTCTCATAGGAAAACACCTGAGATTCACGGAGGATCTTACTACTGCTAACAAGGCTCTACGGGAGAAACTTTGGACATTGATCGGTGCTGCCAAGAAGGAAAGAAAGAAAGCACATTTCGCTGGAGTCCAGGTGATAATAGATGGGAAGGAGATGTGTCCTTCCCTGTCTCTACCTGTTCAGATAGACACACTAAGACCTCTCTGAAAGAGGAAAATGCTCCATGCTATCTGCTCATGGTTTATAGGTACAGGCTCGTTTTAAGCACTAATGCATGGGACTATAAGGTAATTTTGTTTTTACTAATGGTTATATTACTCTGGTTAGTTTGACTTTTGTTTTGTTAAAGGATGGAAATTATTTACTTTGATTAATACGCTTCTTACAGTGTCTTTATCAGTTGTTTCTCTCAATGCCAGGGGTTTGCGAGAGTGTAAAGCTTTCCAAGAGTCACATTCCAAGAGTCACATTCAGTAGTAAATGATTCTTCTTTTTGGAAAGCTCAGTGGGGTAATAATATACGGTTTTCCCATGGTTCGGTAAGATCCGCAGGGGTTACTTTAAAAAACAACTTTAATGGTTATCTTATCTCAGAAAATGACCCTAATGGCCGTTATGTGCTTTTAATTCTTAATGTTGATAACAATGTTCTTCTTCTTGCCAATTTATATAGTTTTAACTCTAAACCTGAAAATATTTTTTTGTTTGATGTCCTAGAATCTCGTTTTTTACACTGGCTTTCTAAATACCCAAATATCCTGTTTTTGATAGGTGGTGATTTCAACATTGCTTTTGATGGATCCTTAGATAGATGGCCTCCAAGTGCAAACAATTCCTCAGCCTCTAATCTTTTGTTATTTATGCAAAAGTTCCATTTGGTAGATATATGGAGGGTATAAAATCCTAACCTTAAATGTTATACGTGGAATAATAAAGCTTTCACCTCTTTTTAAATTTGAGGTGTCTAAATATTTAAGAGAGTATAGGTCCTCTTTGTCTAAATCTAGGAAAATTTAAGAAACAGAAGTAATTACTAGAATTACTGCTCTCTCTCAGATTAAACCTGGAAATGTATCAGAAAATTACATACAGGTCTTAATTTTACAGCAAAATACATTAAACAAATTATACAGAATGAAAGCGGAGGGTGCTTTTGTGAGATTGAAGAGAAAATGGTTGGAAGAAGGGGAACAAAACACTGCCTATTTATTTTTGTGTGTGTGTTTGTTTCCATGTCTTTTGCTACCATATTGTTACCAACAATTTTGAAATAATAAAAAAAAAGGTCAAAACAATGAAGCGAGTAAAATGGAGTGTTAGATGTATTTTTAAAACGTAAGAGAGAGGATGGGGATTATGATAATAATCATGACTGTTTTGACGGGTTTGTCGCGGTCGCTGTGGAAATTAAAGTTATTACTGAAGTTGCGCCGTGTTCTGATGGTGGCAACCTAGCTAATCCTACATTGTTTAGCTAGTATGTTTTACCACGGTAACTAGATAGTTGGCTAAATGCTAATCGTGATTAGTTTACAACTAATGATAGATAATTTTTAAAATAATTTCTCTTTAGAAGTCACCAGAATCCACTATTTAAAAGGTGTTTTTTAAAAATCGCTCGAGCAAGACCCTTTTGCCCCTCCTACTTGCCATACCCTACTGTTTGCTGAAATGACGCCACTGCGCATAGGCCTCTGATTCAGACACAGCCCATCTCTTGTGGCAATGGCACATACTAAAATACACTGAAAATATATATATATTTTTTTAAACCGCAGTGAATATGTCAAAATATTGGAAGGTAGCAATACAGTACTTAGTATATTTCCCCATATATTACAAAATGTTGAAATTTATATTGATAATATATTTTATTGCACTATTTTGCAGCATATTTCACGTCCATAAGAGATTCCCAGAAGTGGGCAGGCGCTCTGCAGAGTCTCAAATGGTGATGGCACGTGATGTACAAACATGTTCCAGAAGGCAAACTAACTTCTGAGCTGGGTGGATGTCACTCGTGCCAAGCGCTCTGGCATGCTTTTCTCTGTAACTCAGGGGCAAAGAGCTGGTCTGCTCTTACTTTAACCCGACAGGTTTCTGAGGCTGTTAGCATAATGGATGCAATGTTGTCGTCCACGTTCGCGTTTCACAGCCCTGACGCTGTTGTGAGCCGAGGTGTTGTGACACGCGGCAGAGCAGTGTAATCTCGCTTCATTTAGAATTCTGCGCCAGAGGCGGGCGGATATGGCGGACCGGCAGCCCCTCTCTCTGAAGGACAGGCCATTCATCAGTGAGGCACAAGGTCTCATACAGAACGGTTCCTACTGCATTCCGTTAATATGTGATTCATCAATGCAGGATGGCATAGCATATCAGATTAAGGGCCTGATTTACTTAAAACCTTTAGTGGGTGCAAAAACTTTTAGCACACGCAAAACTAGTAACACAACCAATGATTGGTGCAAAACAAATACTAATCATTTGTCATGTTATTGGTTTTGTGTGTGCTAACAGGTTTTGCACAGGCTAAAGATCTTAGTAAATAGGCTACTACTGAGCTACTGAGAGAGCACTCAATACCGTTCTCTTTCTCTCTCTCTCTCTTTCTCTCTCTTTCTCTCTCCTGTGAGCTACTGAGAGAGCCCTCAATACCTCTCTCTCTCTCTTGTGAGCTAGTGAGAGCCCGGGGCGTTTCTAGACTGCTTTGATTGGGGGGGCATGAAAAGATGTTGGTGGGGCTCAAGGGGGAAACAAAGTAGCGGGGGATCTGGGGGTCCTCCCCCAGAAAAAGTTGAGCCTAATTTCCTGCATTTCTACACAACCTCACAAAGGACATTTTCTAAAAAAAAAAATTTTTTTAAGTTTAATTTATTAACATTTTGAAGATTTTTTTTCTTCAAAGCCCTAGATAAGATTTGAGATGCTTTCATATAAAGCTAAAGCATAGGCTAAACAGTATGTTAGTGGATACGATAATTTTATTACATTTTACCCCTCCTCATCTTAAAGGAGGACAACTTTATTTATGCCCAATAATACCAAATCATTATCTAATCTTGGAAGCAAGTATATTGAAGATGAGCTATATTCCTTCATCATTTCAGTTTTTTTGTGCTATTTTCTAATTACATGTGAAACTATGTTACTGTAACTGGCGCATCATTTTCATTTACATTTTAGCCACTCCACTGACTAGCCAACACGCAGCAGTATGCTAGCTAACACACACACACACACACACACACACACACACACACACACGGGCGCTGCACACAAGTGCAGCCAGCTACTGCAATGTTGCAGATGTTTCGCAGAATCGCAGCTATAACAACTAGGCTAGATGCAACATGTAATCAACCTATTTAAAATCAAATCTCCCATACGGAGATTCTTGCCACTATCCTCAACCCACTGAGTAAGCTAGGCTAGCAAATATTATATCCTAAGCAATGCGTAACAGTTACAGTTATCAAGAAGAGACGGCATAGATTTATCAAAGAAACTGACCTCTTTCTCTCTCGTTGCATCTCCATGTTTTATATGGCCAAACCAACCAATCAGATATTAGAGAAATATATTATTTCGATGTGGCATTTTTATGATTGGCCAAATCGTCTGTAGCTCTAATAGCCTTGTCGGATAAAATTTTTTCTGTATTAGGCTTCAAAATGGCAATTTATTTGATGAAAAAGTGAATTTTTTGATGACCAATGACAAAATTACAGAAAACTATGAACGCTCAAAAAAAAAACTATAACGGTAATTTTAAAAACTGAGTTTTCATTGGATGGGCAGACGATTCCTCTGGAGGGGGCAATGCCCTCCCCAGCCCACCTGTAGACACGCCCCTGGTGAGAGCTCAATAACACACTCTCTCCTGTGAGCGACTCTCTTCTAGCACTCAATACCTCTCTCTGTCTCTCTCTCTTTCTTGTGCTCCTATGAGCTACGAGACAAGCATCACATCTATTGCATTAAATACGATATAATGGGAACATATTCTGATATGATCAGGCAGGGAAAAATTTTGGTAGCCAATTGTACCCTCTGTTATTGTGTGGGTTTGGTAGAACTGATGAGTCAACTGCGACTAAACAAAACACGATAGAGAACAAGTCACTCACAGAGGCGAGGACCACTAAAGAAGTCAAAGTACCCGAAACAGTAGAAACGAAAACAAGAAACGAAAAACTCAGAAAAAAACAGAAATGCAGGAGCAAAAGCTTGAGAGAGAGAAAAACAAAAAATCACCTTCGGAATGTAGACTATAATGGCCGATAAAGGTGAAAAATAAATGAAATCAAAATAAGCCTCTCACAGAGAGTAGAAGGATAAGTAGGAAAAAAATATAAAATCTTTCTTAGGGACTTAAACCTAACCAACACTGAATATGTGAAGGCACGATATGACGAAAAAGCGCCAGGAAGCGGAAGTGAGGGGTTTAAATACCTGAGAGGTAAATGCAAATAATTGAATCAAATAATTTGCGGGGAAAAGGAGAACTCCGAAACGGAACGCGGAAAAATCCGATAGACTGAAAATAAAGAAAAAATGGACGAGAACCCGTAGCAACAGAGGGAAGATCGGCAAAAACCAAGACAGTTATTCAATTCCTCCTGTAGCAACCACTTTGCCGCGACACAACCCTGCCAGCCGGTAGTAGGAAGGAGAGCACCACATCCTCTTCAGGGAGCGACTCCTCGAGCTCCTGACCGCGATTTCAACTCGCTCGGGGCCACTTGTGCATGCCGATTCTCCCCCGCCGAGTCCCTCCCTCCACCCCGGCAGCGGCTGCCAATTGTCGCTCCCTCAAGGCACCGGCCATACTCGGATCTGTCAGGACCTGGGGAGCGAACCCCTGATCCTCGTGTGCAACTGCACCGACTGAAAGTTAGCACTTTTTGTGCTGCGCCACCACGGCGGCCAGGGTCTAACATTGTAAACAACAGCAACTCCTTTGTGTTGGTGTTTTTTCCCAGGTTGAGTAATGAATTGGAAACAAAATTAGAAAATTAGAGAACGAGAGCCTCCAGTATAATTGCTAGGGAACTGGGTTTAACTCAAGAGGTTACAGGTTCGATTTGCAGTGGTGGGACACTGCCATTGTACCCGTGAGAAAGGTCATTAACCTGAATTTACTCAGTAAATATCCAGTTGTATAAGTGGATTTTGTAAAGAAATGAAGCTACTTCGCTCTGGATAAGAGCATCTGCTAAATGCATAAAATGTAAAAGTATAAGAACTAAAGAGAATGACAGCAGTTTTGGAGGAGCAGTCAGCAGTGTTGGGCTCTATTTCAATTCATGGGGGAAAAAAAGCAAGTACAGTTCATGTATTGAAAAAATGCTGATTTTTGAAAGAGGAACTCAATTGAAATGGAAATGAGCGCAGATCCTTGAGACTGATTAAAAGTGATGTCGTGTTACGCTGAGTAATATCTCCAGAGACTTTGGCTGGATTAAATTTTTTGTAAAATTAGGTGCAGGACACCTGCTCAATCTTGGAGGAAAGGACGTTGATCTCATTTCAACTTTGGGGGGGCAACAAATATTACATTTTCTTTAGGATTTTTTTGGGTGGACGTGGACACTAACAGTACCACTCAAATTAACATACAGCATCATAATATTGTGTGTGTGTGTGTGTGTGTGTGTGTGGGAGGGGGGGGGGGCATTTGATGTTATCTCAAAGGGGGGAGTGGGACATGTCAATCTTCTAATTTGGGAATTTCAATTACGGGAAGAAAAGTCTTCAGCTCAGTCATTCATGAGCTTTTCCAGAAATTTAAGTGACAATTGTCAGATGATAAAAATGACTGATGTTAAACTGATTTGAGCAGAAGCTAACTTAAACAGATATGACCAGCCCCCCCCTGTTCATCCCACTGCTCTATGGCACTACTGTTCAAATAAGCAGGCTTTAGTCCAGTGGTATTTCCCAAGGCTCATAATCAAATGAATTGACATCACTTAGAGTACAATATATAGTCTGCTTTGAGTTGAGAACCCACATTACACTAATGTCAAAATCAAAATAAATCACATCCAAGTTTATATAGTGTACTTTACAAAGAATTTGTAATAATACACTTGACAGTATACCCAGGCCTAAACCTCCACAGAGCAAGCCGGAAACAATGGCGGCAAAGAAAACAACTCCCTGGAACACATGTAGGAAGAAACCTTGGATTCATTCCAATGGCTTATTTTCACTCCCTTTGTCACGTCCTTTCCTCAGACCTTAGCTCCACTCAGTGGAGGGCGCGAGGAAGAAATGCAAGGATGAGATACGAAGACGGAGGAATCGAGGCAACATGCATTAGGCAAATGCAACGGCCTTGCTCAGTCAAGCATCAAAGCATCAGTTCAAGCGACGTCAATTACTAGTGACGCGCTGTACAGCTGTAACACCTGTCAGTGGGATCGTTCTGTACCATATTGCTGCATCAGAGCTTGTATCTGCACAGAAAATGGGAGGTGTACATCGAAAATGTACATCGGTAAAAGACACTTAAGTAGGCATTATTATTTCTCAGTCATATAAGAGTGATGACAAAAATATTTTGAACGTAATGCAGCTTGCATGTTTATGTTCAAGTTGTTGCAGTTGAAAACATGGGCTGCGATTGTAGAGCCAACTATTTTTTTGTGATTTTCCGGAAGCATTCAACTGTATGAACATAGGCTAGACGTGACATATTACACGTACAGCAAAATTAAATATTGTTTTGAGAGGGCAGAGGGGTTGATGTTAAGCGTTGAAGGTTGTGTTTCTTATGCAGTAACAAACTGAATGATATCAGAAGCATCAGAAATATTATGCTTGCATGCTTAACTATAATGTTTTTAGCGTTTTTAAACGTCTCTTTTGTTAGTCCTAAAGAATGATTCAAACATTTTATAATAAATTAAAAGAAGTGAAAAGAAGTGGTAAGATTGGATTTGTGTAGGGGTGTTTCTGCCACGTCAGCAGATGTGGAGAGGTGGATCATTTATACATCATAAATGATCCACCTTTATAAATCATGTAACGCATTCCAAAAAAGGCTACACTTGTGTTTCCTCGTTGAAGCATCCTCTGGGAGCCTCCTCGTTCCTCGTTCCCCCAAGGATCATTTAATGAATTGGAATGTCAAATTTCACAGATGCCAAATTCTTCCCTATTTACGTGGTGTTCTATTTAAGGCTTTATTTAACTCCAGGTGTGAGCATCACAGACACTTGGAAAATTAAACAAGACAGTTGTACTATATTATATATATTACTTAATTTTCATAATTTAGGTCAAAATAAAGTGCTGAAAATGCAAAAAAATCTTGGAAAATGAAACAAAAAAAAGAAGTTTTTTTTTAGTTTACAATGAAATGCAGAGAGATATATATGTAAAACAGGTTTAAAAAATGTTGTCCATTATAAAGCATATACATTTGCTCCTAATGATGGTTTAAGATGAAAACCTTGATAATTGATATCACACTGGTACATGCACCTACATATGTAGCCTAATCATTCACTTGTGTAACTCAATAAAACATCTGTAATCTTTTGCTGCATGCCCTGGGATGATATTTCTCTGTAAAAAAAATAAAATGTTCCCATTCATAATCACTCCAAAGAACATTTTACATTAATCTAGCACGTATCAGTGCACAGTAAGTGACAAGTGTAGCCCAGGGAGATACTAATACGCCATAGTCTATATTACCTACAATAAGATAATAAAATTACAATAAAATAATAATCCACCATCATGAAAATGCTGACAATGTTCTAGCTTCATGGCAAATCAAATATAAAACATGACTGAGCCACCAATGCACGCTTACACTACACTATGTGAAATGCACTCAAAATGTGAAAATAACAATATCAAACATAAGGCACACAACTCTGGTGGAGTGGAAAAGCTAACATACATATTTCAAATATTACAAGCAGTAATACTACATATTGAGGAGGAAAGTCTCCATCATGTCGTAGGCATATTCTCCGATACAATCAATACTATGTTATCTCCTTCTGACCCACTCCCAAAATCCATGTAAGCAAGGTGGGAGTTGGCGAAATTAGTAAAATAACAATTGTGCCTCGGCGAGTTTGTAAACGAATTAAACTAGAAATGTTGTTATGCCCGGCTGTCATTTATTGTTCAAAGCATCCAATAAGACATTGCAAAGACCGTTGCGAAGGTTATAATGTCCTATTGAATAAAAGAGTTGAATGAATTGTAATGCATGAAACAGGGTTGAACCCTTCAAGTTGTCCCTCCATATCTACTGCATATCTGGTAGCAGAGTGATGGTTTAAGGCTTGTTTGATACGTCAGACCCTTGATGACTTAGAGCCATTTAGGCAACCATTTGTTCCATACTGTTGCAGTGTAATTGACAGCTCAATCTAGTCCCACCCCCCAATTCCCATAGAGATCAATTCAAATGCAGAGAGGTTATAGTATCACTAGTAGGAGTACCAGAAAATAAGATATCAAGAGTCTTTTGATATTGTTGGGTCACAGACATCAGAAAGCCATGGCATGCAAAAAATATGCAACCAAATATTAAAATTGATTACTTTATTCTACATTATGTTAAACTGCCCAATATTTTTTGATACCCGAAAATGGGGGGACAATGTACAAACGGTTCTATAATTTCTAAACGGTTCATCCGATATGGATGCAATTACTCTCAAATTAAAGCTGACAGTCGGCACCGCAACCTCATTGTCATTGTATCATTTAAAACTCAAAGTGCTAGAGTACTCAACCAAAATAACAAAACATGTGTCACTGTCCAATGGATTATGGTGCTCACTGTATGTAAAAGATGAATATACCAATCACTGCTTTCTGTTTTATGTGCAGTCCCAACTTTTTTGGAATTGGGGTTTGTATTTATTAGTAGATATTGACAGTAGAATGAAAAATGCATGATAGATTGACAGTAATAAATGCAGAAAATGCACAATTTATACATGCTAAGAAAATGATGTTCACATAGAAACACAAATATATTTTTGTTGTACAAATAGGAATCCAGCGTTTTCCTTTGCTTACTGTACTATATACAGCACCCGATGCACTTTCGGTTTAGAATACACCTCATATCTTTCTCAAAAATCAGTCGTATAAATATGTTCATGAAAAAAATATATTACCTGTATATGAACCATGAAGAGATTATCTTGTTACATTTTGTCAAAGTCCCGTACAGTCGACATTTCCACAGTGACCACTTATCGCACGTTGCTTTTATGTAAAAACACACATGCTTTTGTAGGTTTTAAAAATGTTTTATTGAAATAGATTCGGCAACTTATTTTATGCATATTATGTATGTGATTATTGAAACAAATTTATTCTGTTGCAAATGTATGAATGATGCAGCCACTTCTTCAATTCAAACTTTAAGCCATGTGTCATGGATTCAGCCATCTTTGTTATTTATGTGGTTGTTCCCCCTCGGAGTGGCTAGAGGGCACTCTTGCCTTAATTTTACGCCCTCCGCTCCGGGTTTTTGCTTTGTCTTTTCCTAATCCCCTGCACCTGTCCTTGTTACCGGTCGGCCATATAAACCCTGTGGTTTATTTTGTTCAGTGCTTGGTTATTGTCTTGCGACTTTACTTAGCCGGTAAGGTATAGGACTGTTTATACTGTTTTCCTTGTTGTTTCAAATAAGCAAAGCAGAAAGTCCCCTTAGCGATTAAGTGTAGATCTTAGGATTTCCTCTCCTTTCTGTTGCCTTCGCTAGTTCTGCCTTTTGTTTCCCTCCTTTGGAGGTGTACCTCTGTTACCTCTTATCACGGCTTTCTTTATTGGAAGCGAGAGGTCTTTTTGTTTTTTTCTCTCTATAACTCACTCTCCTGTATCGAGAGAGAGAGGAGTTATTTTCTCTTTCTTTTCTTCTCACTCTCAAGCCTAAGAGTTTGTCGCCCTAATAATTGGGTTGTTATTCTTTTGTCTTTTCTGTTGTCTTACCTCTGTCAGTGCTCTATCTCTGAACTAGCGCTAGAGGTATTTCTTTCATTTTGTTTTGCGGAGTATTTCCGCCTCAGTGGTTACTCCTACGGGAGTGACTTTTAGAACCATTCTGTCGTGTCTGGTCCTCCGAACCCGACCCCGTTATACCACGAGTGTGCAGTGAATAGTTTTTGAGGTATTGATATTTAAATAAGACTATTAGAAACTAGGTGGAAACTGCCTCCGGAGGGTCAAAGTTAATAGTGTTAAATGGAGACAACTATAGTGGCACTATTTGGCACAAATTGTGTACTAATACAGCTAGAACATGGAGTTTGTTGTTTCTACTTATAGTTTAGTTGCAGAAGCAATGAATTTCTGAGTTGAGAAATCTCATGGCGCCATCGCATTGGCCACCAGGGGGTCTGCACTAGGGGGGGTTAAAGATGGCGGACTTCGATTGATTTCCGGGTCAGACGAGGAGACGAGGACGGATAAAATAAGCATTGGAATGAAGCCCTTGTGAAGAATCAGAGTCAGTAGAGGGGCCCGTCCTCCTCTGGCCGGCTTAGGATATGGGTTTTTACTAGACAAGACATGGGTCGGATCAATTATCAGTGGGGGCAGTACAGTGAAAAACAAGATTCCAGATTGTTGAATGACACAACAGACTTCTGTTCCACAAGGACAGACCTTGTTTGTACATACTCTTTTTCTGCACAAGTTGAATTAAGCAATAACTTAAATATTATTTTTTTTAACAGGAAATGTTTTAGAATTCTGTTTCCCTTTAAAATTAATTAGCACCTTGAAACGACAGTGATTGTGCTCCTTAAAAAAGTTATCACTTAGTTATCACTAAAACACACAGTGAATTAATTAATTTAATATTTTCTCACCAGTCTTGCATAACGCTGTATGCTTAAACTTGGGTCACTGTATACAAGGACATTCTCTGGGCGTGTTCCTTTTTGAATGTGGTCGTTCATGGAACTGAACTTTCATCATGTAGTCACAAATTATCATTGGCATATTAACTACAAGAGAACACATTTGTCCCTTTGAATACAAGCTATAGTCTGAGTCCTTGCAGGAAGACCGTTCTGGTGAGCAAATTAGATTTTTTTAAAATTATAATTTATAATAAAACTTCATGAGTAGAACTTCAGCTTCAGATTCAGCCCAAAGAGCTTTGAAGGCTATCACCCTGCATTAGGAGCCAGATTCCTAAACATAAACAAGTTTAGGTGGGTTTAGAACGGCAGAATCCAGCTGCTATTGAATTAATTAATTGAATTTCAGGTAATTTCCTTAATTGAATGCATTAACCTCAACCCTAAGGAGGACTCGAAACTGTTAATGCCAACTTTTCTCTGAAAATTGAGGAAGGAATATTAAGTTCTGCTAGGACACTATGCTGGAATAGGGAGTGCAATTGTAAGTGGTTTAGGAGATGCTGAGTGGAGGAGGGGGGCAGCAAAAAGCAGTGCAGTGCAGCGCCATCCACACTTTCACACCATATCGCCACACACACACACACACACACAGCGCCATCCACACTTTCACACCATATCGCCACACACACACACACACACACACACACACAGCGCCATCCACACTTTCACACCATATCGCCACACAAAAATCGCCATGGCAAAATCGAATTTGATAAAGCACAGGTAGCCAATGAATTTAATAACTTTTTTGCCTCAGTAGCCAGCAAGTTAGTAGATGCACTGCCTCCTAAGACAGGAGAATATGGGGATGAGTTTATCCAAGGATTCTATTCCAGTCGAGGTGTACATGCCAACTTGTTTTCCTTATCCAAAGTGACAGTTGAGAGGGTAGCAGAGATGCTGGGAGAGCTTAACACGACAAAAGCCACTGGCCTTGATAATATTTCTGCCAAATTTTTAAGAGATGGGGCACAGGTAATAGCTCCTTATGTTGCACATTTGATAAATCTCTCACTGGAACAAGGCATTGTACCAAGTTTCACTAAACATGCAAAGATTATTCCCCTGTTTAAAAAAGGGAATAGATCCCATTATGGTAACTACAGGCCAGTATCCATTTTGAGTGTTACATCTAAGATCTTAGAGAAAGTGGTGCATGAACAGATATCAGAATATGTTGAGAGGGAAAATCTTCTGTATGAATTTCAATCAGGGTTCAGGAAGTCCTATTCTACAGACTCATGCTTACTTTACATCAACGACTTCATCAGAAAGGAGATGGACGAAGGGAAACTGTGTGGAATGGTTTTACTTGATCTTCAGAAAGCCTTCGACACAGTTAACCATAGTTTGCTGGTTCTAGGGATGAATGACACCGCTATCGAGTGGGTCACTTCATACCTGACAGACAGGGATCAGAGAGTAGAGGTCAACGGCTTTATGACAGACACCAAACCAGTAGTATGTGGGGTTCCGCAAGGAAGTGTTTTGGGACCACTGCTATTTTTACTTTATATTAATGACATGAGAGATGCGTGTTCCTGTAACTTGTATTTATTCGCAGATGATGCAGCTTTGCTCATCTCGCACAAAGACAAGAACACACTCCAAAGTAGGCTAGGAGAGGAACTCACTAAGATAAGCAGCTGGCTGTGTGACAATAGGCTGTCACTTCATTTAGGGAAGACGGAGTCTATTCTATTTGGGTCTAAGCCCAGACTAAAGAAGGCCCAGGAGCTAAGAGTAGAAGTAGGGTCTGTGGAGATAGCTGCAAAGACATCAGTGAAGTACCTGGGGTGTGTTTTAGATGACAGTTTGGGTGGGGAGGGAATGGCCTTACAGGTGCTGGGTAAAGTTAACGCCCGCACAAAGTTTCTTGCCAGAAAGGCCAATCTGCTGGACAGAGAAAGCCTACGTCTACTAGCCAACAGCCTAGTGCAGTGTCATTTTGATTACGCCAGTGTAGCATGGTCAGCAGGTCTGTCAACCTCATTAAAAAGGAAATTGCAGGTGTCTCAAAACAAGCTAGTTAGGGTTGTGATGGGGCTAGGCCCTCGAGACCATGTTGGAAGGAGGCATTTCCAAGAGCTCAACTGGCTACCAGTTGAGGCTAGAATGACTCAGCTGAGGCTCAACATGGTACACAAGGTCATTAACAACAGGGCCCCAGTGTACCTAAGCAGCCATTTTTCCAGCGTTGGGGAATCACACAACCACAGGACTAGGTCCAGCTTAGCCAACCTGCACCCCCCGAGGTGCAGAACCAAAATGGGGCAATGCACATTTGCCTACACAGGAGCACAGGAGTGGAATGAACTGCCTTTGACCATCAAACAGAGCACGAACCCACACAGTTTTAAGGTGAATGTTAGGAAATGGCTACTAGCCAAAGTCCAAGAATAGACAGGTAGGGGAGGGAGGGATTGTTAGGATGTGTACATGATGTATTATGTAGTTTCATGTGTTTATGTGTTATGTGTTTTTAAGTGCTGTACGTATGAATATGTTAAGACCAAGGACCACAACGGAAATAAGTCCACGACTTTTTGTGCTATCCTTGACACTGTTTTGATGCATGACTTGCACTGACATGTATTTTAAATTGATATGTCAAATAAACTAAACTAAACTAAACTAAACTAAACTAAACACACACACAGACACACACACAGTGCCATCCACACTTTCACACCATATCGCCACACACACACACACACACACACAGTGCCATACACACTTTCACACCATATCGCCACACACACACACACACACACACACACACACACACACACACACACAGTGCCATCTACACTTTCACACCATATCGCCACACACACACACACACAGTGCCATCCACACTTTCACACTATATCGCCACACACACACACACAGTGCCATCCACACTTTCACACACACACACACACAGTGCCATCTACACTTTCACACCATATCGCCACACACACACACACACACACACAGTGCCATCCACACTTTCACACCATATCGCCACACACACACACACACACACACACAGTGCCATACACACTTTCACACCATATCGCCACACACACACACACACACACACACACAGTGCCATCCACACTTTCACACCATATCGCCACACACACACACACAGTGCCTTTCACACACACACACACACACACACACACACACACACACACAGTGCGATCCACACTTTCTCACTCTATCGCCACACACACACACACACACACACAGTGCCATCCACACTTTCAAACACACACACACACACACACACAGTGCCATCCACACTTTCACACCATATCGCCACACACACACACACACACACACACACACACACACAGTGCCATCCATACTTTCACATCATATCGCCACACACACACACACACACACACACACAGTGCCATCCATACTTTCACACCATATCGCCACACACACACACACAGTGCCATCCACACTTTCACATCATATTGCCACACACACACACACACACACACACAGTGCCATCCATACTTTCACATCATATCACCACACACACACACAGTGCCATCCACACTTTCACACCATATCGCCACACACACACACACACACACACACACACACACACAGTGCCATCCAAACTTTCACATCATATCGCCACACACACACACACACAGTGCCATCCATACTTTCACATCATATCACCACACACACACACACACACACAGTGACATCCACACTTTCACATCATATCGCCACAAACACACACACACACACACACACACAGTGCCATCCACACTTTCGCAATATATTGCCACACACACAGTGCCATCCACACTTTCACATCATATCGCCACACACAAACACACACACACACACACACTGCCATCCACACTTTCACATCATATCGCCACACACACAAACACACACACACACACACAGTGCCACCAACACTTTCACAACACATTGCCTTGCAGTGCTGCATCATCCACACTTTCACACAACATCGCCTTGCAGTGCTGCATCATCCACACTTTCACACAACATCGCCTTGCAGTGCTGCATCATCCACACTTTCACACAACATCGCCTTGCAGTGCTGCATCATCCACACTTTCACACAACATCGCCTTGCAGTGCTGCATCATCCACACTTTCACACAACATCGCCTTGCAGTGCTGCATCATCCACACTTTCACACAACATCGCCTTGCAGTGCTGCATCATCCACACTTTCACACAACATCGCCTTGCAGTGCTGCATCATCCACACTTTCACACAACATCGCCTTGCAGTGCTGCATCATCCACACTTTCACACAACATCGCCTTGCAGTGCTGCATCATCCACACTTTCACACAACATCGCCTTGCAGTGCTGCATCATCCACACTTTCACACAACATCGCCTTGCAGTGCTGCATCATCCACACTTTCACACAACATCGCCTTGCAGTGCTGCATCATCCACACTTTCACACAACATCGCCTTGCAGTGCTGCATCATCCACACTTTCACACAACATCGCCTTGCAGTGCTGCATCATCCACACTTTCACACAACATCGCCTTGCAGTGCTGCATCATCCACACTTTCACACAACATCGCCTTGCAGTGCTGCATCATCCACACTTTCACACAACATCGCCTTGCAGTGCTGCATCATCCACACTTTCACACAACATCGCCTTGCAGTGCTGCATCATCCACACTTTCACACAACATCGCCTTGCAGTGCTGCATCATCCACACTTTCACACAACATCGCCTTGCAGTGCTGCATCATCCACACTTTCACACAACATCGCCTTGCAGTGCTGCATCATCCACACTTTCACACAACATCGCCTTGCAGTGCAGTGCTGCACCAGCCACACTTTCACACCACATCCCCACACACACACACAGCGCCATCCACATAGTGATCAGAGATGATCTGTCATGGGTCTGTGGAAGTTATTGGCTAATAACCAGGGGAGAGTAGTGAGTCTGATGTGTTGTGGGGTGTTTTTTTTCTTGAGAATTATTATTTTTTTTTTCCACATCAGACAAATTTTTGTAGAGCGGGTCACATATTTTCAAGAAAATGTCAATAGGTATATTAATATACATCTCAAAGTCAACTAATAAACTCAGTCTTGAAAGGACTCAGTATTTTAAGGGTTTGGTCTAATGACAACTGCGCCGGTCTGAAACTAGCAACGACACTTGCATTTGGGTTACTGCCGCTTAGCGCTGGGTGTAAGATAGAGCCCACTGAGTTTGAAGTCTAATAATGCACATAACACACTTGGGTCCTAATTGTATTTCAGTTTTTATAACTCTACAGTACATCCTAAGCAGGGTCACAATTTGTTATTAGCCCTAATAGGGTTGTCCACACTTGGATAGTACAGAATGGCATGAGTCCAATCTTAAGCCTGATTTATACTTTGTCGCACGACCCTTTCGACAAGTGTCGAATGCTGAAAATTACGTATTTCCAACTGAGAAAACTGTCGCTCTACACTTTTTCTCAGTGTCGCGCACCTCTAGAATGTTGTTATGTCGCAGACAACGTCATACTTTGTCACGCAGTCTGATTGGACAGCCAGATGGAACGCCTAAATTAATTGTCATGGATACGTTTTAAAAGTTATTCCCCCTCCGCAAATTCAATAATTTCACCACGCGCTGCCAAGTATTAGAAATGTAAACAAAGTTGTCATCTCGTTAACATAGATTCAACCAGATTCTCATCGCAGACCTTCGCCCAAAGTATAAATGCCAAACATCGTGCGACCCCTTCATTTTTGTCACTCGACACTTGTCGAAAGGGGCGTGCGACAAAGTATAAACCAGGCTTTAGTTTTCCTCACACACACAGAGGAAAGATTCACGGTCAACCTGTGGTGATGCTGTGGAGTTGGGTATATAAGACAGGTGTCCGCACACACCATGTCACTGATGAAGGCAGTGTGCCAATTCCTTTGTATCTCTTAGGATCGTCTTAACAAAACATGTTTAGTACAGATTGTTTAAGAAGTGCAGTCAATTTAAATAAATAAATAACACACATCTCAGTGAGCTTGGGGGCATATTCCTTATTCATATTTATCCACAGATTAAATCATAGCTGGTATACATCCAGGCTTTTAAAGTCAATTCCAGTAGAAAAGCCAGTGCTAGAGTATTCAGTGTGGATAAGTCCTTCCTTTGGAAAAGAGCCAGAATCATGAGCACCTTCAGAATCAAACTTGCTGAACGCTGCGGTCTTCAGTGAACCATGCACACCAAGTGCATACGTGATGATCTCCAGCTCTCATTTGAAAGGTTATACTATGCATACCCCACCTACTTTGAAGTACCTACCTCCTGATTGGTTGTGTTATTTGAAATGGTTAACTCATGATTGGTGGTGTTAGTTGAAATTAGATTTATTGACACGTTTATCATATTGTACAGCTAGGCATTCTGTATTTATATGCACATGCACACACACACACACACACAGATGCACACATACGCATGTGTGCACCCATGCGCGCTCGTAGACAAAAACGTGCAGATGTACACACACACAAACGCACAGTCACCCATGCAGCCTTTTACCATTACATCACACTAAGAGAAACTGAGCATGTGCACAACGCTCTGCCTGCCAATAACCAGCATCTTCCCAGCTCAATGAAGTGATTGGTGACACTTTAAATATGTGCAGTCAAGATAGGGGTCAGAATTTCACATTTTAACTGCAGTTTCAAATGATACACAGGTGGAAAATATATTTAAAATATCTGCGTATCAAATATCTGCCATTTTTACTGTATTTCACCAAGTTTAAAGGGTAAGTACACTCTCAATCACTTTTCTTTCGATGTAAACATGTTTGTATGCCTACCTTATAATGAAACGTATTCATGCATTCCGTTATTTCAACAATTCTGACATAATATTGTATATCATAAGAATCTTGTAGAAAAGCGTCTTTGTGCTGCCCCTAATGGTTGAAATGTCCTTTCTGCTCCCCACACTGCCCCAATCGTGATGTCAGAGTACCTCTTTGGAGGTTGTTGTTGCCCGCAGTGGAAACAGCCATCACCTGATTGGTTAGACCTGCTACGTTACTTTCGTTTCGGCTTCATGTTTTTAAACTGAAACAACGTTGCGTCCTGTTCATAAACTCTCATATTCCACCTAAATAGTCCACTAAAATATGTTTCTGAAAATATTTGAGGTGAGAAATAGGCCATGCAGTTGCTGAATCTTGATTCATATTTGATGTGTCAACGTCTAGTTTAACAGTTTGATCCGAGTTATACAAAATCATGTGTACAATGTATGATAATTTATGAAAATGACCATGGACACGGCTCCTCCGCCCCTACCCCCCTCCCTCGCTCACAATTGTGTAGTAGGCGGAGACAGGCTGAGACAGGAAGTACTATACATATTTAAAATATAAATATTGCAGTAGGATTATCTGAATCACAGACTGTTCGACACAAACTTTTGCTAATCATAGAGGCTGTATACAATTATACATGAATAATGATTCTGTTTGTGCCCATATTGCATCTGAAAAGCACTGGAAATTAATTTGCTCACATGGGATTCAGTTGTTCATGGCTGGAAAAATAAAGCAGGTGGCTGACGCTACCATCTCAGGGGCTGTGTACATGACTCCAGTTTCAAAGCGGGACAACCAAAGCCCAATTGAGTAAAAAAAATGTTTTCTCTGAAATGTCATGTAGGTGCCTGAACACCACAAAGCATAAATATGCATATTTAAAATTCCAATAAAAAAATTATAATTCAGAGGGCTGCTGAAACAGTCTCGGATGTGTGATGTCGTAAATGTCCTGCCTGACGGCTGGGTGGTCCGGCTCAAAATGATAAGGGCCACATTTACAAAGTTGGAGCTGTGTGTCGCTCCCCAGCTGCTGTTTCTCATGCCTGTATATAGATCTGAGAGGGTATCCGTAGCGACACAAAATTGCTGTGACACGCCTCTGCCACGCCCACTCCACAATGCCTATTTCTGTTTTGGAAAAAAAACGCAGAAGATCCAATGAAGCAGCTTTTCAGTCTTATAAACGATTATCCTGTAAACTATAAATATGTGAATATGGGCATGTGCTATGGGAATGATAATACTAAAAATAATCCTATTGTGTATAGCAGATGGATGGGGAGATCCCGGTGAGCACATCCCCCTGAGAGGCGTGCATATTGTGTCCTCTGCGATTGGGAGCAGGTTATGACTTAATATGGAGGCTGCGACCATTAGATCTGTGTGATGAGTCTCCCAGGTTATACAGCAGGATAATCCCCATTCTCCTCCTCATTAGAGTCCCTAGATAGAGAGAGTAGCGACATAGAGGGTTCGGAAAAATCTAGTCACGTGATTGCGTGGAGCCATTTTGAGTCCATCGCGGACAGGATCGGGATCGGACGGATATCGATTTTAAAGCAAAATGACAGGTTGTAGCGCTTGTGGCTGCACAAACAGAACGGAAAAGGGATATAAGCTATATAGATTTCCATCGGAGGCAAAAAGACGTCAAATATGGGAGAACAGAGTCAGTCGTGTTGGATGGAAAGCCACTTCATCCTCAGTTCTCTGCCAGGTCAGTGGTAATGGTCCCATATGCGTATTGAATTAACTTGCACATATTTGATACTTTTGTGATGTCATTATTATGGAGTATGGTTTAAGACAAGAGAAAACACCCTCTACCTTTGCATGCGTAATTAAGAAAATTATGAACATATTTGTAATGCCTTGACGGCTTGAGTGTTTGTTAAATTTAAATTTGGTTTTTATTTTTAATTGCATGTAGTACAGTACGTATGTAGTATTTAAATGAATGCAGGGCCCCAATGGAAACCAGTTTTTAACTGTTTGGGCATACCCTGGGTGCATCTAGACCGTCTTTGTTGATTTTCTGCCGTCGGATCGTTAAGTATCTTTTTTACATTTGGATTTAGCTGTGCATTAGATAATTGAACCGCTCTGTAGTCATTGTGTAGCTGAGGTAAATCGCAGATTGATTTACTGATTTACCCAGTTCACTGTGAACTGCATTGTGTTCGTTACTAGGGATAGCTGATACTGTATGGGAATAATGTGCTTTCTTATCTGTTCTGTAGTTACTTCAATGACCTTTCTATATGCACTTACTGTACGTCGCTTTGGATAAAAGCGTCTGCGAAATGATTGTAATGTAAAATGATTGTAATGTAAAGAAATGCAATAAATAAATAAACCCTAGCTTTTAAGAGTAGATTTATTTTCCCCCTTTGGCATGCACGGCATCTAGTTTAGCATGAAAAAAATATCACATTGCACCACTATCCAACGTGTTCCTATTTGTAATTCGCAGGTTCATTTCGAGTACCTGTCTAGTTAATTCCTTCTTTGTCATGGTTCTAAATGTCTGTGACTGTTAAATCACAACCAGCTCTGTGATTTTCTTCTTTATCATATGGCTATTAATTGTCATAAATCTTCTATTTTGTCATCTTCACATAATTTGTTCATTATCAACATGGAAAAGACCATTCCCATCTCTCATACATAGAGAACATAATGGAATACACGGTTAAATGCACTAGCGCCATACGGCGGCTCCGCAATGAATGGACTCAAAATGGCGTCAAATCCTGAGTTGTCGCTACTCTCTCTATCTAGGGACTCTACTCCTCATTGTGCAACAGTGACCCCTCTGGTCAGTCGTATGCCTGCAGTCTTCCTTGTGATAGTTCTCCAGTGCAGTTAGGACTAGCGGCCTGCTCTGTGTACTTCAGATGGCGCGCACGCTCAGTGATTTACATATGACACTGCAGCTAAATGAGACAGACTGACTGGCAAATGGGCTTGCCCTACCCACAATCAATCCCTGATTTAATATCAAAGTGTGCGCTGTTGACCTTTTGAAAGCTTTGCTTTTGATGCAGGACGTTGTCTTGTTGAAAAGGGAAAGGAAACGGGCACCCTGAATGAACGCCGCCCGTGCTAATGCTCAGACCGCAGCCAATATTACGACCGTTAAGTACTGCCCATGTATCTTTCTCTACGCTGTGAATTATTCATTAGAATTTAATCTGCCTTCAGGCACGCCGTGGTCGCTACAGCCCTTCTGCATTACAGGAAGGTTACGCTCCTTTTCCTGGCGTGCCACTTTGATGTGAAACATGCACGCGGAACGGTGACTTACAGGTACGCTTGAGCCCAGGGTAATCTCCCTCGACACTGTAAATGCACTCTGCTGCCTCCGCTGAGCAGGGGAAAGACGGCATCTTCTGCGTATGTTTGCCTGCGCGCATCTCTGCTGAGAACCGAGCAAATGGCAGGCAGGTCCACACACACATAGGTCCACAAGCACACGCAGGTCCACACGGACACCAAACGTGGTGGCCAATATTTGTGACCCTGCTTAATATTTACTTTGGAGCATCTTGGTCCTCCTTGGACACCCGAACGTCTGAAAAATTGTTCAGTCCTGATATTGTGATTGGCCAGAGAAGTGAGTGCTGGTATACTTAAGGGTGCTGCTGTCAATGACCAATATTGAGCAAGTATTGTATTATTTTCCTGTTTGAATAAATATAAGCGATATATGCACACCCAGAGTTATATAAGAGGTGTGGTGTGGAAACAACTCAGTGAAGATAAAAACCAGCAAAGACCCTGTGTTTTCAAAGCACTTTCTTCATGTAAATGTATTCGGCTGCACTGATATTAATATTTTTACTATATGTCACTTACGTAAACTTATTTCAATCCTCAATGTTCCTTAATCAAAATAACGTTATGTACAAATACATATCTCAATTCTATGTGTTTGAATATAATTCTACGTTCTTAAAATAGTATTTAAATGGTCATGTGGGGTCAAAGGACTTAAAATCATAATTACAACATTAATTCTCATTATTGCATTTCCTTTCCATACAGCACACACACACACACACACACACTGTTAATAAAATCATACCATGGACTGGAGAGTAGGAACAGATGTCTTAAGTATCATCATATGTCACTGGTTTAGAATACATTATCTTTATTTAATGAACACTGGTCAGACGTTTATGGAAATAATTTGTGATTTAAACAACGGTGTGATTCATGTATGTGAATTTCAATGATGAACGCTCTATCGTGACAAAAAACAACAACAATACTTTCACTAACGTCAATTTATGCTAATTAAAAATGCTACGAATTCAAATAGAAGCAGGTGAAACTCACAAAAAACGAATTAATAAAATCATGTATCCTGATGTGTGACGACGAGTAATAAAGTTCTGCTGACGACTAAATGTGGCTCTGAAATCAACGTTTCCAGAGAAGCGCCTATCTTGGGAAGTAAAAGCGATAGTTCTTGGCTCAATAATGAATATGCAGCTGCGCCATAGTGGAACGTAGATCGTGTTCTTTGACCCAATTAAGAACCCACTGTTAATTTCATATTTCTTAATGACCTTCGTCAAAGACCAATTGGCTGTTGTCTCATTTATCACCCATGTTCTGCACCCAAATATGGAAGAAAATAATCCCTTACTTTTCGAGACATTTCGTCATGTCACAAGGGACCACGTGCACAAGCAACCGCTTTTAAACCCTTTTCCGGTCAAATAGGGATATGAATGCTACAACATTAACTGGTGCATCTGAACGGATGCAAGAAAGTAGGTCAGATCGATGGACACAGACTTTGTCAATGTTATGACCATGTCTCTCACTTAGGCCTACACATGTTTGTTATAGTACGTATACCTACTGTGGTTATGAAATAATCTGTGATTTTACTGTTCAAGTGACATCATTCAAAGGACCGTTTTCAGGAATGCGTCATAGTGTCTTGTCCCTGGGAATAATCCCTTACATAAAGAGCGGACTACCAATTTGAGAAGAAGAAAACGATAGTTTTCGTACAAACGGATCGTAACACACAGAATACATCACTGAATGAAGTATTAATTCTTAGGCGTATTTCAAATAATTCTGCAACACATTCTTTCTTTTATATTGCTTTGCCATGAAAAAGGCCTTTTATACGTTCGTATGTGTGTGTGTGTGTGTGTGTGTGTGAGAGAGAGAGAGAGAGAGAGATGCACTGGAACGCATGGAGACATTGCTTATGCTTACCTGTACCAGTCCAACCCCCTGTCATAGTTTCTGTCAAAGAAATGTGGCTCTGTGCCAACAGCTCTCACATCCGGATGAATCCTAATGAATTCCAAAACCGCCCTCGTTCCCCCTTTCTTAACGCCGACAATGATTGCCTTTGGTAACTTCTTTACGCCATACTTCGAACCGCTCGTTTTATTGTTGCAGCCCCGGTGTGTCCCGCTAACACTTCGTGATGGGGCACTGAGGGACGCAGAGGGTTTGCTTTGGTTGTGAGAGAGCCTCGCCCCCTGGCGCGTTAAACCATCTTTTGGCGTCTCTTCTCGGAGATGTTTGTCTTCCGTAACAAAAGTGCAGTAATGCGATCTTTGTAGAAGTTTTTTCCTCCCAGCGCGCTGGAAAATGACGCACCTGTGTTCTTCAGTACTCTGGCTTTGCATGATGGTCTCGGAACAGAATAGGACACTGTAGCATAAATACGTTAAGGATAAAGACAGCGTGAATATGAATAGGAATCTTCTGTTTAGCCGATTTGAGGATGGCACAGCTCGGCTGGTGGTAAACCTATATGCCATGTCTCCATGGATTAAGAGGTTGCATGTTTTTTGTTGTGGACCTTTCTCCGATTGTTGCTGTTTTCTGTAACATGTGTAGTGTAAAGTCGAATTCCGATACACGAAGAGTCAACCTAGCTCCGCTAATACCAACGCGTAAGATTTAGCAAAGTCGCACCACTTTGATTTCGTTCTCTCCAAACTGCGCTGACTGCTCTATCGAAAATGCCAATGCAGCGAAAGAAAAGCTGAACACAAAACCTATAAATTGGTTCCTATATCTCAAATCCATTGACCAATTGCGATTGAAATATGCATCTCAATAGAATAAAAACACTGCAATGCCGATTCAGTTTTCTGCTAGAACATTTCCTCTTCATTCATCATTTGAAATATCTGAATCGTGGAATAGCCACTTCATAAACTGTATATTCACGGTTATCCATCCTGAATTATATAAATCACGTCGTTCTCTTAAATGTTATCTTCCTGAAAGTGTTGCCTGGTTTGCGCCACATCGTTCCAAACGAAAGCCTCCATAATCCCCAGAGCAGCGGTGATGCGTTTTAGCGCACGCTTTGCTTTGTCAAAGTTCCCAAGAATGTCAGCGGCAGTACAGAGCTCCTGATAAATATTTAAAGTGCCATCTGACGTCAGTTCTCATACTCCAAAAGTGTATGTTCATATTGGAATCAATCATTTATTTCCCCTGTTTTATTGCTAAGAGTGGCAGTATTAAACTTGCAACAGTAACAACACATTTCAACAACATAGCATGCTTAATGGTGGTCTTGTTAATTTACCAAGACAACAATCATACATACAGTAGTTCATATTAATTAGCAAAGCCATTGTAAGATTAAGTGGATCTGTACTGTCCAAGGAGATGATCTGCATGAGACTACATGCAAATATTATGTGTCTTAAATTTATAATCATATTTTATTTACCCAGTGTATTTGAGAGAGAGAGAGAGAGAGAGGGGGGGGGGGGGGGGGGGGGGGGGGGCAGAGAGAGAGCTATGCCCCTTTCACACACAAAACCCGGGAATCACACGGTATATTGAACACGGGTTCAACCCGCGTTTGACCCATTCAGACCGCACTACGGCGATGTTATTAAAAGCGGACGTTTCAAAGTTTGCTTATACTAGAGATCCAATAAGTTATTGGACTGTTATTGAAACTTATATTTCAAATAAAGACTTTTAACAGAAATGCTGTGAAACCACATGTTGAAAAACAATTTTCTTGAAATAAAGAATTACGCAACTGAATTAATTTCTACAATTGTATTTCTAAAGTATAGGCGAACGGTTTTAAGGGGAAATGTATCAAGTCATATTACAAACACGAGAAAAGCACTAAAATGAGCAAAACAGAAAATGGAAAAAGTAGTTCAAGAAAAACAATGTGCAAGACTTTTTAAAAAGTTCTAAAGTCTTCAGTCGTAATTAATTCATTAGGCTTCTCCCTTCCCCTGCTCTATTTGGAGTAGCCTACACACACAATCTCGCTCCTCTAACGCATCAAATCCACAGTGAATGCAGAGCTTTGGTGGATTGTGCGAGAATGTAGCTATTTAGTTTACACGTCTGCAGCTAACCAAACTTGATGCCAAATTTGTCCGGTTTGTTTTCCATATATTGAATGAAAGGACATCGCGATTTCGTTGGAAACTATGGGGCGGGGGGCAACAGTGACACAATTCTGTCGTCTGCGAGTGCGAATGCGAATGCAATTGCTTTATGCTGTGCGCTTATTGGTCACAACATCTCGCTCGTAGGTTTACTCGTGTCACACATCCGCACTTGCATTCGTACTCGTACTCGTATTGACACTCGCACTCGGATTCGCATGATTATGTCGATACCACTGCAGATAGCATTGAAAACCACAGTGTGGTGATACAATCCCAAGAACAACAGAGAAATGTCAAACGCAGCCATAAGTTGAAGTAGAGTAGGCTAGCCTATTTAATGAAGGAAGACAGAGAAATGTCGCAATTGGCAGAAATGAAAGATTTTAAATGTAACGTCCTGAAAACATGAACATATGGCTACATGTTTCAGTGTAATAGCACCCCTTGGCCTTTACATTTTCTGAATGTAGTTATAGCTTGCTGATCTAGCTAGCATGCCAGACGGTTAGATAACGTTAAGAAGATCAGTATAGGCTACTTTGCTGAATAAAATACAATATATGTTGGCTAGGCTACTGAATCAGTTCACTAACCTCAGCTAAATAGTTTGCAAGTTTGCGTGATCGTTGATCAGCTCGGGTACTCACCTATCAAGTGATCAGCCAAAAATGATTAGCCTAGTTCTGTTGCTTAGATAAACACATTAAGTTTAATTGATATGCAATTTGAGTTTAAGTCCACGGTTCCCAGATATTTTGGAGCAGATGAGAACATTTGTAAGGGAACTGATCCAACCATTCGCTCGTCCGCATTTGCCAGAAGATGATTTATTATTATTTTTTACTGTCAGGTTGAACGTTTCCTTGTAGTAATGTCACATTCGAAGAATTTGACGTGGTCTATAAAAAGCTTGCACTAGCTTTCACCATTACTGGAAGTCAAACATTCTGTTAATGGGTCTATGGCTCCTGTACCGAAATTTGACTGCCTGTCAGAATTGACAACACGTGCATGCGCGCCCACTCTGCATTATTACTTTCTGTGTGACTACTCCTTCTCCTTTCGCTATTTCCGACTAATATCTTTGTATTTTTGATGGATGATTGGACCATTTTGTGTCACTGTCCGTACAGATAGCCTACTATTTTTAGATATATAGATTCAGATTCAATCTGACCCCCCTGTAACTGACCCCTTGTTATCAGTATGCTTTGTCAGTATACAGAAGAAATGCTTTTGAGGGTGTACAGTAGAGGTCCAGATGTGTCACCGCAGTGATTGAAGAGTTTCTTCTCCTGACTTATTTTTCTAGAGAGTTCAATAGGAAAATTTGTCCGGAGAAACAACCCTTCAAGTTATCCATCCATAACTACTGCATATCTGGCAGCAGAGTGATGGTTTAAGGCTTGTTTGATACGGTGGACCCTTGATGACTTAGAGCCATTTAGCCAACCCTGTGTTCCATACTGTTCCAGTGTAATTTACAGCTAAATCTAGTCCCACCCCCCAATTTCTATAGAAATCCATTCAAATGCAAAAAGGTTAGCTGACAATGTCCTGGAACTTACTTCCCCACTGCACAGACCGCTGTCTGTGTGACTCCTGGGGCCACATGTATAAAACTTTGAGTAAAAAAACACTGGTAAGCTACATCAGTGTGAGGAAATTGGAACAGGCTACTTAATTTAACTTAGATGATTAAAGGTTTTTCTTGTTAATTAAACGTTACTCTTGTTATTTTGCTTAATGGGTAACTACACTCTAGATCACTTTTTTTTCGCTGTAAATGTGTTTGTATGCCTACCTTATAATTAAACTTATTCATGCATTCTGTTATTTCAATAATTCTGAAATAATATTGTATATCATAAGAAACTGGTAGAAAAGTGTCTTTGTGCTATCCTTAATGGTTGAAATTTCCTTTCTGCTCCCCACACTACCCCCACCCCAATGGTGATGTCAGAGTACCTTTTTGGAGGTACCTCTACGTCATATGGATAATTTTTGTCGCCCACAACGGAAACAGCCGGCACTTGATTGGTTAGACCCACTACATTACTTTTGTTTCGCCTCCACGTTTTCATCATTTGTACAATGTATGTTAATTTATGCAAATGATGATGGACACAGCTCCTCCGCTCCGACCAGGTGGCTCAGATGGGAACCCTGCTGAGTCAATTCTCCATCCAGTTGCCACTCCAGAAACGCCCCACCAGTCCGCCGCCCCAGGCTCCAGAGGTGCAGCCGATAGCCCCTCCACATTTTGTTCAGGCTTCAAAGAGCCCAGCATTCCCCATCCTGAGCGCTACCTTGGTAATCTGGGGAACTGCCGGGGCTTCCTCATTCAAAGCAATCTTGTGTTCCGTATGCAGCCCGGATCTTACGCATTCAACCTAGGCAAGATCGCATTTGTGATAGCCTGTCTGGGAGGCAGCGCCCGAGAGTGGGTTACCGCCTTATGGGATAAGCAAATACCCGCCAGCTCCAACTACAAGGCCTTCACAAAGGAGATGTGGAAGGTTGTTGACCACCCAGTTTGTGGCCGTGATCCCACCCAGCGCCTGCTCCACCTCCGCCAGGGGTTTTGTAGTGTGGCAGAGCTCACCGCGGAGTTCCGTACACTGGCAGCGGAGTCCGGATGGAAAGACACCGCCCTCCAGGGGGTCTTCGTAGATGGGCTGAATGAGGGCCTCGGACGAGCTGGTGGTCTGGGAGGATCCCAGTTTTCTGGATGCATTCATCACCCTCGCCATCTTTCTGGATAACCGCCTATGGGCCCAGGCTTGGGAGAGGTCTAGTCGCCAGGGCACCTCTAATCAGTTCCTTCGCACTCAACCATCCTCCACTTTTTGTACCTCCAGTCCTGCCTCTGTATTTCTTCCTGAACCGCCAGAAGACAAACCGATGCAGCTGGGGAGGACCGTCATCACCCTGGAGGAACAACACCGCAGGGTACAAACCGGTTCCTATTTCTACTGTGGCAAGCCTGGTTACCGCCTGTCCTCCTGTCCGATTTGCCCAAAAGGGCAGGCTCTCCTTCGACGGCTAGCCCCTGGCTTGTATCACCCAAGCCACCACTCCACTCCAGCTCATCATTTCGGCTAACTATAGAGAGACCATCCAGTTCTTCATTCTCACATCATCTCAGTCACCCATAGTCTTCGGTCAAACCTGGCTCAAGCTCCATAATCCACACCTTAACTGGGAGACATCTCGCATCCAAAGCTGGAGTTCCAAGTGTCATGCCACCTGCCTTCGTTCCACTCAGCCCCCATCTGGAGACCCTCTATCTATCTCTAACGCTCCACTTCCTGACCTCACCCATGTTCCTGACCAGTACCATTGCCTTGCCAAAGTATTTAGTAAATTTCTTGCTTTGTCCTCGCCCCCCCACAGACTCAACAACTGCGGGATCAATCTTTTTCCAGGAGCTCCACTGCCTTTCAGTTGCCTCTACAGCCTTTCCATTCCTGAAAAAACATCTACGGAGACATACATCCACGATTCATTAGCTGCAGGTATCATTTGTCCGTCCTTTTTCCCAGTGGGAGCAGGGTTCTTTTTTGTTTCAAAAAAGGATGGCACCCTTCGTCTCTGTATAGACTACTGGGGTCTCAATTTTATCACTGTCCGCAACAAGTACCCACTCCCACTCATTCATTCTACTTTCAAGCTTCTCCATGGTGCCACCATATTCACGAAACTAGACTCGTCTGGATCAGAGACAGCGTTCAACACACCTCTGGGGCACTTTGAGTACCTGGTTGTCCCATTCGGTTTGAATAACGCCCCTGCTGTCTTCCAGGCCCTGATAAATGATGTTTTCTGAAATTTCCTTTGTATACCTCGACGACATCCTCATCTTCTCAAAAAACCCGGAGGAACACACCCACCACGTTAAATAGGTACCACAACGGCTCCTTGAAAACAGGCTTTTTGTTAAAGCTGAAAGGAGTTCCACATACCACCGGTTTCATTTCTGGGAATCATTATCACCAACGGTAGTATCAAACCCGACCCCACCAAGATCCAGGCCATAGTGGAGTAGCCTCGCCCCTCTTCCCGGAAACACCTCCAGCAATTCCTTGGGTTTACCAATTTTTTACGTTCGGGTAAGGACTCTAAAATTCATCCATGCACCTTCTTCTCCCGCCAACTAACCGTAGCTGAGCGGAACTACAATGTGGGGAACCGCAAGCTCTTGGTTATCAAGCTAGTAATACTCACGAATAAGCACTCAGCAACATGTCTTTATTTTTGCAATGTTTGTTTGTCACTTGACGTACACGAAGGACTATGAGTGGTGGAGCACACTGTGTTGAGCGGTAGTTGTTTCAATTGCATGCGCATGCGCAATGCATCAAGGTGACTGCACAATAATTATTCTGGCGTAGACACCGGAGCTAAATCCCAGGTAGAATCTCGTACCTTCTTGTTGGCCTTCTTGAAGTCCAGGCTTCTCGTGGCAACAAACTGGACATTTTATGACATTTGAAGTTTAAAATTATACATGTGTAAATTGTGTCTACGTGTAGACTGGATTTTGCTTGTCAAAGCAATGACTTGAAATAGGTCCACATGAATTAACACATCGTTTCTCTTTGAACTTACAAACAAATCACGTATACTTGTGTTAAATAAAATATGTGATATATCGTCTATGTTTTTCATTATACGTGTCTAAATTGTGTCTACGTGTAGACCGGATTTCGCTTGTCAAAGCAATGACTTATAGGCTAGTGAAATAGATCCACATTAATCAACACATAGTTTGTTTTTGAACTTACAAATGAATCACATATTAAAATGATTAAATAAAATGTGTTATATATAAAATGTGTTATCTATGTTGTAGATGCCTTTTAGCCGGGCTAAAAAAAAGAGCTAAAAGAGGTTTTTGATGATTACATCTGATTTAGCGGCTCTTTAGATGATCTAATAGACGTCTAGTGCCCACTGGGAGTGTTTCCATTTCAACCTAATACATCGGTGACCATTACCATCAGAAAATGAATGTTGATTTCACCATTGAAAATTGGTTGATGACCGATACTGATGCTTATAACACAATATCAATGTTGATTCAATACTTCCTTGTTATCTGGGGAACATGCTAGCTACTGGCAAGGTCAATCGTGGTCATGGTTAAGTCACTTGTTTTGAAAACAAAATTTGGAGCGAATTGCTAGTTTTAGAATGCAGAATTTGAGGGTATAAACATAGTCTATGGTGCTGGATTTCTCCAAGAACAGTTCTTTCTATGATTGCTACCAACTAAGCATGACGCTTCCCCGACATGATTAAAAATAAAAGTTACATACTCCAGCTTTAATAGTATATACATTTCTGCATTTACAAAATCAAAAAATCAGCCTTGGCTAAGCTTTGCTAGGATTCTGGGCTAAGCATTGGAAGGATTCTGTAGGCTAACCAGATGTGCTCTTTTTTCTGGATATACAGTATCTTCTTGTTGGGACCAAAAATATCAGTCCAGGAAGGAAACTTCCTAAAAATGTCCGGTTAGGTTTTGCTCATTCCATTTATCTTATATAAATAAACAAATAACCTAGTATGTTCATAACTCCCGTCTGCCCTTTACAATTTGTTTTTAAATCCAATATAACAACTAGTATTCTGGTCAAAGCATTGCTAATGTTTTGGATTAAGAATTGCTTGCATTCTGGGCTAAGCATTGCTCGTATTCTGGGATTCACAGAGTTTGGGGAACATGGGTTCAGCACAATTGCAACAGTGCAACTCTATTAAGAGTTAAGCAACTAAGGAAGTACCACAAACTACACTTTAGTTAGCTAGCACAGCACTAGTACAAATCCTATAAATTAACACAGCTATGCATTTCACAATTATATATGCTTTGCTTTATATCGTTAAAAACCCAACCTGGTTTGGCACATCTCTCATTTCAGTTGGTTAATTGGTTAAACAGACACTGGTGGCTTGCTGAATTTTTGGTTTGGCTCTGTAGAATAGCATCTCAATTTTTGTTTTGTGTATGTGCCAAAGTGTTCCTCTATATAATGGATAATGTGCAGAGGTTTGTCATTTGCATAAACATCTTGTTGTCTCTCTGGAGCTACTGCGTGATATTTAAAAAACAAAATGTCAAGTTTCCCATTTCAACTAGCATGGTTTAACAAATTTTGCCAAGATAAAACATTTTTACCTGTTATTTTTCTATGATGTGCTAAGATTAGTATATGACAGGACTGCTTATTGTTGTGATTTTGTGTTTTCCTGGTCATGTTTTAGTACTCAATCTGAGTTATTTTGTATCAGCTCCATTTACTAGCATCTTTCTGAATTCTGGATAATAAGCTAGATTGCTAGTGACACTCTTGTAAAAAAACAAAAAAAAAAACATGCATTGCGATATTAGCTTAATTCAAATTTGGATTACAGTATTGTCGCCCCCAGTTCACTCCCAATACTAATGTTAATAAAAGATGGATGTATTGAGAATGAGCTGATTTGCTCCTTTGTTTTGATAGTATGAATGTCCTACATCTTCACAGACTACACTACAGTACTTCTAGAAGTATCAAATAAAAATGTCAGACATCCAAGCCCAAGCGACAAAAAAAATCCAGCTTCCACCTCAAAGGTTCATGGTTGAATGGGCCTTGGTGCACATTACTGAAATGCTAAAGAGTTGGCCTATGTTACTTCTGAAGGCGTGTGTTTGTCAGAAAGAAGGTTTCAGAACAGCGCTGTAATATGGTCTGCCGCTAGCCAACATTAAAACTGCATTAGATTCCCCTGCTGCTCTGTTTGATCACATCAAAGGATTGTCAACAAGCACAGGTTAATTTTATAAGTTAATTACTGCCATGGCTTGATTGTCATTCAGACAAATTGTTTGAAATTGCAATGTCTGGTAACAGTTTGTTGAAATGGCAGGTATGACCTCATTACTGGGAATATAAAGAATGTGACAGGATTTTAACATCTTACCAATAGTTAAGGCTTAGGCAACCAGGGAGTAGGTAACCTTTTCAACAGTTGCAATGTTGGGAAAGCATTTTGAAAGTCATAACACTGTCACAGTTCTGGCCGATCTCCACCAGAGGCCACTAGTTTTCCTATTCCTCACATTCATGTCTTGTTATCCATGTTGATTGTATTATTATTTAATTAGTGTTTCGCCCCTGTCTGCACGTGTCTTCCCTTTACCTCATTGTATTCACCCGTTTCCCCATGTATTTAAGTACCCTCATGTCTTCGCTTGGTCTTTGTACCTTGTTCCTAGCTGTTTGCGCTGTAGTGTCTCTCGGGAGTTTCTGCTTGTGTTTTCTCCCATGTTTTTTCAGAGTTTCTGCAACCTTGTTCAGGGTCCATACAATATTACATGTTGGCTAAGTGGCCTACTCCTCTCTATCTCTCTCTTTCTCTCTCACTCACTCACTCACTCACTCACTCACTCACTCACTCACACACCCTCACAAACATCAAACGAAATGTCCTGAGCTGGTTATCTATGCAATCTAGGGTGTCGCTTCACTGCGAGGAGTTTATTACCTCTGAGGAGACCCAGAACAGAAAGCGGTTTAGGGCCCAGCATGTCTTAGAATAGCTTAACGTTCATGGTTTCCTTTTGATGGTAAGTTTGAATGCCCATCTGTGACATTTAATTGAAATCAATTTAAAGTCTAATTGTCTATAGTGGTAATGGTTGAAGGACTTAATGAATGGACTTAAGAATTTTCAAAAACTATCACCGTATGTTGTTGAAAGCAAATTTCCCTTTCTCTGGGATGCTATTCAGTGTATTCATATTCGTGTTTGGTGTCTTTAATAAAGCCATGCATATTTTAATAATAGTATCATGGTGCTCAGCCCAGCTTTTAACAACATAAACTAGTCCTTGTCATAAATCACCCCCCCTCCCCCCATCCACAACTTAACCCAATCAGGGCAGGCAAGTACCTGTTGAGTAAGGTACTTAGGGGGCGGCCAAAGGAAAAAGTTTCAGTTCAGTGGTGGTCCCTTGGTTGTGTGTCCTTTTGTTCCTGTTCAGCTGGAGGAGGGTAATACTTTGGCAATTGCTCTCTCTCTTTGCTGGTAACTTCAAATCAATGTCTGGTTTAATCTTTTTTTTTGCTAAATCATAAGTAGTCAGCCTACATTCATCAGTGAAGTCATTATTCTAATTGACTGTTTTTAATTTAATAAAAATAATTAATCTTAAGACCTGATTTAGACTTTGGTTTGGCTTGTTAGTTGATTCCACCAGGTTACTGTTTGACTGTTAATTGATGATTACATTTTTAGATAATAATTATGAAATTAAATCACGTGAAATATATTTTGAATGTCGGTTAAGTGGGGTTCTAGCATGGAATACATATTTAGAGTGTTGAACATTTTAACAAAGGCATTGACTGTTGGAACTGCTGGATTAAAAAAATACACATTCACATTCTCACTTCCCCACTACCCTCTATCTTAGACTTACCTGATACTGGTAGGATAATGGTAAGGATAATTGTTGGACCTTTTTATGGTTTTCATAACTGATAAATAAAGGAGAAAATAAAGCAGCTAATTTTTCAGCAAGCAAGTTTTACTCAAACGCTACAATTGACAGTGATGGCTAGCTGAATTGTATAGCTAGCCAATTTTATAAAGACACCAGATAAACCTTTCCTGGGCTCTAGTCCCGTTGGGCGATGCAAGAGTGAGTCAAACTCTCAACATTATTTTGCGCTAGCTGTACTGTAACACAGGTCTATCTCATTGTTGATTGTTTCACAATGTGAACCGGCCTATCTTTTTAATTGGTTTTCGTTATGAGCCACTATGTTTTGAAAACAAGAATTTGGGCCGAATTGCTAGTTTTGCATCACTAATGCTGTGGCCTCTGACGAGCCGGAAACTGCTGCGCCGCTGCATTGCCTTCATATATTAGTTAACAGCCTGCAAATATATACCTACTGTGACCTAGCAACACAAGCTAACGCTTATTTTCTATAGGCTATATTAGTTAGACACGACTTTAGCTCCCAAACCCTTCATTAAGTCAAGGCAGCGGCGCAGCAGTTGCCAGCTCGTCAGAGGCTACGTTACAGCATTATATGGTCAGAAGCCGTTTGTGAAAATTGAGGCTCAGAGCATTACAAAAGGACCGTCTCTGCGTTTTATAAAAGGTTTTTCTCACGATACATCGTTGAGCTCACTGAAAGTCAGCTATTTTCCCATAGTAATACATTGAGCAGCCGAGACCAACCAACCTAGTGACGTCACGACCGCAGTTGGTCCAAAATGGCTGCGCCCTAGTGAAAAAAAAGGTAACTTTAACTTCTTTTTCCAATAAATGCGGGACGATTTGACATTTGAACGCACGGTTATATCTAATTTAAGGAAAAAAGCTAATGTAAATACGTATTGTGTCTATGACAGCAAGGTGGGTGGAATGCAGAAGTACCGTTGATAGTGTGTATGGTTGGGCTTTCCGAACCGGAGTGAAAAGCATGAATAAAATGTTTTGAGTGGGTTGTTAGGAGTGCATATCACAGCTAAATGGGACAGGTATATAGTGAATGTCAGGTGTATAGGACAGGTGCATGGGATAGGTGGATAGCATATGTGCATGGGACAGGTGTATAGGACAGGTACATGGGAAAGGTGTATATGTCAGGGGTATGGGACAGGTGGATAGGACATGTGCATGGGACAGATCTCCCCGCCACCCCCCCCCCCCCCCCCCCCCCCCCGACTGTTAGCAAGACTCAGGTCCGTTACATATTTTATTTTACCTTCATTCATCAGGTTGACATGAAAAGGCTACAAGGTGGTATGGCAACTGGGTAAAACTGCACTAATTACTTAATTAAGCTAATTTTAAGATGGACAATAAATAATTAATTTGAGACTTGACACTTGAAAAGAGTGCAATGCAATGGGATGTCATGGGCATCTGATATTAATTTACCATTTATTTGAAAATGTCATTGGTGGTTGATGTAACAGCATACATTGTGATATTTGTGAATTCTGAATCCTGGTATTAACACAAATATCTGAACTTTGCTAAAATATCTTTTGATAATATGAATAATTATTGTTTTAAAGTAACTCTAAATCCTATTACTTTACTATATATCTCTAATCTTTTTTATCTTGGATTTTTTGGAGCTTTGTGCATGTATTTGAATGTGACATGGCAACCTTTACTGGCCTGGGGTTGCCAGGTGCTATGTTGCTGTCAGAGGCAGACTGATGAGCTGGCTAAAGGCCATTGAACAGCAGGGCCTTCGCTGCCCTGGAAAGTATCGAATCAGCTAATTGTTGTTGACATTTTCCCTGTGTTGTTGGAGTCAAAACTACATTGGTTTATTGACTTACAATGTTTGTTCTGGAAAGGGGAGCACGGTTCACAAATGCCTCCTGCCGGTGTGCTGCTTTCTCAGAGTCTCTATGGAGCAGGTTCCCACAATCAGCTCAATGTTGGAGTCAACGCTGACTGCTGCCACCAGGCTCTCAAGCACAAATGCAGGAGAGTTGGGTCCTAAAAATCTAAGGATTTGTATAACTAAAAAGTGCAGACAGGAAGAGCTGCTTTCAAAATTTCTGCCTGTATGTACAGTAAGGCTGTAACTTTGTGTACTGTACTTTGCTGATATATCTAACGGACTCATACTGTGCTGATATCTCTCACGGACCCATACTGTGCCGATATCTCTAACGGACCTGTGCTGTGCTGATATCTACAGACCTGTACTGTGTTGATATCTCTAATGGATTCATATCTTATTGTGCTGATATCTCTCACGGACCAGTATTGCATTGATATCTCAAATGGAACCAGCTTGCTAACATCACAGGCGTGATATGTAGAGAGATTAATGGATGTGTGCATTTATGCTCACAGCATAGAGATATATTAGCTTTTCTCTCCACTTACAGTCTATCAAGGGCTGAAATCAGAGCTCAATCCATTTTGGAGATTTGGGATTTTCTGCCCATGAGTAAAGTACTCCAAGTTTTAAGCGCAAATCCAAAAATCTGTCATTTGCAGGATACGTGTCTGGTGTCAGAAATTGACATAATCTCATTGATAGAGGTGTTCTTGTCCAAAAAGTTGCCATAAATTACAAAACATGCTGTCCACTGCTTCTAATCTGGAATATCTGAGTCCAGACATCACCAATCACAGACATGGCCCAGGAGTGTGCAGAAGTTTCTGGAAATATATGCGTGTTGACACGGAAAATATCACTGAAATTTAACAGGTTGGATATCTTCCAGAAACTCCTATTTTCATGCAGTGTAATAGCCGGACTGAAAGTAGAAAGTAAAGGCTCTGATTAGTATTTATTTCTAATTATCTAGTACATCTGTGGTTTTAGAATTTCCTTAACTAATTGTTGCGTGGAGATCTCCCCTGAATCTAGTTATTTAATTATTTTGCTCTACAAAGCTCTGTTTTTAACCGAAATGGCTGAAATAAGAGTGAAATCCGATTGTAATGAAACCGTGTGATGACTTTAAATTCACAAGAGCCCAGGAAATGTCCTATAATATAATATCCAGGCCCCCATCAGAGTCCTGTCATATATTCACTCCATGACAATCTAGAATTTCCTTCTTTTTTAACCAAAGGCAGATGAGATGTCTTGCCGTTAATGTAATGAACGATAAAACCCCACTCTTACACCAGCCATTGTGTTTTCCCTCAAAAATAAAAAAGTTGAACCGATAAAAAGTTTTGCTCCGGTTAATCTGCTGTTGAATGTCCTTTATGCAATTTTACTGAGAAATTATCTTGGAGGCCATTTCATGCACAGTGGTTCATCCTCCATCAGCCCCCCTCTCGCAGACGAATGACTGGTGAACGCCACTCCTGACAGTGTTATCTGAAAATGCCTTCTTTCAAAGCACAAGTAGTTTGTCATGCCCTGCCTGTATTTGTGTCAGACAGCTGAGCCCTTGTCTGTTTAAAGGTTATTAGGTGTCACACATGTCAGATTCATACATCAAATTCTACCCCCTTTCATTTCCTGGCTCATTTGATATTAAAAACATAAATTGACCACATACGGAGCTATCTTTACCTTTGAGGGAGGAAGCATGTATATTTGAAAAAAGAAAACAATCGCGAACACTGGATATGTTTTTACACCCCCACCCGCGCACATAGCATTGCGTTGGGGATCGCGTTCGCTCCTCTCCGTGTGTCTGTCTGTGTGTCTTAGCGCCTACAGTGCTGAGATTTGGGTGCTACGTTGCACATAGGGGTCGATTTACTAAAGGTCTGTGTGTACAAAATATAAAACTGTTACCACCCACAAAGAATTTGCAGAGGTGATCATCTAACGACGAGCAAAGAGGACTACATGTGTTAAAATGGAAAAATACATGGATTTTTCATTTTTGTCGGTTAGCCTGATTGAATATGCTAAATTGGGCATACCTATGTTATTTCGCAAAATAGTGGGAGGAGGTCATGCGAATAGATTGCTTTAACACATGTAATGTGATTTACTAAGCCCGGAAGCACGTTTGGGAAAGGTATTTGTGGGTGCATTTTAGTACAAATAGAAAGCAGGTTTTAAAAGATACGCGTTCGATAAGATGACGGCTGTCATTGTACCAAGACACATGTGTGTTTGAAATATCCATAACTGAGCGTTCTGAATGATTGAATAACAATGGGGGCTAATTAACTGTCTCATTCTAGCTTACACTCAAAATACACAAAAAGAAAATTTGAGGATACATACATGATGAACAGTGAGAATAAATAAAATTTGAATAATTCAAATCGTGTTACAGAATACAAGTGTAACTACACTCTCAGTAAAAAAATGTTTTTTTTGGCTTGTCTCCATAGGGGAACCCTTTCTTAGTTCTTTATTGAACCCTCTTGCTAGGTATGAAAGGAGTGAAAGCTCACAGATGGAACCATTTGCCTGGCAAAGAACCCTTGAACTAGATAGAGTTTCTCTACGGAGACACAAAGGAGCCTTTTGGAACCCTTTTTTTCTGAGAGTGTAGTATTTGAATCAAACAAGCAATACAATGACTATTATAACAAACAGTGAATAACAAAGCAAATAACAACTTTATAAAACCATCATCATCATCAAATATAAATGTGGTTTTATGTGACACCAACAGTGTGAGTCATACTTGCCAACCCTCCCGATTTTCCCGGGAGACTCCCGATTTTCATTGTCCTCTCCCGGTAATCACCCGGAGACAACATTCTCCCGCAGTTCTCCCGATTTAGGAGAATATCCTTTTTTTAAATTTATAATCTGAGGCTTGTATCCCCCCCCCCGTCAACAATTACAATCGAGGTCCGCGAAAAATCCTTGATAATAAAAAGTGGTCCGCAAGTGGTTCTTATTTTGTAATTCACACCCTTAAAAATTCAGTAGAATGCAGGAAATTAAGTTTTTTTCTAGGGGAGGAGGACCCCCAGACCCCCCGTGGTGGTTTCGGAAAATCTCCCTATTTCTGAGGGCTCAAGGTTGGCAAGTATAGTGTGAGTAGTGCTAGTAACACCTCTTTGGGAACCCCATAGTTTGGCAGAGGGCCAAGGCCCTTGAATATATTTAAAATTGTTCAATGACAGGTATTTTAATTCGTATTCATTTCCACCAGTGTCTAATGAAATCCATGTGGAGGAATGGGACGTTGGAGGAATAGACGTTACACCTTTCGAACGCACGTGGGGGAAGAGCGATACTTGCCCATTTTGTCAAAGGTTTTGCCCACTCACTCGCAGGTGTTGGCATCGCTCTGAGTGCCATTCTAGTTAACAATTAATTCACAGCTGAATATTTAATGACTGCTGACCCTGATAGCTAAATGGTGATGCTAATGAGACAACCAAAATCCTGCTGTTGAACACATTCAGCCTTCATAAGTCTTATGAGGAAAACGTGCAGTTATATGCGTTTTTGCAAATTGGGTACGGGGTCAAATGTTTAATTATTAATTGATTGTCGAAGGCAAGCAATTGGCAGTTGAGCTATCCTCTTTTGATTAAATAACAGTCTCTTCTCTGGTCCTGTTTGGCTTAATAAAGAGCTTCAATTCCCCAAGTTAAAAATCTCTTTCATGTGTGTCTTTACCTACTTTAACCACAGAGCTGCTCTGTCAGGGCGGCAGTGTAGTATAATGGTTAAGGAACTGGACTTGTAACCGAAAGGTTGCAGGTTCGATTCCCAGGTAGGACACCGCCGTTGTACCCTTGAGCAAGGTACTTAACCTGAATTGCTTCAGTATGTATCCAGATGTATAGGAATGGATAAATGTAAGAAGTTGTGTAAGTCGCTCTGGATAAGAGCGTCTGCTAAATGCCTATAATGTAAATGTAATGTCAGAACGTGAGTGAAGTGTTTTTCATGGAGCGCCGAGTGTAATTTATATATTTATTTACTTTTGCAATTGTAAATATATGCATCAATATCTACAATCAAGTTAAAAAAAAAAAATAAGAAATTTATGGCAGGTTTAAAGAAAAGATGGAATGATCTTCAAAGGATCGATTATTGTGTGGTTTTGTTTTTAAAAGCATAGAAATGGGTCTTGGTGCCAGATTTTCTCCCAATGCATACATAAAGTGAAAGGCTTGTCTAGCCACACCAATTTTTTTAGTTGAGCAAGTGCTGAACAACATTCAGTCGAAACTTCGCTGTCATTTTACAAGTGATTAATTCACTATTCATGCAGGATCTCAAAAAGGCTTCCCCTTATTAAGGATAAAGCACATAAATAAAAAGGATTTCAGCTCTGTTTATTTACTACAGAACAAATTAAACCTCCTCCACACAAACAGATCAATAAATTGAACAGAAATCAGGAGCTTTAACAGGGTTGGTTTGGTTTATTTCAGTCCTATGCTGACCTCAATTCCAGGTGAAATCAGCCTGATGTTGTGTCCCTCTCTAGTTATTCTCTGCAGGTGTGTTTAACATTTCACTGACTGCAAGTCTTCTGGCTACGGTAGGGTTAGACTACAGCAGGTCTGAGCTACAGCTGGCCTAGACTACAGTGGGGTTAGACGACAGCAGGTCCAGACTAAAGCAGGCCTGGACTGCAGCCAGCCTAAACTACAGTGCTTGTAGACTACCACACCACATAGTAACAGCGCTTTGTCCAGCGCTGTTACTATGTGGCTGGCCATCATGCTGACGATGTTAATTTCCGAAGTTAATAACTATGGACTTGCTTTATTTTATTACGAATGGTAGCTTGACTTGATGAGGTCCAGATAGTCACGTTATTTTGGGGAATTGCATCAGCTTCGGAGCCGGATCGAGGGCTGCAGTGAGGGGAATGGCACAGCGGCCGCTTTGCTCAAGCAGTCAAATACACTGCACTGCTTCAAATTTATGGCAGGTTGTATTTGTAAGTGTTTCATTCGATTGCTAGTATTACTCCCCTTACACGCAACAGCTTTTTTACATAAATTGAATTTTGCTGTGTTTACGTTTGCTTCGGTAAAGTGGGCCCACACTTTTGAACGTTTTTAACCCGTCTGCCATCAGTGCCATGACTGGAGTGCACAGAACGTAACCAGACAACATTGAAAAACACCATAATTCGCAATACACTCACTGCAATGAAGACACAACAGGCCCCCTGACTTTAAAGCGTAGCCTACAGATCAGTCCATTCAGATTGAAATGTAGGCTACGATACTCGTTGTCTCTTTTTTCTAACTGGAGCGAAAGCTATCCTAGCTGACACTGACGTTACATTGACCTGCATGATGCCAGTCAAGCAATTAAAAGCCAGATTTGCTCACGAGTTGTTTTTTTCTTTCTCACTCGGTTGTCTGACCACAGAACTGTGTCTGACACCACTGATGGAGCCTACAAGCCATTCATGTGTGAAACATTGACAAATAACATTTTATTCAGTAGAGGTAAAATAACTCAATACTGAATATTAGACCAAATGAGACATTTTTCAATAATTTATTTATTTATTTTTTAATTTTATTATTACTATTAACCTTTTTTGGTGAAACACTTCGGGAGCCATATTATTTCTGGCAAAAAGCCAAGTATAGCTCCAGAGCCATAGATTGCTGACCTGCTCGATGACAAGCCTTTGACAAAAATCTGTAATGGATGCTCTCTCCCATGCGCACCCTCCTGCGTTCAAAAGGTGTAATGTAAATTCTTCCAATGTCTATTCAGTAGACACTGGTGGAAATTAATTAAATTAAAATACCTGTAGTTGACCTATTTGAAAGATATTTGAAAAATTAACTTGGCTGCCCGTCAAGTATTCAAGTCATGCGTTTAGAACCGTAGCGCTATGCTTGTGCGGGTGTAAGAAATACGAGCCCTTTTTTCAGAAATCGGACTTAAATCTACCTCTCTGCACCATGATTCACATTAAGCGGTCAAGCATCTCAGAAATGAGCAGACTGGTGTGATAACAGATAAGTACACTTTTATGAGAGGAGAATGAAAATTCACAGCATTTTCTGCTGAAAAGATACCGGCGTGTCTATAGAAAAAATGTAAATGCATGGACTGCATTGTACATCTCAGTACATTTCAGTACAAGTGTTTTGCTCACTCAAACGAAATGTCATTTTACTGAAAAGTCTGGAAATGTATCCCACTGATCTCTCTTGATGTGATAAGCCCCTCAGTGTAACTTCCTGAAGCCCTGCAGTTTGGTTCAGCATGCAACTGTGAAATTGAATGTTGTGTTAAAATAGCATGTTCTCAGTATCTCAGTATATATATATATATATATATATATATATATATGCTGGTGAAATGTGATGTGATCAGACATATCTACAGTAAGCACCATAATGCATTGGACAGTGACACAATTTTGTTATTTTGGTTCTGTACTCTAGCTGTTTGAGTTTGAAAAGATACAATAAGGTTGGAATGCAGACTGCCAGCTTTAATTTGAAGGTATTTTCATCCATATCGGATGAACTGTTTAGAAATTACAGAACATTTTGTACATATTCCACCCCATTTTCGGGCATCAAAAAATATTGGACAGTTTAACATAATGTACAATAAAGTAATAATTTTTAGTACTTGGTTGCATATCCTTTGCATGCCATGACGTCCTGATGTCTGTGACCCAACATTATCAAATCTCTGCATTTGAATGGATCCCTATGGGAATTATGGGGTGGGACTAGATTTAGCTGTAAATTACACTGGAACACATGATTGGTTAAATGGCTTTAAGTCATCAAGGGTCTGACATATTAAAAAAGCCATAAACCATCACTCTGCTGCCAGATATGCAGTATATATGGATGGATAACTTTAAGGGTTTCTTCTTCTTTGAGGCTCGTTTGATACCTCAGACCCTTTATGACTTATTTCGCCAACCATGTATTCCATATTTTTTGATGCCCGAAAATGGGGGGGACTATGTACAAACGGTTCTATAATTTTTAAACTGTTCATCTGATATGGATGAGAATACCCTCAAAAGAAAGCTGACGGTCTGCACTTCAACCGCATTGTATAATTTCAAACTGAAAGTGCTAGAGTACAGAACCAAAATAACAAAACATGTGTCACTGTCCAATGAAGTATGGTGCTCACTGTGCATCACTATATGTTTGTGAATAATGTGTGACAAAAAATTGAATATATTAAAAATATGTTTTAAAAAAGGCCTATATACAGTATATAAGGCTGTGTAGGGCTATAGTATAAGGCTCTGCATATATACAGTATACTGTGTATATATTTTTTAATAAAAATGTTAATTTTTTTACATATTTTTAATATATTCCATTTTTGTATGATTTGTATTATAGTATGGCCAAATATACAAGTTATTTACTTGCATTTTAGGGATGTAAGATGTGTGTAAAACACGTGTAAGGTGTGTGTAAAGTATTTGTAAGGTGTGTGTAAAAAATGTGTAAGGTGTGTGTGTGTAAAACATGTGTAGGGTGTCTAAAACATCTGCAAGGTGTGTAAAGTATTTGTAAGGTGTGTGTAAAACATGTGTAAGGTGTGAGTAAAACACTTGTAAGGTGAATGCATTGTGACGCATAACGCATGTTCCTGCAGGTCTCCTGCTCCTCCCAGTTAAATATGATGAAAATTAAAGCAGGGAACGTAAACCTTTTCTTCAGGGGCTTTCTTATTTCCACACCTAAATGTCAGCCTTTGAATAATTGTGCAACCTTTTGGGTCTGATTAGTGGAATCAATATTTGATTATTTATTTATAAAGATGAAATGGGCATCATGCAAGACTATTCACAATCCCCCTTTTGCTGAGGTAATGTGCTTCTTAAAGGTTGAACTCAATCATTTATCTGACTGTGCACTGGGGATGTTCACTGTTTGGTCATGTGACAGTGATAGTATGAAGTGAACCCAAGCAAGAGGGGTTTCCATTTACTTAATTGAAAACAGGAAACATACCTTTTCAGATTATTTTTTATTCTCAGAACCTTTTAAGGGTGACCGACGGTTTTATGAAAAATCTGAAAAATCCCTTCATCTTTAAATGAAGTCCAGGATAGTGTGAGACTATCACATCATCATTAGTCATTATGATTACGCTAATGAAAATGAATGTTGCATTCATGGATCATTTCTATGTGAGCAATATTGATAAACTGTATAAATCATTCTCAAATATTGCATATGACTTTAAGGTGATTTTGTTTTGTGGATCATTGCTTTGCTCTTTGGTCACTTTAGCATAATTTACATATGAATAATTAATATTCAATATTTTTTTTCCTATTGGCACTCAATCTTGCTTTAACTGTGGGTATTCTCCATATGTTTCTGTTCTTGCCATTCATGTGATGTGATGTAATGGATCCTTTTGTTTCAGCCATATACAAATCATGCAGAGAAAGAACATCAGCCAAATAAATGAATCAATACACAAATGATCATTGACTCCATATGCATGAGAAACATTACATTACATTCAGTTCACAGAATGGATTCAGCAAGGTGCTGGAAAGATTCTTGGGGATTTTGGTGCATGCTCAATAGCATCGCACAGTTCCTGCGGATTTTTCGCTTCACATTCATGCTACAAACCTCCTGTTAGATTGAGATTTAGAGATTGTGCAGGCCATTGGATTAAACTTAAGTCACTCTCATGTTTGTGGAATGTGAACTTGAGATGATGTATGCCTTGTAACATAGCACTTTATCCTGCTGGAAGTATATGTTTGAAAAAGGGTAGACTGCGGCCATAAGGGGACCAAGATGGTCAGCAACAATGCTTAGGTATGTCCCCACAGGATTGCACCATCACCACCAGCCTGCACTGTTGGATGATGGATCCATGGATTCATGGTGCTTATGACAAATTCTGACCCTACCATCTGCACGTCTGGCAGAAATCGAGATTTGCCAGACCAGGGGCCACATGTATAAAACTCTGATTAAAAAAATGCGTAAAAAAACACTGTGAAAGTCGGAAATCTGCTTAACTCTATAAACTTCACCCCTAGTGGTTGAGACGTATCCATCTCAATTACAGTATTCATGTTTGTCTGCAATTATAAACTACAGCTTTAAGAAAACCCTGTAAATTTTGACGCAGTATTGTTTAAAAGGGTAGCTGCTTGCGAAAACCTCAGCTTCTCCAGTTACACTGCATTGCAATAAAATAGGTGAGACGGATGTGTGCGGGTTGGACCCGTAATGCACAACTCAGAACACTAACTTGATAATAAATACCCGCAAGGGCTTTATTATGGGGAAATCCAAAAACGTAGTCACACAAGCAAAGTCCAAAAACCAATAAATCCAGCCAGACCAAAGATACAGTACCGAGGGAGAAGGCAGTCTTGAAATCGGTATCCATGCAAGAGTTCGTTAACCAGAGTAGCTGTCAGCGGTACAAAACAGGGAAAAAGCAAAGTACGTAGTCGTGGGGCGTAGCAGGAGTCAGACCGAAGTCCTATCCGCGGGGCAGAGGTACAACCAGACAGCAGGCAAAACTTGTGGTCAAAAACAGGCAGTGGAAACAATAGGCAGGCAGTAACGATGGTCAATAAACAGGCTAGATCAATAACGGTAGTCAAAACAATGGAAAACGCTCAAAAGTGACAATAGTAAACTAAGGCAACAATTTCACAAAGACATGACATGAACACTGATCGATGCAGGCGTAGACAGGTGCAGACATTAGCTTGAGAGCAGCAGGAAATTCACAACAGCTTGAGAAAATGAGACGCGTAACGAGGCAATTAGTAAATCGTTAGTAGTTAACCTATCCTGACCTAGCGTTAGTAAATTAGTAATTAACATGTACGAGAAACGTAAGGTAAACATGAACACATGGTTAGATAGTTAGTATTACCCAATCCTGATCTAATGTTAGTATATTAGTAACTAGACAAGGGAGAATGAAACAATTAGGGAAGCGTGAGTGACAGCAAGAGAAGAAACAGCATGAACGCAAGGCTGCGGAAAAACATGGAAATATGTATGCAAACAATGAACTGCATCGTAACATAAACAGAAAATAAACTGTGACACACTAAACATGAAACATGGCATAAACATGACAGAAACGTAACAATAGGAGGGTGCTATTAATAGCCCAAAGCACTTACGACTCTCCTCTTGCCACAGCCACAGACTATAAAATGCACCGTTTATACACGCCAAGAAAATTATGTTCATGTATAGAAACAATATATTTTTTAAATGTACAAATGAGCATTCGCCGTTTTCCCATGCTTACTGTATACAGATGCACTTTTGGTTTAGAAGATACCTAATTTTTTTTCTCCAAAATTTCTTGTATAAATATGTTTAGGAAACCAAGTACATACCAGTATATTCATTTACAGCTGTTTTCTGATTAACCCTGAAGAGTTTATCTTGTTATAATTCGTACAAGTCGCGTACAGTCGACATTTCTACAGCAACCACCTATCACACTTAGGGCTGAAATACGTTGCTGTTGTTGTGTAAAAACACACACGCTTTTGTACGTTTAAAAAAAAAACATATTGAAATACATTAGGCTACTTATGTTATGGTTATTACAGGGCTGCCAAGTTTCACCAAAAGTTCGGAGTGAGATTACGTGTTTTGGAGCGACCCAAAGTTTTGCGCGTTTTGGCAGCGTTAGCCCCTCTCCCCCACCCAATTATTTTTGCAACTTAAAAACCAGTTTACTGCAATTTTACATATTGTTCATAATTGACCAGCACAAGTAGAAATGAAAACAATTGGAAAATCTGATAAAACAATAAAATGTATTGTTTTAGTTATAAAATTTCAATGAATACAAATGGATGTATAACTTCATCCTCAGTACAGAGTCTAAAAGAAAATAGAGCCCCATTAATAGGGCATGGGGGCATGATTCGAATCAGCAGCGTGTGTGTGTGTGTGCGCATGTGTGTGTTCTCTAAATTATAATATATATAAAAATGGGTGCTGGAAAGTGTGGAAAACGAAAAATATATACAATAGCTTTCAAAGTAATACCTGTATCGTTTGATCCATCTGTGGTCAATGTGAAATAATTTTTCCTCATCTTCATAACCAATTCCCTTCTAAAATGTGGCGCCACTGCTTCATTTATTATGCACAATGTTTTTGTGCCGCACACTTGTAGTTCTGCACAGTGGGAGTATCTTGAAAGCGTTATTTCAGCAATGGGCGGAAATGATCTGCTACTGCAAATGGCACATTGTGTTCGACCACTGCCACCTTTACCTCAGCTCTCCTGGTCTGCAACAGAAAGGCCATTAAAGAGCTAAATCGTGTAAATCATGTAAAACATTCCATGCAACATTAAGTGTTTTTTTGTTATTATTATTATTACTTATGCTGATATAACCTACAATGTTTAAAAAAAAGTGCAAAGTGCAATTCAGCTACCACCAGTTGGGGGTGTTTGGAAACATATGAATGAGCAACATATTGAGTATGAAAAGACATCAGGTTTTACTCGTATATATTGGTGAAATAATTATGAAATCAAGACATCAATACCCTGCAATACAGTTTAAATCATTGAGATTACTTTAAGAGAAAACCCTTAAAACACTGATGCCCCTTGCTTTTTATATGTCCGTTCTCATCCGTAACACAGAGCACTAATAGTAGGAGCTGGTGGTGTCTATGGTGATGAATGGCTATTTGGTTGACCACTCACTTTTAAAAGTACATCTATAGGTGGCTGCTCCACTAAAAGCTTTCCCTGTTTCTATTGCCTCCTCCACTGTTTCCTCCACTGTCTCCACTGACCTGGCAAATTTTTTGGAAGGGGGCTGACCCTTCGCTGTCCAGAATGAAAACTGATTTTTCTGCTTCACCTTCTTCCCTGACATCTTTGAAACAGACAAAATGCAATGTTTAATGTATGTGTAACTTTTGATTGCCTGGGCATAAAAACATAATTGAAACATGAAATTAACAATGCGACTTTGAGAATTCAAAAGACGTTTGAAGGATAAAAATCTGTTCAGAATTATGTGCTCTGCCTCAAAACATGGAAGCGAAGTGTGCAGTGAAGGAATAACCCACAGTCTCTACTAAAAAATTGCTACTAAAAGCTAGCTACTAGCTATACTGTAAATCCCCTTAACATTACTAGCTCACACAATTAGCTCACAAGCAAGTACGTGATTTAGTTTAGTCGTATTAGTTATGTTCTGAAATTATGTCTGTCTGTTTTATATTTTTTACTTGTTTATTTTTTCAGATTATTTGTGGTTTCACTATTCTGCATTTTGTATTACTGTCACTCCCTGTCTTCGTCACACTTTTCGGGAGTCTGTGGGGATTTCGGTTTTCTCTGTATTTCCTCTGTCATGCGCTTCCTTCATTACTAATTACTTCATTGTAAATAATACTAATTAACTAACAACCACTAACATCTTAGAATTAGGGTCTACTAATCTACTAATGACTAACTTGTATATAATACTAATCTACTAACGCCATAGAATCAGGGTTTTCTACTAACTTTCTAACGTCACCTTTTTTCCTCACTTTCTGCCTGTTCTATCACTAATTATCTTTCTTTGGTTCCTCTATTAATTACAGCTGGCTCTCGTTTCCGCTTTCCATTCTCTAATTGTATGCACTTGCCTAACTACCCAGTTCATGTTCAAGTCTGTGTTATGTGTGAATCCGGTCCGCGTATTACGTGTTCCCTTGTTATTTTATTATCTGCTCTCCTCATTGTTTTATTATGTGCACCAGCCTGTCATTTGCCCTTCCCGGTTCCTCACACCTGATCCTCATTGTTTCTTGTCTCCCTCAGTGTATTTATACTTTGTGCTTTCAGTCCTTTGTTGCGAGTTCCTCACCATTTGTTCACTGTTTGTTATGCTAGCGGTTGCAAAATATCTTCCGAGTTATCTGTCATTCTGAGTTGTCCGGTAGTGTTATTCCGTTTCTGTTCCTGAGTTTTTTTGTTATCCCTTGTCCTTTTCCCTGTTGGTTTTTTGTGTCTTTGTTTTCTCTTGTTTCCCATTATGCCTCCCTGGTTTCAACTCCTGCCTGTGTTCTCGCAACTCTGATTTTGGAATCTGCTGTGCCTTCCCTGTTCCAACCCCTGCCTGTTCTGTGACCGCTCTTTGGATTCTCCGTTGTCCTGTCCCTCATTAAACTTTTTTTTTGTACTCCCTGCCTGCTACTGGGTCCCTGTTTCCATCTCACCTAACAGTATTTTATTCTAGAATAACATAATTTGAATTATCAAAAATGAGGTGGTTACCTACCGTTTGACCTTCCACTTCAGTTGAAAAACGGCATTCAGTTCACAGATTCGTCCAGCTTCGACTGCACTCCAACTAGGATGTTGCGCGTGGGCGTTCATGTAACGTGCGTGCAGAAAGGATCTCCCGTTCTCCATGCGAACAGTGACGGGCATCAAGCAAGTGCAAGTGAGGAAATATGTACATAGAATTAAAAAAAACTTATTATACTTATTTTGGGATTCTCAGTGTGAGAAATACAAGAGCGTGTGAACTGGCAGCTCTGTTATTCTGTTATGCTGTTATTCTCACAGCACAGTGTTATTTTATACATCTGAATTTCTGCATGGAAACTCCCTTACGCAGCTTTGAGGGCATTTTTCTGCTCAGCACTGTTTATACATGTGGCCCCAGGTGACGTTTTTCCAATCTTCAATCGTCCAGATCACACGCCCACTGTAGCCTCATCTTCCTGTTCTGAGCAGACTGGAGTGGAACATGGTCTTCTGCTACTGTAGCCCTTCTGTTTCAATGTTTGACATGTTGTGCATTCAGAGATTCTCTTCTGCACACCACTGTTGTAAACATCTATTATTTGAGCTTTTGTGGCCTTTCTGTTAGCTTGAATGAGTCTGTCCATTCTCCTCTGACCTCATTTAAATGGTGTTTTCACCCACAGAACCGCCACTCACCATTCTCTGTAAACTCTAGATAATATAGTGTGTGAAAATCACAGGAGGGCAGCTGTTTCTCAGATTGTGGAACCATTACATTTGGCATTAACAGTCATACCACTGTGTCTTAGCCATTCTAATGTTTGGTCAAACAAGAACTAAATCTCATTACCATGTCTGCATGCTTGATATATTGAGTTTCAGCCACATGATTCACTGTTTGGAGGAACAGGCTATGTGTGTTAACAAGCAGGTGTACCTACTATAGTGGCCATGCGTGTATATGGAACATCATTAAATCATAAGGACAAGTTAACTAAGCTAACCAAGAACCAAATAACCACTCTTTAAATGAGGTCTCATTGGCTACACACTTCCTGAAAATGCATGAACCCTTCTGGATAATTAATATTGCTTGCTTGTTGCCTGGCATTCTCTTATTCCAGGGATATTCCACCAATAACAGTAGCTATAACAGTATAATTTGAACGCATGTAAACTCATATTGCCACTATTCTAGAGAGAGACTTCCTCTCAAAAAATAATTTAGGAGCACTTTAAATAGGCCAGAATTTTCTAAATATACTAGAGGTTGTCTCACAGGGAAAGGTGGCCTTGGAGAATATAGTTTTTAACTTCCTGTCCCAAGTGAAAAGTGCCTTTTGTGATTCTTCTCAGGCTACCAAGAAATGAAACTTGAGGTGAAGGATCCTAACAATAACATAGATTTACCACAGGCTAAATGAGGCTAAAAAACACAATCTTGTCTTTGAAGAAATCCTGCAAAGAAGATCACATCTTTAACCGTGATGGTCTTCTTACTGTGTCCTCGGGTCACACTACTTTTCAGCGTAACCATCATTTATAAGTTTCACATGATCTTCAGTCAATTTAGTTCACACGCATTATTCTTAATTGAATACATTTTTTAATTTATTATGGTAATATTAAACTGTATGGTTGTACAATTTGGCCAAAGAAGACCAACCCAAAGGATTCTATAATGACTTTCGACCCGCGGCATTGACATCTGTCATCCTGAAATGTTTTGAGCGGTTGGTGCTTTCACAAATCCAACAAAGTGTGCAGAGCATAGCAGTTACAGTTACCCGTTACAGTTTGGCTACTAACAGAGTAGAGGAGTCGGTGAAGCTCCTCTAACTCTACTTCATCTGATTCAATCCCATCTGGAGATGCCAAAATCATATACAAGACTGATTGTTTGTAGATTCCTCTGGTTTGTTCAACACAATTCAGCCACATTTAGTGGTTTGGAAACAACTGAACTGTCATGGTTTCTCAGCCTGCTCTTTCTTTATTGGCCACTTCTCTGTGGAGCGCTCATGTAGCGTCCTCTTTCTTTTGGTTTTCATTATCCGTCCTGTGTTTTTTTTTTCTTCTTCTACTCAGTGTTTGCACCTGCGTCGCATTTCCGCTCCTTATTTTAACCTCGCGTCTTTTTTGTTCTACGCTTCCATATTTCCAATTGTTTGACAAGGCCGGTAACCTACGGTATAGGACTTCAACTTGTTGAAGTAACACGGGACTTGTTTCGGGTTTCTTTAGAGTTAACTAGGAATCTTAACTCTCTGCCCTTTGTTATTTTACTCTCGGGACTTTACTGTCTCCCTGTCCTAGACAGTTCTGTCTTCGCCGTTTGTGTTTAATACCGTTTATGTGAAAATACCCTCCAGTTAAGGCTGACAGTCTGCACTTCAACCTCATTGTCATTGTATCTTTTCAAACTCCGAGTACAGTGCTAGAGTACAAAATCAAAATAACAAAAAATGTGTCACTGTATGTGAAATTAAGTGTGGAAAAAAATGTCTAAATAAGCTGTAGTAAGTAAAATATTAGGACTGTCACGTTTATTGATTGTTATTTTGTCATGCAATAAAAAACAATTGATTACATTTAAGTCACTGTAAATTAATATAAGAAAGCAGTAGGCTAAATGACAAACAGAAGCTCACTGAATTGTTGTTATGTGGATGTTTTTGAAGTTATCGGGGAAAACTGACTATGCATTAACCGTTTTGGTTAAAAAATGTATAAATAAATTAAATCAGTCAATTTACAGAGTCAATCAATCAAGTCCAAAAATAGTCCAAGGTCTAAAATGAAGACTGATATAAAATCTTTCTTAAAACTTTTTGATGAGAGGCAACTGTTCTGTAAATGAACTGTTCTTTTTGTTTTCTATTCTGTCTGAAATTTTTAGTCATTATCCAATGGGTCTTTATCATTGAATGTTGTTCACACATAGACACACACATGTCACAGGGGGGGGGGGGGGGGGGGGGCTAGAAGGGTGTTATGGTGAATTTATATTCCACAAATACCCAGACAAATCTGCGTCGTGACTAGGCCAACTCAATTTGTAAGAAGACGATTACAAGAAACGTAATTAATAAAATAGTTCTGGGGAAGAGTCACTAAATGCTAACCCAACACAACGATGAAGTAAATATTTAAAAGGGATCGCCAACAACTTGGCCAGCACAACGATGGAATGAGTATTTAAAAATAATTTTTACAATACTAAAACACCACTTAAAATTGAGCCCTAGGACTCCAGTAAAATTACACAGGTCTTTTAAATCAGGGGTGAGCAGACTCAACACAATACACAGGTAAGTGGCAACGATAAAATATTTAGGACCCTAAAATGCCTCTTAAAATGAGTTAAAACGTCACTACGAATCGATGGATGAGGCTTTGTGCTTCTCAGTCCGTAGCGCCAGCAGTCCAACCCAAAACAGCTTTATGACGCCCCAGCGGTCCGTTCGATTCGCCTCTGATACTCCACTCGTTCAAAGAAAGAGGATCAAAAACAAACACCCGCCAGTATCCCGCAGATACACAACTCGGCTCCCTTCTTCGCCTGCCCAGCCCAGGCGTTGCTTTCCCAGTGTCCTTCCCGGGCGGTAATCACACGCTTCCTGGGCGGTAATCACACGCTTCCTGGGCGTTAATCACACGCTTCCTGGGCGTTAATCACACGCTTCCTGGGCGGTAATCACACGCTTCCTGGGCGGTAATCACACGCTTCCTGGGCGTTAATCACACGCTTCCTGGGCGTTAATCACACGCTTCCTGGGCAGTAATCACACGCTTCCTGGGCAGTAATCACACGCTTCCTGGGCAGTAATCACACGCTTCCTGGGCGTTAATCACACGCTTCCTGGGCAGTAATCACACGCTTCCTGGGCAGTAATCACACGCTTCCTGGGCGTTAATCACACGCTTCCTGGGCGGTAATTACACGCTTCCTGGGCGGTAATCACACGCTTCCTGTGCGGTAATCACACGCTTCCTGGGCGGTAATCACACGCTTCCTGGGCGGTAATCACACGCTACCGACCCAGGCTGGAGTATTCTGACGTGTTCATTTAAACCAGAAATAAGAAAATCATGCAATATCAAACCACAGCAAACAATATGTGAAGAAAATACAATTATACAACAACCAAAAATAAATAAATAAATACTTACGCCCTGTGACACACACACTCAGTCCCAATCCCAATGGCATGTAGAACAATGGCAGGCAAATATTTTAGTAGTGATAATTATAAGAAAACAAATGCATAGCTGCTAGCCTTCCTATATCACACTCCTCTCCCTTATGCTGATTTGTGTGTAGATGTATTTGTAGTGTAGTGTAGTAAATTTTACACATACAATATAATAAAGTCTCATCCAGAGAGAATGGAAAAAATGTATACAGGTATATTCTGACATTGCAGTTGACATTTCTGGAGTAACAAGCTAACAGTAAGGGTTATTTTATTTGATTCACTGAATAACCCTGTGGTTGAAAGTAGAATGAACAGTCGATATATTACCTTAACTGCTTGTGACTGTCAGCTTTAAAACACCAAAATGCACAGTTTTGTAGCTATACTGAGTGTCTCATGGGGAGTTTACCTTCCAGGCAAGGCAAACAAGTTACGTGTGAAATCTCCATTATTTTCATGAGTCTGTTGGCAAGTATTCCAGTGATGATCATCTGCCTGAAACACCAGGCAGGTTGTAAGCCTACAAAAATACAGTGTTTGTCAAATGAAAGAACTTGCCGGAAAACCGCGATCAGAGCACAGAACTGTGACTCAGGTGTAGCCAGTCTGTACCAGACTGTGACTCATGTTCAGCCAGTCTGTACCAGACTGTGACTCGGGTGCAGCAAGTCTGTACCAGACTGTGACTCGTGTTCAGCCGGTCTGTACCAGACCGTGACTCGAGTGCAGCCAGTCTGTACCAGACTGTGACTCGGGTGCAGCCAGTCTGTACCAGACTGTGACTCATATTCAGCCAGTCTGTACCAGACTGTGACTCAGGTGCAGCCAGTCTGTACCAGACTGTGACTCATGTGCAGCCAGTCTGTACCAGACTGTGACTCGGATCTAGCCAGTCTGTACCAAACTGTGACTTGGGTCTAGCCAGTCTGTACCAGACTGTGGCTCGGATCTAGCCAGTCTGTACCCGACTGAATCCGGTCTAGCCAGTCTGTACCAGACTGCGTCTCAGGTGCGGCCAGTCTGTATTCCAAATACAGCACATCGCTGGAGTCACACAGACGGTCCACAGTACCTCACGATTTGAATCCCGTCATTTTACATTAACATTAATGCCGTCAATACAGAACTGCACTCAGTCAATGAATGGCTCTTTGTAGAAAGTGTAAATACTGCAAATGGTAGCCAAAAGTATCACACATAAACCGTTACAAAAATACTACCACTTAACCACAATCAGTATTAGCATATATTGTTAGCTTTAACAATGGCAGCAGAAGCAGGAAACCTCAGCCAGTACATGAACATAAGCTGCACGCATCTTAAATAAGAGACCGGTGCGTGCGTGCAATACCAGAGAAAAATACCAATGTATGCATGCATAACAACAGGGAAAAAAACAACGAATGACTACAAAACAAGAGGAAGACACCTATGCATGCATGCAATACAAGGGGAAAATATGAAAACTGTGGGCACAGGCAACGTCTTCTGTTACTTTTCTGGAGTGTTCTATAAGAAGTGCTGAGGCCATGTTTTAGCAGTTCAAAAAACAAGAAATTTAAATGTAAAGCTTTTCAGACAACTTTCACCTGACTGCGCTCTGGAGTGATATACAATTAATGTTTTCCACAAAATAAGTGGCATCAATGTCTCGTTTCCACCACTGCGTTTAATCCTGGTGATACCAGCGCTATCGTATTCAAGAAAATTAATATTTAAGGTAAGTTCAAGATAAATCAAAAACTAGTGAAGACTATTGGCAAGTGCCCATAAATCTGCATAGCTCTGAAATTGTATGCAGTCTCTATTGTGTCTCTGTAACCAGAGAAAATATGGGGAAAGGGGAAAATATGAAAACTGGGCACAGGCAAAGGAGCTGAACAAGACCAGCAGTCATCTGATATTACATGATCACCTGCAATCAAGAGAACAGTAACAAAATTAAATGACAAAAATCCCATTTCTCCCTTCTGAAATGAGCCAATAAAGGCAGCCCTGTTCCATACCCCAGGTCTGCAGTCTCAGCACAGACATGACCAGGTAATTGAGCTTTCTGTGGGTTTCACTGATGGGTTATTCAGTTAAACCAAAGCCTGGATGATGATGAAAAAGGAATAAAGCATTTTTAAAGCGGCCTGATCGTTCTGTCCAGTGAAGTGTGTGCTCTCAAGCTTCAGGTGTCACCAGTGTGCCACTGATAGATGAACAGAAGGAAGGTTATATGGAGTCATGCTGCTACCACCTGCCATTTAGCCAACGAAATCACGCACACACACGTATACACACGCACATATGCACATACGTGTGCTGTATATACACACACGCATGCACACACACAAATGCATGCACTCACATACACACACACAAATATGCTCACGTGAACACATACATCATGCACATGCACACATTCATATCACACAAACACGCGCGTATGTGCGCACACGTGCGCACACACACTGAGTTTCCAGTCTGGTATATTTTAGTGGGCTCACTTTCTACTGAAATCTCTTTAATAAACCCATCTGAAATACATTTTTATTCAGAGCACAGTTGTCTCTATAGTGCAAAAGAAATCACAAATGTTTTCTGTTATTCTAAATCATAGCCCTGCTCCGGGCTTCAGGAGATGCTTAATGGGATGGATACCCAGGGCGACAGTGTAAATCCATCAGGGCTTGAGTTTATGCACACCCCTTTTGAATTTGATTCAAACTTTAGCTTGAACTGTTTTTCTGAAGGTTAAACACAAAGCATTCTTCCTTATTACTGCAGATAAAGGACCTGCGTATTGCTGCTTCCCCGGTACTCTGGGATGGTCCTGTGCCAACGGCTTGGATCCTGGGGGGCTGAAGTACACGCTAGCCCTGCACCGTGGCCTCTGATGGTCCCATAAGGCTCCAGCGTCCCCCAGAATCCCATCAGGTCCCAGATGAGCAGACTGCATCTTCACAGCCTTCTCAAGTTGAAGAATGCACTTCCATTTTTTTCCAAATTGTCTCAATTCTGGAGTGTTGCATGACAACATGTTTGAGAATCTGAATCTGAATCTGAAAACCGACCACTTTATTTAATGAAATACATTTGTTCAGTAAATAATATTCTACAGAATTTAGGTATGTTTTATACTGAATCATTGTAATGGAATGATTTTATGAATACGATTAATGTCCATTGTATTTTCCTTAACGAATACTGTATTTCAGTGCTACAGAAATACATCACAAGTACAGAGAAATAGAAATATTTATAAACATAGAAATATTTGTTTTGAAAAACAGTTGCCTTCTGTTACTTTTCTGGAGTGTTCTATAAGAAGTGCTGAGGCCATGTTTTAGCAGTTCAAAAAAAAAAAGTTTAATATAAAGCTTTTTAGACAACTTTCACCTGACTGCGCTCTGGAGTGATGTACAATTTATGTTTTTTACAAAATAAATTCCATCAATGTCTTGTAGTTTCCACCATCATTATGGTGATACCAGTGCTATCGTACTCAAGGAAATTAATATTTAATGTAAATTCAAAGTAAATCAAAAACTAGTGAAGACTATCGGCAAGTGCCCAACAGTATTAACAGTATACAATGGTGCAGTTGTTTATCAAGTAGGAGTGGAGTTCATAGCAAGCGCCGTGCAGTACAAGTGCTGCACTGATATAGTAAATGACTCTTGTGAGTTGTCAAGGCCGTGAACTATTGTGCAGTTTTTCCTTGACAAAGGGAATTTCATCTCAGAAATGTATGAGCTTGATTGCTAATGAACAAATTTTCTCGGGAGTTCCTATCCAAAAATGATTTTGTTTTCCAAGTGTTATATTACTCTATGGACCAAGCACCCCTTAGCAGAGTTAAACAACAGTTAGAGTCTTTCATCACTAGGTGAAACACCAGCCTCTTTTTTCGCAGTATATATAAGCTCTTATGTTAGGTCTGCATAGCTCTGGAATTTCATGCAGTCTTCTATTGTGTGTGTAAATGAAAAGGATCTGTGTGATTGGACCTGCCACAGCCCATTGATTTTGGTGGCAACGGCAGATGTTTGGTGATGCATCTGTATCAAGGAATCTCAGAGGATGATATTGGAACAGTGCAATAAAAGATGGTGCATGAGAAGAAGGCATCCGTCCGTCACCTGAACACCATCTCCACCTGCCTGTTTTGGGTGGGGTGGGGGGGGGGGGGGACTGGGGGTAGCGAGAGTCTGGGGAGTCACAATTTGTTTATATGTGAATACCCTGTGAACTATTAGTTTTTTTATGTAAGTTTTGTTTTACTGACAATGCTTTTGTTGAAATGCAGTCTCTTTAAGATAATCCACATCTACTCCTGTTCTCAGTTCATCAAATTTTTTAATAAACTTGGAGATATCATGTCACTATGTCAAAAAGTGGATATCACTGCCTCCCAGGGACTCTGCGTGCATACAAATGGTATGTCCTGACAGTAACATCAAATGGATAAGAAATGCAGTTGATTTAGGCCTTGATTTTTATCTTTCAAACTGAAGGAGAGTTTCTGGAATGGAGTAAAAAAAGAGACATCTGAAAAAAAGACAAAATGCACAGTAAAAGGTCCAGTGTTAATTCAACTCTAGCCATAGTGGACTTCACAAACAGGAGTCTGTTCATAAAAAATGCACTTGCGTTTATTTGATTCATATTTAAGGACAAATTTATAGTGAGTACAGGCCCGTGCGTCCTGTATGGTGGTTTGAAGACTCTGACTAAGGCCTAAACAAAGGCTGTGTCCGCATCAGTGTAATGGGTTTTTATGTGGCGGACATTCAAACGCGAAGGTGGGGGAATCAGTCAGCTCACATCAGGACCAATAAAGGGGTGAAAAAACATTTTAAAAAAGAAATAAAAAAACAGGAAACTAATTCCTTGTGTATAAAAAACAGTCAAAACAAAATCAACCCACTAAAATAGGGCGAACTCGAGAACGAGTGTAATACAAACTAAATCTCCTGACCTCAATACTGGATCTAGAATGGGAAATCTAGCAAAGAAAAAACACCTTCGGCTACATTAGCTCAGGGCTGGAAGAGTGTAAAACCAAAACAAACGAACAAAGAAAAACTGTCTCTGTGAGAACAGCAACGGACAAAATAAATAGCGCAGAACGCTACAGGAGGAATAAAACCTGTACCTGAAAATAACTAAATAGCAAGTCCCTCGTGAACATAAACAGCGTTTAATATCACAAGGTCGCTAGTACCTGGCAATACCTGGCTCAATGCAATGTCGATTGACAAACAAGCACCGGGACAAGAACAAGAAGCGGAAGTGAGGAACTTAAATACCCCGCAGGTAGAAGCACAGGTGAAAATAATAATGAGGAAAGCAAACCCCGGAACGGAACGTGAAAAAAATCTGATTGATTCACAATCGGGAAACCAAGACGAGAACCGCAAAAAAAAAGAAAATAAAAAGCCACAAACCATGACAATCAGAGCCCTATCTACTGCATCTTGTGTACTAGCAGCTGTGTACTGTTTATTGCATACTGTATATTATGCAACATGCTATTATCAGCGAAAAACCCCGGAAATAAGTATATCATCTGGGAAAGGACACTACATTTAGAGAACATTATCACCTTCTTAACCAGTGTACTCAACAAGCAAACTCAATAGTATAGAAGGGCATTGATTTGGACACAGCCTGTCTTCATTGACGCAGCAGGGATGGTCTCTCGGTTCATTAAGAATGAAGAGTCTCCACATACATACATACTGTATTCTAGCCCTGCACGGCACTGACGGTCTGCAGCCATCACACTCCACAGCCTCCACAGCCCTCTCTGGCAGGTTATGAGCTATTAGCCATTTGGTTTACTAAGCTTATCATATCCTCTGTTAATGTCAAGAGGTCTCAGACAACAGTCTTAGACAACTCAATCGCAGTCTGAGGCTGTGACAATATAACCCCAGTATGTTTATTCAGAGCAGGGATAAATCAAACAATAAACCTCCATCCCCTAATCGACATGTTGAAAAAGCCATTTACAGTGAAATGGTCAATGCTAAAAAAAAAACGGATATTTAAACTCATTACTTTTTTCTCACCATTAAAATATGAATGTCATTATTTTTGAATATTGTTTAGCTGGACTGGTATTTTAATGAAGACCTGTTGGTGCTGGTTGAGGTATAGTTATAATAAAAAACAATATTATTATTATTATTATTATTATTATTACTAGTATTCATATCAACAAAAATTACAACAACAACAATAAAAACAATGTTAAAAAACACAATGGCAGTAATAAAGTACATTTTGGTACATTTTTCTTATTGGTCATATGTTGGACAGATACGCTAGATGAGCAAAGTAATATCTGATGGCTCCACACAAATCCCAGAACACATGATAATCATGAGATTTTTTTAGTTACATGCTGTTCTGTGCAATACAGACTTTAAAATGGATCAGTCATCAGCACTAAGCCAAATCCATAATTCATGCCAGTGGGTGAAATTCTATAACTCTCTGAGGTTCTGTAGCATTCATAATTGATGTGAGAATCCCACTGTACCCCTATATTCATATTCACAACTCATTTATCCTCTGCAGATATGGACACTTTATCCCCACAAATCAGCTCTCAATTAGTGCAGGGGCTGAAGATTTGAAGAGGATGGTGTACACTGCGGAAATACTGACCCTGCTTCAGCCCAGCACTCTGATGCATGTTAGCATGGAGGTGCAGCCCTGCACATCTCTGTACTCTGATGCATGTTAGCATAGAGCTGCATCCCTACTCATCTCTGTACCCTGATGCATGTTAGCATAGAGCTGCAGCCCTGCACATCTCTGTACTCTGATGCATGTTAGCATAGAGCTGCAGCCCTACTCATCTCTGCACTCTGATGCATGTTAGCATGGAGCTGCAGCCCTGCACATCTCTGTACTCTGATGCATGTTAGCATGGAGCTGCAGTCGTGCACATCTCTGCACTCTGATGCATGTTAGCATGGAGCTGCAGCCGTGCACATCTCTGTACGCTGATGCATTACATGTTAGTGTAGAGCTCTAGACCTGATAATGTAAGCACTCTCCAGAAATTAGGGTGAGATGTATGTCTAACAGTTTGTATGAGCCTAAATCCATGCTCTCAAAATAAAATATACTTTATCAGTTGATTTAATGCTCAATATGTTACTGTGTATCTTCTGCTAAAGGGTTTTAGAGGGTAGCTCATGTTGACATAGATTGTAAGCAATCACTGTATCTCTTTGATGCTGAACTTCAGAGAATGCAAGCAGAGGGGCTGCCTTATGCTAGCTATACATTTAACATGTATAATATGGCAGGGCGGCAGTGTAGTACAGTGGTTAAGGAACTGGGTTTGTAACCGAAAGGTCGCAGGTTCGAGTCCCACGTCGGACACTGCCGTTGTACCCCTGAACAAGGTACTTCACCTGAATTGCTTCAGTATATATCCAGCTGTAAATGGATACTATGTATAAATGCAAAAATGCTGTGTAAGTCGCTCTGGATAAGAGCGTCTGCTAAATGCCTATAATGTAATGTAATGTAATGTAATATGTACATAGGCCTGTTTATATTGCCAACATTGATTTATTTTGCTTGCAGTGCTATAATAACAGACAGGCTACTAAGAATGTCATACAGGCTACTATAATAACAGACAGGCTACTAAGAATGTCATACAGGCTACTATAAAAACAGACAGGCTACTAAGAATGTCATACAGGCTACTATAATAACAGTCAGGCTACTAAGAATGTCATACAGGCTACTATAATAACAGACAGGCTACTAAGAATGTCATACAGGCTACTATAATAACAGACAGGCTACTAAGAATGTCATACAGGCTACTATAATAACAGTCAGGCTACTAAGAATGTCATACAGGCTACTATAATAACAGACAGGCTACTAAGAATGTCATACAGGCTACTATAATAACAGTCAGGCTACTAAGAATGTCATACAGGCTACTATAATAACAGTCAGGCTACTAAGAATGTCATACAGGCTACTATAATAACAGACAGGCTACTAAGAATGTCATACAGGCTACTATAATAACAGTCAGGCTACTAAGAATAACAAATAGGCAGATACATAGCCTATGCAAGTGTAAAAGTGTGTTAGCGTTGTAGTCAATCAGGGGTCAATACATCACATGCCTCCTGCACCAGAAACAAAGGGATGCAGACTGAGCAGAGGATGCAGGCTGAGCAGTTACACCGGAAAGTTGACGTATAGAGGGGTAGAAATCTAGGTTGAGCGATGTTTTGACACTTTTATTTTTACATAAACGTGTCCATTTAGCTCAGATTTTACCCGGATATAGCCTGGCTACATCCTAGCCGGTTAAAAAACTTTTCACTTTTCAACCAATTTTAGCTGGATTTTCACCTGAACGCGAGACGGCATTTCACTGACTTTTCCACACAAAAATGTTCACTGCGCAGTTGTGAATGTAAATTTCTATGACAAACCTGTCTATTTTGTTGAGTCGACATTATTATTGATAGCTGGCACTCTTTCATTTTTATTTCACGTGCTTCATGTGTGCGCGTGTGAAAGTAAAAGACACGTCTTGATTGAGTCCAGGCCTGTGGCTTTCCAGAAAGAGAGATGTCAGAAACTAAAACAAAAGAGGATGACGTTGGAAGGATGTTGTGTCTGTCTCTGTGAAAGACTAAAGACTACCCGCACACCAGCAAATTCTCCCTTGTCGTGTGTCTCCCTTCATGGTTGCCTGTTTCTGTGCAAAGATAAACATGTCTGGAACTGTGCTTCTGACCACATTTTCTGCACATTTTTCTGTTTTCAGAGGCTGTGGATCTTTGTTGTTGTTCATGTAAAGTAGTTGAATGCTCACTAGTGTAGTTTTGCTCTTGTTTCCATACCTTAGTTTAATGTTCAATAGGGTGGTTGGCAGGTTGGCAAAAGAGACTGCACTTTTTGCACTTGCTGTCTCTCTTAGGACTATATTCTCCGCCTCTGGGGAATTACTGCACTTCACTCCCTGATCTTTATGCCTTTTTTGTGTTGTATATGTCACTCTGGATAAAAGCCTCAGCTAAATGGTGATGAAGTAACACGTGATAAAATGCAATGCACTCTGAATTGTGGACAAAGTGCACTGCGGTTAGCTTGAATTAGGGTTGCATACCTCAGGGATGTACTCACTTGAAAACAAACAAAAAAAACACTCCATGGTTATTGTTCAGTGACCTGGCCATATCCAATACCGTGGAGCACAGGTAGCATGATGTTATGCACCGAACAGGGCACATCGGACTTGCGGATTGAGACAGCTTTGCGTTTTTTTTACTTTTGCGTTTTGCCCTTGCTTCGGGCGTCCTCTCTTTTGTGAAGAAGGACTTCAACGTTCCACCCATTCCAAATGATGCCAGCTCCCACCGTGTCAACAGAAATGTCCTCATTACCTTTCAGGTAATTGGCCATTTTGAAGGTCTAGTGTGTTGTAAAGGAGATAGTACTTATGGTACTCATTATTTGCAGAACCCTTTTCGGGTGTTCTGTATAAATGTATTTCAAATCACTCCTCTTCAGAATGATTACATTTAAAAGACCAATTCAGTTCAGGTGTATTGAAATACTGGACTGTTTTATTCACAATGCTTGACAAAGTTTAAAAGAAGATATTTTAATAGAACAGCCACTTGGATGGTGGTTGATGTTCAACCAAGGCACATCCTTAAAGAAAATGTATACTTTTCAACACAATTTCTAACTAAAATAAATTACATGTTCCTGTGATATTATGTATGAATATGACATGTTTCTTAAAGTGAGACTTTAGAAATTGGTGTGATTCACGTCTCAGTTTTTCTTTTGAAATATTACAGCTTTCAGTTGCTAGCGGCCTCCAAAATTATTCACACCCTTGATAAAAAAATATATTAAAGACTGTATATAATAAATAACACAAGTACTGAGCTATATTTTACCATGTGTAAAATATTCTGCTTTGATAATGATTTCATAATGATTCAGTGGAATCAACCAAAATAACACTTTCATTAAATTATTAATTTATTTCCAAAATAAACATGTCACATATATTCAGAGCCTTGTTTTCAGTTATTTTGCATCCTCCCTTCCCATGCATAACACCGCTGAGACCCATTGAGTCTCCATGTACAGAATTTTAACTCTCCTATTATGTTTGGAGTCAATTTGGCCACATTCAGTTAACCTTTTGAAAACCAGTGAACCTTTTTAATTTTGTATGGCTTTTCCTTATTTGATGGGATTATAAACATAATGGTGTTTTCAAAAGACGTATTCAAAGGAGTTGTATGGGGTCATTTTCACCCCAGGCTCTGTAGTTGTCTAAAACACAAGAAAATAAATCACTGTTTTTTTTTGTGGGGGATTCTGGGTACTTTCCCATACATGTTTTAAACTTCACAAACTTTCACTCACCTCCGGCTCTAAAATAAGAAGTTTCTCACAGATTTTTTATATTTAGAGATAAAAGGCTAGTCAATTGGGATACCTTATGAAGGTGACACACAGAGTGTCAAAATATTTATATTACAAGCATTTTGTGTGGGTTTAAACTGTTTGGGTCAATTTGACACCAAAGAGGCTTAATAATACTTTGACTTGGGCACTCTCCTTCAATTCAAACCACACATGGCCTGGAGACTAAGATGACCATTGCAGGACAGTAATGTTGTGGTCAGTTAGCCATTTCTTGGTTGATTATGAGGTATGATTTGGATCATTGTTGTGCTGAAAGAATCATTTGTGGCTTCTGTTTTGAGCCAAAATGTCTCCTTATTGGAGTTCATGATTCCACGTACCTTAACAGAATCAATAAATGCAAAAAACAACCCAGTGACATCAAAGATCCACCACTATATTTCACTGTAGGTATTATTTTCTATTCAACACAAGTGTACGTCTTCTGACACCAACCCCTCTGCTGATGTGAGTGTCCAAAAGCTCAGTTTATAGCCCAATTGACCATAAAATCCATTTTCAACTCCAGAAACGTATTTTTGTTATTTGTCCTCAAAAATACTTTATTTAGTTATTTATTTATCTATTTGTGGGTAGTGAATATAGTTGTTTGGGGTTTGATAATTGTGACATATCTTTAAAAAAATATGTAACTTGTTAAACAAAATATTTTTCTCAGAGCAATAGTTGCATTAGTAGGCCATTAGAAAAATATTATTTCCCTATTTTTGAGCAAGCAATATAGCTCATTACGTGTATTGCCTTATTTGCACATCAAAGGTGTGAATAATTTGGAGGGCACTGCAGATTATCAGTTATTAGCAGCTTGTAAAATTACAAATTCTGGATAAATTAATTGGTTATGGCAACATGTCAGACTTTTGTTATCTTATTTCATTATCATTCTGCTTTTTCACCCTAATTTCAATATTTTAGACAGTAACACCTTTTCTATGTGATAATTAGCAACTGCACTATGCCAAGCTGACAATAAAGAAGTCAACACTTTGTCTTAGGTTAAAATAAGAAAAAGAAACTCATGAGAGAAAAATAATCTTGTACTTTGCCCAAGGGTACAGTAGCAGTGTTTCTACCTGGGAGCCTACATCCTTCAGGATACAAGCCCAGTTCCTTAACCGTTATACAACACAACTACTTTGCCATTATTTTGGGATGAACAGAAAACAGAGACTCCCAGTCATAGGAAGGCTGCAACCTCTTATCTCTGGAATTGGTTTGTTAATCTTTTGTTGGAACACTTGGCAAATCAATGAGGGTTATTAAATCAAAAGCATTGACTAAATGCTTTTTAATATTCAGACTTCTGAATGATATTCATAAATATCCTGTCATAAAGATCTTCAGCAAACAGAAAAACTGGTTGGAAAGACGAAAGGCAATCTGCAATTATAGTGTAGTATAACACCCTGTGGATAACACGCTGATACTCTCAGGCCAAGACCCTGGCCAGCAAGTTTCATTGACAAGCACTTCAAAGGGCGATAGATTGCTTACAAGTTAGATAGATTGCTTACAATCTATCTCACTCCTGGAGATAGATTGCTTACAAGTTTCTTCATCAAGCAACTAAATAATTGTTTAATAAAAGTACACATATGAGTACAGGCTCTCTAGGTAAAACTGGTGGTTACAGTGGGAAAGACTCGAAAAAGTTATTCTATATGTCTAATATGACATCTGATTGGACTAACTAAAGAGCTGTATGTGATTTAATTTTCTGGGCTCATCAAAGTGAATCACATACAGCTCTTTAGTTGTCCAAGAAAAAATAAAACAACTTATGGCTCACCAATTCAGTCATGCATAGTGGGACAGTCCACCCACCTTTTGTATTTTTTGCTTTACAAAGACAGGTTGTGAGCGCAGATGCTGATAGTGAGAGAAGGCACTACAATATAGAAAGCACCATGGCAGGGAAATCATATATGTCTTGAGAGTCAGCCACCCTATCGACTACGCCACCCATCTCGCCTCTTTATTGCATTTTAAATTAAATACAGACATTACAGTATTCATTATTATTACAGTTCAATTTGTTTTCAAATTTTTTAATATCAGATTATATAATTTATATAATTATTATAATATGAGTTTCTCGGTTGGATGTTGTGGTTCTTTGGAATGCAAATGAAGCCTCCAGGTGTAGCAGGAAGATGCAAATTGGAGTTCATTATAATGAGCCAACACAAGTGTGATAAAATATATCTTTGAACCACTAGCTAATAACGAGCTACAGCTGCAGGTGTTTCGGAATGAAAAAAATAAAAATTCTACAATCTGATGTTTGCTCTGTTTAAGGTGCTGGCCACTTTAAGTTAATCACTGGTTTTTCAGAACCACAAATCTAGAACTCTGAATTTCATCCCCAAGAAAAAAAGGATCAATTAAATCTCAACGCTCTGCTGCTAAATGTACATGATAATAACCAGATGCCACTATAAAATGGTGAAATAGGCTGAATTATTTCTTCCTTATTTTTTTCCTTCCCATACTGCCTGTTGTGTGGAGAAAGCTCCTAGTTCAATATCTGTGTGTGTGAATCCAGAGCTGAAAGCAGTACCAACTTTATTGCCTTGTATTTACAAGACTAATCATACAAATGGAAATGAATAGAATGTGGCAAGACAACGCAGAAGGTGACCTTTGGTGATAACAGAAAACATTTTAAGAATAATCAATTGTTTTCTTTAGTTTAAGACCGAGACATTAAGCAGGTTTTCATATGGCTTCTCTGTTTGTTACAGAGTAAAAATTATAATTTAAGCAAACTGTTGAGATTGGTTTGGGTGGGGGAGATCTTAGACACAATTCAACCGTTTTGCTTTAAAACTATACTAGATAACACATTTAATTCTAAAATGTAGCCATGTTGCTTTAAGAAAATACTAGATGACACATTTAATTCTAAAATGTAACAATTTTGCTTGGAAACTACACATAATTTGAGGTCTAAGGTGCAGAAAAACAATATCTGTACAATTTCAGACCACTGGAAATGTGGGGGTACAGACCTCTGTAAATGAGCAGTGACATACTCAGTAAGGAAAGGGAAGCATTATTGAAAACCCCCTCCACACAATTTTTTTTTTAAACTTATCTTGGAAGCATGATTTAACTATACAAATTGATTTTTGTGTCGAACCAGAGCACTGTTTTCACATTCTTGATTCTTCCATTATAGAGAGAGAGCTTATTTTAAGTACGTACAAGCAAGATTTGTGAGGTCACAAATTTGTCAAACCTATCATGGTCCACCATGCAAATGATATGCAAATTACAGAACAGCGATATGGTACACTGAAACAATGCACATAAGCTGATTGTGACAGTTGGTGTGTTAAACATGGCAGACTGTGCAGTTTTAGAACGTCTTTCCAATCTTTACGAAAGAAGCCCATTCTAAAACAAAAAGGGTTGGATTTTATTTATATAAATAGTTTGGATGTGCCTGATAGCATCGAGGGACTTTGTTTTCGTAGAACACATTTTACAGATGACTGCTTCCAGAACCTCGTGAAAAAGTTGATGGATTTCGCTAAAATGTTAATTTCGAATCTGGATGCTGTGTCAACAATACATCCCGGGACCACAGCTGTCAGTAAGCTAAGCAAGCCGCAGATAACGTCAGTAGAGCTTTACTATGGCAGCTAACGGACATTAGACATGCTATTACAGTTTTTTACAATCGCTAACATCCTTTTGTCCAATCTGTAGTCACATTTTCAAAACTCACAACACAATTGGCACAACATCTGTCTGTTGTGGACCATACCATGAACACAATTCATGTTGTTTTCACAGAATATGCAGTCAATTAACACATTTATAAAATGCTTACATTTTCTTTACATACAAGCTTACTCAATACCAAAATTATGGATCTTTCTTGTCTTATTTACACATGCTTGCCTGAAATCAATACCTAATGTTCAAAACCTTAAATATAGTATAAAGCCTCTACTACTGCAACAACAGCAGCTGAAAAGCTATATTGAAACAGCTGATGAGAATTTTTGAATGAACAGATTATTGAAACATTTAGAAACAGCGGATTTATTGAAAGTTGTGTAAAATAGACCGACCACAGCTGATTCCTATCTCAATCGGAGACATAGCCAGGTGTTGAAGTTTTTTCAATTACATGGACATACACAGCAAAAAAGGGACTTTTTGGATTGATTTTGTTCAATGTGGATACAGAATAACACAGAGGAGCAGAGAGAGACAAAATAATGTCTGGACGAGAGAGAGGAATAGTTGGACGAGGGAGAGAAAGAGGACCAGGCAGAGGAGTAGCTGGACCAGGCAGAGAAGTAGTTGGACCAGGGAGAAGAGTAGTTGGACCAGGGAGAGGAGTAGTTGAACCAGGGAGAGGAGTAGTTGAACCAGGGAGAGGAGTAGTTGGACCAGGCAGAGAAGTAGTTGGACCAGGACAAGGGAGAAGGAGAGGTAGGGGGAGAAGAGTAAGAATGCATGGTGGTGTTCAAAGGAGAGTAAGAGCCACTATCATAGACTATGTGATAAACCATAGTCTGTCACTGAGAGAGGCTGGTGAAAGAGTCCAGCCTAATCTCAGATGGTCAACCGTGCCTTTAATTATCCGGAATTTTCAACAAACCAACAGGTAAGTAATGCATTTCATAAGGGCTTCTACTATCATTACTGTTGCTATGTCCCACAGTAACTGCAGGCCACCAGTTCCAATGCAAATACATATGTTGTATTTTTGTTCCTCTATAGAATGCAACGTCTTCCTCCCTCTGGGGGAAGAGGACAGCTTCTCAATGAAGACCAAGAGCATGCCATTGTAGGATTGGTCATTGCTGACAATGCAATAAAACTGAGAGAAATCCAGAGCAGAATTGTAGAGGATAACCTGGTATTTCACAATGTGGAAAGCATCAGCCTGACTACCATTGCTTAGACTCTGACCAAACACAGAGTTCGAATGAAACAGTTGTACACAGTTCCTTTTGAAAAGAACAGTGAGCGGGTCAAGGAACTCCGGCACTAATACGTCCAGGTATGGTGTCTATTCAATATGCCTAGTTCTATAGTGAGTTTTACACTGTGCTACTCTACATGTAAACATGGGTTACAGTACATACAGTAGGACGTACTGAAAAGCATTTACACATACTGTGTTTGATTTCTTTCAGAGAGTCATGGAGTTGGAGGCTAATCAGACTCCACATGAAATCATTTATGTAGACGAGGCAGGGTTTAACCTAGCAAAAACACGTCGGCGGGGAAGAAACGTCATCGGGAAAAGGGCCACCGTCGATGTGCCAGGTCAGAGTGGAGCAAATATCAGAATGTGTGCTGCAATCTCGAGTGCTGGTTTGGTCCTGCAGAAATTCCAGATTGGTTCGTACAACACTGAGCGCCTTTTTTTGTTTTTAGATTACCTCCACTAACAACTGGAGCCAGAAGTAGAAAGGTAACAGGTGGGAGAAAACATGAAGACATTTGTGATTGCATGGGACAATGTAGCATTCCACCATTCACATGCAATCACAAACTGGTTTGCAGCCCATCCAAGAATGGTTTCCCTTTTCCTCTCCCCTTACTCGCCTTTCCTCAACCCCATTGAGGAGTTTTTTCTGCCTGGAGGTGGAAAGTGTATGATCATCGGCCACATGACCAAATGTCCCTCCTGGATGCAATGGATGCCGGCTGCAGAGACATCTCAGCTGAAGACTGCCAGGGGCGGATAAGGCACGCCAAGCATTTCTATCCAAGGTGCATAGCGAAAGACAACATAAGACGTGAAGTGGACGAGAACACGTGGCCAATTGTTGAAAATCGTGTAGATTAGAACACGACCGCGTAGTGGTTCGTGGCTGTTTTGTTTTCTTTTATTTTGCGGCTCTCGTCCTGCTTTCCCGATCGTGAATCAATCGGATTTTTTCCACGTTCCATTTCATGGTTTGCCGTCCTCATTACTGTTTTCACCTGTGCTTCTACCTGCAGGGTACTTAAGTTTCTCACTTCCGTTTCTCCGGTGCTTGATTGTCTTACGACATTGCATTCGAGCCAGGTATAGCCAGGTTACTAGCAACCTCCTGATATTAAACATTGTTTATGTTCAGGGGGGACTTGCTAGTTAGCTACTTAATTGGGTGTAGGATTTGTTTTTCCTCCTGGTAGTGTTCTGCGCCATCTATTTAGCACTTTGCTGTTCTCTCAGAGGCAGTTTTTTTTTAAACTTTTGTTTTGGTTTTACACTTCTCCGGCTCTGAGCTAAGGCAGCCGAGGGTGTTTTTTTGTTTACTAAGTTTCCCGTTCTTGTGTCATTATTTGGGTTCGGGATATTTAGTTGTTATTTACTAGTTTTCTAGTTCGCCCGTTTTTGTGGGTTTATTTTCGTTTTAGCTGTTTAGCCTTAAGGAATTACGTTCCTGTTTTTTCTTTCTTTCTTTATTATTTTCTCTCTCTTAATTATTGGTCCTCATGTCTTGTGAGCTGACTTGTTCAGATTCCTCCCACCTTTGCGTTTGAATCTCCGAACAATTAAGAAACCCATTATAGACTGCATTTTTTAGTTTTTTCCCTTCTGTGCCATTTTTACTGTAACTGTATTTTATTTTTACACATTTGGAACCAAATGCCATGTATGTTGGATTTTTTGTTGATCACTGGCAGCAATTTCATGTTGCTAATACAGCTTTTACTGCAGCAATTATGTCATTTACTATTTTTTTCTACTGTACATTCTATAAAGTAAAGATGACTCATTCACTTTTAGATAGTATGTTGCCAAAAATGCACACATTCAACACTCAACCAAAAAATGTAGTCGTTCACAGTAAAAGGAAATTGAATTCTAAAAAAACTATGTATTTCATATTGTCTATTGTATGCAGGTAGAACTGAAACATGAAAAGTAATGCAGCTTTTGTAATGCCATCAACTGTTAATATTTTGAAAGTCGTTGTGCTATGATTGACTATATGTTCCTCTTGGACAGAAAACATGTGCTAGTGTTTTGACAGAATGATTTGATATTGAGTCGGGTTTTCCGTGTTTTGTTAGAGTTAGTGTATGTAGAGAAAGTTGTTTTGCATTTTGAAATGTACAGTTGGTATTTAATGAACAACATGTGGTTTTGAGCAGAAAATTACCTATTTGGCTAATTGTGTGTAGTAGGTGTGTTGCTGTGTTAAGAGTTTAGAAAAAGTATCCTAATTATAGGCAAATGCTTGTTAGCAATTGTAAAAAACTCTAATAGCTGAATCATATCATTATTGATTATATAAGTCACTCGCGGTTCAGGTATTGAAATCTTTCTACCTATGACCAATGCTACCTTACTACCTAGCTAGCTGCTGTAGGCTAGTTGTGATTTGCAAGCTGCTAGCGAATGACATCAGTAAATTCTAATTGAGAACTAACCTTACCATTCAGATTCATCAACTAGTCTCCGATTTTGGAGAACAGCAGGCTCAAACACGTCGGGCTGTAAGGTTATGTCATTGTTGCAATCATGGACTGAAGCACAGTGTTATTTACCTGGTTTACCTGGGAGAAAGAGGGGTGGGGGCCATGAGGGAATGGAGGGGGTGTTGTTAATTTGCATATTCATAGATTCTGGCATTCTCAATGAGGGTAAAGATGTAGAGATGCTACTGAGCCATTTCCAGTAGTTTATTGAACATGTATTTGTGGAAAAACCCTATTAAACAAAGTATATATTTATTATATATAATATTTTTAAGGCTTGAAAATACCCTTAAACATGGGGATGGGATCTTTACAGCACTGGGGAAATGCACATTCAAGTGATTTCAGCTGATTTCAAAATTAGGAATATTTACAAAACCCTGCACAGGTACAACTCGAGCACTGGGCTGATAAACCTGTGACAGAACAAGCCACCTGTGCAGCCGCGATTATAGCCACGACCCTGGCCAGCAAGCTTCATTTGCCAGCACTTCAAAGGGCTAACTACTCCTGGAGATGGATTGCACACAAGGTTCTCCGTCAAGCAAATAAATCATTTTTTAATACGAGTACACCTAGAGAGTGCTCAGGCTCTCAATTACGGCGGAATCCTTATTTACCCCAAGTCAAAGCACCAGGCACACAGTAAGTTACCCATGTGCCATGGGACTGTCACAAGATCATGCAATGATAAATGCAACCTGCTGCAAAATGAGTTAAGAGTTTAAACTGTGTTCCTTTCAGCAGTTGGATGATACTAGAGGCATTCATTAAAAAAGGTGCAGGGTTATCATTTATTACCAAACTACCAGGCACCTCACTTTTCTTCCTATGGAGACTGTGAAGAAGACTCTGTAGGCTCAGTTAGAATACAGTGTGTGTGTGTGTGTATGCGTGTGTGAGCGTGCATGTGTGTGCCTGTGTGCGTGTGTGTGTGTGTGAGCATGTGCGCATGTGTGCATATTCTGGATTATATTACAGAACTCCTAAAATAAACTCCTATCCACCCCCCCCCCAAGCAGAATGTGAATGGTACTCAGGGTGCTGGTAGGAAGCCAACAGAACGCAGTAAACAAACAGTGCTGTAGTTCTGCAGCTCTGTTCTCAGGACTGAGTTAACCTCAAAATCACACTTATTTTCTGTACTACAACTTTAGCATTACCATTTGCTGCATAATCATGCCTGGGGGTATTTCACAAAGCAGGATTAATGAGTTAGCTGGAAAACTGCACTAACCTGGAACAGCTCTTTTTACTTCAGTCCATGTTCCTGATTTGGGAGGGTTCTGGGTTTTACTGAGTAATTTGCTTTGTGAAATACCCATCTGGGGCCACATGTATAAACAGTGCTGAGCAGAAAAATGCCCTCAGAAAGCCGCGTAAGCGAGTTTCCATGCAGAAATTCAGATGTATAATATAACACGTGCTGTGGGAATCTGCGTACCTCTGCACACGATGGACACCATACGTACGAAATGTTTGGAGTCCGTGTGATATGGCGACACTGTGACAGAAAGGCAGAGGTAGAAAATGCTAAACTATTTTTAAGCAGATTTCCGACTTTCTCCCTGAGCGCTCTTTTACGCATTCTTTTACTCAGAGTTTTATACATGTGGCCCCTGGTGTTGTTGAAGAAGGAACTTTACTCATGCTTGGTGTTGATGAAGAGATTTCACAAGCAGTAAGTTGCATTGTTGATGCGGTACGCGGGAGATTAATAGAGATCTGAGAACATCAGTGAAAAGAGAGGAAGTGCCTCATTGCATTGTGTGATACATGTCACACAGAGACATCCTGTTGTTTATTTTTGTGGTTTTACTGCTGTCCTGTTGCAATTGCGTCTCATTGTTTGTGACATGGTACCAATGTTCTCTCTAAGCTGCGCGCTTGCGCAATCGCGCACTGCTCCCACGTTCTCCGCGCACAGCAAATCTATGCAGCGCATACAATAAAATTAAACCTGAACTGTAAATAAAATAAACACATAACCATTTATTCTGTACCATTTTGCAATGCAACTCAGTGAGTGACAGGTGACAACAGGCGGTGACTAACAGTGTCCAGCCAATGATATGATGCGGTTCACACGTATTTACTTACGCAGCCAATCAATGTCATAAATAGCGCTTTATGCGTACATGACGTGCTGTTGATCTGCAGGTTAGCTTACAGCTAACGGTGCTGCGGAGTACAGAGAGGTAAATGCTGCTAACCCCTTGCTATGGCGAAACGAACGGGCAGTGGCACGTCCACTCACCAAGCCAAAATAAAAAAGAAATGCGGTTCTTTTAAGATGGAATGGCTGTCGGAGTATGTGCGAACAGAGGAACAAGAGGTGAAACTGGGCGAGATTTTTTCTTTTTCGAGTGAGAAAGGGCTGCTCTGCAAAACATGCTGCGAAGCCAAAGTAGCAAGTTAGTTTTCGGAGGGAAAAGTGTGGACTGAATGGAAGTTGGATTACCTCAAGCGTCACATTCAGCAGAAAAGTCATTTGAATGCTGTTGGAATTGTACGGAGACTCAAGATGGGAATGGGGATCGGTACATTATTGCAGGAGAGCGCAAAAGATCGAGAGAAGAGGAACGAGCTGTCACACAAAAAGAAATCCGACCCCGAGCAAGTTACAATTCTCATCGACAATATACTACTCGCCATCAAAATGAATGCATCAATGCTGGCGGTTCAACAAATCCACGATCACATGGGAAAATATGTGATTATTCCATAAAGTCAAAGCAAGAAGCAGACGGGGCCATCAACCTGGACAAAGTCTACAACCACTGGAGAAGTGAGAAGGACAGACGGGAAAAATAAGGTAAAATCTAAGTCCCTGATCAGATTTGTGCTTATTCTAGTGTCATTTATTAAGAATTTTAATTTATGGATATTAATCATTAAATACTGTTACTAGATTATGGGTAGTAGAAATGCTAATAAAAAACTGTAATTATATATTTTACAGACAGTTACAGAATTTTACACTGTATCACATGCTTGTGCTACAGCACACATTTCATTATGCAAAATGTGAATGTTTTAATGTGAACAAAATTTGATCTCTGAAATGTGTACATGTTTCAATTCTTCCAGAGCAGGACCCCCACACAGACCAGAGCAGGACCCCACACAGACCAGAGCAGGACCCTCACCCTGACATACAATATAGTACACAGCTCGTGAAAATCAAGATTTTTGACTTTTTCATTGTTAGTGGGCCTAATCACTTATATTAAAAGTAATCTAATGGAAATTAATGCTGTAATTTGATTCTTTTAATAAGCTACGTGACTTGTTATGATCTCAGGTTTTGGACAGGTGTAATATTGGTGTGGCCACAGTGTGCACGTCTGATGTTGCTCACAGTGGTCCAAGGAATTCTCAGGGAGTTTGTGCATATGCTCAGACACATGAAAAATTAGAGGGAACGTTGCATGGTACCCTCGGTTTCTGGTCCTGTTACTCTTACAAAGTTTTCTTTGATGGTTGGATATAAAGGGGGAAAATCTGAACGGTTCAGGGAGATTTGTTCGTATGACTTCCTGCAATAGGCTACATTTGTCATTCTGTGTGCTGATACAGTATTGTATTTGCTATTCAACAGAGAACTGTGCTGGACTCACTGTATTATTCACTGTGTAATGATTATTATCATCTCAGATAATACATTTATTAGTCTCAAAACGGTATCCATTACTGCAGTTACATATGGTTGTTTTAAGTGGTTATTGCCATTGTTGGAGGTCTCGAGGCCGGTCTTGGCCTCGAGGCCATTTTTAAAGGCCACGGCCTCGGAAAGCAAGGACTCAAACTCGGACTCGACCCTTTCGTAGTCAATGACTTGGGTCGAGGCCGCCAAATTTGACTCATATTTTTCCCAACATTTCCCTTGTTTTCTGTTTCAATTACTTTAGATTTTTGCCCTATTTTTTACTTGAAAATTAATTGTATCATGTCAGTAGGAACTAGGGTGGAAATATCATTCGCCGTCGAGCTTATCAATTCTCTTATCGATTCCAGCATGTATTCCCGACAGGTACGCTTTGCAAAACAGCGCCACGTCATGCGCGCTGTCGTTTTTCTTTCAGTCAGCACATGCTGGCAGGCAGAGTTTGTCGCTCTGTCTAAAAATATTAAATGTAATATATATAAAAAAAACGAATTTAAGCTACTATCATTTAAAAATCAATATAAAATGTCTTCGTGTAAGCTCTCCATTTTGTGATCAGTCTTCGGAAATGATCAACTTCAACAGATTTGTGGAGCGTGTGGACTTCCCTCGGGAGCCTATAACTAACTACAAGTGTAAAACTACAGTGTTTTGATTGGTGGTAGACTAATATCTGACAACGATTTCCTGCTTGGTCACGCACAGGTGAGTAGATTTGGAAAGCGAATAACTAACCTAAATTAGCTAAATGATAATCTTCAATCTTTGTCATCTTCAGCTAATAAGAGGAGCCAGTTTACCTCCAAAAAATGCTCAGGTAACATTAAATCTCGTCTTTCTTCCATGTAAATGTATAGGCTAAATGAGATAGGGGAGAATGGTGACAGTGGAAACTGTTCTGATAATACAGAAACCAACACAAACGTTACAGTGAAGCTTTATGAAACACGCCTAGGAACGTAAGTAATTCATAAGTAAAGTTTGCGATCTTCGTTAGAGAATGAAACTCCTAAATATCCCAATCACAAAACAGCGGTTAAACAACAATATTTAAGCCATCTGTTTTGACATAACGTTAAACTGATAATGTATCCTCTTCTCGCGTCCTGGCTTTTTCATTATTTTGCGGTGTCTCTTATTTTCTTTGATATCTGATATTTTTAAGCACTCGTATTGATCAAGCCAAATTACATTTACAATGCCATCTCAACTTACAGAATTATACAATTCTTGACTGTTTTATTGGCTGATCTGCCACATGTGCAGACATAAATATAGCAGATAAATATTTTCCATGAAAGAAATATGAATGAAAAACGAATGCTTTATACTTTATACATATTATGTCATTGAATCCATTCTAGATTACCACCTGATACTAATAGTAGCCTAATAGTTGATCTTTTAATAGCCTGGGACCAAATTATATTTACGGAATTGATAAAAAAATCGGATCGATAAGCAGAATCGTTAATGGCATCGGTATCAATAAAATCTAACGATTCCCATCCCTAGTAGGAACAGATCGCGAGCGTGTATCACTGTATGCATGTCGCTATACACATGCTATGATCGTGCTATGATATGTGTTTATGCCGTCGACCGATATAAATTACATACGTGCAGAAACGTTGGACAGTGCATGTGTACACACTACACAGACCCAGACTGTACTAGACTACATGCATACACCTCACAGCAGCAGCGCTCTACACGCATACCATGTATACACAGCGGCACACTTAGATTTTTTTTAATTAAAAAAGTCTGAGCTATCGGCTATCGCTATAACAGCCCTTTCACATAGGCCTATGTGAAATGAGAAGTTTTACTGATACATACAGTCAGAAATGCACATTCATTTCAGCAAGAGAACAATGTGCAAAGAGGGCCGGAACATCACCTTGTAAGAAACATGTGGTACCGCGCCAAAGGTAAAACATTTGCATATACGTAAACTAATTAAGTGCGTACGTGCAAGCTTACGAAAAGTGTTTTTTTTTTTTGGTAAATAATTTATTTCAATTCTATTTGATTATTACACTGAGCCTCTTTCAACATTATACAATTATAATTTTCTCCTATACCCTTTGTGGGTGACTTGAGAAATAAAATATCATTGTCATTGTCAATTTGTCATTGCAATGAACTTGCAGAAAACATGGCTTCGCAAAGTTCGTCCAGTTCTCAAAAATATACCCATTCTGTAATGTACAAGTCAATAAAATAGACATACAAAATATACTTTCATTTCTGATACATGGCATCCACTGAACTGTACAGCAAGCTAGCTGTTGTTTTAGTTTTATTATCGTTCAGTCAGAGTGACTATTTTCGCCAGTCAGCGTGGATAAAAGACTAAACGTTGTCTAGTAGTCCAGTCGAGTCAGGTCTCAAATAAGGGATTTCCATTTCGCTGAAACGCAGCAGGGATTTCCATGCGTGTCGCTAGTCATAGAAAGCTAGCGCACTACGTACTATTATATACACCCGTGCTGCCGTATCATAACACGTAAAATAAAAACGTGCGCAGACTGCGCACGCACTCGGGTACTTGTGCACGTACTGTCAAAGATCTTTGGTACTGTGTACCATATTGTTGAGCTTTCCATGCCACGCCATGTGAAACATCAACCAAGTTTTAAAATGCCTAAATTCTCAGAAAATATGTTTTGGTTACTATGAGCATGAGGAGTATGAATAGAACCATCCAGTGGATTATAGTACATACATACTAGGCATTATTTGCATTTTAAAATAAGTTAATCTCGCATTGTGGAGCACCGATTTACGCGGGTTTTCGAGTGACGCAACTTCATACAGTCAATATTTAACGTTAACTGTATGATGTTGGTATACTGGCACGGAACGAGTACAGTGCTACATTATATGTGTTTACCTGTTCATATACAAACCGTATACATACATGTATGTATAAATTGCACTCAACTCATACATTATTTTGGCAGAAATACAAATTTTCCCTGTCTGGAACCTATATACATACATGTATCTAGGACTTTAAAAAAGCATTAAATACAATTTAAGTTGGGAAATATACATAAATGGTATAATTTTTTGCAGAAAAAAACTCCTGACTCGGATGGTATGGACTCGGACTCAGATGGGTGGACTCGGACTTGGATGGGTGGACTCGGACTCGGACTTGGACTTGGTCTCGGAAGTTGTGGACTCGACTACAACACTGGTTATTACACTGACATTACTATGCAAAGGTACTTTTTCTAAGATAAATTACTTTCGTAAGAATATTTCGTTATTAACATGATGTCAATGTAAACAATTTTACATTAAACTTTGAATATCAACATTGCCAGTCAATTAGTGACACATAAAACAAGAAGCATAGCTCATTTGGTGGGAAAGCAGATATTAACATATTTTACACTCAAATGGAAATGGCACTTGCGATATTCAATCAATGAAATACAATGGAAATCATTGAAAACAATGGTATATCACGACATTACCCATGTTAGTACACTAACTAGCTAACGCTAACTAGTTAAGAACACCTCTGTTTAAGAACCTATTGCTTACTAGCTAGCTAGCGAGGCTAATGCCACTAGCCATCCCACACCCAGTGCCTGGCTAGCAGAGTTGATGAACTGTTTATATCCAGTCTCCTGGAGTACCAACAGGAGCTATGAAGCGAGTTTTAATTAGCGACTAGAAAATTAAAGTGTGGTTATTTTGAGCCAGCACACAGACTTTTGTTGCTTAACATTTTTACTCATTATCCTGGCATGGTAAATACAAAGAACGAGAACAAGAATAGCCTGAAAAGTCTATGTGGAATTACTGTGTGGGTCCACCACCCACAAGGTTAGGGATTGGGTGCGATGCCAATTGGGCAAGGGGTGTGAGCAGAGTGGTCCCGGGCGTCGTTTGCACTGGTGGCAGAATCTGACTCTTGGTACGTGGAACATCACCTCACTGATGGGATCAGAGCCAGAGCTAGTGTGTGAGGTTGAGGAGTACCAACTAGATATAGTTGGGCTCACCTCCACACACAGTGTCGACTGTGGAAGTAAACTCCTTACAAGAGGGTGGTCTCTTTTCTACTCAGGAGTTGTCCAGGGTAAGAGGTGCTGGGCAGTGGGGATACTCACAAGTCACCTCAATGCGCCTGCAGGTGGCGGAGAGGAAAACTCTGACTGTTGTGTATGCTTATGCACGTAACAGCAGTTTAGAGTATTCGGCCTTCTTGGAAAAGGTTGGAGGGGTGCTGGAAAAGGCCCCACCCACTGACTCCATAGTCTTACTGGGGGACTTCAACGCCCACGTTGGCAATGACTTTGATACTTGGAGGGGCGTGATTTGGAGGAACGGCCTCTCTGATTTGAACTTGAGCAGTGGTGTGTTATTGGACTTCTGTGCTGTTCACGGTTTGTCCATAACAAACACCATGTTTGAAGACAAGTATGTTCATAAGTCTACATGGTACCGGAGCACCTTGGGCCAAAGATCAATGATCGATTGTAGTTTCATCAGACCTGCGGCAGTATGTTCTGGACACTCGAGTGAAGAGAGGAGCTGAGCTGTCAACTGATCACCATCTGGTGGTGAGTTTTATCAGATGTCAGGGGAAGCTGGAGTAACCTGTCTGGAATGATTTCACCTTCAAAGAAATTTCACTTGTGTCTCGGAGGAGGTTCGGGACCGTGGTCAGAATCTAGTCACTGCCTGTCCTGGTGGACCCCAGTGGTGAGGGAGGCTGTCAAGCTGAAGATGGAGGCCTTTCAAACTTAGTTGGTGCGGAGGACTTCTGATTCAACAGACAGGTACAGAAGGGTAAAGAAGGTAAAGAAGGGGAAACAACTGCCCCAAGTGGAGGAGTTCAAGTATCTTGGGTCTTATTCACGAATGAGGGTAAAAGGGAGCAGGGAATTAACTGCCGTTTAGGTGCAGCGGCCGCAGTATTGCGGGCGTTGTACCTGATGGTGAAGAAGGAGCTGAGCCATAAGGCAAAGCTCTCAATTTACCAGTCAATCTTTGTTTTTACTCTCACCTATGGTAATGAGCTGTGGGTAGTGAACGAAAGAGTGAGATCACAAATACAAGCGGCCAAAATGTTTTTTTTCTGTAGGGTGGCGGGGCTTACTTTCCTGGATAGGGTGAGGAGCTAAGCCATTCAGGAAGACCTCAGAGTAGAGCCGATGCTCCTCCGCATTGAGAGGAGTCAGTTGAGATGGTTCGGACATCTGGTAAGGATGTCCCCTGGGCATCTCCCTATGGAGGTGTACGGGCACGTCCAGCTGGGAGGAGACCCTGGGGCAAACCCAGGATTTGCTAGAGAGATTATATCTCCCAGCTGGCCTGGGATTACCTAGGGATCCCCCGGGAGGAGTTGGATGAAGTTGCTGAGGTGAGGGATGTTTCCACTCTGCTTGCCCTCTTGCCACCATGACCCTGATTTGGATTAAGCAGTTAGAAAATGGAATGGATTTATAGTTAGCACGCTAACTATATCACTGGGCTAGGAGGTTGCAAGCCACCAACTAGGTAGCAAGTATTGCTATAGCCAAAAACTGCACAGGTTTTAGCCAGTTTATCTGGGAAGTATCGTGGGAATTAGCCAAACATAATGGGAATTATGGGGACTCACACTATTCCACCTACATTCAGTTTAAAAACTAAATCACCCACTAAGGCCACTTAAATCTTTTTGTGGAATTTCTGATTTTGTTTTAGCTGGGCCCTGGATCAGAATGTGCCCAACACAGTGCCAGTACAGTCAGAAAGGCTGTGTCACACAGCTAGTGTTGCATGTAATAAACTCATTACAGCAGCATAAGCGCAGTGCAATCAAACCAAAGTGCAAAGCCAAGCACTTATAGCATCATAAGCAGAACTTCTTATTGCATAATGTCCGCATTCATTGTTCACTTGTTCAGATTTAAACTAATTATGCTTATAAATATATCACCATATTTAATTATTGTGTGTAATTCCCAGCATTACTGATTCTTGTCTGTACAGCACCAGAGAGCACACTGGACTTGGGAAAAGCAAACATAGCTCTTTAAAACCACACTCTGTAGAGGCTGGGGCGGTGATGGATAACTATTGGGGGTTTTGAGATGCGCAGCGCGTGGCAGTTGACCTTTCGCGCTGATGGTTGCCTGGTTTCGCATTCAGTTCAGTGAGCCTGTACATAAAGGTCAGCGCTAGCCATAGTTGGGTTATTGCTTACCTGTCAGCAGAGTCAGAAAGCCTGCACCTGCAGCATCCTTCAGTCAGGAGAGAAAGCATGCATCTGCAGCATGTTCCTGTCAGGAGATAAAGCATGCACCTGCAGCATGCTCCTGTCAGGAGATAAAACATGAACCTGCAGCATGCTTCTGTCAGGAGAGAAAGCATGCATCTGCAGCATGCTCCTGTCAGGAGATAAAACATGCACCTGCAGCATGCTTCTGTCAGGAGATAAAACATGCATCTGCAGCATGCTTCTGTCAGGAGAGAAAGCATGCACGTGCAGCATGCTTCTGTCAGGAGATAAAACATGCATCTGCAGCATACTTCTGTCAGGCGATAAAATATGCATCTGCAGCATGCTTCTGTCAGGAGATAAAGCATGCACCTGCAGCATGCTTCTGTCAGGAGAGAAAGCATGCATCTGCAGCATGCTTCTGTCAAGAGAGAAAGCATGCATCTGCAGCATGCTCTTGTCAGGAGATAAAACATGCACCTGCAGCATGCTTCTGTCAGGAGATAAAACATGCATCTGCAGCATACTTCTGTCAGGCGATAAAACATGCATCTGCAGCATGCTTCTGTCAGGAGAGAAAGCATGCACCTGCAGCATGCTTCTGTCAGGAGATAAAACATACATCTGCAGCATGCTTCTGTCAGGAGATAAAACATGCACCTGCAGCATGCTTCTGCTCTTCACAGCATTTCCCCAGCATTTCAGCATCATCAGCTTGTCAAGCACATTGTGCAGTTTTATGCTCTCACCTGCAATGCCAAACATCACTGGGATGAAACAAACCAAAATAATACAGCAAAGCAAAAAGCTGCACTATAAATTCTTAGACAGAGTGGGCACCTGAAATATTTAAGACTTCTTCACAAATATATATTACTTGAAAAGCCAGAGGCCAAAGTCACTGGAAGTTTGAAAATAAGAGCATAAAAGTAGGGGTTTAGAGCCTTTTTCAGTGCAAGGATCAGAGATGTGAGAATACATGGTTCCTTTCCCAAATGATCACTATTTGCTGTGAGCTATGGGCTTTGTAGAACTGGATATTTGTTATGTTTATTATTGTGTTATACATCATGACGTTTAGCTTGGCATGACCTGCAGTGGCTGGAGGAGGGGATTGTGCCATGAACAGTGGTTAGATAACCAAAAAACAATCCTTAATTAAACATAATGCAAACTCTTCCCCTGATTACTTAATCAATTGCTTACTCAGATGGAAAGAACCCCCACCTCCCCTCTGTAATTGCTCCTCCCAGTCTCAATAGCTGTTAAGGTATTGTATTTGGTTTTATTGAGATTGTTAAATAAATGTAATCTGTATGTTTTAAGGATTCATATTTTGACCAAATAAATTATATGTACATAAAGGCCCCTTTGGCTTGACCTGGCAGTAGGGTCTTGGCCAGTAAAGGGTTCAAAGTGCAGTTGCAGAACCTTCTGGAATGTTTGAAGATGCAGTACCTTGGATAACTCCCCTGATTGGTCTCCATGTGTGCAACTTGACTCCTATCCAATCCCATTGAGGGTGTAAACCCGCCCTCTACCCTGTTCATGCCATGATTAGCTCTGCAAGTAGGACATGGATAAACTAGAATGCAAGGAATATGACAGCACAATAAAGTACCTAACCTCAATTAAATCAAAGTCAGGACATATTGATAAGAAATGTGTGAAATATTGCCTGCCGTTAACCACAGAAAGACAATAACCGCAGCGGGAAAGCAAGTCACATTAATTCTAGCAGAATACAATCAACAAACACTCCCATACTAAATCTTATTTCAGAAAACAAGACATCCAGCCAGTCTTAGATAAAGTTTCACAAGTAAAGTTGCTCGAACAAAAAAAAAAAATTAATTCCACCGAAAATAAAAGATTCTTTCCGTGTTTAATTACGAAGCCTTGGATTTCATGGTACGAAAAAGGAAAGGGTTGTTATCAGAGAAATGAGAATAGAAGAAGCAATCCTATTCTCATTCATAGAATACAAGAAGGGAAATTACAGTGTCTATAATGCATGAAAATCAGCCCCTCAACCGATTTAGCTTCAACTTGGAATTTCAATGAATGTATTGCAGACAATGTTGCGAGAAGGGGATTGAGCTTTTACATTGTGAAGGAGTAATTAAAACAAGTAAAAACCTTTGTGATTCATAATTCATTTCTATAAATAGGCAATAAATTATGAAAATATGCGTTTTTTGAACTGTGCAGAAACATTTGAACAAGTAACTTGAACATTGAACAATGGAGTCTTTTAGTAGCATATTGTTACATTCATTTTATAATGCACATTTTATAATTTAATGCCCTTATTCATAAACAAAATATGTGGCGTTATTTTTCTTATCCAAGTTTCCAGAGGTATGATACTACTGCCTTACTAACAGAATTTATAACTGAAGCTTTTGAGAAACCTTGAAATAATATAACAATTATACATTGAAACACCATTGCAAAAACATAGATCAAATATATGAATGATTGATCTTGCACTATTGGAAGGAGCCATTTCCAAAAACTGTGGGCAACAATAGTTAAAATTGTTGAATTACATATTGCATAACCTAAAACAGAACATTAAAGGGTGTCTTAAAACATAAAATTTCAGGGTGGTGAGCCTCTGAGTTTTTTTATTATTTTTTTTGCTTTTGGCCATTTGACACTTTCCAAGAAAAAAAAGATCTCAGCTAGAACGATACATGCTCTGTGAAATTTAACATCCAAGCCGCTTGAAGACCAAACATTTTCTATAACAGAATAACCTAGAAACACGCCTTCCCAGGGACGTCACTAGGATTTAGAGACTGGGGGGGCTTAGCCCCTAGCAGTTTATCCAATGTGCGCGCGCCTAGGCAGCGCGCGCCGAAATTTTTTCATCACATCTTTAAAGTGCTTCTTTAATTCATCATTTATTACAGTAGAGAGTATAGCAGAGCATCTATCAGTGCCTGTTTTCTGTCTCACCCTCTTTTCTTTACCTGCCTCCTAAGACCTCCTGCTTCCCTCTCCTGAGTCTTCAGGATGTCCTCCTTTTTAAAAATATAAATAAGCTAAACAAATTTGGTATGATTTAAGTCTACATATTGGGGTGAGTTCAAGGAAAATAGGTTAGAAAATGTATCCATCAATGCAAATGAAAATATATATAGGCTAGTTACATAAACTCACTCTTTCCAAATAAAGTTTAGGCCTATTTCTGCCTGCCACTGATATTTCTCTATTGTGTCTGAAGACAGTCTATACATTGAACAGAGGATAATGGTGTGGCGCATCCCTTAATTAGTTTAGTCACTGGTACTTAGTTCAAGCCCTAATGAAATTTGACAACACAGAACAAATGTAGTCTGAATGTTTCTCAAATATTTATTCTGCCAAATAAGACAGTATGTGAAAAAAGTGGCAACAAAAAAAACAACAACAAAAAAGACACGAAGGCAGCAATAAACAAAACTATCCATTCAACTGGATCAACTATCCATTCTTATCCCTATGTTTCCACTCAATGTCACTATGTAACTATGTATGTATTTCAATGGCTCACAGCTTAATGTCTACTTTGTGGGTGGAAGCGTCAAAGTATACCTTCTGTTTTTAAGGGTGGCAAAACGATCAATTACTCTGTCACGGCTAAGCTTCACTGCTATGTCATTTTCAATTGACATGACTGCAAGGTTGTGAAGCCTACTCTGATTCATTGTTTGACGCAGCCAGGAGTGCAGCCGACGCAGTACACTAAAGGACCTTTCACAAGAGCAGCTGCTTACAGGCACTGTTAGGGCAACTTGGATTATTTCCCTCAGAGATGGAAACATGTCTGGGTGTAGGAGGTTGTGCACAGCTAGCATATCTTGGGCCGCACATCCAGCTTCTGTTTTGCGAGCAAGATAATTTTTGGCTACAAGGACCTCCTCTGTTTTCAGATCTATGCTGTAGTGCCTGGCAAGTTCATCCAAGTGGGATACATTCAAGAAGTTCTCAGACTTAGGGCTGCATGCCTGGATGCCTTTTAGGAGATCTGCATCTACACTAGAAAAGTGTAGTGTAAGCTCACTAACCATCCTGTCCACACAAGGGAAAAGCAACTCCGTTTTTAAGGTCTGTGAGCTGCCCAACTCAGTGCGTGAACCCAAGGTTGTCTCAAACACAAAATCCTCCATTCTTTTCTGCTTATGCCTTTTGTTCACTTGTGGTTCTGGGACACTATGTGTTAGGCAGAGAGCCTTAGTTCTTTCATATACTTCTATGGCAAATGCATCTGTGCGTTTACCCTTCAGAGTGTCGCAGACAGCATCTTTGCCAATTAAAGCTTCTGCCAGGTCTAAAGTCTCCTTCTGAAGGGCCTTGTGGAATGATTCAGTTATAGACAGAAGTGACTGAAACATCAGTAGGGCATAGATCATTGAGAACTTCGAGAGCTTTGCTTTAATGCCAATAGCTAAGGGAGATTTAATGGCAGACAGACACTCAAGAATGGCAGGTAATGTTGCAACAACTGCATTGATCGAACGCAGCCGGCATGCCCAACGAGTCTGTGATAGCTGTACAAGCTCAACTGCTGTCAACCCAAGCTTGGACTGAGTGTCTTTAAACATGTGGTGGTTCACCAGGGAGGTGGAAAAAAAAGAATACACACTCTCCAGAAAGTCAAAAAACTCTACAGCCTCTGAAACAGCCCTACAAGTGTGGCACAGCACTAAATTTAGTTAATGAGCGTAGCAGTGGACATAGATGGCTTCAGGGTGGAGTCTCCTAAAATGTGCTTGTACACCTCCCGTGGGCCCACTCATGACTGCAGCACCATCATATGTTTGTGCTACACACTTGAGGTCAGCAAGACCATTTTTCTCGAGCTGCTCCTGCAGCTTGTTTGTAATGGACTTGGCATCAAACTTCATAATCTCTGAAAGTGATAAAAAACGTTCCTTCACTGCCCCCTCACACACATACCTAACACAAACAGACAGTTGCTCTGTCCGCACATCCCTTGCTTCATCTGCCATTATGGCATAGATTTTGGAATTCTTCATCTCAGCTATTATCACACTGGTCACTTCCTGAGAACAGCACTCTATAATCTCATTTTGAGATGTTGGTGAAGTATAAGTGGCATTGGAAGGAGGGTTATGTTTCTGGAGAAATGGATCAAACTCCTTCAAAAGGTCCATACAAGCAAGAAAGTTGCCCTTGTTAATGCTCTCCTCACTTTCATCATTGCCACGAAAAGGGAGTCCCTGACTACCTAACATAGAGGTGACTGCCACAATTCGCTTTAGATAGTCTCTCCTATCTGATATCTCCCGGGCATTACCAGTCAGCATCATCTGAGCGACATCTCCTACTTGGCTGGTTAACTTGTAGTTTTGCCATGCAATAATACTTTCTTTATGTGACTGTGCCATTTCATGCTTACTGAAGATGGACAGTGCGTTCTTCCAGTTATGGCAACCACTACTGCCCAAAGCATCATGTTTGATGTTTTTACCAAACAATCTACATGGAAAGCAGAAAGCTGCATTCAGGTTGACGGAGTACTCCAACCATGTATGCTTCACAAACCAGCTGCTGTGAAATGCCCTCTTCTGTGTACCAAAGCTGTCATGTGGGTAGCTTTTCAGCTTTACTTGTTTGGGCCCTGTGTCTTTATGACCTAAATCATGCACACTACACAGAGGAGTTGCTTCTGCTGCTTGGTCATTTTCCTGCTCTCTGCTTGTTTGCTCTCCTTCTGGCTCTCCTTCTTGGTCTCCCTCTCCCTCCAGATCTATTTGCTCCACCTCCTCTGACTCTGGATTCGCTTGCTCTCTCTGACTCAAACTGCTTGCCTGATGACCCTTTTCCTCCTCAGTCCTTTCCTCCTCTCCTTCTGCCTCATCCTTTGAGAAGTTCAAAAACATACATTTACTTATTGAAACCCTGAAGTAAATAACTTTAATAACTTCCAAGATGGGTCACATCAGGTTGGGGGAGGGGGTTAATACTATCACTCAAATAAATGCACTAATCTAGGGGCAATGTGCAGATGCCTACAACATGTAGCCTGTGACAACATGTAGCCTATGACTCCATTATACGTTTGTGTGTAGGCCTATGCTGTATTAAATGTAGCCTATATTTAAAGGCAACATCCATAATATTCATCCAAATTATGTCTATTTAATTTATAAGGCTGCAGCCAGCTAGTTAGAGGGGAATTCCTGTGTAAAATGGAATGCTTAGCATGGACTCTTTACAGGACTAGGAACTGGGCAGCAGGTGGTGTCCACTATACAAATAACAAACCCACTACTATTAATAATAAATCTCTCACTATGCATTCACTTTCACAAAACTACAACACATCTCACTCACATGTATTTATCATCATCTCTTACTAAACGTATAAAACGTCCTTATTAATCCCCTATTGTAATTTCACCCCTTATCAATCCTTGACCTTTCTTAAAAAAAAAACATCATTATTCCCTCCCGGACACATTTCATGACACAGGAGGAAGGGGGAGACTCAAACACGCGCGCACACACACACAAACACCTTGGCGAAAGAGGAGACACAGAGGAACACTAGTGACAAGTCTCGGCGCGCAACACAAGAATCAGTCCTTTTTAATAAACTATCTTTACACTTACGAAGTTATCAATGCCTCTATTTATATGTAAGGGCCCTCATTGTACTACCAAAGAAGCGTCGGGCTACTAGGAGACTTGTTAAATGGATTTCTATTTAAGCCGACAGCAGCACTACTGACAGCTTTTTGGAAACATCGGCCAGAACTTTCGAACTCGTTACCATGCTAAGCATAAGCAAAACACATTTTACACCGGATTTCCCCATTACATTAGCCATAATTAATGAAATAATAAAGTAGTTTTGGCTGGTCGTTAGTTCATGGACACAAGAAGACCACTTGTTGGAAGAACGTAAAAAAACTCGACCTGTATGCCTAGTAGATCTTGACTGACTTCGCAGGCTCCGTCAGCATCAGCTGCTCTGCCACTCACCGTGCTCTGCTTCTCCCTCACACTCGTCAGGTACTTTCGTATATCCATCTGTAAATCCTCTTCTTCTTTGGGGTTTAACGTCTTCTTCTTCTTTGGGGTTTAACGCTGTAAATCCTCTTTTGTCAATTTCTCTCTTATTTCTTACGCCGAGTGCCAAGTTGCCAACCCGACCCTTCAGAAAATGTAACGTTAACGTGACCCCTCACCCCTAGCCCCTCCCGCCAGCGCTCTCGGAAACAATATCCAAATTAAAGTATTAGTATTAGTATTTATTTCAACTCATAGTCTGGTTTATTATGTTAAGTGCAGGCATGTTACGATTTCCTTAACCAAAAAAAACGAAAATACAATATTTTTGTAGGGGGGGCTTAGCCCCCCCAAAATAGGCCTAACGACGTCCCTGCGCCTTCCTTTTATGTTTCTAGGTTATTCAGACAGACAGAGCAAAGCAAGTAACAGATAGGACCACAGCTGAGAAAGGGCCATTGAGTGGGGAGGAATTATGGCTCCCCCACGGACTGCGCCACCCGCCTTGCACAACCTTTCTAGTTTATTCCTGAATTTCAGAGTCCGTAAAACATTGGGAACACTAAAACAAAAGTAAATGCTTTGTTATTCAAAGGTATGGACAAAACGCTCCGTGAGTCAGACGGAAAAGGGCCTGAGAGAGCCTGAGGTGTTGAGCGGCCGATTTTTAATATGATCTGTAAACACCCTGTGCTAGTCTGAATGGGGGTTTTATGTTTATAGGTATATATTCAGTGCAAACGATTGATCAAACAGCCAGGCAGTATCATTTTCAGTGTTTGGTAATAAAATCTGCCACTGTGTTTACTCTGGGAAGAGTCCGTAATTCCAGGAAGTCCATCACAAAAACCCGATAAAATGAAACGTGCCAAAAATACATAAAAAGGTTTTCCAAAGTGTACCTCATATAAATACTCATTCCAGATATGATGGGATTTCTTTCTGAAACACCAGATATCTAGCCATTATAACCAAATCGCTATTTGAGGTGACCTCATTGATGGGCGATTGTTAAAAACTAGGCCTATCTCCCATGTTTTGTAGAAGATGGGAAGTAGAACTGACAGGGCAGCTGTCACATAAATGTAGATGAGAAAGATGACTGTAACTGATGATGTAACACTTGCATCATCTCCCACAAGCTGGTTCTCTCCAGAGAAACAAGGGAGCCTTACCTTCAATTTCTGCGGTGATTTTAGCTGTTATCTCTGGAACGCACAGCAAATATTCAAGTGGAACATTCTTCACTTGTTTATAATTGTTATCATAATCTGTTGTTTCAAGAGCTCTATCTTCAGTCAGTAACACTCGTGTCACATGCAGATGTTTTTTTGTTTCTGTCATTGCGCTACGCCCTCTTCCTGTGAAAAACGCCACAACCAGGTGTCGGAAAATTGTTTCCTTTAATGTCATTCGAAAATTGTGTCCTTTGATGTAATTTTGACAGACGAGGATGTGCAGACGAGGATGTGCAGACGAGGATGAGGGGACTTTTGTTCAGCAGGATTATCTTTAGTGATCAGAAGGAAATATGGGTGCAGTAGAAGAGGGGCACTTTTGTTTCCTGCAAGTTTAGTACCATCAGCTTTAAAGCATTTGTGGATAAATTAAAAATCGCAAAGGCGGGTGGATTAAATCAGACATTAAGATTAAGCATTGTTGTGACAAATTGAATTGCATCGTAACTGAGAGTAAATGATTATGTGGGTGCGCCGAGAGGAGTAAACCTTTTCAGACAATGCTTCAGTGCATACCAATATTCTTCACCCCTCTCCTGCTTTCCTCCATTTCCTCACTACCACTCGTCTCCTACCCGAAAGTATGTGGAGGAAAGGAGGGGAGGAGACAAGTGGAGGTAAGGAGAGAACGAGGCACCGAGAATAAAATTGGGACAGCTAATCTGCTTCTCCGTCATTAAAATCGCAGTCGACTATTGATGAAGTTGCCGTATCATAACTTTGACTGACACTGAACCCACAAGTAGTCCCATCGCCAATAACAGAACTTATACATGGTCAGCCCATTTAAAGCTGTTTTCAAGTACATATATATTTTAAGTTTCAAGTACAGTTGCATGTACAGTATAAACATGTACCTGACATTGCGGTTTGCATCAAGATACTATTAATATGTAATCAGCAACATTACATCACAGTAAAAATCTTGTAGTATACGCAAAAAATACAATTTACTGTAATTCCAGAAACCCGATGTGTCTGATGTCTAAACATACAGAGCACTGAACATACAGAGCACTAGGTCACCACATATAGGCAACTGTAGCTATACTGTGACGGCCTACATTCTATTACCAGTTCATTAATCTCACGTAGGCTAATTCAGAAACATTTCTGTAGATTAGTGAAACAAATTTGTCGCTTCATATTATTATATTATAGTTATTGTTTCCAAATGTTCATATTATGGCAGTGTTCACACTAAAAAACAAATATTTCCCATTGGAACATCCTTTGGAAACGATTGGTTGAATAAATGAATTAATGCATATTCACATAGCCTACTGAAATAATGGCAGCTGCCTTGTTTATATATGTTTAGAGTCATGTTAATTTAAGCAACATTCATGTACAAGCAAATAACTAAACCTGCTTCCCTGTCTTAAATTGCCGAATGTGTCTCTAGGATATGACCCACAAATAAGAACTGCCATTTTGTTATTCATTGTAAGGCAATCTAGCCTTCGGGTAGGATGCTATGTCCTATGTATGATAATGACATACTGAAGCACACACAATTTAAGCTAAAGATTTTACATTGGGGAATCATTATCTTGGGGAAATTCATATAAGGCATAGCTACGCATCATCATTGTTTCCATCTCATCTTTGTGGGCATGAACACAATGATGTCACCCAGAAATGTGAAAATTCTTCAGCAGTAGGATACTGCTTTGCTCATCTCTAATATTGGGACAGGAAAAAAAGGGAGGACACAAAGATCGGTTTCCAGGGCATGGAAGAGACAAGGTGGTAGTGGAGGAAAGGAGGATGCATTTTTCACCCCACTAGTGCTTTATATTTTGGGCCGCCAGTTTATCGCAACCCTGTAGGCACTCAAACGGCACAATGAAGTGACAAATTATGCAATTGAGTAGCTAATTGAGATGCTTTTAAAAACAATTAGTTAACCTAATACATGAATCAAAGAAGGTAAAGTTAACAAGGATGGAACTTCAACTGAAAAAAGTAACATTTGAGCAAACGAGTGCAGCAGTATCCACCTTGTACATTGCACACAGAGCAAATTTCATTTAAAAAGATGGCGGCAGAATGACATTCAGGATTTAACAGATGCATTCTTGAAATTGAATATTCCACTTGAAATAGTGGACAATCCCAAATGATGTGCATTTTTAAACAAGCATGTAATAAACGACGGGGCAATTCCATCAGCTAAACAGCTTGGACAGAAGTATGTGCCGCAGGACGCTGTTTTGCATAACATCAAAATGAACAAACTGGTTGAAACAACTGACAGCATATCTGTGGTCACGGATACATCTGCTGGGAAAGCAGTGTTAAGGACTGTGATACCACACTCCTGCTTTTATTGGTTTATTGCGCCATTTCATTTTGTCAGGGCCATCTATACAATCCAACAATATTAAAAGACATTTGCAGTGATAGGGTCACTATAATACCTATATACAATGGGGGAAATAAGTATTGGACACGTCAACAATTTTATTATCAGCTAAATCTTGTCTCACCCCCCAATTCCCATAGAGATCCATTCAAATGCAGAGCTGTTATAGTATCGCTTGTAAGAGTACCAGCAAATAAGATATCAAGAGCCTTTTGATGTTGTTGGGTCACAGACATCATAAAGTCATGGCATGCAAAGGATATGCAACCAAATATAAAAAATATGGCTTTTCTACCACATTTAATTTAGCGTGTTCAATACCTTTTTCCTGTGTCATTTCACTTTATTGCACATAACTTTTTTTAAGAATTGGAATGTTACAATTCCTTTAGCTGTGTAGTTTTATTGAGTTAATACCAATGTCTGGTCAAAATCTCATGTGAATAGCTACATTGGAAATATGTTTGATAATAAAATTGTTGACGTGTCCAATACTTATTTCCCCCATTGTATATAGGTATTATAGTGACCCTATCACTGCAAATGTCTTTTAATATTGTTGGATTGTATAGATGGCCCTGACAAAATGAAATGGGTTTTTAACCAACAAACTGATTTTCTTAAACAATGCAACTGCAAAAAATAGTTTATTTTAATGGGTGATTTTTACTTTATGTCAGTATTTGAGTCTGTCATGTGTTGTTATGTTTCGGTCATGTTCGGTTTTATTCGTTTGTTTTTGTTTTCATTCTCCATCTCCTATCTATGTGCTTGTGTTTTCATTTCCCCCACTGTCAGCCCTGCCTTTCGTCTCAGTTCCTGATTACCAATGTGTTTCACCTGTCCCGCTGTTCACCTGTTTCTCGTTTGCTTGTTAGTTTTGTGTATTTAAGTTCCACTCTGTCTTGTGTTCAGTGCGAGTTCGTCAAAGTTGAATGTCACCATTGAATGTCCTCTCTGTTTTGCTACAAGCCTTTTCTGACCCCTGCTTTGCTAGTTTCCACGTGTGCCTGTTTTTGGTTTCCCCGACTTTTGGATTGTGTTTTTGTACATTTGCTGTGCCTGTCTGGTTTTGACCCTTGCCTGTTCCTGACTACGATTCTGCCTTTTTGCCACTAATAAACTTTGGTTTATTTTTCAAGTACGGTCTGCGCTTGAATCCTTTCCGCACCCCTGACAGTACGAACTCGCCAGGATGGATTCAGCGGACAGCAGCAAGTTCAGGACCGTCTTAGACCGGCAAGGAGTGCTGTTGGAGCGTCACTAATCTCAGCTGGAATTTGTAAGCAAGACCCTCAAAACATTCACCACGAGTATGAATAACCTGTCAACTCAGTTTCAGCAGATCCAGCTCGGGCAAAAGGCCACTCCACTCACCTCGGCGAGGGCTCCCCAAGGCTCCGCATCAGCTCCGGGAAGGGAACCCCGCCTACCACCTCCTGAACCCTATGCTGGAAAGCCTGGTACCTGCCGCTCATTCCTGTCTCAGTGCTCGAGCTCCAACCTTGCTCTTTCCCCACAGACCGTGCCAGAATTTTTTACATCTTCAGCCATCTCACCGGGAGAACCCGGGAGTGGGGAACTGCGGTGTGGGATGCCCGCTCTCAAGTCTGCTCCTCCTCCCCACCTTCGTGGAGGAGATGAAGCGGGTGTTCGACCGATCTCGGCAGGGTAAGAACACCGTTTCTGACTATGACATTGACTTCCGCACCCTGGCCACCACCACCGGCTGGAACCATGAGGCCCAGTACCATGCCATTCTCCATAGTCTGGCAGACGATGTCAAGGATGAGCTCGTTACCTGGGAGTTTCCGGCCAGCTTTGATGCACTGGTGGAGATGGTCATTCGGATTGACCGACGTTTGGTCACATGCTGCAGAGGGAGGTCGGTGAGGGGCCACTCCCTCTGAGGAGAAGCAGAGACCTCATCCGAGTCGTTCCTGGCACCCGTCCTGAAACCAGCGCCCCAGCCCAGCGCATCCTGGATGCCTCACCTCCCATGACCAGGCGACCTGGAGTCGCTAATTGCCCTGGGTGGAGTATTCGATCAACTCCCTACCATCCTCCTCCACTGGCTTGTCTCCATTCCAGTGCTGCTTGGGATACCAACCACCATTGTTCCCCACCCAGGAGGAGGAGATGGGAGTACCCTCGGCAGCTGTGTTTGTCCGGCATTGCCGCAGGACCTGGAGGAACACCCGCTCTGCTCTGCTGCGCGCCTCCCGCAGAATCAAGTTGGTGGATGACCGTCATCGATCCCAAGCCCCACAGTACCTCTAAGGACAGCGGGTCTGGCTGTCCACCCGTCACCTCCGCTTCAGAGTTGAATCCCGCAAGCTGAGTTGAATCCCGCAATTCCGGATCCCTCACTCATTACTGACTTTCACAAACAGCATCCGGAGATGCCTGTGCTTCACGGAACATATTAGGAGCATGATTGCAGAGCAAGATTTTTTTCTTTCAATAAAACTCCTGCCTGAACAATATAAAACTAAATGGGGCAGTTGGTATGCAGCTGCAGAGTACCGTTCAAGTACCGTTCCGTTTTTAATCCAGATTTGTGGAAATGGAGATGGACTTAACCCTATGCACGGTGGCCCCCTAGTGGTAGTCGGATCCATCCAAATTACAGTAGTCATGTTTCTCTGAAATTATAAACTACAGCTTTAAGAAAATCGAGAAACTTCCAACACAGTGTTGATCAGAAGGGTCACGGGCTTGTGAAAACGCCTTCCTTTCTCAAGTTGCACTGCAGGGCAATAAAACAGCATGATGCTAATAGCCCAAACCATGTTTACAGTTTTCATCTTGCCATAGTTACAGACAATAAAATGCACCCTTTATACACGTTAAGAAAATCATGTCCCGATATAAGGACAATAATATATTTTTAAAAACGTTACAAATAAGCATTCTGTGTTTTTTCCTTGCTTACTGTAGTACTTTCGGTTTAGCAGACCCACAGCACAAACAAAACAGTAAACCACCAATGTGTCAAAACATTCACTGAAGTTGGAGAGAAACTCGCAACATATTACAACCCTGATAAACTCAAAAATAAGCCATATTTCTGTCAACCAGCTCACAGATTTCTTAAGGCGGTCAGGATTTTTGATCCCAAGAAAGTGTGCAGACTCGACATGACAACCCTCCCACTAGACTCAATTCCAGGTTTCGATGAGAACTTTAGATCAGAGCTGGACACATACCAATTATTAGCACAAAACCGCACTGCATTGTCACTGAAAAATTCTGGGATACAGCTGAAGAAATATTTCCAAACCTCACACGAAAGGCAAAACAATACTTGTCTAACTTGTAACCAACTCTGTCGATGCAGAAAGATGCGTCAAGTTTTCACCAAGCTTTTTCAATCAATGACAGAAGAAAGAACTGACCAAGTTCAAATTTTATCACAGAGTTTAGAACCTTGAATTTTCATTTGAACTTTATACATGACATTCACCACTTTTATTTAGTTTGTTTTTACAGGCTTAATGGGCACAGGCCCGGGGGCTCAAAGGGGTCAGTGGGCCCCTTAGCCAGAGCCTCTATGTAAATGCATTGTTCCGACATCATGAATGAGCCTTTCAACTCCTCAGGGAGAAATACTAAAAGCAGGTGCAAAATAAAGACTCATGTGGAAACTGAAAAAATGTGCCAATTATCAAGCTGTGGTGCAGGAATAGGCCCCATGATATGTTTTCTTCCTAACTGTTCTGAATAGGGCCCCCCAAATATATAACACAGGCCTACAGATCAGTCTGCAACTGCGTGGTCACTAATTGTTGATTACTGTGGGTCAGTGCAGGTAATTTGAGGTGTTGAGAGTGCTGCACATTTTTCACTTTCAAATATTATGCATGCTGGATAGCCTAAATTGTGTTCTAGTGATGTGTGACTGGACTCATGTTCCTTTAAATATGTTTTAATGGCAAACTGCAACAAGTCAAATTCCTTGACATGAGGAATATTAAATATTCTGATTTTGAAAAGCTTATAGGGACCCTCCTCTTGCAAAAATTAGGTCATTTGAAATGGGCCCTAAAATATTGACTGAATAATATTATTATGCCTGCTCTCAATGACAGACAAAATGAAAACATAGCCCAGTCGGAAATTCTAAACATTTCTTCGTACAACCGTTACGCCACAATTTATACCTCCATCGGGGTAAGTGTTAATATATAGCAGCTAGTAAATTCAATGTAAAAACTAATTTGTGTGGTACAACCCATTTTGATTTAGTAATGTGCAAACCTTAATTTAGTAAACACTTACGTTATAACTAGCCTATGTTTGATCTTACATATAACTGGTGAAATGGGCCCCTGGGCTGCAGAAATGGGGAGACAACTGGCCGTTTTTTGATCCTAGTCTGTCACTGGGTTCTATGAATTCTGGATTACTATGGCTGTTATGCTGTTGGCTTTAATAGTATAGTGCATGCGCTGTAAATCCTGTTAGGATACTGGTAAATGTATTCCCTTGTGCATGAGAGGTGTCTGTGCCCAGGGGTCTGTTGTCTCATAATCTGTGTATGCATGTTAAGATTGCTGTTCAATCATAATCCGTGTTTATTTAGTGTTCATTATTAATAGCACTTTTTCAACGTAAATGATTGGGGCGATGAAATTGGGATAATTGTTTGACACGTCACATGTGGCTTGACAGAAAAGTGCTCTCGGCCTCTTGCTGGTAGAGGACTGAAGAAAACAAGTCGAGACAAACTGGTGACCCTATTTATATTGGCGTTTCTGCAGCCGTGATGTGTGTACTTGCATGCTGCGACCTACATTTGGCATCAGTGAGAGCTTTTAGTCAAACATATTCTGGTCAGAGGTCACACAGTTCTGCCTTCTATATTGACTATCATGTTATGTTCAATAAATCTTATGAGCTAGGAATAATTGTTGGCTACCATAAAGGTCATATTATTCATGGAAATTATGAAAAGGGTGAACCTATAAAAGGTTACTTTGCAATAATAACTAATATTATTAAAACAGTTTATTTTCCAAAAATACCAAATGTTTTCCGCTAAACTGAATGTTCTGGAAAAAACTAAAACTGGGGGAAAGGGTTGTGAAATTGACAAAAAGATCAATTTTATTTTAATACAGAAAAGTTCTAAAGAGCACAATATTTTTCTTGCTTTACCCTTTTAACTTGACCTAATAATGTAGAACATAAATCTTTAAATAATTTGAATTGCTGTAACCCAAGCATGAAACATTTACTGAATTCGAAAAACAGAAGCTGCTTATGGGCAAAAATGATGAACATGATAAAAATGTAATTAGTTCCAGGGCTACAATATACAATTTTACTGTCCATCTAAAGCTCCTTAAGAGGTTCAATTTTAAATGTAAACTATATTTTTTATCACAATATTGATTGGATGGGCAGGCTCTTGCACCTAAACACCTAAATCCGAAACACTACACAGTAAGTTACATTTTTAGTCGATTTCTGTAATCCAGCCAGTCATTTATAGTTCACTCTGACCTAGACTCATTTTAATGGTCCAACACTTTGGGCTTCTGTGCCGTTAGGAAGCATAATCAGGCCACAGTACACTGTAAAAAACATGGGTTATATAATACATTTTATTCTGAAACAACATTTTGTTTTGTTCAGTCCAAGGACCACACCATCATGTTTTAGTTGTATTATATTCAAGTCGTGTGCATATGGCACATCTGCTATATCTATACTTACATATATTACATAGATATTACAGGGCAGTGGACACTGTTATGGCCGGTGGAATATAGGGACCCAGTAGCAGGCAGAGTACAAAAAACCGAAGTTTAATGTCAGGAAAAGGTACAAAATCTAAATCCAAAGGAAAGTCAAAAAACAGGCAAAGGTCAAAAACGGGAAGGCACGGCAGAGGTACAAAATCACAATCCAGGAAACAGGGTCACGAGAACACGGGCAGAAGTAAAAAAAACAGGGACACAAAACTAACAAACTCGACACAAAGAAAACTCGGGGAAAAACAGATACTAAAAATCGAACTAACACACAAAACAAAGACTCGGAAAACACAAATACTGGGAACACTCGAAAAAGATTGGCAGAAAGACAAACGCTATTAAGTATGAGGAACTAGGATGACTGGGTTAAATACACAAGAAAGTGGGAGGGGTTACAAACAACGTAAGGTGAACACATTAGGAGACAATAACTCGATAACAAGGAAATCACGAAAACATGGAAGGGACTCGGAAACAAGCATTACAAACAACGGGCTCAAGTCGGAGCGGAACGTGACTAGAATTAAGGAGGCGTGGTCTCAAAGGAGACACAGCAGAAATGAGTTAAACAGTATCGCAAGGACAGCTCAGTATCGCAGATAGAAAAGATACAGTGAGGAAGCTTGTTAATTGTTAGTTCTAACTAAATATAGACAATTAGTATGTTAGTTAACATTTAAGTTAATGGTTTTAGTAATGTGCATCTAAATAATAAACACCCGAGTGATTGTTAGCACGAGTTAGTAATATCAACAATATAAACACAGGAAACGTAAAGCAGGAAGTAAACAAAAAACGAAACTTCGGAAATACAGCGTGAACCCTCGGAAAATCCCAAAGTCACCCAAACAGTGCATACGCGAGACTGGGTAAACAAACACACAAATGTGACTTGGACAACCCACGAACAGAGGGGAATGTACTGATGAAATGAAAAGTAATAATAATGAGAATAAAAATACAAATCAGACAGAACTCACTCAGAACATAACACACTGGCACTATTTTCAGTGTTATTTTTGATCAGAACTATTTCCTATGATGCATGAGGCAAGGATTAAAGTTTGGAACAATATTCAACATGGATATTCATGTATGTAATTGTCAATAAATGCTATAAAATTAATTTGCCCTGGGATGTTCACATGTTCAGCCCTGGGAAACATAACATTGCTGTACAAGCTGCTTTTTGCTTTAGACCACAAACCTGCCAATGACCCTGTACCAGCCATTGTAAACAACCACTGGCTTTTGTAAGTATATAAAATATCCTTCTACAAAACCCGACCGTGCCAATAAAAGACATACACTAAAATTGAAATAAAATTTAAAAAACCCAGAAAGTGAACTTTTTTTTTTCAACTTGTGAATCTATGGAGAGCTGCTGTGGTGTGAATCACACATCACCGTTACTGATTCTGTCAGGAACGGGACGGGTGGCTGGGAAAAGTCCCCAGATGAAGCTGGGCCACAGCGGGTTTGTGCGCTCTAGATGACACTCACGGGCAGCCTCGTTCTGCCATCAAACAGCCTCCACATTTGGGTATGACAACCCATGGTCGTAACATTGCGCGTGCGTCTGCTGGTATTTGGCGACTGTGAGCTGGAAGCTCACGCAACAAGAGATTTGAAAGAAACGGCAGTTATTTTAATAAGACCTTAATTAGTTATACCATAATAAGGTAGCTTAGCAATCAAGGGACGACAGCAAATCTGGACAAAGCTGCATCCAAGTCAGGGGTGTTCAAAAAAGGCCGATCCGTATCAGGGTTTTGTGCCAACAGCAGAAATACCGGTCTTGGAGGCACATAAACAGCGAGACACAGGAGAAGAGCTTGAATAGCAAGAGGTGTTTGCGTAAGATATGCCACACTTCTGCAAAGTACCCTCTGAGAATCAAAAGAAATGAAAGCCACCAGAAATGAAAGCCACCACCTCTCTGGCGTGCTGAGGCTAAGAATCTCATGAAATCCGATCATACCAGACAAAAAAGAAAAAATATTTACCTCTTTTAAAATTGTATTTGAAATGTGTTATTACACCTGCGCGATTGTAATGGGTTGAGCTTCCACCAGTAAGTTTGGCCACGCCCCGTAATCACCGAGAGTGAGAACAGGTGACACTTGCATAATCACCGTGAGTGAGAACAGGTGATACTTGTATACTTCCTAGTCTAACAGATCATTTAAAAGGAGTAGTGTGCAGGTAGTGACAGACTCGACCCGCTTTGTCTCGACCCCGTTGTGTGGAGAGTGTTTGTAGTAGGACTGGAGGTAGCGTGAGCCCTTTCCCGGGCATTCGTACAGCTGTACATGAAGAATGGTTTGGTCACCGTTACGCGTAGCTTCCAGGTATGCCACTCTTCGTGCCTAGTTAGTTTGTTACATCTTTTAAATGTTGAAATGGTACAGGTTCATCTAGTGGGCGCTTTTATTCAAGTAATATACCGAGTAATATCACAACATATGATAGGTAATATTGTATGTTTCTCATAATAGGAATGAGGACTCTGATGATGGTGACGTCCCACATGACCTAATTCTGCTGTAGTTGCACAGGTAATGCAGTATGGCTGCCTGGTTGGTTTTCCTGCAGCCAATTGTTGTAATTAATTTAAGTGGTTAATATTGTGTTCTTTGTCCTATCAGGAGGAGCTCTGTGCCACTGCTGTTTTTGTCTGTTAGTTAGTTTTGGGTTACCTTTTCATTAATTGGTTTAGATTATTTTCTGACACAGAAGATCCTTATTTGTTTCTTTTGACCTTTAATTGTTTCTGTTGTAAACCAACTGTGGCTAACTAATAAGGGGTTCTGATAGGCTAGCGCTGGGTTTCTTGCCAGTAACAGGACAGTTGGGTGGCTATTCCTGCAGGTGGAGGCTTCACTTTGGGGCTTCTAGTGCATGATATCTGCTTGTAGTCTAACCCGTGTGCTTTGCTTGTTTTGCAGTGTGAGTGCAAACTAATGGTGTATTTCTTATCTAGCCTACTGGTGGTGGTGAAGTGCTTACTCCCTCCCCTTCACTCCCCTCCTCCTGTAGACTTCCCTGGCACCCTCCCCCTGTCCTGGTAATGTGCCCAGTGTAGGAATATCTTTTAAATTGAAAATCTATTTTTATAAGTAACGTGGATCCATTTTACCTTGTCTCATCTGTGAACCAATAAAGTTATACTGTTTAAAACTGGAAACCCATGTCTCTGCTCACTCTCTTTACTAAAGAACTTGTGTAGTAATTGGGTAATCTCTGGGTGAAATTCCCAGAGTGGCGTAGTTGGGATCTAGCAGTCTGGGGCTCATACGTGCCCCGGTCACAATCTGGCGTAGTCGGCAGGATTATTAAGCAGAGACGTGTCCTTCCAGTACATTTTGCCACAGTTGGATTTATTATTTTGTTTCATTTTTTCTTTTTATCCAATATATGCAATTTGATGTTTTGACTTGTCTGTAAAGGTAACCATTTTAGTGTTTTGAAAGGGACAAAAACAGCAGTTGGCCATTGGATTCCACTCAAAGAGACACCTCTTCTGGGGAGAATCTGCATTCCTGCTCAGTGACTTCTGTTTCCTACTACCGATCCAGTATACTGACTTTCCACCAGAGACATGGAGGGCGAAGTGCAGGACTTGCGGGACCTGGTAATACAGCTCAGGGCCGACAAGGAACACCTCACGCAGGAGCTTGCTGTGTCACGAGTCCCTACTCCTAACCCTGTCCCTGAACCCTCTGGGTCCTCTGGCCCTCCTGGTGTGGCCCCTGAACGCCTCCTCTATGTGCCCAGAGAGAGTAAGTGTCCCATGTTGGGGGCATTGCAGGCTCAGGTCACCAGGGCCCAGTAGAGGAACAGTTTTTACCTCGAATTGTGAGTTCCTGTCCACATGTCACAGTAGGAATGGGGGGGGTAGAAGTAAAATGCTTATTTGACACCGGGTTCATGGTCTCCACTATTGGAGTCCTTCTTCCGTCAGCATTTTAGCAACTCTCCTCATGCATGCCAGTGGTTAGAACTCACAGCAGCTAATGGACTCAGCATTCCATATGTCGGTTATGTGGACCTTGATGTTTCTGTATTGGGTACAGTCATTTCGAAGAGAGGAATTTTAGTTGTAAAAGACCCCCCGGGGTCCCCTCCTGAAACTGATGTCTCTGGGGTACTAGGCATGAATGTGATCCGGGAATGTTATGCCGAGTTGTTTGGGCAATATGCTTCATCCCTTTTTGATATCCCACTGGTGAAAGAGGCTCCAGAAGTATGGAAGAAAGCTCTACAGGAGTGCCATAAAGCCCGGGTCAGCCCTTCAGGCCGTGCCAGTGGAGTTGCTAGGGGATGCTCCACCAGGCCCAGATAGTGAGTTTACCCACAGGCATCAGCGAGGTCCTCGGGGAGCCCGAGGGGTCGTGTGCTGTGGCCACCATGGGTTCTCGGGCAGGGCAGGTGGGCGGAGTTTCGCACACTATTGAGTCCCTTGACTTAAATAATGTCCCTGGGTCTGGCAATAGGATGTCTGCTATTTCTAGGCTTTGGAATTTCTGTTTTGTTTGTCGTCGGGACGCCGATAGAAAGTGGGGGGTAGATTGTAATGGGTTGAGCTTCCACCAGTAAGTTTGGCCACGCCCCGTAATCACCGAGAGTGAGAACAGGTGACACTTGCATAATCACCGTGAGTGAGAACAGGTGATACTTGTATACTTCCTAGTCTAACAGATCATTTAAAAGGAGTAGTGTGCAGGTAGTGACAGACTCGACCCGCTTTGTCTCGACCCCGTTGTGTGGAGAGTGTTTGTAGTAGGACTGGAGGTAGCGTGAGCCCTTTCCCGGGCATTCGTACAGCTGTACATGAAGAATGGTTTGGTCACCGTTACGCGTAGCTTCCAGGTATGCCACTCTTCGTGCCTAGTTAGTTTGTTACATCTTTTAAATGTTGAAATGGTACAGGTTCATCTAGTGGGCGCTTTTATTCAAGTAATATACCGAGTAATATCACAACATATGATAGGTAATATTGTATGTTTCTCATAATAGGAATGAGGACTCTGATGATGGTGACGTCCCACATGACCTAATTCTGCTGTAGTTGCACAGGTAATGCAGTATGGCTGCCTGGTTGGTTTTCCTGCAGCCAATTGTTGTAATTAATTTAAGTGGTTAATATTGTGTTCTTTGTCCTATCAGGAGGAGCTCTGTGCCACTGCTGTTTTTGTCTGTTAGTTAGTTTTGGGTTACCTTTTCATTAATTGGTTTAGATTATTTTCTGACACAGAAGATCCTTATTTGTTTCTTTTGACCTTTAATTGTTTCTGTTGTAAACCAACTGTGGCTAACTAATAAGGGGTTCTGATAGGCTAGCGCTGGGTTTCTTGCCAGTAACAGGACAGTTGGGTGGCTATATTCCTGCAGGTGGAGGCTTCACTTTGGGGCTTCTAGTGCATGATATCTGCTTGTAGTCTAACCCGTGTGCTTTGCTTGTTTTGCAGTGTGAGTGCAAACTAATGGTGTATTTCTTATCTAGCCTACTGGTGGTGGTGAAGTGCTTACTCCCTCCCCTTCACTCCCCTCCTCCTGTAGACTTCCCTGGCACCCTCCCCCTGTCCTGGTAATGTGCCCAGTGTAGGAATATCTTTTAAATTGAAAATCTATTTTTATAAGTAACGTGGATCCATTTTACCTTGTCTCATCTGTGAACCAATAAAGTTATACTGTTTAAAACTGGAAACCCATGTCTCTGCTCACTCTCTTTACTAAAGAACTTGTGTAGTAATTGGGTAATCTCTGGGTGAAATTCCCAGAGTGGCGTAGTTGGGATCTAGCAGTCTGGGGCTCATACGTGCCCCGGTCACACAAGCAAATCGCTGCGAGCGGGGGTATTGTAATCCCTCGTCCGTGTGTGTGTGTGTTTCTCTGTCTGTAACAAACTTGGCACCTACAGTTCTGATCCGATATGGATGAAACTTCGCACATAGGTTGAGGGCCAATTCTCAAATATTTTTCAAATCGGTCAACTACAAGTATTTAAATTTTATTAATTTGCACCTGTGTCTAATGAATAGACATTTGAGGAATTGACATTACACCTTTTGAATGCAGGAGGGTGCACATGGCAGAGAGCAACACTTGTAGATTTTGTCTAAGGCTTGTCATAGAGCAGGTCGGGAACCTATGGCTCTCGAGCCATACTTGTCTCTTTGCCAGAAATCATATGGCTCCCAAACAAGCAAATTTAACAGGTGCCTTGCAAGGGAGGATTGACAAGAAACAAACACAAATGGAACTGAACCACCCTCGCAACCAATATTGGCTAGGAAGTGCAACCCCATAGCATTGAAACTTGACCGCCCACTTTTTCCGTGTGGAGAATTGCATTGTGGGATTCCATTCTTGCTGGAAGCTTGCATTTTACACCCTTGGCGGAAGAGAGGATAAACGAGTTACTCCCGCCCCTTTCTTAAATTGGAACCGAATTCCACTTGGTGTGACTGCCATACTTCATCCTGGCATTTTGGGGATTCCCTCTTGACGCAAGGGAAGGGAATTACAGAAAAAAAGCATACATTTAAGATCCGAACGCAGCCTGAGTGAGCAAATCTGGTTTTTAATTGGTTGACTTGCATCATGGCCAGGTCAATGTAACATCAGTGTCAGCTAGGATAGCTTTTGCGCCAGCTAGCAAAATAGCAAAAAGAAAGAGCAACAACAAGGATCATAGCCTACATTTCAATATGATTGGACTGATCAGTCGGCTACGCTTTTATCGAGAAATCGGGGGGCCTGTTGCGGCTTATTTGCAGTGAGCGTATTGCAAATTATGGTGCGTTGCACTTTTTTTATGTTGACAAGAGACTGGGCTTATACACAAACTGTAGTCTAAGTGCTACAATTCTACAAGTTCAGCAACGTCTTTTGGGACAAAGCATGCAACGTAGCCTAATTTAACTTGTTTGTTCAGGCCCCCTAGTGGCGTAGACCCTGGGGTCTACATCACAAAAATCCTACTGTACCACGTCAGAAAGCGTGGAATCAAGAAATACTGTATATCATCTACATCAGTGCTAGTTGAGCTATTATCGGGCTAAATATAAAGTTTCTATGTGCCTCCGTATCTCATAAAAGTATCTTGACCACTCTACAGTGTGATCTACATGAGAGATGGGTTGAAGATAGTGGCCATTTAAATATATTTAGGAGTTGGTTACAGTTCTTTTTCACCACCAGAAAATTGTACGCTATCACAGCAACAATAAAACATACACAAGATCCTGAATATTGGTCAATAAAACTGTTATTAACTGTTATCACATAATTTTGTTATTTCCGCTAAAGTCATACCCTTACCTACATTGTTAAACTTTGCACTGAAGAAATGCCTGCTGTGTTTATAACTGTTTGGATGCAGAATCCACAATGGACATGCAAACTATGGCAACTGTGCAAACAGATTTTTTTTTAAAACAGCACAGATTTGATTATAAATCTAATGTAGAGCCAGGAATATGTGTACTGTGAAATCATCAGTGCTGCTTTAATGTTAGGGCTTGTATACCAACCAGTGATTAATGTGGTGGATGTTGAATGTGGACATTGGACTAAGGAAGAAGTTTACGTTAGCATCACATATGCTTTCTTAGCACACTCAATTAGTCAGAGTGATTTGTGTAGGTATACATTTGATTTAGCATCATGTAGCCAGTCATTTAACACAGCTATTGGTATCAATGTTTGTCCTGGGATTCACCCTCACAACCATCTGGTGTTAGTTTACAGTTCAAGTTTGCAAATCACCAGGAGAAAATATGTTCTTACTGGAAAAGTGGTCAGCATCTTTAAAATGAAAAAGTGTTTAAATTAAAAAATAATTTAACTTTATTGCTGTTTCGGTTTCTTTTTTGACCATTAGTTTGTAGGAACTAATTTACTGCTTCTGTACCCTCAGTATAATTTGTTCCAGATCTTCCCTTGGCACTTTAGAGAAATAATGAAATCCACTTCACCTATAAATGTAGATTGCTTTTCCACCAGAAACACATTTAATACAAATGCCCAATATTCCCCCCTTTCTTATAATTCCAGACTTTCACCACATTCTTCATTTAACCCTCTCGTCACTGTGTGTGATATGAGAGCTAAAGTCATGGTAACTCATGTACTATCTGATATCTTGGCGGATGCAGCTTTCATAAAGCATTAGCTTCAGCAATGGTGTTCTGTGCTTGCCAGTGGCTCGATCTCAATTTCCCGCCCTCACACCCTCACAGACTTTGAGGCGCGTTCTGCTGAGGGAATTACCCACGGTTCATAGCGTTTGTGATGACAAAAAAACAGAAACGCAGCTGGAAGCGTCTCAGAACTTGAAAACAAATGACACACACGGCGGGTAGAGTTCCTTCAACGGGTACAAACCTAAAATTAAAAGTCCTAAAGCGGCGATTGTCATAAACATCTTGCATGTGAGACAGGTGTCGTCAAGGCAAGATATAACGTAGCAAATTGCTGTCCCATTGCTCCTATTTGTACCATTTTGAACCAGGCGCGCATGTGATGTCAACCAAAGACTGGGGGCTCAGGGCGGACATTGCGATTGGGCCAGTGAGTTTAACTCTCTGTGCTTAGCCTGGAGAAAGCTGGGGAGCTTCAGTAGCAAGTGGCCATATTGATCAGCCATATTCATTGTATCAGCTGAGTAGAGGCAGGTCTACAGGTGAACCGGGAAGTGAAGAGGCTGTTTCTGTAAAGAGGGCAATCCTGCTTGCATGTGCAGGTACCATAAACATTCAGTTATTAAACGGCTCAGAAATCAGCAGGTATAAACACCGCCAAAACCGATGAAGCAAAGTATTCGAGAAAAGTGGTATAAATGTTTAAAAGATAAGGGGAAAAAAACAGCTTTCTGCTGCATAGTGATAACTTCTCGGTATAATCAAGATTTTTGATTGCATTGGATGAGCTAAAGCTCACTTGGAAAGGGAACATGTGTATTTCATCTTGTTAAAGGACTGATCGGTTTATGCAGCGTGTTGCTGTTGAAATTGAGAAATGTTCACTCCCTGCTGTCTGCCTGACATGCAAGCTTAAGTCTCGAAGACATCCATTGCACTGAGCTGGGCTGTCTGCTTCTATGACATGCCAATGACTCGGAGAGATTCCTTTGTGTCAAAATCTTCTCAAATGGCATCAGCCATGTAAATCCAAATTATATTCCGTAGTAAACTGAACAACCGCCACAGCTAGGCTAGCTGTTAGGCAATACTGCTATTGGAGGCACATAAACAGTGAGATACAGGGAAGAGCTTAATTAGCAAGAGGACGAGTTTGTGTAAACTATGCTACACTACTACTTGCTAAATATCCTCCTCCGAGAATCTGACCAGTGAAAACTACCACCTCTCTGGTGTGCTTAAGTCTCGTGAAATCGGATCATTTGGGGTTCCAAACAAAAGAGAAAAAGTACCTCTTTTTTGTGTTTTTATTATTATTTATAATATATATATATATATATATATACAGGTGCAGCTCAAAAAATTTGAATATCATGAAAAAGTTCAATATTTTTTGTCACTCATGTCAGAAAGTGAAATTTCACATAGAAATAATGAGATTCATAACACATGGAGTGAAATATTTCAAGCCTTTATTTCTTGTAATTTTGATGATTATGGCTTACAGCTAATGAAAACCCAAATTCAGTGTCTCAGAAAATTATAATATTACATAAGATCAATAAAAAAGGATATTTTAAACAGAAATGTCAGCCTTCTGAAAAGTATGTTCATTTATATGCACTCAATACTTGGTTGGGGCTCCTTTGCATGAATTACTGCATCAATGCGGCGTGGCATGGAGGCGATCAGCCTGTGGCACTGCTGAGGTGTAATGGAAGCCCAGGTTGCTTTGATAGCGGCCTTCAGGTCGCCTGCATTGTTGGGTCTGGTGTCTCTCATCTTCCTCTTGACAATACCCCATAGATTATCTATGGGGTTCAGGTCAGGTGCGTTTGCTGGCCAATCAAGCACAGTAATACCATGGTCATTGAACCAGCTTTTGGTACTTTTTGGCAGTGTGGGCAGGTGCCAAGTCCTGCTGGAAAATGAAATCAGCATCTCCATAAAGCTTGTCAGCAGAAGGAAGCATGAAGTGCTCTAAAATTTCCTGGTAGATGGCTGCGTTGACTGTGGACTTCAGAAAACACAGTGGACCAACACCAGCAGATGACATGGCACCCCAAATCATCACTGACTGTGGAAACTTCACACTGGACTTCAAGCAACGTGAATTCTGTGCCTCTCCACTCTTCCTCCAGACTCTGGGACCTTGATTTCCAAATTAAATGCAAAATTTACTTTCATCTGAAAAGAGGACTTTGGACCACTGAGCAACAGTCCAGTTCTTTTTCTTCTTCGCCCAGGTAAGACGCTTCTGACATTGTCTCTGGTTCAGGAGTGGCTTGACACGAGGAATGCGACATTTGGAGCCCATGTCCTGGATTCGTCTGTGCGTGGTGGCTCTTGATGCACTGACTCCAGCCTCAGTCCACTCTTGTGAAGCTCCCCCAAATTCTTGAATGGATTTTGCTTGACAATCCTCTCAAGGCTGCGGTTATTCCTGTTGCTTGTGCACCTTTTCCTACCACGCTTTTTCCTTTCACTCAACTTTCTATGAATATGCTTGGATACAGCACTCTGTGAACAACCAGCTTCTTTAGCAATGACCTTTTGTGGCTTACCCTCCTTGTGGAGGGTGTCAATGACTGTCTTCTGGACATCTGTCAAGTCAGCAGTCTTCCCCATGATTGTGTAGCCTACTGAACCAGACTGAGAGACCATTTAAAGGCTCAGGAAACCTTTGCAGGTGTTTTGAGTTAATTAGCTGATTAGAGTGTGACACCATGAGTTTCCAATATTGAACTTTTTCACAATATTCTAATTTTCTGAGACACTGAATTTGGGTTTTCATTAGCTGTAAGCCATAATCATCAAAATTACAAGAAATAAAAGCTTGAAATATTTCACTCTATGTGTAATGAATCTAAATAATATATGAGTTTCACCTTCTGAAATGAGTGACAAAAAATATGAATGAACTTTTTCACGATATTCAAATTTTTTGAGCTGCACCTGTATATACAGCTCTGGAGAAAATTAAGAGACTACTGCAAAATTATCAGTTGTCTCATTGTTATTTTGGTTCTGTACTCTAGCACTTTGAGTTTGAAAGAACTCAACCCTTAAAATGAACCATCCTTATCTACTGCATATCTGGCAGCAGAGTGATGGTTTGAGGCTTGTTTGATACCTCAGACCCTTTAAACTTACAGCCATTTTACTAACCATGTATTCCATACTGTTCCGGCATAATTTACAGAAAAATCTGTAAACCCCCCAATTCCCATAGAGATCCATTCAAATGCAGAGACGTTATAGTATCGCTTGTAAAAGTATCAGAAAATAAAATATCAAGAATGATGTCATGGCATGCAAAGGGTATGCCACCAAATAATGTCTGTGTATGTGTCTGTGTGTGTACGTATGCACGCGTTTGTGTATCCCCTTGTTTGTGTAGGTGCAAGGCTCTTCTCCCACGGAATGTAAGATTGTCATTTCAGCAATTACATTCCAGTGGACATAAGAGTAGAATAGGTCTATACACAAACATTTTATATGCGATACGATAATCCAAATAATGTTGGCTGCACTAAAGTTACCATTAACTGGGTAGTAACATTAAGGAATTGATAGCCTGTAGATTGATAATGACTGTTTAACAAAAGCATGCAACTCTCACCGACAAAGTCAGGTTTTACCTTGCATGTGTATGCATGCGTATGTGTATTTGCATTTGTATATGTAAATTTTTGTGTGTCTGTGTGTACGTGCATTTGTGTGTGTGTGTGTGTATGCACGCGTGCCTGAACATTAAGCCTACATTATTACCATTCCAGTCCTTTCGCCTTCCATCTGATGTTAATATTCTCTTGTTATGGTGTGTGGTCAGGAGAATAGCAGCCTGCTCTCCCAACGTAGTTATTATAGCGCTTTTCGGCTGCGGCGAGCTCCGGTGACTCAATGCTCGGGACTGGAGTCGCCCCCATGGGACAGGAAGCAGGCTTTACAGCAGGTCCTCCCAGCGGGTTCCCAGAAACCCATTCTTCTGAGTGTGTCCCCCTGTGGAGCCCAGTTCGTGTCTGAATTAGGGGGTGTTGATAGCGTCTGTAGGGTATCTCTTGGCTCTTTCATTATAAGGCTTCGGTTGGGCCCAAACTTGGGCAAATTGTTCAAAAAGTGTTCAGGCAGCACTAAGGAGAATTAAATAACCTTTGGAGAAAAGGAAGATCTAATAGCCTGTTCTGGTGAGATTTAATGAGCTCTTGGTGTAACTCTGAGAGCCATGGAAATGTGGACAAGGGAGCCCCTCAGTGGACAAAATGTTAATTACCACCATGTTTAAAAACATTCAAACTCATAATGATAAAAATTGGCCATGGATACTCAAATCTAGCCCTCAAGACCAGCAGTATGGCTGGATTTCATTCTTCCCCTCTAATCAGGACTGATTTAGACCTGGGACAGGTGAGTTAAGTCTCTTGCCAATCAGTGGCAGTAACTTATCAAGTAACTCTCCGGTAGAAAATAAAACCAGTATTACAGTGGCCTTGAAGGCCAGATTTAAGTATCCCTGGTGTGCAAACCAGTCTATATAACTAGCACTAAATTATTTAACTAGCACTTTAAAATGTACCTTGCTGTGTATACTGGGAAATGGCATAATATGGTGGAACATATTTGTAATGGTAATGCATGTTGACTGAATAAGTGTGCAGGAATGTTTATCTAGAGCAGCGGTAGGCAAATCGGATCCAGCAGTGCCAGAGATGTTTGTGGGTTGTGCTCCATACAAACCAATAATTAAGAAATGATATTCATGATTCGGTTTAATGAGCGCAAGAGACCACATGCTCGAGGTACTCAACAGTTCACCATTCTGGCTCTGAATATTCGGATTCAGACTGTTAAAATCTTGTAACTGAGCTGCAGTGGTACAAAAACAAGAAACTTCACAGGCAGTCCAGGCCCGGGGGTCTCCTAGCCCTGATCTAATCAATGAGTCACAACAAAAAAACATTTAATTTTTAAGTGATGTGTATGACTGGATGTGTGTGAGTGAACTCCTAAGCTGCTGATTGCATAACGAGTTATCGATAACATGATGAGCTCTCGGTAGCATAACAAGTTATAGCATAGCATGATGACTTCTCGATAGTATAATGAGCCAATGAAGACTATTTAAGAGCAGGTGTTTTTTTTTGTTGAGCAGAATGGAGCTGTTTGTTGGGTCAGCCAAAAAGAAAATCGCCTTTCTGTAGAAAGGCTCCAGTTTCTGTTTGTGTGAGTGGTGTATCGGACAGCGCTGCCACGCTCATGCAAGCATGCATTTACAGTTTTGATTGACAATCCAATTCAAATAGCTTTAGAACTACAGGCCACTTCACCTTTGATGCATTAGAATGAGTTGAATGTGTTCTTGTTTCTTGACAAAAAATGTAATGTGCGAGCTAATATTTGCAAGATGTTTTTAGAGCATTTCACAAAAATCTCGATTTCATTTCACAAATTTGCAAAGCTGGTGTTTGGAACTTTCTAGAAAAATCCGCTGCGGGGGCTTTGCAGCCCTTCCCCTGCATTCTACCGTTTCAAACGCAACACGTGTGTGTTCTCCTGAACATGCGAGCATTCTACTAATGGAAAACAGGTACCGAGTAAAACGATGTGGGTCAATTTCCAATAGCCAAGACTCAATGCATACACACACGGAAAATCAAATGGCATAATATTTGATCAAAATGTACTGTAATGAGGTGAGCCTTAAAAATGATGTGTACAATGTGTAGACTGATCACGATAATTAGTGCAGACTATTAAGGGGGAAAATGTTCATTATTAAATTAAAGAAGTTAAGTGAATACATGTTTCCTGAAGAGCACGACACTTGTTTAAGGGTAAACCCCCAGAATGAGGCTCAGAGCAGCAGCAGTAAATGGAGGCATTCTGCCCCTAGTGGCTGTATTCTGCCATTGGGTTTTCATAACAGTCAGCAATGCATCATTCTAAGCAAGGCTCTTCTCCCACGGAATGTAAGATTGTCATTTCAGCAATTACATTCCAGTGGACGTAGGAGTAGAGTAGGTCTATACACAAATATTTTATATGCGATACGATAATCCAAATAATGTCGGCTGCACTAAAGTTACCAGTAACTGGGTCGTAATATTAAGGAATTGATAGCCTGTAGATTGAGAATCACTGTTTAACAAAAGCGTGCAACTCTCACCGACAATGTCAGGTTTTACCTTGAAGTTTCTCTTCTCAGTGTTTTCTTGGGCCATGACAGGAAACAGTCTGGAAGGACTAAATAGCCCTGAGAGACTAACTCATCTATGCCAATTTGAAACAAGTAGACAAAAAAAAATATATATATTAATTTATTTGATCTCAAGAAGCAATCAGAAATGCTTATATTTATAGTGACCAGACAAATCTGAAATACTTTCCGGTCTGCATTTTCTCCCACAGAGAATAATAGCACCCTGGTGTATATTTAACACAGAACTCTGTGAGATAAATTCAAAACTTGTATTAGGCTGCTATCCCATAATGCACCAAGCTGCCTGTTCAGGCACTGTTCCAGTATGTGCATGGGCCCCACGGTCTGGTATGTGTTACGGCACTGTTCCAGTGTGTGGATTGGCCCCCACGATTTGTTATCTGTTAAGACATTGTTCCAGCGTGTGAATGGGACCCATGGTCTGGTATCTGTTAAGACACTAGACACTTTTCACTGTGGCTTCCATGGATGCGTCTTTATATTCTTGATTTATTGATGAAATCCAGCAAAGACAGATATCAGACATCAGAAAGAAAAGACCCACAATTCACGGGTTATTGTACACTATAGACTGAGAAAGATATGACTACAACCGCTTCATTGAGAGGGGCATCTGTGTGCTTGTATGAAAGCAGGCGAGGCCCAAACTGTGTGGTTTTAAAGTGTCCTTCCCATTGTCTTGCACACTTGAAAACCCTTTCAAATGTTGTAGGAAACATAAAATACATGCAAATGGCTCATATTCAATAGCTTTTTACCTTGAAAACTTAATTCACCCACTGTTGAAAGCTTTCATATACTGCAGAAATGCCCGTGGAATATTTAATGGGTTCCTGTTGCAATGGTAGGATTAAAGGCACCAGCCCTCATAAACTGTAGATTATTTGCTGGACTTTTAAACGCAACATTATACAGAGCAAATTAGGCACAGTGGGCCTCATTCATGTAGCGTTCCTAAATAAACACGTACATTTATGTCCGAAGGGAGTTGATACAAAGAATTTACGCCGGATTCATCAAGCCGTGTGGAAAAGGTTGATTTTTTTCGTATTCGCGATGCGCGTCCACGTTATTTTGTGATTAGCATAAATCCACGCCCATGAATTGCCTTATATGGAGACTGTCACTTCCATTTAAAGGTCCATATCTAGCCCAGAAAAAGCAAAAAAAAGAATTATCCTGACACTGAAATTGAAGTTTTATTAGCAGATGTTCAATCAAGGTTTAATATTGTCAGCACCGGCGTCATGAACTGGTAAAGTAAAGGCCTAGCAGGAAATAACATGTACCACACGAGCGCATTGCTTTATCATAGCCTGGAAGTAAATTAAACGTTATTCATTTTGTAATTCTGTTGGGGTTCTGCGCATGTGAGTTGTGGTTTGAAATCGGGTAATCACATGGGCTACCTTATTTTAGAATCTCTCTGGCGCATTGTAATTGCGGTCACATTGATGTGCGTGTCCCACACTGCTCAGGTTTTACCGGGATATAGCCTGCTGGCTAAATTCTATCCGGTTAAAAAACTTTCGCTTTTAAATAAAGTTTATCCGGTTTTCCCCCTGAACGCGAGACAGCATTTCACTGACTTCTCAACAAAAACCTGGAAGCCTTGAAGATTAAGGTTTTGTTCCTCTTTTGTTTTGGTGGCGGTTCTTTGGTTGTGTAAATTCACAACATCTGAAGTGTTATAGGTCGCTTTTCTTTAGTTCCTGTTGCGCTGAAACTGGAATATTCTGGCAACGATTGGTTTATCGATATCTCTCTCTTTACTGGTAATTTCAATGTCTGGTTTAAGATCTTCTTTTTTTTTGTAAGTTATAAGTAGTGAGCCTACATTCTTTAATGAATGTATGATTCCAATTCATTATTATAATTGACTGTTTTTTATTTAATAAAATTATTTAATTTTAAGACCTGGTATAGAGTTTGTTTTGGCTTGTTGGTTGATTCCACCACATTACTGTTCCCCTGACCTATCAAGAAATTTGGCGATTCAATTGATAATTGTCATTTACAATAATAATTATTCAATGAAATCGCATAAGATATATTTTAAACGTAGGTTAAGTGAGGGGGTTTAGCATTCAATACTTGTGTTCAGTATTCAGAGTGCTGAACATTTTAACATTTAAGACATTTTCAGCCATACTTCATTCTAGAGATGAATATGATGGTTCAGGAGGTGAAAGTGCACTTTCTGAGGATGAGGATTTTTATTTCCATGTAACTGACCCAATTGAGGATGACGTGAATACCGCTATTCTAATAGGATACGTTTTGTTTTTACTGTTTGAGTATTTAAAAAAATATATTTTTATTATATTATTTATTTTTATTATGTAGTTATATATATAGTGTTAATTTATTTTTATTTGGTAATTTATTATTGTTGTACATAGTTATTCAGTGTTTGAATTGGTTGCATAAAAATAAAACAAAACAGATTATTTAAACACTTCAGTTCTCTCAGCATATTTCCGCCATGTACTTCATTGATATTCCTATACATTATTAAGCAATTGTATGTCCTATTGACATGGCTCTATGATGTGGCTGCTCCATAAAACCTATTTTTGAGCCGTAAAGTAAGATAACACTTAATTAGCCATCGATTTCTGAAAGGTTAAGGTAAAAAGCTCTTAGATGTTAAATGGTTAAAAATCCATATTTGACAGCATTTGAGTTCTTGGTTGTTTTTATTTCCTTAATTTTCTTCACATTTCATCATTTTCTCCCTCCTGGTGAGTCACAAATTGGTTGTATGAAAGTGTAGCACTGTTGCTGAATTGCAAATAGCAGTGCTCTGCCTTCTCACCCCAGTCATTCAATCTCCAGACACATTAAACCATTTTTGAAAGCTTTCACATTTTTCCAGCTGGGCCAATTCCAGGCAGGTTCCCTCAATCTGGAAATTTATCTCAATCTGGCAACCTAATCACCCCCCAGTTTAAATGGCTCCCCACTTCAGTTGATGTGTGGTGGGGGTGTAAAATGGCCGGCATGCATCAACTAGGTAGGTAGGACACATTGGTGCTCTTTGAGGATAAAGTCTCCCTTTACTGCAAATCACTTTGAGATTTAATGACAGGTTTTATATAAAATTAATAATGCTCCTTTTATGTCATCGCCTATAATAATGCAATGCTAAGCTATCATGCTTAGCTGCGCTTTTTAACTGGCTGTTTAATGTTCACATTTAAAATTTATATGTTTCATTTACTTGTTAAATTTATGTTTAAATTTCTAAATATTTGTCTATTTATTTTGGTGGGAGGCAGGGAGAATGGTCTTGATAAAAAAAAGTTGTGGAAAGCTGTATGTGGGAGATTTTTGTATTCTCTCCACAGAGTGAATGGCTCAAACGGAACTAGAATGCTAGAATCACACACATCAAACTCTGACAGTACGGCCATTGCATGTCAGGAGCCGACGGGCTTGTTCAGGCATCAGAAAAACCGCACAAAGTGATGTAGCCTGTGGCTCGTGACAAATTTAGATTTTTCCATTGTCAGAACGTTTTTTTATATACGTATATAAATAAACCCATACTAGCATCAATATTCCCCCACAGCCCCTTGTGATCCAACCACAGTTCTGAATAAACATCTGGACATATTTTAAACCAATCAGCAAATGGAAAGTGGCATTAACTCTTATCTGATCTCATGGTGTACATTAATGTGCTCAGGAAGTGTCAACATTATTTATAAATCTCTCGATCTCAAGGTGCAGCACAGCCACTCATTTGGTGAAGCTGGGCAGGCAGTAATTTGATTTGTTTTGCTCGCTCAGAATAACCAGAAAAATTACTTCTCGTCCATCTTAGTCATCCAAAAAGCATTTCTTCATGGTTATTGACTGGCTAAAGTTTTCAACCTGAATTACGCATTAAATTGGATTCATAACATTTATTGATTTACAATAACAATCTCTTTTGGGGGCATTTTTGACAGCATTATATTTTAAAATATATAAATTAAATCAAATGCATTTTCTGTGCATGTAATCAAGGGATGTGTTGATCACTGCCTAGGTTCCATCCAATCAGCATTTCCCTTAGTTACACGCGTAGAAAATCCAGGAAAAAAATAAATTGTTATCATTCGACTGCAATCCCTTTTGAACAAATCATTTAAAGACCGCCTCCAGTCAAAAACTTGTTTTAAATGGTTAACATGGAAGCATGACTTTAACTATATTGATTAAATTTGTGCAGAACCTTTCACCTGAGCGCTGTTTTAACATTCTTGCATTTTAACGGCAGTTTTTCTGTACTTGTCAGAAATCTGAGTTGGTGTACTGTGCACATGATACAAGCACAATTTATGATGTCAGAAATTTGTAGAACCAATCAGGGTCCCCGATGCTAAGATATGCAAGTTACAGGAGAGCAGAGTGGTAAGCTGAAATAGTGCACAGAAAACAGACAAGTTAGACGTTGTTGTGACAGTTAGTTTGTGAAAATGACACTGTGATTTTGATGCAATCCCGAGGTAGTAGCTTTATTACACTTGTTACCAAAGGAGCCCATTCTAAAACAAAAATGGTTGTTTCTAAAAATCATGTGGATGTGCCTGATAGCATAGAGAGAATCCATGTTTGTAGTGCACATTTTACAGATGACTGCTTCCAGAAACTTAAAGGCCCACACGGAAGGGGTGGTGGGTGGGGGCCGTTGGCAATTTGCATATTCATAGATTCTGGCCTTTTCAATGAGGGTAAAGCAGTACAGATGATATGATACCATTTCAAAAGACATACTCTTCAAAGGGTTTAACCTGTGAGGCATGTCAGATGTATTTGAAGAAAATGCAGGCAAATATAATAATAAGTTTGTGTAAATGCACAATGGTAACCATGGCGACCTTTTCAGCCTAGTAGTTACTGGTGGTAATTGGGTTGCTAATATGTGCTAATACAGATGGCTGACAGATGCAGGTGTCATCCCAGATGTTGCCCGTCAGTCATTGCGGTTGCCATAACAACGCCTACACAGTGGCGCGTGCAGAGCAGACGCAACATATGAGAGCTGAAACGAAGCGTCTACAGGGCAGGCAGCCTGCACACAGTCATTACCAAACCCTCAGCCAAGCCTCAAACGCATATTAACCAGCTGAGAGGCAAACGCGTTTTCTTCACGGTTATAAAAGTCGATTGATTGTCCTCCATGGCGACTATCAATACCCAGAAAATGGAATGAAAGGCCAACAAAACATTCATGTTATTTTACAACCAAATTGATTTTGGACAAAAAAAAAAATACATTTGTTGGTGGCGGATGGATGCCGCTAGATAGTAGACGATTGATTTTCCAGTCGTGTATATTTATTTATTTCGGTTTGGTGGCGTTTTGATGTCAGCATGTGCAGACAGGGGTCCTGAGATGCTCGTGGAAAAAGACATTCAGCAAATAACTGTGACATGGCAACGGTTAGACATGCAGCTCCGGCACGACGATGACAGATTTATTTAATCTGCGCGGCGCCATGTCCGCCTCCCGTTCTCCCAGACGCGGGGGCTCGTTCCGCCAATCGGGAGGAGCTGGCGCCGAGCGGGTCGTAAGATTCAATCTGCCGAGCTGGCAAACATGGCTACCCTACACAGGAGCTGGGCTTTCATGTAAAAGGCAGATCCAACCGGTATTAAAACGCACCTGCTTTACTCAGCTGTGGGATAGTAATGTAAAACTTGCATGATTCTTATTTGAGCTGCGTGAACTTAGCTGCAATATTTCAGAAAACACGTTCTCCCGGGAAGGTGTGAGCCTCTCAAACGGCACACAGACTGGACATTTGCAGTGTCAACCCTTTAATACCTTCTGCTATGTTTTGCAAACATTCTGGGCGTTCTGTTATATATTTTATCAATTTCATTTTTTTTTTTTTGTGTGGATTGTACTGAAGACTGTCCTGTCTCAGGAGCTAGGCTACATGCAGGTGCCTTTTTGACTGAGTCTGATCGAGGCTGTTTGGTCACTGTGGCCGTGGTGGTCATTGTGTGTCGGTGTATGAACAGGTTTTAATAGGGCTAATAGCTTATCTAACTTATCTATTAACTTATCTATCTAGGTGGTCTGAATGAAGCTAACGCTAGGCCTGTTAATAACACAAGCAACAAGGACAGCAGATGTGTGTATTGTTTGACTTAACAATACTGTCTTCTGCATTTTGAAGATAATTGCAAAAGTCTGATATTCAGGTGCATCCACACTTATCAATAGTGTGTACACAAAACTCTCTGGATGAATGTAGAACCATTTCAGCCTGTTGGATTAATATCTTCAAAGTGCATTTTCATGATATTTAAAAAATACAGGAAAGGTAGGCCAGCACTCACAAAAATGTTCAATTCTTTGTCAATATTTTTACGTTTACTTTGACAAGCGGCAGGCTCCTACGTGGGCGTGTTTTGGTTTAATGTCATTGCGGCACACCTTTGATTTCATTTCCAAGTTAAATTACACAAAACAAAAGAAGGAAAAAATTTATTTCGCGGTTTTCACAGAGTGGGTACTCAGAGGAAACACGTTAGCTTTCTGTTCAGCGTGATCTCCCCAGCTCGCCTCCCTGATATTCCATGGCCAAAGAATGGTAAATGGACTGCCCTTATATAGCACCTTTATCCAAAGTGTTTTACAACGGCCTCTCACTCACCCGTTCACACACACATTCACACACCAATGGCGGCAGCTGCCATGCAAGGCGCTAGCCTGCTCATTGGGAGCAATTTGGGGTTCAGTGTCTTGCCCAAGGACACTTCGACATGTGGACAGCCATGGATCGAACCGCCAACCCTGCGATCAGTGGACGACCCGCTCTACCTCCTGAGCCACAGCCGCCAAAGGCTTTTCATCTCTGCCCATGACTGTACGGCAGTTTTAATGTATCCCTCTGCTCCATCTGATTAGCTTCTAATTAGTTCCTTTTCACAAACCATTGAAGACTATGACTCTCCTCATTTTATTTAATACTGACAAAGTACTCGTGCCAAGATTTGAAGTTGCAACTGAAAAACCAAAATGACATTTCGCTGCTGTTTGAAGTTCAGGGAGGGTGGCTTTATTAGGACGCCTCTAACATGCCCGCATCTTTCATATCAGAAGTGTTCCAATGTGGGCATTAAAAACATTATAAAACAATACATATAAAGACTGAATATTTGCTTCTGAAATCGGATTCACCAAAAGCTCTTAACCTCCAGATATTCTTACAATCCAGGGAAAATTCACCCGTTTTTAAATGTACGTGCGTTCACGTGAATTCTCTATTAGCATAATTTAACACCTCAAAATGCCATATAGGTCCAGCTGTCCTGCCCCCTGTACCCTGAAGATGCATTCATAAAACTGGCATCTGGCCAAAAAAGGGTAGAGAAAAAAAAGGAAAAAATTAATTATTAATGAATCATGAGCACATAGTTCAAGAAAACTGTTTAAAACCGAAACATTTTTACTTTTCCTTACTTTTTCACACGAAGCATGTTGTGAATAAATATATTTTGTATCAGTAGCCTATACCCTCGTTTGGATTTTTAATCTTTATCTTACATCAGTGTGCGGGTTTCTTTCATTAAGTTTTTTAAACCTACACACGTGGATTATACCTCGATCAGCGTAAAATGAATTTAGCAAACTGATTAAAAAAACTTTTCACATAGTTCAAAACACATCCCACATACACTGTCTTGCTGCACCAACAAGCAGTCGTGTGCTTTCCTGACTTCAGCCAGTGAAACGCATGGAGAAATAAAGAGAACAAAAAATATGTTCTCGGCTAGTTAGTAATTCTCGAGTTAAAGGAGATGTATTCCAGGTTGATAATATCAGGCAAGTCATACATTCCTCTGGACCAGGCAGCGAGCGAGGACAAGCTGTATTCCGCATCTAGGCGATTGACTTGGACGTTGATGGAATCAAGGCTATTGCTTTTGTTTGAGGAAGGTACATGCAGGGTAGGCCTACTTGCTATTTATTTATGTGTAAGCTACAATAAATATTTTTATGGTAATGTGATTATGGTGAGCAATTTATAAATGAAAACTCGTATTTTATTTGAAATAATCTAAATTAAAACAAGGTACTGGGAATAAAATGTAGGCTTATTTGCATTATGCATAACTCATACGACAGGTCGCAACCACTCTTAAATTTTGTTCTTACCTACGAGTAAATCCAAAAATGGTGAATGCCATACAACTGCGTAAACCATTCTTACCTGCCACATAAGAACAAATTTGTGCGTACGAGCAGTTCTTGCATGAGGCTCATTGTTCTTACGGGGTGCACTTATTGTATAAAGATCGTTATATCACCTGTCGCCTCTGAAGAAGACGCTAAGTCAAAACGTCAGTGGTATTTAATAAATGTGCTTCATTCTATTATGAGTGCTTCAGCGTTTACTCTGTGCAGTCTGTTTGATGAGCCCGGCTACATTTTTCTTTTAAATGCACTCTCCCATACTGAGAGCAGCTTCTCTCTTTTATAAGCTTTGACTGATAGCCGGATAGCCTTTAACACTGCATAATTACCATCCATATAGAACAATGCATGCACGTTGCTAAAAATGTCATTTTCATTTTTATCTTCGTTTGACATTTTGCTTGCTGCGCTCACTCGCGTTTTTTGCCCTGAACGGAGGTGAGTGGGCGGGGTTTAGGACGGAGGAGGAGACTTCTTTGATTGTAAAAGCAGGACTACAGCAAGTCTAAAAGTCCTGCACAGTGTACCTTTAAACAAGGAACAAACAAAAGGTTGCTCTGCATAATACACCTTTCCACAAAACATTACGGGCTGGTTTCCCAGACATGGACAAAGCCTAGTCTGAGACTAAAATCTTTTTTCAATGCAGATCTTCATTGCAGTTTTCTGTTAGTCTAGGACTAGGCTTAATCCGTGAGAAACCAACCCTACGTGTATTTAGGTTTCATTTTCAAAGGGTTACTCGGTTTAAAGCATGGGAAAGACTGCCTCAGTTTGCCACGTGTCAAATTACCCCACAGCTTTCTATTAATCAATAGATTCATCCAATGCCCAAGTTTCCATGTCGCTGGATTTACACAGATAAGCACTCATGTCTTATACTGTGATTATGATATTGGTATATTTGTCAAACTTGTCCGTTGAATAAAACTGATTAAACACAGTATTAGGATTTTACAGGAATAGTAATCAAGGCAGCACTCATTCTAATGGGCAGTTACTGTCACAATGTCAGTGCATAAAACTTGTCTCTCAGGAGGCAATATCAGCTGTGTGTGTGTGTGTGTGTGTGTGTGTGTGTGTGTGTGTGTGTGTGTGTGTGTGTGTGTGTGTGTGTGTGTGTGTGTGTGTGTGTGTGTGTGTGTGTGTGTGTGTGTGTGTGTGTGTGTGTGTGTGTGTGTGTGTGTGTGTGTGTGTGTGTGTGTGTGTGTGTGTGTGTGTGTGTGTGTGTGTGTGTGTGTGTGCCTGAATATGACTGTAGAGCAAACTAACACTTTCCAACTTTACATACTTTATATATTGTACTGTAATATTGTACATGTCATTCCACAGATTTTAAGTAAAGGATGTAAATTGCACTTATTTCATCTCAAGACATTATTCATTATCACAGGTTATTATTACATCAGAGATTTTTCCAAAGTAATTCTCTCACCTGCATCTCAGTCATTCCTCAGCGTTAGGTCAGTCGAGCCTTCTTTGATCACACAAGATGGAAGAAGATCACATCTAACTAAAATGTAGGGTTTAAAAGTGATCCGTAAAACTTGCCATCAAGCTGAGATGGAACAGAAACCAGAAGGGTCATTAGCTTCTCAGAACCAGGGCTGCCCAGCCCTGGCTCAAGCTGCTTTGCAGAGGGGATTGATTAGATGCTTGCTGAGAAATGCATGTAATTCAGGGTTATCCGGTTCATCTAGTGGAATGTTTGCACTTAGAAATACATCAGTCAAATCATGGATGACATCTGTCTGCCTGTCAGAACTTGTGCCATGCTGATGGATGATTCTCCTATGCTGGTCTCCGTACAACAAGACCACAGTTGTTTTTTCATTGTAAATATCGATCTATTGTTGTTTGTGTGTGTGTGTGTGTGTGTGTGTGTGTGTGTGTGCCTGTGTGTTTGTGTGTGTGCAGATTATAATGAAACCTTTGTGTACTGTCTGTGTGGAAAACGCTGATGCATTCGGTGACTCTTTTTTTTTTTGACATTCCGTCCATGTTGTTGCAGTAGCTGCTCCTGATGATGCGGAGCAGTCGTTAGTTTTCTCCGCAGAAGAACCAGGTGTTTGGCCAGCAGATGGCAGTACCTGAACAGAAATGAGCTTGTACCGTGGGCAAGCTCTGTACAGCCGTCCAATGGAATGCCAGCATTGTTTCAGTTTAGGATTATACTGCACAGCCATCCAGTGGAATGCCAGCATTGTTCTAGTTTATAATTATACTGCACAGCTGTCCAATGGAACGCCAGCATTGTTCCCTCTTAGAATTATAGGGCTCTGTCTACTGATGGTACACAGAGCTGTGTTCAGCGTTAGATCAACTCTATTAGAGTACATTTTGTAATAGAATAAAAAAAAATGTTCTGATCTAAACTCAAGGAGGCACGTGACAAGGGGATGGTGACATATTTACGTTATGATCAGCTCATTGTTCACCCACCTCCCTCATGAGTGACCTGAACCTTCTGTATTTGACTGAGTGAATCTAAAGTGTCACTCTGTTCAATTAATAGTTATAGTCATGTTTTCAATTGCAGAAAGAAGTCAGAAGTCAGATAATACATTGTGGCGAGATTTAGTCATCAAAAAGAGAAAAGAAAAGTTGAAAAACACTGAAAGTTGTGTTGAATCAGTTTTCATAGAACTACTTGGTGCACCCTGTTTCCCAGGTCATGTTGTCATTGGTTGTCTATATTGACCACAAAGCAGTAATGTTAACACCTTTATTGATAATCTTGATGAAGTTCTGAACATCATTTACAAAGAGTGTAAACCTTATTTTATACTTGGTGATTTCAACATTGATTTATTACAATCCAATTCAGAAAAATGAGCATATAGACTATATTATGCAAATTACTTTTATCCTCTTATATTACAACCCACTAGAAAATCATCAATAGATAACATTATTACTAACATTTCCTGTAAATCTGGCATTTCCGGTCTATTCTGTACTGAAATATCGGATCATCTTTCTATTTTTTTTATTTTCCATTCTAACTTAATTAAGCAGACTGTTATGTATACTTCATCAAGAAATTTCTAAATATATAATGTGAAAAGGTTCAATGGGTTCACATGGGACAGAGTTATGATAACTAATGATGCTCCACAGGCTTGCAATTTATTCACTGATAAATTATTTCATGTTCTCAATGAATCCTTTCCATATGAAAGAAGAGCCATAAAATGTAAAGTACATACATCTTGGCTGACCAAAGGGTTAAAGAAATCTATTTCTAGAAAACACAATCTTTATATCTTACTAATCCCTCACCTTTAAAGTCAAATCAATATACCAAATTCTGAAATAAACTTAATAATGTATTAAGAATATCTAAATGTCAATATTACCAGCCTAAATTTAATGCATTAAATAACGATATAAAAAATACATGGAGCATCATTAATGAAATTATCAACAAACCCTTCTCTAGAAAATCATTTCATGATAAATTTATATATATAAATTATAATCATAAAATTAAGGCGGCACGGTGGTGCAGTGGTTAGCACTGTCACCTTACAGCAAGAAGGTACCGCGTTCGAATCCCGGCCGAGGGCCTTTCTGTGTGTTTGCATGTTCTCCCCGTGTCAGCGTGGGTTTCCTCCGGGTACTCCGGTTTCCTCCCACAGTCCAAAAACATGCAGGTTAGGCTAATTGGAGACTCTAAATTGCCCATAGGTATGAATGAGTGAGTGAATGGTGTGAGTGCTCTGTGATGGATTGGCGGCCTGTCCGGGGTGTATTCCTGCCTCTCGCCCAGTGCATGCTGGGATAGGCTCCAGCACCCCCCGTGACCCTGAATAGGAATAAGCGGGTTGATGGATGATGATGATGATGATAATCATAAAATTATACATATTAATGATGCAATTACAGAGGATCCAATTAAAATTGCTAACAAATTCTACAACTAAGTTGTTAATATTGGTCCTGCACTGGCTTTTATTGGTTCTGTTCCTACTGGTTCTTCTAAAGACTTTATCTCTCACCTGCATTGACTTTTTCTCCAGTAAGTGAGCAAGGAACATGGGACTTTGTTTCAAACTGGAGGTTAACAGGTGCTGGTCATGGTGACCTGAAAATTAAGCTATTGAAACAATGTCTCCCTTTTGTACTGCAACCATCTTCAGTTGCTCCCTTCAAACTGCTATTGTGCGAGATCAACTAAAGTGTGCTACAATTCTACTTTATTTAAAGCTGGTGATCCATCCTTACTTTCTAATTATAGGCCAATTTCCATATTACCATGTTTTTCTAAAGTACTCGTTTTTAGCAGATTACTTAAATTATTAAATGATAACATTGATAACATTATGATAACATTATATGATTATCAATACGGATTTTGTGAAAATCATTCCACTTCTATGGCACTGGTACAATTAATGGACAGTATCTACAGCTTTAGACAACAAAGAATTCACTATTGGTGTTTTTATTGATTTGCCTAAAGCTTTTGATACAGTGGATCATTATATATTACTTGATAAATAACAAGCTCATGGTGTATATGATAATTAACTCTAATGGTTCAGAAGTTACTTGTCTAAAAGGAAACAATTTGTTAATTGGAACGGAACCAATTCAGAATACAGTGATACACAGTGTGGTGTGTTACAAGGTTCCATATTGGGTCTTCTGTTATTTCTTATTTACATTAATGTTTACATTACATTTACACTTAGAATCTGAGTATGTGTTCTTTATTTTATTTGCTGATAATACTATTTTTCTAACTGATAACGATGAACAAATGTTAATTTCACGCATGAATGTTGTTTTAGACAAAGTCATTGATAACTGGTTCAAAAGTAACAAATTATCCCTTAATGTTGAAAAGTGCCTGTATGATTTTCAAACCTAGAAACAAAGTTTATTTCTTATATGCACAGCCCTGTTCTTATGAATACAAATGCTCTTGAACATGTTTTTTATATTAAGTTCTTAGACATAATAATTGATAACCAACCAAACTGGAAAAGACACATTTCTTATGTTTCTAACAAAGTAGCAAAAAATATTGGTATAATAAGGAGAGTAAGGCATATCGTGTCAAATAAAATTCTGCTGGATTTTTATTACTCTATGATCTATCCTTTTGTTCCTTATTGTAATATAATTTGGGCCAGCACTTATAAAACCAGCCTGAATACCATTGTCCTATTGCAAAATAAATTAGTCAGAATGATTACAAATTCGATCTCGCACACTGCCACTTTGTTCCATACTATGGAGATTCTCACTATATTTGATATTAATAAATTCCAGACAAGTATATTTGTTTTCAAATTTTATAATAATCAACTTTCGGTTTCTTTTAACACTTTATGTGTGTGAGGATGTATTTGATTTGCTGTGTTTGTATAGGTTATGCACTTTATGTGTGTGAGGATGTATTTGATTTGCTGTGTTTGTATAGGTTATGCACTTTATGTGTGTGAGGATGTATTTGATTTGCTGTGTTTGTATAGGTTATGCACTTTATGTGTGTGAGGATGTATTTGTTTATATGTGTCTATGTTTGTGTGTTCAAGTGTGTGGATATGTGTTTGTATACATATGTATGACAAATAATTGATGCAATATATGTCTTCAGGGTGGGTTTTTACTACAAGCCCTTGGTTTTTTTATTTTTTTTTACACCACCTGTGCATTTTATATTGCTATTGTATTTTTCTTTTTTCTATACTAATTGCACAAATAAAAAACATGAAAACTTGATTCCTCTTGGACCCATATACACTGTATCAGAGTATGATTAACTGAGAATTCTACTGATTTATCATATTGATTTATAACATCGATGTTCCATGACCTGAAATGATCATTTGTTTTGTGCAGTTTTGTTTTGCATTTTATATTTAAAAATTAACTTTGAAATATAAAATGCACCTGAAAAATGGAATCATATGTTTCAGGTGCATTTTATATTTAAAAGGCGTTTTGAAGATATTGTCAGGGGTAACGTACAAATGAAGGACCAAACGCGACAGTGGGGATTCTTAAAGTGCTCAAATCTGAACACCACAAAAGCGGGGGGGGGGGGATCCGCTATATGAGAGCATCCGCTACCAAACTCAAAGCGACCCTCATAGGGGGAAAAACTCTAAAACTAGAGATTAAGACAAGACGATACAAAGAAAGACCTCAAGTTCCCAAAGAGAGAGCCGAAAAACACAAACAAGAAGAACACAAGACGGCGAAGACAGATCTGTCTAGGTCAGGGAGACAAAGAGGCTCCGCGAAGGAACAAACAAAGGGTCGAGAGTAAATAAGGCTAAGTTTCTAGCTAACTCTAATGACACCCGAAACAAGTCCCGTGTAACGACGACAAGTTGAAGTGAAACGGTCGTAACGAACTGTCAGTCCTATACCGTGAATTACCGGCTTCCCTTGTCAAATGAATGGCAATATGGAAGCGTCAAAAAAAGACGACGCGAGGTTTAAATAATGAAAGGAAATGCGGCACAGGTGAAAACACTGAGCACAATGAAAAACCAAAACACGGAACGGACAACAAAAACAAAAGAAAGAGACGCTACAAGAGCGCTCCACAGGGAAGTGGCCAAACAGAGAAGAGCAGGCTGAGAAACCATGACAGATATTCTTATCCAGTGTGGCTGAGATACATTTAATTCTTTTTGCATGCAACCCGTTTATAGAGCTGAATTTATTGAAGCAACTCAGGTTAGGTACCTCACTCTGGGGTATAACAGCAGGTCTGCAGCTGGGACTTACAAGGCCGGTTCCCTTACCATTATGCTACACTGCCACCTCATCTTTTTTATATTAAAGAAGACACTACAAAGAACATTCTCTTTTTTTTTCTCCAGTTAGAACCATGTATTTCTATGCTCCTGATATTTATAGCTCGGACTTCCTGGATTGGATTACTTTGCACAATGTATTTGTGATTGGTGCAGTACGCCAACACAAACACTCTTGCTTTCTTTGGTCCTTTCTTCTCTGACAGGCTTCAAGCACTGATTATTACTATCTATGATGCATAATTTTCTTTCCTAGGTAACTGATCAATTTCCTGACACAAAACAAGCAGCTGAATCTATCACTGGTTTTGTAATTTTATTTCCCTCTGTCTTAGATAGTAAACAGTAATCTACTCCAGGCTAATAGTTCATCTCCAGCTGACAGAAATTTAAAGCTGCTAAAACCATAAAACATTCTGCTAAGTTGCAATGGGAAGTTGATTAATAATAATTTGCTTGGTAAGGTGATTAGATTTGATGTGCTATCAAATGTTTATTCCCCTGGATTCAATCAATGTTTGTCATCAATTCAATTAAATTCAGGAGTTTCTTTTTCTTTCCATCACAAACCCTGGAAAAAGGAAATTAAGGAAAAGGGGTTTTTAATGGAAAAAAGCACCACATTCATTCATTTATAAGTGTAAGGTAGGAGCACATGTTGATTGAATTTAGGAGTTAGTACTTTGCTTTGGTGGTATAAAACAAGCTATGGCCCATACAAAAAGTTTTATACTGCTATTCAAAATTCAAATCTATAAACTGGGAGGAAAACCCATTTTATTTGACATTTATGTATACATTAAATGCAGCGACCAGGCCCACCCCATATTAACCAGAATCTGACTGCATGGGCATGTACAATAGTCTTCCTCTGACAGCACCTTACAATGAACAAAGCTGATGAAACGCTCGCCCCTCTGTGTTTTTCACACGTTCCCCACACTGGGATCTCAACATGAATAGCCTTCCTGTGTCATTTGCCTAACGGAAAGCTCTTGTGAGTCATAGCTCAGCCTTATGGAGGTTTCCGGAAATAATAAGGCAGGGGATGTGAGCCTAACGTCAGAGCGCAGTAAATTGGATGCCGCCCAGCTCCAAGCGCCAAAACCGCAGCAGGCCGTGAAGAGATGGAGGGCAGACAGGCGCAATGAGGAGGTGGTTCTGGGAAAAGCGAAAACCGTTCTTTCAAACACAAAGCGGAAAAACAATATGATGAGCAGCGGCTACAGATTCACTTTCGTCCTCGGGACACTTTTTCACAGCTCCTCTGCTCTCATCTTCAGCAGTCATATAGGAGTGCACACGAGGGTGATGCTCAGATAAAACATATTCAACCCCCCCCGCTCCAAAAAAAAATAATCAAATGCATTTTTTTCATATTTTTTAATCTTCTTTTTGTGGAGCACATTTTGCGGAATTGTGTTTTCCGTGAAATATGACCCGAAGTAGGCGGCGCGTGTCAATGGGGCGAGAGTACCGGCGTGGAGCAGTGTCGAGACGCTCCTGGTAAAGCCGGTACGGGTTCATTTCATTCGTTATTCCGTTCAATGAGCAGACGTGTGAGACGTGTCTGCTAGCCAGACTTTTTTTAGGGTCAATAATTTCCTAATTCAATTACTGTCGCACGGCGAATTAATCCAGTCACGGGCCCCTGCTGATAAGGACGTAATGCTGTTATGCAGAACGCATTTGAAAAGGCATCATCGTGTGCCTGTCTGTTTCACTGCTACCGCGAATAACCATGTTGTATAATACACACATGGAGGTGCTCTTTTAGCCTCCCTCCATAGGGAGAACGTCACAAGCATATATTAAAGGCAAAAAGCCTCATGTCCACTGCTAAAAGTGAAATATGATGAGATTATTCATGTTATTTGTCCTGTCTTGGAGCCTGTCCATTTGTTGGTTTGAATCCTGTAGCAACTTAATTTATTATTTGTTGACTCACATTTTGCTGCAAAATCTAGGGTAACTAACAGTCCCCTTTTAGTCAGAACATCCTGTAGTTGAGCCTAAAATGTTTTTTTCTGTAAATGGCCTTAGAATTGCTGTGGTCCGCCGTACAGCATAACTGGTGTAGTCGTTGACTAAATGACCAGCTCCTCAATGACATTGTCATTGCACATAACAACCCCTGAACAATTTCTAAAGCAATTGTAGAAGCGATATCTGTAAATACATTTTCAGCATAACCAGAGTCAGTGTCCCTAAATATTTAGGTACTACACAGTTTACTCAGAGGGTGACATTAAATGACTTTGTGTCCAGACAGAATTAGGGTAGGTTTCTGAATGCCTACGTCCCTTTGGGGATCTCTGAATTAGTTCCCACAATGCACATCCATGCACTAGCAGAGCTTTTGTCTGCAGTACTGTGGCCTGTAAGGTATAAAAAATCCGGTATGAGGTTACTACTGTAGGGTGTAAAATATCTGGTGTGAGGTTACTACTTGTCCCATGGCCTGTAGGGTGTAAAATATCTGTTTTGAGGTTATTACCTGTCCTGTGGGCTATAGGGTATAAAATATGGGGTGTGAGGTTACTACCTGTCCGGTGGGCTGTAAGGTGTAAAATATCCGGTGTGAGGTTACTTCCTGTCCTGTGGGTTATAGGGTGTAAAATATCTGGTCTAAGGTTAGTACCTGCCCCGTGGGCTGTAGGGTGTAAATATTCACTGGCTGAAATGTGTATGCACTGGTGGATCAGATGTGGGGGCTTTCCAGTACAGGTATCCCAGTGCGGGCATTCAGGTACAGGCTTTCCGGTGCAGGCATTCCTGTACGGACGTTCCGGTACAGGTGTTCTGGTGCAGGCATTCCGGTACAAACGTTCCGGTACAGATCTTCTGGTGCAGGCATTCTGGCATGGGCGTTCTGGTACAGGCATTCTCGTGAGGGGGTCCTGGTGTGGGTAAAACAGTGGGGACTAGAGAGGCTTGATTGCTGATTTAAATTTGAGGGAAAAAATGCAAATAAAATAGGTTAAAATAGTCATGAATATGGGATATAGCATTAATGTAATATGTAGATTTAATGTGGATTAAGAGGGTAAATCATCCCTCAAGACATTAAAAGCGTGTAATTAAGAACAATTTGCAGCAGGTTGTTATAGCTCAGGAAAAAAGTGAAGCCAGCATACACAGGTCCCTCAGGGCTGAGTTTGAGAACGCCCGCTTTATCAAACAGACCACCACTGTGCTCTCATGTTTACTGCCAAAGTACTTTAATTCATCTGCTGCAAGGTTTTGTTGTTGAAGGTGAGAATGGAGAGGTGACTGCATTTGTTGTTGAAGGTAAGAATGGAGAGGTGACTGTATTTGTTTTTGAAGGTGAGAATGGAGAGGTGACTGTATGTGTTTTTGAAGGTGAGAATGGAGAGGTGACTATGTGTTTTTGAAGGTGAGAATGGAGAGGTGACTTATGTCTTTCCTGTTTCGTGCACAATATTCTGTGAAGCCTGTGAAGAATTCATAAACTGTAAAACCAGTTAACTTAGTGAAACGCTGCATCTTTCTTGTTGTGTATCTTTCCTGGTGATGCTCTGCCAGGCCTGTACTTTAGCTATCTTCAGTTCCTGTTTGTTTATGGGGCATTTTGCTTTCAGTCGTGGCTCCAGCAAAAGAAACGCATGTTCAATTGGATTCAGGATGGGTTATTGACTTAGCCAGTCAAGAAGATTCCACTTTTTCGGCCCTGAAGATACTCCTTCATTGCTTTAGTAGTATGTTTGTGTTCATTGTCCTGCTGCAAGATGAAGTGCCATCCAATTAATTTTGAGGCAGATAAGATGTTTCTATACACTTCAGAATTCATCCTGCTGCTGCCATCATTAGTCACATGATCAATGAAGACAAGTGAGCCAGTTCCACTGGCAGCCATACGTGACTAAGCCATAACACTACCTCCATCATGTTTCACAGATGAAGGGGGTGCTTTGGATCATGAGCAGTTCCTTTCTTGCAACCTGTTCTTGATCTATGCGACGGTTGAAAAAGTGTTTTTCTTAAAAACTGAAAGTATGTTTTGTTCATCTACTACAGTAGTCTTCCGTAGTCTACCAGGTCGTTTTCTATTGCTGATCTTACCAGTGTGTTCTTGCTTCCTAAGAATGTATCATACAGTTGATTTTGATACAACCACTGTGTTGGCTATGTCTGTGGTCAATTTATTCAGATTTTCAGGCTGATCTCATAATCATAGTTTTATTTCAAATCCAACATTTTTTTCCACATTATGTCACTGTCCCAATACTTTTGCATTGAACTGTGTATATACAGTATATACACTGCTCAAAATAAAGAGAACACTTAATCATCACAGTATAACACCAAGTCAATTAAAACAAACCGGTTATGCTGGATGATGTTGCAGGCTGCATAAAATTCGCCACGGAGTCTCCAGACTCTTTCACGTCTGTCACATGTGCTCAGTGTGAACCTGCTCTCATCTGTGAATAAAACGGGCCACCAATGGCGAACCTGCCAATTCTGGTGTTCTCTGGCAAATGCCAATCGAGCTGCACAGTGCTGGGCTGTGAGCACAGGTCCCACTACAGGACATCGGGCCCTCATGCCACCCTCATGGAGTCTGTTTCTGACAGTTTGGTCAGAAACATGCACACGAGTAGCCCGCTGTAGGTCATTTTGTAGGGCTCTGGCAGTGCTCCTCCTGTTCCTACTCGCACAAAGGAGCAGATACCGGTCCTGCCGCTGGGTTGTTGCCCTTCTACGGCTCTGTCCAGCTCTATTTGTGTAATGGCCTGTCTCCCGCTATCTCCTCCACACTCTTGAGACTGTGCTGGGAGACACAGCAAACCTTCTTGTGACGGCACGTATGGATGTGCCATCCTGGAGGAGCTGGAATACCTGTGCAACCTGAATGGGCTGCAGGTACCGCCTCATGCTACCAGTAGTGACAAGGGCACTAGCAAAATTCAAAATTAGAGTAAAATCAGTCAGGAAGGATAAGGAGAAAGAAATAGTCTGTGGCCACCACCTGCAAAACTATTTACTTTTTGGGGGTTGTCTTGCTGTTGCCTCTCCTGTCCATCTGTTGTCACTTTCATTTGCACCAAAGCAGGTGAAATTGATTCACAATCGTTTACGCTTCCTAACTGGACAGATCGATATCCCAGAAGTTTAATTGACTTAGTGTTATACTGTGTTGATTAAGTGTTCCCTTAATTTCTTTGAGCAGTGTATATATATAATTGTGTAAATTGTCCGACTGTGTATACTGGAACTGTCCGACCAGGCTGGTGAATGTCGTCTTCTTCCAGTTGGCCTGGGTGAGGGGGACCTGTCAATACCCTCTAGTTAGGACCAGTGATGTAGCACAACTCACTCAGACATTCAATTAATTTGCCGGCCCAGGGGATGGGGTAGGCTTCGAAGTCAGACACCACGCTAAGCTGCCTGAAGTCGTGACAGAAGCGGGGGGAGCTATCTGGCTTGGGGATCATCACAACGGAGTTGGACTAAGGGCCTCCTCGATGACTCCCAGCCGCTTTATCCATTCAATCTCAACAATGGATTTCTGCTGCACCTCAGGTACCCGATAGGGCTGCACATTCACCACCATGCCCAGGAGAGTTTGAATGCGATGTTCCACCAAGGAGGTCCGGCCGGGGAGGGAAGAGAAGACTGGGTCATCAGCTCTTTTAAACTCTGAACCTGGCGCAGAACTGTCGCAGAACTGTCTGACATCTCCTTGCACCCCTAGTCAATGGAACCGGTCCGTGATCTGGGTGAGGGTGTTATTTTGGCCTAGATGTGCTCTGAGGAGGTGGGAGTGCACCAGGGTCAGCACCTGCAGTACGTATGGACAAGGTACGCCAAGCCATTCTTTGCTTTCTCCATTCCCCTGGGTGAATTAACACAGCAAGCCATTAGAGGTAAAGCACTCTCATCCCTCTTTTCCCCCTCCACCACCTTCTCATCAGCCCAGGCATGCTTCAGGCATTCGTCCTGGAGCTGCACGGTGTTGCAGCGGCCACAGGGCTGTACCTGGTCAGGGAAATCCCCTTCTCGTTGTGGCACTTTCAGAACCCGGACCGGGGTGAGTGGCGGAAATCAGAAACGTCATCACGGTGCTTCCGGGTCGGTTTCTGTGGGAACAAACAGACATGTTAACTCCGTTTCTAAGCGGCCGCTAACCCCTTTTCCTTGGAGTGAAGGTCTTTTTATCAGGAACTGTGGAAGCAGGGGATGAGCTGTAGCTGGAGACAGACTCAAATTCACGTGAGCCGTTATTGAACGATTGCTCCATGCACTACTTCTGGGCTGCGGGCTTTGCACGTGGCACTGCCAGTAGAGGGTGGTGGCATGTCAGAAAAAGGATGGAGAGACTGCGTGGGTGCTCCTAGCACAACTATATATATACTGTACATTACCACCCCGCCCATCCTATATGCAATATAGGCACTGCATGTAGCACTCTTTACTCATAACCAATGTTCGAAATAAAAAATACAGCCCCCCTCCCCCTGAAAATTTTTTTTTTATAATATTTTTCCTCACAGATGAGAGGCCCTTGTTATAGTGACACTGAGCTCAGTTTAGACCTAGATAAATTGGCCTTCAATCTACTGACTGTAATTATCCTGGTCATGATGACTTCTAGTTCCTAATAAATCTTCAGATCTAATTATGCTAAGTAATGAGCACTGTGACTTCTAATTTCAGGCTATGGACACGTGACCTGGTGACCCACAACCCCCCCCCCCCCCCCCCCGGTACCTGGACTGCAATGTTATGAAAGTCGTGACTGAAAAGAGGAAGGGATGCAGCCAGGAAGAAATGCCAAACATCTTTCACAGAACAGCAGCTTCACTCTGGATTAACAGAAAGCAGAAGCTGTTCTGTCAAGTAGGATAGATGCAGGCCCACAAGAGAAGAAACTTTCGCCTTTATCAACCCCTACCCCATTTCAATATACAATTTTGGAAATGTCCAATGTTCAGGCCTGTTAATTTTCAGTTGAGAATAAACAAAACACATATTTCTAATACACGTCTCTATATTAATGTAAAACAAGACAGCTAGCTGCTGTAGCTAGTTAGCTTGTTTGGCTAGGTGTCTGACTTAAACACAAAACTTTAAAATTAGCTCTTATTTAACTTAACATTATCAGTTTGCCAACAAGTAGGGTGGCTATCAACTACAACACAGTTATGTAGCCTGTTATAGATTTTGGATTGTAAATACATACATTGCCCTACAGAGGTATGTGTATGATCTATTCTTGACGTATTCATAGCATTAGCTGGAAGTTGCAGAAGTTTTTGGAGTGATAATTAAAAAAGCATTATTCAATGCAAACATTCTGTGCGGTTATAAAAATAGTGTGTACTAGCTGGATTAATGATTTAATGTAAGTTGTTTACACAAACCAGCGAGTGTCTAAATATTATTCTATACTAGTTGTGGTATCATTTCAAATGCTTCCCTATAATATGATTTGAAGTGGTCTGTGAGAATACCTTTATGGAAAGCATCATGAAAACATCATAACAATGCTGTAGATAATAGGGGTTTAGATTATAGCTACTGAATGGTGATATGGCACCTATCGTTGCTGTTTAAGTAATGTATATTATTAACGTATAATATTTAGTGAATACTGCTGGATTTAGTAACAACACAATATTTTTATTATGTATTTATTTATTTAAGGCCTGTTGGAACTTTTTGGTTATAAGAAAAGGATAGCCTTTGGGTTGTGTGAGTGTCACAGTTAAATTAGATTTTTCAACCACATTGGGCTGAAACATCTTCTCATTTTTATTCAGACACTTTCACACAGAAAATGACTGTATAAATATTTGATTTCAAATTCAGGGCAAAAGAAGTGACAGATGTTAAGTTCCAGGTCTGTTTCTATGGTAGGAAAAATACCAGCAGCTGTTGCATAGAAACCTGAAAGGCTACAATTTTGGCTGCTCTTGGTTTAGCAAGGCATTTACGTTGATTTTATGCGATTTCAAGATTAAATCTATTTCGATACAAGCAGTATTTTCATTTAAAAATGCAATCGAATGGAGCAGAAGTGGAGCAGAATTATATCTGTTTCACATGTTGGGGTGGCCTCAAAAATCCGATTTGTGTTAAACAGGCATTTGACAGCCGTTTTGTGTCATGAAAGGAAAGATTTTTGCAGGTTAAACAGCCCTGTTGCCAGCAGAGATAAAGATAAGAAGTATTCCATAACACTATTAACGGAGCAATTCTGCAGTCACTGTCCCCTTATGTGACCTTTCTAATCTCCTGAATTCTGGCTCCGTTTATATAAATGTACTTAATGTAAAGAGATGGAAAGGTCAGCCGAGGTTTGAACAGAAAGCCATTTTATCGCAGATTTCCACAAATTTAGTGAAATCATTTCCTCCCTCTGCTTTATGTGACCATCCAAAATATGAAATAGTTTTTTGTGCTTTGAGATTTCAGTTATTCTTGAAGTGTATTTCTAAAAGATATTTCTTGGTTGTTTAACGTTGCAGTCTGTGAATTTGACATTGCTATAGTAATAGAGGTAAAATCCTTCAGTTAGACTGTTATTCAGGTTTTCATTAAATATGCTGTGCTCCTATAGGGATTGGGGATAATCTCTGAGCTAATTGCTTTTCGGTCTCAGGGTAAATTAAGGTAGTAACTATAACACTGGCCCATTGCCACTGCAGCCCAGAGCTGGACTCCAGCTCTAGGATTTGAGGATCAAGTTGACCTGAGGTATAATTAGACTTGCATGCTTTATGCAAGCTAATGCGTGGCAGTGTTCAATCCATTCTCCCACAATGCATTTTTACTCTTGGCAGCCCCGTCAACATGAACTCCCTGGCTGGAGATTATATCTGGAATACATCCAGCAGAATAATATACAGTGAGCACCATCATTTATTAAACAGTGACACATTTTTTGTTATTTTGGTTCTGTACTCTAGCACTTTGAGTTTGAAAAAATACAATGAGGTTGAAGTGCAGACTGTCAGCTTTAATTTGAAGGTATTTTCATCCATATTGGATGAACCATTTAGAAATGAGTTTCCCCCATTTTCGGGCATCAAAAAATATTGGACAGTTTAACATAATATTGTAGTGGTTCGTGGCTGTTTATTTTCTTTTCTTTTATAATTTTTTCCCCCATTTATTGGTCCTCACAGTTGTGAACTGACTTGTTCTGATTCCCCCACCTTCGCTTTTGAATCTCACATTAAAGACCCATTATAGAACAAACAAGCCATCATGGAAGATTCAGCAAGGTTGTCCCAGGGAGATCAATAAGGGGATAGTAAATCTGAGGAATACATCAGGGGTATTTAGGCCAAACAGCAGTTACAGGCTAATCAAGTTAGTCAACTGAATATCCAAATGAGGGTTCAAGAGGGCTGGCTCTGTGAGTTGGCGGAGGGTATGCGATCGCTCACAGTTGCACACTAAGCATCCACACCAGCCGCTCAGGCTATCACTCCCTCAGTTCCCATTGCTCAGATTGGTAGGGAACCTAAGTTGCAGCTTCCTCTCCGCTATGACGGTAGAGCAGGCAAATGCCGTTGGTTTCTTGCTCAATGTTCGATTTTTTTTAAAGCACAGTCGTCGCGGTTTAATAACAGCTTTCATTCTTTGACTACTTTCTCGGTCTGCGCTTGATTGGGCTACTCTTTTAATCAGGGAGAAATCTCAGATTTTAAATATCACTAAGACACTCATGGAGGAAATGGAATCAGTCTTTGACCATAACATTTTAGGTCGGGAGTCGGCTAGACGACTGCATCGCCTTCGCCAGGGTAACGATACTGTGGCAGAATTCGCCATGAAATTTCATGTACTGGCAGGTGAGACAGGTTGGGCTGAGGCTCCGCTGATGACATTATTTTCTGAGGCATTAGCGGAACAGGTACAGGATGCTCTCTACATTCTCGAGCAGTCTGATTCGGTAGATGCTTTAGTGTCTTCCGCCATCCGTATTGATAATCGGTTGCGGGACCGTTTACTCCGCAAAAAACACGGTAAAGGTCATAGGATAAGACCTTCATCTGTCACATTAACAAAGTTTTATTCTTCGGTAGTTAATCCCTTTTCTATTAGGACCTAAGAGCCCATGCTGATAGATTGGGCAGCAGGCCCACCTTCGGAGGACACCATGAGTGGTGTCGCTACTGCATGAGGAAGGGGCATACTCGTGATCAGTGTCTTAAGCTTAAGGCTTCTAGCGGGACTTCAGGGTACTACACCTCGGACATTACTAAATGTTAGACTTTCTTGGGCACAGCACTCGCTGCAGGTCAAGGCTTTTATCGATTCTGGGGCCGTGGATTGTTTTATTGATGCTCAATGGGCTAGAAAAAGCAAGATACCGGTCCAGCTCCTTGATCACTCCCGATTGGTTACCGCTTTCGATAGTCGCAGTTTGGGGTCAGGTACTTTTAAGGAGGTGACGTCTCTCCTCACCATGTCGATTTGTTAACCTAAACACATGGAGAGCATTCGTTTTTTTTTGGTTGATTCACCTGCTTATCCGTTGGTGTTGGGTCACACATGGCTAGTTAAACACAATCCCCATATTAAGTTATTGAGTGGGGAGGGGATAAGGTAGTCATCCGTCAATGAGGTGCCGCATGTACTGCGCAAGATCACATCGCCCCTTCCAGTTTGTCCGGAGAGTGTTTTGACGCTTCTGATTCCGATTCTGAGTTGCAGGAGGTTATTTCTCCACCCAATCAGGGATATTCTGTTTCTGAATCTGAGGTTGGTGAGGAGAGTCTGGAGTGGGACTCTCTGGCTAACGGAGATTTATATTGGAAGGGGCTATCTTCTGAAGATCCCTCCAACTCTGAGATTCAGTGGTCACCTCCTCCTGGGTCGCCTACTCAGAAGGAGGATACTGAGATGGCAGGAACACTTGAATTTCCTTTACCTCTCAACGTGCTGACTGAATATGCCAAATTAGCAGAGGTATGTAACAGAGGGCAACCACTCTTCCGCCCCACCACCCTTTTGATTGTGCGATTGAACTATATCCAGGTACTACTCCTACTAGAGGGAGTTTTTATTCCTTATTGACTCATGAGAGTGCGGCTAGGAAGGAATATATCGATGAGGCGTTAGCTAATGGTTTCATAAAACCATATCGACCTCACCCGCAGGCGCAGGGTTCTTTTTCGTTAAAAAGAAAGATTGTACGTTAAGACCATGTATCGATTATCGCACGTTAAACGCCATCACTATAAAGAACCGGTACCCACTTCCCCTTATGAATTCAGCGTTTGAACATCTCCAAGGAGCTACTATTTTTTCCAAGTTAGATCTCCGTAATGCCTATAACCTGGTCGGCATGCGTGAGGGTGATGAATGGAAAACCGCTTTTAATACCCATAACGGCCACTACAAATATCTGGTCATACCATTCGGTCTCACTAGCGCCCCCTCGGTTTTTCGGGCATTAGTTAATGACATACTACGGGAGATGTTGGAGAAATTTGTTTTTGTTTATTTTGACAATTTACAAACCCATGTTGGCCACATTAAACAGGTGTTGAAAGCCCTGCTGGAGGCCAACTTGTTTGTCAAAGCGGAGAAGTGCTCATTTCATGCTAGCACGGTTTCTTTTATGGGATTCATTGAGTCAGAGGGCAAGGTCTGTATGGATCCCGAAAAAGTCTCTGCTGTACTTAATCGGCCTACTCCCAATTCTGTAAAGCCGTTTTATTCGCAATTTTAGTGCGCTTGCCGCACCTATTACTGCTCTTACCAAGAAAACAACGGCTACGCAATTTGTGTGGAATCAGAGGGCCGACTCTGCATTTGATGAACTTAACCCTTTCACACGTAAGTTCCAAAATATTTTCAACGGCCCAAAAGCGTGGGTTATTTTTTGTCTGCTACAGCTGTTCTAGAATTCGACTGTGACGTCACAGCACTAGCCTTCGGTTGAATGCGGAAGAACAAGATGGCAGCACCGCATACCAATATTAGCCGGATTATTTTTGAAAATGCGTTTTTCGAGTATTTCGTCAATTATTTTGATCACGGATGAGTTTACCCGTGATGTAAAACATTGTAAAGTGTAATCGCTATAAGATTGTGTATATTATATTTTCTGTCAGCCCGTAGTTAGCTCATTTTGACAGCTTGGTTAGCACTGACGTTAGCAAACTGTAGCTAAATCAACGTTATAGGCTAGGGGGTATTTGCTGCTTACGTTACTTCTGTGAAAGTGTGAACGTCTGCATAAACAAATAAATGTAAATGTTGAAAAGATGTTTCTTTGGTACAATGTTTTTGTGGAACAGTGTGTTTAGTCCTAGGGTTAGCCCACAGGTTTATTGTTGCGTCATTCGTAAATAGACGATGTAAGCGTAAACTTAAGCGAGATCGTCGGTATAATACAGCTAGCTATGTAGTAACCCATATGCGTACACTGCAAATTAAACTAGATGACTATTCGGATAACAACTAACGTTGACATAGTAACATTTGCATTTCAGTACAACAATAAACGACTCGGTACCGCACTGGAATCATGTTTGCACTTTTACATTAGTAAATTGTTAGCTTGTGAGGTTAAAAACCACCAAACTGCTTAGCTTGCTTAGTGTTGATGTAACGAAGATATTCGATGCACAGCAATGTGTCATTTATCGTTCATTTCAGCTTCTGAAATCGCAAGTTGATGGTTTATTTTCCATAATATACACACCTCTGTGACGTGTCTGTTTAGCCGGCAGTAAACCATTGTGACCTCATTCTCAACGGAGCGTTCCAGTGAAACGTTCTAATCACATATTTGTGATGGTACGCGTTTGGGCCATGTCTGGAATGATCACATATTTGTGATGGTACGTGCGAAAGGGTTAAGAAGAGGTTCAGTTCTGAGCCCATTCTCATCATGCCCAATCCCTCCCTCCCTTTTGTGGTTGAGGTTCATGCTTCTGAGTTGGGCGTAGGCGGCATTTTGTCTCAGCATTCACCTATTGACCGCAAAATGCATCCGTGTGCATATTTCTCTCGTGCCCTTACTGCGACCGAGATAAATTATGACATAGGTGATCGGGAGTTACTAGCAGTCAAATTGGCTCTAGAAGAGTGGCGCCATTAGCTGGAGGGAGCTGAGCATCCTTTTACTGTATGGACCGATCACAGGAACCTGGAGTACGTCCAACAGGCCAAAACACGTAATTCTAGAAAGGCGTGTTGGGCACTGTTTTTTATGCGTTTTAACTTTTTTTTAACGTATCTTCCTGGTACTAAGAATGTGAAACCTGATGCTCTGTCATGGGTGTTTGAGCGAACAGATGGTCCTGCTATTCTGGAGCACATTATGCCTGTTTCTCAGATAGTGGCTCCGGTGTTGTGGGACGTTGAGGTGGCGGTTCAGCAGGCATTGCTGCTTAGCCCGGATCCGGGTGGGGGTCCTGTTGGTCCTCTCGAGGTCAGGTCACGGGTACTACAGTGGGGCCATTCATCTCAGTTTGCGGTGCATCCTGGTGTCCATCGTACTAAGGAATTTCTATCCAGACGATTCTAGTGGCCTGGCATAGAGAAGTATGTGCACGAGTTTGTCGCTGCTTGTGCTGTTTGCGCTTGGAGCAAGGGTTCTCGACTCCCACCTTTGGGGTTGCTGCGGTCTCTACCTGTGCCCAGGCGACCTTGGAGCCATATCGCATTAGACTTTGTCACTGGATTACCTGACTCGCAGGGTAATACAGTTATCTTAGTCATTGTGGATAGGTTTTCCAAGGCTGCCCATTTTCTCGCTCTGGCCAAATTACCATCGGCGCTGGAAACCGCTCAGTTAGTGATTACTCATGTGTTCCACGTACACGGGTTACCACAGGAATATTGTGTCTGACGCGTCGGTTAGTTTTTCGTCTGGTTTTCACCTGCAAACTAACAGGCAGACGGAGCGAACTAACCAGACAATGGAGAACACCCTTCACTGTTTGGCGGCGGCTAATCCTACTTTGTGGATTCGTTATCTCCCTTGGGCTGAGTATGCCCATAATACTCTGCGCAATGCTTCCACTGGCCTATCTCCCTTTGAGGCTCAAGTAGGTTATCTTCCTCCACTCTTCTCTGAACTGGAGAGAAATGTGGAGGTTCTCTCGGCTGGTTTTTTTTGTTCAGCGGTGTCGCTCGGTGTGGAAACGAGTTGGCGCATTGCTGTTGCGAGTCAGCGAGTCTGGGTCTCGTCGTGAGATTTGCCTTTGAGGGTGGATTTGCATAAACCTGCTCCACGGTACATTGGACTGTTTAAAATTTGCCATAGGATAAACCCAGTAACAGTCCATTTTCAGTTGCCACGCTCACATTTCATGTTCCACGTTTGAAACCGTTGCTTATCAGTCCGTTGGCTCCTGCTGAGAGACCCCCTCCTCCTCCTCGGTTCGTGGATGCAGGTCCTGTGTATACTGTCCGCCGCATTTTGGCGGAGAGACGGGTGGGTAGGGGGTGGCAGTTTTTTGGTTGACTGGGAGGGGTATGGTCCAGAGGAGCGGTGTTGGGTTCCGGCCAGAAGTATTTTAGATTATGTGTGCTTTTAGCCACAGTCAAACTAACTGTGCTGTATGCTTTTAGTCACAGTCAAACAAACTGTGTTGCATGCTTTTAGCCAGTCAAACTAACTGTGCCATGTGCTTTTACCCACAGTAAAACTAACTGTTCTATTTGCTTTTAGCCACAGTCAAACTAATTGTGCTATGTGCCTTTAGCCACATTCAAACTAACTGTGCTATGTGCCTATGTCCCATCAGATCATTCTTTTTCAGGCCTTAATGGGAGGAAGGCCTGGGGGGTTGCCAGAGAGTGAATAGGCCTGTCCCATGTGATGAATTAATGGAGACCATTGCAACCGATTAGAGACTATTTGTCTGGAGAAGAGAGGGAGGTGCTGTCCGTGAGCCACCCGATGCTGGGTTGGTCCCGGTATCTTTTTTTCCTCCTCAAGCTCTGAGATGAACGGGCGTGTCAGGCCACATCTGCTGTTTGACCGCACCAGGTTCAGCAGTGCTCTGTTTTTCTCCAGCCTGCACTGGTGCTATGCCAGATAAACTTTCAATCTTTGTGTTTGTGTGTGTGTGTGTGTGTGTGTGTGTGTGTGTGTGTGTGTGTGCGCGCGTGCGTGCGTACATATGTCTTTTAATATCCGTAAGTGCCACAAAAATGAGGAAGCCAAAGGTTAAATGTCCTGCTAGAATGACCTCTGTGTGTGTGTGTGTGTGTGTGTGTGTGTGTGTGTGTGTGTGTGTGTGTGTGTGCGGGCATGCGTGTGTATGTGTGTGTACGTACATACATATGTGTTTTGATATCTGTAAGTGCCACACAAATGAGGAAGCCGGAGGTGATAGTTGCAGAATGATTCTGTAATTAGCTGTGAAATCATTTCATCCACAGGGTAAAAACCAGCTACAGGGAAGCCTTCCAATAGTAGACGGGCCATTAATCTGAGGGATCACAGTGCAAAACATGGTTTGGTACAAAGCAAATGTAACTTGTTCCATCCTTAAGTGTAATGTTCTGTCCAATTTATCATCACAAGGACATCGTCTATCAATGCAACTAGTAGTCCACAGACCACAGCAAGTTTTTTTTTCACCTTAGTATGCTCACAAACCATAGCATTCTCACAAACCTTAGTATGCTCACAGACCATAGCCTTCTCACAGGCCTTAGTATGCTCACAAACCTTAGCATTCTCACAGGCCTTACCATGCTCACAAACCTTAGCATTCTCACAGACCGTAGCATGTTCACAAGCCTTAGCATGCTCACGGAAAAATATGCCTAACCTGGACCCTCATTTATCAACAATGCTTAGAAAACATTCTAAATTCTCTCCTACACCTGAAATTTAGAATGTTCGTACAAACAAGTTTGCATTCATCAAACGTGCATACGCATGCCTGTAAAGAATCCTGCTTTGATAAATCCCACACATTCTAAACACCTGTGCATGTACACATCCATTGTCATTAACATAAAGAAACCCCAAATTTGCCAGATATGTTGGTAAACGTTCCCTTTAAGACCCGCAGGAAGCTTCACAAATTAAGCCGATGTAGACAATGGTGCAGCATAAGATAATGAAGGAAAAAGTTTCAGTTACTGTGGTAAAGGTAGACCAAAAATAGCTTTTTGGCTTCCTCCATACTGGCTTAACAAACAAACAAACAAAGAAACAAACAAAAAAACATTGTGTGGGAGCAGGTGAGAGCTGCTATGAATGCAGCAGAAGATTCGTTGCCAAAATAAAAAAGAAGTGGTTTAACTTAACTCTTTTGTGCAAAGGCTTAATTTTGCCCATTTTCACCTGTTTTGTACTGTTTAAAGCTTTTAATGCCATATGTCAACCTTACACAAACACTGATAATGACTTAAATTAAAGAAGACCCTTGTACCATTTATTATCATGCCTTAAAATAATAAAAATTAAATAAATCAATTACGTTTGACAACTCTAGTTTACAGTGAACCCTTGAGAGTCAATGATGTGAATAAGGTAAAATGTAACATTTTCTATCCAAAATAGATAATTGTGCATCACAGTAATTCAGGAGTGTAGTGCATGTCCATTGGAAATCAACTCACATTCATGTGACCCTGGAACACATTTCTAAAAGACTACATACCGGCATGCGACAGTCATGTTATCCTGGGCAGGACTTGACTTTCCGGTTCTATAAAACGTACCACTTCTTAGCTTATGCTTTTACTCACACTTATATGCACACTCCACCTTCCCAGCTGGAGAGGAGGATGTATGGGCCGAGAGAATCGTTTTGTCTCTCCGGTCATATCTGTAAGCGTGTCCGAGCGAAGCCAGACTGAAACTAGGGTCAGTCTATTTAAGTTATAGCTCTCGTTATACGGCGTAGCTGTAAAGTGACGGCCTGCGTTGTTGCACGCAAACCGCAAGGAACCGAAGAAAACCATTTGCAGAAGGACCAGCAAATCTACCAGCAACACTCACCAAAGATCCAAGCAAGCTGCTTGAAAACAGAGAAAAAGGACAATCCAATCCAGAGACGCTGCCAAAAGACATTTCTGGACACATGAAAGCCACGGAACCAGCCTGTGTACTCCAGTACAGTAAGACTGACACAAACATCCAGGCAATAATACTCCGCTCTTTTGGTTATTTCCTGTACGAGACTAACTTTTAGATTCCCTCTCTGCCACGTCTGGTCTTCCGACTGGACTCCCCCATTATACTGTAACCAACTCCTAAAGACATTTAAATGTCCAGCATCTTCAACCCGATTCACTCTCATGCATTTTCAGACTCCACCTTGATTAACTACATATATAAGGCCAAATATATAGTATGTTCTTTCTGTTTATTTTCTATTTGCTTTTGCTATTTCATAGCTTAGAATGTATAGCCGACTGTATTCTGTATTCTGTTGACTACTAGCGATAGCTCCTACGTTGTGAGAAAGTTGTGCTTTGTTGGATTTGCTTTGTAGATTGTGTCTATGACCTTCAATATGCACTAATTGTACGTCGCTTTGGATAAATAAATTTAATGTAATGTAGATCACACTGAAGAGTGGTCGAGCTTCTTTTATGAAATACGAAAGAACGTTGAGACGTAGAAACTTCATATTTTGCCTGATAATAGCCTAACTAGCACTGATGATGATATGACTTTTACATGACACACTTTCTGATGTGGTACAGTAGGATATACTATGGTTGATGGTGCAGTTTTATTAATCCTTTTAGACCTCATTGTATTGTAGTGCATTTTGATAAGTGCAATTTCATCTGATAAAGTCCAACACGTGCCATGAGGGCATCCACCATGTGCCACGAGTCCCTTGTACTTACTGAAGCAGTCCTACAGAAATGTAATGAACTAGTAATGTCGGCTCTTGGCATCAAGGAACAACTATAAAATGTGAATACTACCATTGATCTCTTGTCCTGGTGTTATTGTTTTCCAGTTGTTCCATGATGCCAAGACAAATCCATTTGGATTGTAATAGCTTTTAGCAAATAGTTTTCAAACAATTAACAAATGGCATTACAATTTGTTGCCCATATTTCATGGTAAAATGAGTAATGGATAACATTTGTAAGAGGAGCCACCAAAAAAACGATTTTAGCTCTTTTTCTGACTGCCACAGCGCTATGGGGTGGGATATGTTTCTCATTGGGCACTGGATCATTTGACCTGGTGGTGTCTGCTATCGGAATTCTATTCCGCACTTTGTGAAGAATGCTTCAAGCATTGACAATGTAGGGAAACCTTAAAACAAATAGTTTGGTTAAATCCATGAGATCCATGAGTATTTAAATCAATGCTGTAACTAATGGGGCATTATTTGTTATATAAATTCAGAGAAGGCAGCCATTGGGGACTTTTAATTCCCTATTAAAAACACAAAATGTCTGTCACATGGCAGTAAGCCATATTGCCTTTTGAGTTTATGTGAACAGGGTATCTCAGTATTTCCTAACTAAACACATTTAGATGCAGTGGAGTTGGGCATTAATATGAGAAACAGCTTGTGCGGTTAATGATTATTTAAAAATAAATGTGCATTTTGTCTTTGCAGTTCTTTTTGATTTTACATTAAAGAATGATTAAAGAACACTTTTTATGTTCAGCAATTCACGTGTGATCTCCATGGCGTCAGCGACCAGACATGGCACGATGATTTTGCTATTGAGACAAACCATACTGGATGGTATGGATAAATATCTCATTCATGTCTCCACAAATAACAAACTGATGGATCCACCCACGTCTCTTTTGAAAATTTCTATCAAAAGGTGTGATTCTAAGCTACCTGCACAGCATGTGCAATAAAAGATGAATGAAGCGCCTGAGGTGGGTAAAGGAAGATGGGCCAAAGGCACATGAACTCCACCTGCAGCGCTACCATATATGGTCTGTGATGTAAAAGCTGCTTATGCTGAAACAAAGGGGGGGGGCATGTTTTTTCAGGAAGGACACAGGTCCTTTTGGACTCGAGGAGCAGGGACCGGCGGAAATTTCCACGGCGATGGGGCTCAAACAGGAAAACGGTGGCGCTCATTAATCAGGAGCGTTGTGTTCCCGCCGCTGGAGGGGAGAGGAGATGCCGCTAACGGTCCCCGTCTCATTTATTTCCACAGAAAAGGTATTAAAAGCCCGTACTGGAGAGATCAAACGGCCGCCATGAGGAAAACAGACGTAATGAATTTCAAAGTCATGGGCGCACATTTTCAGGCCGTCTGCAAGGAATCCTACAGCAGCTGGTTCGCTGAGCTGGAGCAGGCGTCGAAAAATGCCAAGAGACTATTTATTACATTATTTCAGTGAGAGGGAAATAGTCTGTGTGGTTAATAAATGTTTGGTGGAATTAAGAGGGGACTTGTTTTTCTTCATTACACATGCTGTCCGTTTCCTCTCAGTGATTTCCTCCTGGTATTCCACTGACAAGCTATCAATTTGAATGAATTACACTCCCTAAAATCAGAGCATTTTCGACAAAAATTCTCCTCACATTATCACAGCTGATCTGTCAGTCATGATGGCGATATTGAGAATGAGCTGCAGAAGAGAAAATGTTTGGGACATTCTCTCCCTCTCTCCACCTCAGCTGATGTGTGGTGAGTGTTCTGAGGGTTGCCGTGCATCACCCAGGGAGAAGCTACACATTGGTAATGGTTGAGGCGAGTTTCACCCCTCATCACTTTAAAGCGCACGGAGTGTGAGAAAGGCATTATATAAATGCAAGGCATTATAATAATTAATATTATTGTGCGTTACCTGGGTTTGACTTCTGTGTGCCTGTTCCAAAGCAATGGCCCAGATTCAGCATTAGTACAACTTGCTTTGTCTTCTTTGAAACAAAAAAAAATAATGAGCAAGAATGGTGTGAAAAAAAAAAGAAGAAATGTCATTGTGAGTGACACCTTTTTTCTGTGCCTGGAGAATGATTACACCACGCCTACACGCCCTCTGCCCCATGACAGGGCTGTTTGTACCTGGTTTGATTTCCAAATTACTCTGCGTTCATCTTGGTGGCTCAGAACACACGACAGAGGAAGAATAGAGACGGAAGGGGGGCGGGGGGGAGAGGGGGTATAGTATTCAAATTATTAGAATTACAAATAAGTATTGTTTGTATTCAAGCAGATCCTTCCTTAGTTTTCACTTCATTTTAAACAGCATGCTCCACTTTCACAGAAAAAAAGGTAAGAACATGTGTCTAACAAGGTACAAACGCATTTCTCTGCGGTGGTACCATATAGGTACATAAAATTGTATCCCGAGCCAACCATAGATGATTGATTTCTACCTTTTTTGCTTGTAAAAGGTACTTATTATATATTATTGCCCAAATAGAATTGTTGTACCTTTCAGGGTGCCTTTGGGAAATGTTTTCCTTAAAGAACGGAAAATATATCAAAATGTATACCTTTATTTCTGAGTGCACATTTTTATAAAATCAGGGACAGGCATGAGACCAACATCATTTCATACCCCAGCAGTGAGCTGCTGCCACATGTTCACTGCTATCCAGCTGGAATACTTCTGAAGAAATATTCTGTCTGTTCATTTCATAAATTAATATAGAAATCCAATATGAAAGCACAATGAACCAGCATAAATGTTTCACTTTGTAAACCTCCTTCTTCCTACGCGGTTCTCTGGTGTGAAGTACAATGTCATCTGAGTCAAGTTCTGCATTTCTTTCATTAAAAAGGTCACACAGATTTAATGTGCAACATAAAAAGTAATATATTACATACTGTATATCAAAACCGCAAACACAATGTTTCAAGGAAGATGGACTAAAACGCTGCCATGGCCTGTTTTAGCCTTTTTTCCATTTTCAAGAGAAAGGTCACTGAGGAAAGTGCTGTTAACGAGGATGAAATACAGCCAACGAAAATAACCTGAGGTACGGATCTCAACAATGGACCTTATTTTTCATATTTAATGTACTTATAGTGAAATGTCACAAATAAAGAGTGCCGTTTTTCATTCATTCAATAAGGCTATACAAAAAACAAAAACAAAAAAAAACTTCCCTGTAATCCACACACTTGCACATAGCCTCATATACTGGACAGCTAGCCTATTCATAATGGGCTAAGTGCTAGTGGTGGCTAGGCTAAAACAATACAGGGCACTGCCATCTTGGATGGTCTGCCCATGCACGTCGCGCCAGGGTATGCATTGAGTGCGCGATTTATCTAGGGGTTCCCGTTTTCATTATGAAGCCATTAAATGATAATACTTAAATCAGTACCAATACACATATTTATCGGTAATTAAATACATCGGCTTGCTGTTTCTCAGATTAAAATATACGGTAATTGGTGGTAAAGCACGTACATTAGGACTGTTCGCGTGTACACCGTTACCAGGCTAGATATAGCAGTATTTCGTTGAGTATATTAACTTTATACAATCTGCAATATTCCCTTGAACACAATGACCTATATAAACAGTTCAGCACTTACGTTAGTAATGACGCACATCGCATATATTAGCCCTTAGAGAGAGTCCGTGCTGTTCTGGAACTTATTTCTTCAGAGTTGGTGATGGAATAAATAATGTTGGGGGGTACAGTTGCCTTTATACTGTACCTGTGTTCCTATTCTCATTGGCCTTAAGGTCAAGAGACAGTCGGGATGGACAGGTCAGAGAGCTAATCCTGACCTATAGTTTAGTTATATGGGTGTGGTCGTAGTAATTTTTGACCTTGGTTAGGAGTTTTGGGGGAAACAAAGAAATTTACAGCTGGGGGGTTGGGTCACAGACAGCCATGTGGCTCTAAGGCACAAACTGAGTTCCTAGACTTGTGGCCTTTTTTTACAGCATGTGAAAAGCCTTAACCTCTTCCTACCAACGGCAATATGCCAATTCTTGCCTGTTTTCACTAGTGACAAACAAAGCTGTTTATCTCAAAAACTGTAAAGGCTACAAATATGGTTAATAGTTTTTATTAAAACAGAGAACTGCACAATTATGACTAACCGGTCAGTATTCATATACATACACTTCTTGCTACTTTTAATTACAACAATTTATGTACAGAAATTATGAAAAAACGGGTGCCTACATTCAACTTTCAGATTTTTTACCTGATGAGCTGCAAGAGCTGTGGAGGAAATAACTCCTCTTTTCTGATTCCTCAATATGCTGCCCATCTCTGCTAAAAATATGGTGTCAGTATCCTAAACCATTCAAATTCTACAGAGCTTTTTTCAGGTGAACCATTTTGGTTACCAAATTTGTGCCAAATTGTGCAAAATGGCAAGGTTCCAGAAAAGTCTCAATATGATTTATTTTTTAAGTTTTACAATAAAATGAGATAATTTGTCAATAAAAGTTTTTGACAAATTATGTCAAAAACATTTTGGTGTGTTTATGTTTTTGATGTGTTTCATATTACACAACTAACTAGCCTACCCATGGTCCCCAAAAAGCTTTCCAAACACATGCAGCAGCACAGTGAATCTTGTATTCCACCAGCTGTATGAAAGTTTTAAAGTATTTTTTCTTGAAGCCTAAAGGTATAACGATTTTTCAAACCAAAGTTTTGTGAAATACAATTAAGCAGAACAGTTTACCAGCACATTGTTTATGGTGTGACATCAAGCTGCAGTACATGTTTGGGAATTGGGTCGTAGTTTCCAACGTTATTTACAAAGTTTTAACTCTACGTTTTAGGCCTTAAAAACCACCTTCCCAGAAGGAATGGATATATTTTAAGGATATTTAATCAAAATATTGAGATGAGCAGTTTATTATATATTATTAAATGAATGAAATATATAGTTTAATAACTTCCATAACGCCAGCGTTACCGCTAGAGGACGTTTGGCATTAAGAAGTTAACCCCTTTGCGCAGATGGCAAATCTTGTCTATTCTCACCTATTTAGGGGGTGCTCTGTTTGAGGCTTCATAATTCCAGGGGCCACATGTATTAAACTGAGTAAAAGAATGCATAAAATTATGCTCAGAGAGAAAGTCAGAAATCTGCTTACGCAAAGTTTTGTACTTTCTCCTTCTGCCTTTTGATCACAGTGTCACCATATCACACTGACTCCAAACATTGCGTATGCATGGTGTCCAGTGTTTGCAGAGGAACGTAGATTATCTTATTTTTTACATCTGCATTTCTGCATGGAAACTCCCTTACGCAGATTTCTGAGGGATTTTTTCTGCTCAGCACTGTTTATACATCTGGCCCCTGGTGTGAGCATCAAATAAACTTGGCAAATGGCTTAAATAAAACAAGACAGTTGTACCATTTACAATACTAATTTTCATAATTTAAGTCAAAATAAAGTGCCACAAATGCAAAGAAATCTTGGAAATTCTTTAGTATGCAATGAAATAGTGTCCACAATGTCCTAACTTTTTTAGAACGTAATTCGGAATATATAGCGTATATTTACAAAAATCTATAAAGTTGATAAGGTAAAACATTAAATATATTTTCTTTGTACTGTTTTAATATTAAATATATGTAAAAGAGAATTTACAAATCACTGCTTTCTGCTTTTATGTGCATTTTCATCTGTCTCAACTTTTTTGGAATTGGGGTTTTAGCTTCAATGAAAGTCAGTACATCAAACATAAAACATGACTGAGCAATGAATACTTACACTAGTGTGTGAAATGCACTCAAAATGCAATGTCACAGCCCTGTCATGGGGCAGAGGGCGTGTAGGCGTGGTGTAATCATTCTCCAGGCACAGAAAAAAGGTGTCACTCACAATACAGTGATCGAGCGGAAAACAAATGTACATATGTAGCCAGTGAGAAGAACCGCATAATACAAGTGTAATGGAGTGAGTTGGTTGGAGGACCAGACGTGACAGAAGGGGTTTCAGACAAGCGACCCCAGAGGGATAAAACGGAGAGGGAAAAAAGGAAAACAAAAAGGCTCCAGCTCCCAGTACGAGGGAGTGAGAAAGGAGACTTTAAAAGGGGAGTAAAGGAAAACAACCCAACGAATCGGGCGAACTGACTAAACGTCAACGAGAGGAAATACACAGAAAGAAAAACCTCTGCTCTCAAGATAAAAGAGGAATCTAAAGAGGTAACAGAAACAAACAATAAGGAAAACAACCCGGAAGTATCGGACGAAATGCTCGTAGGCTAGAGCGAGAAATAGAACAACATAAAACAGACTCTAAGCTCTCACTAAAAGAGAAAGAATAAGAAGCTAACTTTTCTAAACGTACAGCTCTCAAGTCCCGTGTTGTTTAAGCAAAAGCAGAAACAAAGCAGTCGACAGAAAGTATGAGTCCTATAGCTTACCGGCTTGAATGTTAAGCGAAATTGAATTGCCGATACCGGAAGAAGCAAAGGATAAATAGCCGGCAGAAAAAACAAACAGGTGAAATCACTAAGTGCTGGGGTGAAACGAGAACCCGGCGTGGAACACGAAAGATCTAATGTTTTTAATTCTGGTAAAAGGAACAAACGCCCGCAGAGCTAAGGAAAGACAGGCACCACCCATGACAAAAAGTAGTTTTTTTTATATCGTGGATGAAAATCTCCCGTCAGCGAATGTGTTTTTTGTAACTGTTTGCGTCACAGTACATTGACTAGTTTAAACATTTTTAAATGCTGTTACACTGGGCTGTAATGTATTGTACAAAGCATCTCAGAAAAAATTGCAAACACGGCTAACAAGGATATACTGTCCTCTATCGGATAACACAGTTGTGAATAAAACCAGATTGACGTAAAATACTTCATAGCTGCAGGTAGGGCATATGGGGGTTCTGCAGGCAGACGTTCCACATCGTGTTATAACGTGCTAAATTGGTGTGTATTTCTCAAACAGATTGTCCAAGACAATAAATTACTACTTAATTTTGAAAGGAACATCTCTATGTGTAAAACCAATGGTAAGATTGTATATTTATTTCATATATTTAGTAGCAGATATTCATAATAGAATGACCTGGTATAATGACACGATAATTTCACATGTTTATTTTGCATTCAAGTGAGCAGGGCTTTTCACAGGTTTTATTGGCATACGATCAGGCTATTGTTTGGTTTATCTTGTTGCTATGATGGAATTCAAATTTTATATGATGAATAAATATATTTATGAACTCACACATAGACAGTATTGTCCACTATGTCGCGCATGGGTAGGTATAGTTGCAGGCGAGACTGGGTGGGGGGTTGCTTGTATATAGTGATATAGTGAAACTTCGTATTCGACAGAGTGGTCACAAATCGTGTACCAATAAAGATAAAACACAAAGTTTGTGATTTCCACTTATAGTTTGGCTGCAGAAGCTACGTATCTCTCAGTTGAGCAAAATATTGGCACCGGTGCCATGACACTAGGCATCTGTGCAAAGGGGTTAAGGCATTTGGCCCACACGTGGCTGCAATAGTCGTTGCTTGGAGGAAGCATTGGTGGCAACAGTGAGAGTTTATTAGAAAGGATAGATTTTTTTTCAACCTGTGTTCATTTATTTGAAATGTTAGCAGAAATATTGTCTGAACATATGGGTTATGAGGTAACATTATCCTTGATTTGCTGGAGCCAATCAAAGATGACTTGGAACCACAAACCAGAGGGAGCCACGTGATCCCACTAAAGCCACTAATGCTAACTTTCACTAGTGACAAACAAAGCTGTTTATCTCAAAAACTGTAAAGGCTACAAATATGGTTAATAGTTTTTATTAAAACAGAGAACTGCACAATTATGACTAAGCAGTCAGTATTCATATACATACACTTCTTGCTACTTAATTACAACAATTTATGTACAGAAATTATGAAAAAACAGGTACCTACATTCAAATAACTCATCTTTTCTGATTCCTCAATATGCTGCCCATCTCTGCTAAAAATATGGTGTCAGTATCCTAAACCATTCAAATTCTAGAGAGCTTTTTTCAGGTGAACCATTTTGGTTACCAAATTTGGCACGCATTGTGCCAAATTGTGCAAAATGGCAAGTTTTACAATAAAATGAGATAATTTGTCAATAAAATTTTTTGACAAATTATGTCAAAAACATTTTGGTGTGTTTATGTTTCTGGTGTGTTTCATATTACACAACTAACTAGCCTACCCATGGTCCCCACAAAGCTTTCCAAACACATGCAGCAGCACAGTGAATCTTGTATTCCACCAGCTGTATGAAAGTTTTAAAGTATTTTTTCTTGAAGCCTAAAGGTATAACGATGATCCCTGCACCAAAACGTCTCGCCACCCTTGATTTAGTTGCCTCCGGTTTCTTTCAGCACATGGTGACTGCTGTGGCTGCCATGTCACAAATAGCATTCTCACTGGCTCTGTCTTTAGTTCTGAAGCCACTAATGCTAAGAGTACAGAACCATATACATTTCCCAAATATCCAGAAAATAAGCTCACAATGAGATCAAACAGGGATTTTATGGCATTACGGCCTTCCCAAATACACTGGGTGCAATTGATGGGACACAGGATCAGTTTCCTGAAAACGTAAACACACCCACTCCGTCAACGTTCAGGTAGCAAGGGACTCCAACGGCATCATCACAAAAATGATTGCAAAATACCCAGGGTTTTTTCACGATTATTTATTCTTCCGGAACATATCCTATATGAGAATATGAGGGGTGGAGCAGGGGACTGGCTGGCTGTTCGGTAAACATACAATATGGACTCTCTTTATACACCTAGGGCTACCTGCTTAACAATCACCAAACTAATGAATATCGTATGTAGTGCTTATAATGCTGTTGTGAAGGATCATAAATTTTTCTTTTTCTGTAAAGGAAATGTTTCACTTATTGACAGAGTGAACACAGAACACAGAATGTGCAAGTATTAAAAACTGGTCAAAGTGAAACCACAAGGTTGTACGTTTCTCTTCAGGGAGATGGTAACAGAAAAAAGACGTCCGTGACAAAAAATTTCTGCCCCAGGTGGCGAATATGTTATTCTCTTTGACCTTTATTGATTAATTTCTCTAAATGATAAATCACAGCTGGGGGTTGTGGAGTCTGGCCTATACTCAGGAAAATGCAGTGCTGTTCATATTCATACGATGGATTATCTTATTGGACGGTTTAAGGTGACAGGAGCTAAAATAGGATGAAACTTTACCCATGGTGCATTGGTGCAGTGTGAACTAACTGTGAGCTGGCTGTGATCGTCAACTGTACATTTCAGAGTGAATGAACGCAAAATAGAGATCAATTTGTCATTGATCTTTCATTGATTATCGTCTTAAAGAACCTGCACTGTAATGTAAAGGCCAGGCTGAATTGAGTCTAACAATGAGTTGGCAAGTCTTTGTGATAAAAAGGAATTAATTAATATTCATGCAAACCAAATTAAATCCTCCATTGTCATTTTTACTGTTATCTTCCATACCACAAGACACTGAAACAAACAACAGCAGAATGAAACTATCGCATAATTGAACTTAATAAATAATGAATGCATTCTGTGCATGGCTTAAGTTGCATTCACCAAACATTTAATTGTTTTCATGTAATTAGGAAAGCCTGTTCAAAGTATAGATAAGGCTAATTGGACAGTTGAAAAGCATTCTGAATGCACTGTTTGGGGTGTGTGCTATATTTTCTCCGAAACGTGCACTGAATTAATAAACCGTGTACGTTCTGCAGCTCCTAGTTCAGTGTGACCTTGCGCGGTGCCTGTTTCAGGAGATTTCATGTCATTCTCCTCTCTTGTGCTTCTTTGCGGCATGCCAAACAAGACCCGCGTAAAGCATTCCCAATATGCAAATCATATTACAGTCCTGCATCTGCATGCAAGAGGGGAATCAAGCAATGTGTATCTGTCCGTTCAAGATCAACGTGCTACAGCAGAAATGTACAAGCTAGCCCTGCTCAGTCTTCCTGGGGTGACCTTAATGGTTCTGGATCCTTACTCAGCACTGTTTAGAGAAAATAATGATTTAGTACTCCAATTATTGACCTTGTTTCTTGCAAGGATGTGATATTTATGATTTCTGTAAGAGATGGACCTCACAAAACTAATTCCATAATGCAAATAGCAGGTTTGCATCAGAGATACTCTCTTGAATATCAAAAACAGAAGGAGACCTTATAAAACTGTGGATAACAGCTACTAAAATATGGAAATTTCCCAATTCAATGTGCATATTATTTTGCCGTTCCTAAAAAATAAAATACTTGTGGTTTAGATTGAATACATGCGTAATTCATAGTAATACAAGGCATTGTGAATCTGTATATTTTCTGTTTGTTTCATTGATTCAATAGCACAAATAGCATGATTCTCAATATTTACTAGTCATGAATCCTGGGGAATTAATCCCGAAGAATATTTGATTGAATCCAAAAGATGGGCACCAAATCTACGGAGCCAAACCTAGTTATTAAACACTAGATATTAACTTTTCAACGTTACTTTGCTATTACATTGAGTGCCAAGAATAGGATTGGAATGATAATGAATGGGAACCATCTACTCAAGAAGTAGAGTAATGCAACCATAGGTGGTGGAAAAACAAAACATGCCAATCCACGAGCCGCCAAACATCATGTTCAACGTGTTAGCTGTGTCCCTGTGTTCATCCTACCGACTCTACTCATAAGGAAACACAGACACACATGTGCACGCGGACACACGCACATCCACACATATGCACACACACACACAAACACACTCACACACTCTGAGGTGGCCTTCAATGAAGAAGTCATCAAATCTTGTTTTAATATTTCTTTCAGAAACGAGTTTTGAGAATAAACATTGAGCGTGATACATTTATCTTTCCCTTGGACAGAATCAACCTGTAACACAATCCCCCTCGCTCTGCCCAGAACACAGTCTCATTTTTCATACAATTGACACGATACCGATCCATGACTGTGGAAACGGTTTTGCATGTAAACAGAAAGTGAACGCACGTAATACAATTATTCACTGCTAGTCACTTATTTGTGTACATTGCACTCACCGAAGACCCCAGTAAATATAAGCAGGTAATGTTTTCATCCCGCAATCGATATGTTAGCCTGGCAGCCTGTGCGGCTCGCTCTACTCTGGAAAGAGGTTCATAACTGAGACGCCACATGATCGCGTGCCAGACAGTGATGAAGTTGATCATCTCAGCCGCCGACGCAACAGGCGAAACAGGATTATTAATCATATCTTCTGGGAGGGTATTTTAAACCCCATAGGTGTTATACCAGGGTAAGAAAATATAACACGAATATTGTGCGGCTGCGTCCCTCTCTGACAGCACTGGTAGCCATGGGGATTTGGAGAGACCACAGGTGATGGGATTCCTCTCTCTCTCTCTCTCTCTCTCTCTCCAGCCTCATTTCAGTTCCACAGGCTGCAGATTGTGACGGTTCTGAGAGGGCGGGGCGAAAGAGAGCGGTTGCGGCAGCGTGCCGAGCTGCGTTCATTCTGGGGATACGCGCCCTACCGGTTGTAATTGGACCGAGCGTCCTGGAGCACGTGGAACTTCCAAGCTGATTATTTTTGTGAATGCTGCTCCTAGGGAAAATGGTGTACAGCTCTGTTTTGGGACCTCGGCACATAGAGGATGATGAATATTTGAACAGTATAGCATTACATTTTTTGAAGAAATACACGCCACTATGAATTGTCATAATAATTTGAGCGTGGAAGATTTTATTTGGTAATGTTTTTAAATGTGATCAGTGATCGGTGATCATGTGGTTAATGTTGAATGGAAAAAGAATAACATTTTTAATCATTAGCACACACACACACACACACCTTGCATTTCTGATACCTGAAAAGACAGTTAGGAGAGGGCCACACACACACAGAAAGGTATACATTGTATTCTTGGGATTGCTGCTCCAAAACTGGATTTCCTTTCAATCAGTAACTACTTAGTGCAGATAGTCTATTTTGGCTCGCCTGCGAGACAGTTTTACGCAACTGAGACACGCGTTGCTCCTGCAGCCAAACTATTAGTGGAAAACCCAAACGCGGTATTTTAACTTTATTGGTAGACCATTCGCGACGATTTCTGACCAATGCGTAGTTTCTAAGTGTCACTATCTTTCCGTAGCAAGTCCATTTAACAAGCACTCCCCACCCAGCCTATACCTACCCATGCGTGACATAGTGGGCAATAGCGTCTATGTTGGGAGTTCATAAATATATGTATTCATCATATCATATCAGAATTCCGTCCAGCAACCAGATAAACCCACCAATAGCCCGACCGTATGCAAATACAGCGGTGCAAATCGCTGCTCAATCAATACCGACATAAACAAGTGAAATCATACAATGCCATTCTACTATCAATATCTGCAATTAAATATGGAATTCGTGTGCAATCCTCCCGTGGATTTAAGCGTAGATATGTCCCTTTCAAGATTCCGTGGTCATTTATTGTCTTGGACAATCCGTTTGAAAAATACACAGCGCATTGGAACACTATTACACAAACGAAACTAGCTCTGCGTAACTCCCCCTCCCTGATTGCACGGCTGTGACGCTTGCAATTTTATTCTGGTTTGATCGACAATTGTTTTATCCAATAGAAGGCACGACAAGCTTCCCAAAAGTAATTTACATGTGTAAATGAAAGCTTGGATTAACTATTTAAGGGCGAGCGTAACTGCAATACTTGTTATATCACGACAATTTTACGCTGGCATGCGCAGATGACGCATTTGGTATTACGCTATAAAACTGCGCGCAACTTTGATGTGACTTTTTAGTAGTTTTCCCCGAAGTCGGTCAGAAGAGGACAACAACAGAGATTCTTCTAATCCCTGTAGCATAGATTCTGTGGAAGAGGTGCCTATCAATATGGGGAAGATATCCTCCTCGACATGTAAGTATTACTGCTTGTAATATTTCGATTATATACATTCGTTTTTCCACTGCGTGCTATATAGTCGTTATTTTTGTATTTGCATCGGTCGTAATAGACCACTGTTAGCCTGCTAATAATGCTGAACATATTTGAAAACACACTTTTTCAGACTCCACCTTGAATACCTACATGTATAAGGCAAATAATATAGTACGTTCTTTCCGTTTATTGTTTATTTTCTATTTGGTTTAGCTATCGGATCGCTTAGAATGTATAGCTGACTGTATTGTGTTGAGTACTACTAGCGATAGCATCTACGTAGTGATAAAGTAGCGCTTTCGTGACTTTGCTTCGTTCAATATGCACTTATTGTACGTCGCTTTGGATAAACGCGTCTGCCAAATAACTGTAATGTATTGATATTGTGTTCGTGCCGTTCCCGTAGTGGCTCGTGGTGGCCTGCTTTGTTAGAATTCATAGCATTCACAATGACAGAGTATTTTAGCGCTGTTCTGTTTGGTTGCTCAGTCGTACGTTATAAACTCCTCAAAAAATGATCGGAAACGTTATTTCGGTCGATTATTCCTCCCCTTTAATAATACCAATTGGTATTGTATTTTATATCGTTGGAAAGCCTGATTAGTCACCTTTACAACGAGGTACAATCATGCATTCGTGGAATGTGCAACACAGCTAACCGTGTGGGTAGCGGCCCAAAAAAATGTGCCAAAATCCCCTGCAATATTCTTCTGTTGGTATTCACTCTCGTTTTGAGTTGCTTGGTGGACTGGATGATTGCACTCTCCCACAGTAATAAGGAAATAACAACACATATTGGCCATTTTTACACTTTATTCATTGTACACTGTCAGGGACCTCAGTAGCGTGTGGAAGATCCATACGCAGCCACAACAGCTTGGCACCTCCTCCTCATGCTGGTCACCAGCCTGGTCACACACCTGTGACTGGCATACACCTGCCAGCACTTGAAGCTCAACACGAGAGTGAATACCAACAGAAGAATATTGCAGGGGATTTTGGCACATTTTTTTGGGCCGCTACCCACACGGTTAGCTGTGTTGCTCATTCCACGAATGCATGATCCTTACAAGTTGTACCTCGTTGTAAAGGTGACTAATCAGGCTTTCCAACGATATAAAATACAATACCAATTGGTATTATTAAAGGGGAGGAATAATCGACCGAAATAACGTTTCCAAACTTTTTTTGAGGAGTTTATTTTATGCCTCGATTTGCCGTGAAGCTAGAACATTGGTAGTGTTTTCCGATATTATTTTATTGTATTGTAATTTCTTTGTGCATAATGTACTCTATGGGGTATTAGTATATCCATGGGTGATGCTTTTCACTTAGGGAATGGAAAATATGTATTCAAATGTACTGTGTCCAGATGTGTGCAAGATGAATGTAAAATAAATAAATAAAATACATAAGCAACAGTTGTGAAACACACTACAGAGTAATGCCATCCTAGAGCACGCAACAAAATATAACATAATGTAGCATACAGAAGAAAGTGTTTACTGAAGTACAAGAGTGAATGATTTCATATTTAGCTGTGTGTACCACGGTGTTATAATGCTTCTGCATTATGTAATTTGTTCCTATAACATGCTTGACCCTCCACCTCTGCCACTCCAGCAGTGCCCTCTACTGTTCAGAGTGAAGCCACTGCAGGACCAGATCCTTCCAGCATACTGAAGACCGTGCCATTGATGAGTGCATGTTGCCCACGAAGGCACCGCACAGGATGAAGCAGTATATGAAGGATAATGGTGAAAAAATGGCACACTTGGCATCAAACACTGAACTGAAACAGTGCAATATCAATGTTTTCATCCATTAAGTGATCGTAAGGTAAAATGTATATGCTTTATAAAGGACAAAAGGCTTTTTAATAATTTCTCGGAGAGGTTTTGGGTAGGTTATTGGACACCTAGATATCCACCCCCCTGTACTGATCCAAAATAATTCCCACATGAAAATGATACAAAGGTGAGTTAAATGAGTCAAAACGGTTGATTTGCACTGAAATGTATGATTAGTTTAAGATTTACAGCTATTCACATTTTAGCCAATTTGGATAGGTTTGGAGACCCTGGGTACATCAGGCTACACTGCTTACATTTCGTGTCATAGATCTTTAGTAGTTCTGTATATCACCCTGCGATTATTGAATGCTTGTGGACAAGGAGTTTATGATCCAGGAAATGTGTAGTTTTACCTGTTTCACTTATGTACCTCTCAGTATTTTGAAGAAATATATATTTTGTAGCATTTTTAGCAAAGTTTTGCTTGCATTTCCGGCACTTTATTTTGACCTTAAATTCTGAAAATAAACAAATCTAAGTTTGTACAAAAAATGGTACACCGGTTTTGTTTCATTTAAGCCATTTACCAAGTTTATGTGATGCTCACACCTGGAGTTATAAAGCCTTAAACAGAGTACCCCCATGATTTACCAAATATGCCATCTGCACTAAGGGGTTAAAATCATGTATCCCCTACTCAGTTACACTTTGTCCAATCACGTGAGAGCAGAACTCTGTTTAACATCAAAGACCACCTCAGGTTTTTAAAAATGTATAATTGTTTTTATATCATCCAAAAAGTGCTTACATGTTACGTTCACCAATGTTAATTTATGTTTTTAGGGGCCCTACTTGTACATGGCAGTGATAAAATTCAGTTGGTTTCATGCAATATTTGTCTTTTTGGATCCATATTGTAAAAGTTATGAATTGCTGAGAGATTTCTGTGTTCTCTTGTGGTTTTCCTGACACATTAAGTTGAGTGGCTGTGAAGAGACATTTGTTTGGGAATATGAACGTTTGCCAACAAGAGGTAGGGTAGTGCTTTAAATAACTTCCATATGTACCAGGGAAAAGATGGTTTCAACACAAACAAGATTTGTCTGCAATAACAGAGCACAGTAAGGGGGTGGTAATGATAAAAATACTGTTCATGTTTTGTAATTATTTTTAGTTTTATTTTTTGGCTCAAGAGCCAGGAAGAAACACGTTTGGTCAAAATACAGGGTCTGCATCAAACGCTTCTCCAGGCCTTTGTGTGACTCTGTTGAGACTCCAGTGCTGTTTGGCATCACCACATTTACATTTTACCTTCTTGTACCTGAGCAGAAGTCTGTATCCTGACCCAAACCCGACAATGCCCGAAGGCATGCTGTGATTTTGTATGGTATCGGGCCTATTTTTAGCTCTGACGTCAGGTCAGATCAGATCAGGTACTGGCCAGCTGCCAAACCGGAAGTTTACAAATTGTAGAATAGCAACACTTCTGGCAGCTGTTAGCAATGGTTGGCAACAATGGCGCCAAGCTTCCAGGTTTTGTAGTCTACCGTTATGCTGAACTACCAAATCAAAACATCTGTATTTGACAGCACAGGAGCAAAAAACTTATTGACGTAACATTTAACAGAAGGAAAAATGGCACAAAAGCTAGCTGGCCAGCCTCTTCTGATCAATGCGAGCAGCGACAACGTCATCAACGTCATGTTTAACAGAAGGAAGAACTGTACTAAAGCTAACTGGCTAGCCTTTTCCGATCATTATAAAAATGTAATTTAAATTATTCCTCTATTTTACAAACATACTTTATGCAAACACAGACGGAAAGAAAGAGAAAGTCGCTCATGTGCCGTTTGTTTGTTTAACAGGAGGAAATACATGTTTAAAAAATAAGTGAAAGGTCAAGCACAGCGGTTTTAACGCACGTAAGTTTCAAAATGTTTAACTGCCCTAAAGGTTGAGTTTTTTTGTATGCGCATCTGTTCTAGAAATTGAGCATTTGCACTGTTGACAGCTAATGTAAAAAATGCATGTTCGTGTGGTAAAAATGTATTTAGTTGCAATATTATTTGCATGTTTTCAAAGAATTGTTACAAATGATATATTCCAATTCTAGAAAACATTGCAATGGACACACTTGATGTTTGTAAAGTAGTTGGAGGTTGTACTGATCGCGATATGCTAAAATGAAGCTAATAACATGGGCACAGCCATATAATGTCATTGGTCCAACCAAACACAATAATGTGACATGATAACTCACTTGTTTTGGGCAAACGTCCTGGAAACCTTAATAGGGAATTGTAATGGTTGAGTTTGAAAAACCAAACGCGACAGGAGGGTACGATAAGCAATCTCGGAGGAGATTGCCACTAAAGCGAAGCTAAGTTCACCAGGGGGGAATGCCTATAAATAACAAAAATACTAAACAAGGGAGAGGTACGCAAATCGAAACAAAAGTACAATCCCAAAGGGAAGGAGTGAGAACTGAAATAACCCCTATAACGTAGGCCGGAAAAACTCTAAGCAAGAGTAAAAGAAAAAAGAATGACTTGTCTCTCTTCTCAACAAAGGAGAGAAAAGAATACCTCTCGTGATCAGCACGGAAGGCAAACGAGAGAGGTAGTTGGCACTGCGAGACAGAGAGGGAAAGCAAAACGAAAAGGCAGAGAAAGATCCTAAGATCTAATCCTAAAGTAATTTGCGACGGTATCTCCTGCTTAACTTATAAAAAATAAGAAAGGCAGTGTCCCGATCCTATACCTTACCGGCTTATGTGCAGTCTCAAGACAACAACAAGTAATGAACAGCAGAAGTGGAAGGTTTAAATACCAGCAGGTAGAGGAGCCAGGTGAAATCACTGAGTGACCAGAGGAGACAGAAATTCCGGAATGGAAGCCGAAAAAATCTGAGACTGCTCCTTTCGGAAAAAACAAATAAACGTCCACAGAAACAGAAAGGTCTGAAGCAGCCCATGACAGGACCCCCAACGACCCCTCAGACCTTTTTCTGTGGAAGTCCCTAATGAGTGTTAGGTCCAGAATGTCCCCGGAGGGGACCCAACAGCGCTCCTCTGGACCATAGCCCTCCCAGTCTACCAATAATTGTGCACCTCTGCCCACGCGTCTCTCTGCCAAGATGTGTTGAACCGTATAAACCGGCCCAGGTTTGTCCATGGAGGCTAGAGCGCTCACCAACACGGGTTTCAAATGGGAGACGTGGAAGATGGGGTGGATGCGCATAGCGCGAGGAAGCTGCAGGCGCATAGCGCGAGGAAGCTGCAGGCGCACGCTGACTGGGTTCATTTTCTGTATGATTTTGAATGGCCCCACGAATCGGGGAGCAAGTTTGTGGGATGTAAGAGAAGATCTCGCGTGAAGAGCCACACTCGTTGCCCAACTCTGTACTGTAGGTGGGAGCCGGACGATGGCCACCGCAATCTTTAGCTTGAAGGTGGTGCGCAGGAGAGAGTTGTGCACTCGCCTCCATACGGCACGACACCTCTGAACAAAGGAGCCCGCAGAAAGAGCTTCCACCTCCCTCTCCAGTTCTGGGAATAACGGAGGTTGGTGACCCATTTGGGCCTCAAATGGAGAAAGCCCTGTGGACACGTTACGCAAAGTGTTATGTGCGTACTCAGCTCAGACTAGATGGTGGCTCTGGGATGTGGGGTTGAGGCAGCCAGGCACCGCAGGGTACCCTCCAGTGTCTGGTTTGTGCGCTCCATTTGTTTGTTAGTCTCCGGATGAAACCCGGCCGACAGACTAAGAGACGCCCCTAGCAGGGTACAGAAGGAGCGCCAGAACCTGGTGGTGAACTGGGGGCTGCGGTCGGAAACAACGTCAAGGGGAAGATCGTGAACCCTAAAAACGTGGTCCACCATAAGTTGAGCTGTCTCTGGTGCTGATGGCAGTTTCGCTAGAGCAATGAAGTGAGCCGCTTTTGAGAACCTATCTACTACAACCAGGATAACAGTGTTATCCTCGGAGGATGGTAAGCCGGTGATAAAATCGAGCGCGATGTGACTCCACGGGCAGATGGGAACTGGCAGGGGGTGCAGGAAACCCGAGGGGGGGAGGCGGGAACCCTTTTTGCGGGCACACACCACACACGCAGCAACAAATTCCCTTACATCACTCTCGAGCTTGGGCCACCAAAAGCGACGGGAAATGAACTCCCTCGTCCAGTGAACATCAGGATGTGCCGCAAGCTGGAATGAGTGATCCCACTGGAAAACTCGAGAACGTAACGGTGGTGGGATGAATAGGCAGTGAGGTGGACCACCCCCTGGGTCAGGATGGGAACGCAACATCTTTTGGACAACTGCCTCGATCTCCTACATGACCGGGGCTGCTATTTGCGACCTGGGTACAGTGCATACGGTTTAATGTTCTTAGAGACCGGTCGATAAGTGAGGATAAATCTTAACCGAATGAAAAATAAGAACCATCATGCCTGCCGGGAGCTGCGTGTTTTAGCCTGTTGAATGTAATCCAAATTTTTATAGTCGGTCCAGACTGTGAAGGGATGCTCGGCTCCCTCCAGCCAATGGCGCCATTCTTCCAGCGCCAGTTTGACCGCCAGCAGTTCCCGGTCCCCTACATCGTAATTTTTCTCGGCAGGTGTTAACACACGAGAAAAATACCCAAACAGGTGTAGTTTGTGGTCCATGGTAGAATGCTGGGACAGAATGGCTCCTACCCCTAACTCTGAGGCATCCACATCTACCAGAAAGGGGAGGAAGGGATTGGGATGGGCTCAGAGCTAAACCTCCTTTTAAGCTCCACAAATGCAGTCTCGGCCCTCTGATTCCACTGGAATGGAGCCGGTGAAGTTTTCTTGGTGAGAGCTGTAATGGGAGAGGCTACAGAGCTAAAATTGTGGATAAACCGCCTATAAAAATGAGCAAAACCGAGAAAGCAATGTATCTCCTTTACCGACACAGGCATCGGCCAGTCTCTTACCGCTAACACTTTTTCGGGATCCATAAGGACTTTGCCGTCAGCCATGATGAAGCCAAAAAAAAGAGACGGAGTTCTTATGGAACAAACATTTCTCGGCTTTAACAAATAGCTGGGCTTTGAGGAGCGCTTGCAATACCTGCCTAACGTGACCGGCGTGGGGAGAAAAATTTAAATATCGTCTAAGTAAACAAAGACGAACCTCTCCAGTATCTCTCTGAGCACGTTGGTCACTAGCGCCTGGAAGACAAAGGGGGGCGCTAGTGAGCCCGAAAGGCATCACCAGGTACTTGTAGTGCCCGTAGTGTGTGTTAAAGGCTGTCTTCCACTCATCACCCTTGCGCATGCGCACTAGATTGTAAGCGTTGTGCAGGTCAAGCTTAGTAAAAAACTACGCCCCCTGTAGGCGCTCGAATGCAGAGTTCATGAGTGGAAGTGGGTACCTATTCTTGATGGTGATGTCGTTGAGGCCACGGTAATCTATACAAGGTCTTAGACCCCCATCCCTTTTCTTGATGAAGAAAAAACTTGTGGAAGGTCTAATGAACCCGTTAGCCAGGGACTCCTTGATATATTTATTAATTGCTGCGATTTCCGGAGCCAATAATGAGTAGAGAGCCCCTCTGGGAGGAACAGTACCTGGGTACAGCTCAATGGCGCAATCATATGGCCGGCGCAGCGGCAACGTGGCAGCGCGTTGCTCGCTAAAAACCTTGGCGAGGTCAGAATATTCCCCCTGGCACATTGCTAGGCAATAGAAATTTGAGCGGACCTGCCACCTCCGGACGGGACAGGATGCCAGACAACAACTCCCAATCGAGCTCAGAACCGGAGAGAACCTCCTCCTCCATGGACCCCCCCCCCCCCCCCCTCAACAAAGGGGTCCCATGATAAACTGTCCTCTTTGCTCTCAGCAGTGACAGAGGACGTGTCTTGATCGAAGTAAAACTCCCAATCATAGCTGTCCAAACTGAGTTCCTAGCTCTCAGGATTACAGACCGGAGAGGAAAAAAAAACTGCACAGCAGTGGGGTCCACAGTGAGGGCCCCACTGGTGGATGGCATCTTTGTCTCTGCCCCAGCTGATATGCGGGTCATGGGAAATGAGCTACGAATGGCTCAGAACCAGCGGATATGGGGGAGAGTCTACTAAAAAACATGTAATCTTTTCCGAGTGGTCTTGAAGGCGATAGCACCCGGGATCTCTGAAATGGTGCCAGAACCCAGGGGGCGGCCGTCGAGAGCCGTGACCTGGCGGTAATTTCCTAGAGGGTGTATAGGAATCTCCAATTCCCAGGCCCATTTCGCGTCAATAAATTATTCGACTGCTCCAGAATCAATAAAGGCATCAATCTTAGCCGAACGCCTATTCCAGAGCAGTTGAACAGATACCAGGGTCTGAGAGGGAGTGTCAAGTTGTCTCGCTATGATTCTCAGTCATCCTAGCGAGACCCCCCATTTCCTCGGCGGTATAGGGTGGAGTCTCTCTTGATAACGCAGCAAAACGGGTTGTACTATACCCTCTACACCCCTCATCACGTCTACGCTCTCTAATGTGGTTATCTAACCGGATAGCTGGGGTGATGAGTGCATTCAACATAGTGGGAGTTTCCAGCGTGGCTATCGCGTCCTTAACGAAGGTCAACGGAGTGCATTTCTGAAAGCAGTTTTCAATGGGCCATCTGACCATCCTGTCTTCCTTGCTAGCGCACACAAATTGATTGAAAATTCAGCAACTGTGTCCATGCCCTGACGAAGGCGATTTAGCCTCATGGCCGCCTCCTCCTCAAAAACGTCAGGGTCGAAAACCAGTTGCATCTCCTCTATAAATTTAACCAGATCCCGCACTACCAAACCAGGGGGTCCGCCCATGCAAGGGCTTTGCCATGAAGGAGGGGCAATATGAACACTACACAGGCTTCTTGGGTAGTGAAACGGGAGGGTTGCACTTTGAAAAATATCAAACATTGGGTGAGGAATGCCCGACATTCTCATGGTTGCCCATCATAGCAGGTGGGGAGTTGGAGTCTGGGTTCTCTGGGTGACAGTGGAAGTGGAATGGGGTTTGTGGGCGCTTGTGCAACAGGGGGTTGGACGATCGCGACCGTAAGCAACCGCACATTTTCCGATAACTCGCAGAGACAGTCTGCCTGGTGCCGCAGTTGCTCCTGCAGGAGAGAATCACACACCTCAAGTGTGCTTCCAGTGGCAACCTGACTTGCCATAGCTTCGGCTACCTCCTGGGCTGTCATTGGCCTTTGCATGCCTTGTTGTTCTGTAATGGTTGAGTTTGAAAAAACCAAACGCGACAGGAGGGTACGATAAGCAATCTCGGAGAAGATTGCCACTAAAGCGAAGCTATGTCCGCCAGGGGGGAATGCCTATAAATAACAAAAATACTAAACAAGGGAGAGGTACGCAAATTGAAACAAAAGTACAATCCCAAAGGGAAGGAGTGAGAAAACTGAAATAACCCTTATAATGTAGGTCGGAAAAACTCTAGGCAAGAGTAAAAAAAATAAAAATGACGTGTTTCTCTTCTCGACAAAGGAGAGAAAAGAATACCTCTCGCGATCAGCATGGAAGGCAAATGAGAGAGGTAGTTGGCACTGCGAGACAGAGAGGGAAAGCAAAACGAAAAGGCAGAGAAAGATCTTAAGATCTAATCCTAAACTAATTTGCTATGGTATCTCCTGCTTAACTTATAAAAAATAAGAAAGGCAGTGTCCCGATCTTATACCTTACTGGCTTATGTGCAGTCGAAAGACAACAACAAGCAACGAAAAGTGGAAGTGGGAGGTTTAAATACCCGCAGGTAGAGGAGCCAGGTGAAATCACAGAGTGACCGGAGGAGACGGAAATTCCGGAATGGAAGCAGAAAAAATCTGATTTACTGCTACTATCGGAAAAAAAACGAATACACGTCCACAGAAACAGAAAGGTCTGAAGCAGCCCATGACAGGAATTGATATGGGTAATGTTGTGAGCAAGTGAACATCTTGATACCGATAATTATTTTTGGTTGAATGCGGAAAAACAAGATGGCAGCAACGGAAAGTTTAGGCAATTATTTTGATCACTAGTGAGTTTACCTGTGATGTGATACATTACAAATTGTAGTCCCTACTAGATATATTTATATTATGATTTCTGTCAGTTAGCTCAGTTTTACAGCTTGGCTAGCAGTCTAACGTTAACTAACTGTATATCCTATATTTGTATATCCTATATTTTTCTGTCTAAATTGTTGCTATTTCTGAGAAAGTGTGTCCGTCTGCATAAAAAAATAAATGCTCACATTGAGACCACATTGTAAAGAGTTTGTTTCCTGCAATGTTTTTGTGGAACATGAGTGTGTTTAGTCTTAGAAATAACAAGGTTTAACCCAAAGGCTCATTGTTGTGTCATTCATAACAGATGTTCTAATCTTGTGTTCTAATTACACAAGTGTGATTGTACACTTTAGGGACCACTCTAGCGCTGTAACATGTTGTGACCGTATGGTTAATTTGCTAGTTCAGCAGAACAGTAGACTACAACAATCCTAGGCAAGCCTAGTTGAGCAGGACTCTGGGTACTACCAAGGGGAACAAATTCTCCCAGAAACTGAAGCATATGTCTTTTTTGCCATAAATGGTACTGTACCCTTGTTTTCCCCAGTTTCCAGGAGACATTTCCTCTCCATTGAGAGTCAATGAGACCTAGACCTAAATTGGATGATCGATTCTGTCAAATATAATTTTTAAAAGTAATTTAAAGTAATAGCCCCAAATTTGTGCTTGCGCTGATTTACATAATACCGATTGTGTTGGCCCACACACCTGTGCTTGACAGATTGAAAGTTTTCACAAAACATATTCTTTTAACCAAGCCCATCACATTTTGAATCACCAAGTAGCTAGTCTAGTTTTCAAGCCTATGATAACATATAACATCCTTTTGGATAACTGAAAGAGAGGATCTACTCACTGGCCTGTGGGAAGAAAAACTCAAATTATATGATAATTATGTTTTTTTGTCACCAATTTTCCAATCGGAACAGCCAACTTAACGGCAAGAGATAGTGGGACCACTTGGGATTCCTGGTAGACTAAGTGTCGCAAACAAGTGCTGCTACTTGTAACCGTCTTTTGGTTTGTATTTTCAATAATGTTGCCAAACAGGTGTAACAAAATAAGACTGTGAAACTGAAGGACGTTTGCTTCACAGCTAAAAGATGTAGCAAATTGGCAAATGTTAGCTTGAGCTATCAAATCTCAATTTATTTTAAACGTTAACTTGATCTTAACATGTTATCGCTGATTTACATACAGCAGGGTGACAAATTAAAGGAAAAACCAACATAAAGTGTCTTAGTAAGGTGTTGGGCCACCACGAGCCCCCAGAACAGTTTCAATGCGCCATTGAAATTCCATTCTCTGGAACTCTACTGGAGGGAAGGAACACCATTCTTCCAAAAGTTATTCCCTCATTTGGTGTTTTGATGATGGTGGTGGAGAGCACTGTCTAACACGTCGGTCCAAAATCTCCCATAGGTGTTCAATTGGGTTGAGATCTGGTGACTGCCAAGGCCATAGCATATGATTCACATGATTTTCATACTCATCAAGCCATTTAATGACCCCTCGTGCCCTGTGGATGGGGGCATTGTCATCCTGAAAGAGACAATTTCCATCAAGATAGAAGTGTTTCATCATAGGATAAAAGTGATCACTCAGAATAACTTATTGATTTACAGTGACCCTTCCCTCTAAGGGGACAATTGGACCCAAACCAAGCCAGGAAAATGCCCCCCACAGCATAACAGAGCCACCGGACCTGCTCACTGCAGGGATTTTTCCTTTAATTTGGCACCCGTCTGTATTTTTAAGTGGCATATAGTAGCTCTACTGGAGATATTTGGTGTTTTGTTATACAAATTAAACTTTTTCATTTCCTGTGCTTTTGAACACGCTGAAATACTCTTGCACACAATAACACGACTTATTGTCTTTAATGGCAGTTCGCAAAGAAGCGTAGGCGCATTCCGCCACCCACTGGACTGGAGTTAGCTTGCCTTCCATGCACGTTTCAGCAATGGGTAGTTAGTCAGTCAGTCAGTAACGAACAATGACTGTTTTAGGCCAACCCCTAGGGTCCGGCAAAAACTAGAAGCTTTGCGCCATTGTTGTCAATCGTTGTTAAGAGCTGGTGGAAGGGTTGCTGCCCCCCTGTTTCGTGATCACAAGCACCTTCACTCATAGCTTTCCTATGGGAAACACTGCATCATTTTGTATTGTGCCTTATGATGCTGTTGGCTTGTTATTTCAGTGATCGGTCTCCATCGGGTTCAGGCTTAAAATTTTGCAAAAACTTCTGGACTGCTTCAGGTCGGGCCGTAAAGACGTCAGGTTTAGGCGGGCTCGGGCCTCATTTCTAGTCTGAAGCAGACCTCTAGAGACTACTCACTTATAAACACACTGCCCACTCGTATATAAACACTACAGGTCTAAAATACAGGTTCAGAAACGAAAAATCCTCCCCAGTATCACCTGGCTTTGCACATTAGCTCAATTCTTCAGCCAGGACGTAGAACTAATTTGTGAAATCAGCTCGCTAAGTTCATAGGTGGAAGAAACACATGGCAGGACTTTTATTTTCTGACCCCTGGATTTTACACCTCTGTAAACACGCTGCCCCCTTGCTTATAAACACACTGCGCCCTCACATATAAACACTAGGGGTGCAACGGATCACAAAACTCACGGTTCGGATCGTATCACGGTTTTGAGTCACGGATCGGATCATTTTTCGGATCAGCAAAAAAAAAAAAGGGAGACAAGTATATCTTTGCTTTCCATTTATTCTGTAAAACACTTAAAGCAAGGAACTTTTGCCCATGGTCTTAAATGAAAACAACATTCAAGATGTCCAATGTTTAAGTAAAATCTTAAAATATATAAAATATTCAATACTCAATTGTTAAATCAAAGTGCAGTATGAGGCATGATACCTTCTTCCTTTAAACATGGTAGTGAATGAAAAAATAGCCTGTGTAAACGTTGACGTTAATATTATACTTTAGGTGAGTCTGGCTTGGTTAACATTAGCCATAGCCTTGGATCAAGACGGTCAGGCTTGTACCAACAAGGCTAGTTAGCCATATATACAACGTTATAATTAATAATTAGAACAGTGGTGTTAACATCACTAGCCTTGCCTTATCCATATGAATAACAAAATTAAATACCCCGGGCTCCATTACATATTGTTTGACGAGGCGAAGCACAGACTGGAAAGTAACATAGCGTTAAGGAGACGCTCCTTCTAACGCTATGGACCAGAGCTAAATTGTAATCATAAAACTCAGTTTTTAAAAAAATAGTCATGCACACATTTTTGCAGTGCATACGGCAGGCCTTGTTGACGGATTTGGAAGAGATTTCGTAGCTCTGGTTCCAAAAATGAACGAGTATTTAATGTGTTAAATCCATGAAAATTACATTACAGTGGGTGAGCTGGCTCTCAAACTGTCTCCCCCTGCGAAGAGGGGCGGGGCTTAGCGATAGGTCCAATGCGCTTCAGAATAAAACACAGCACGCATCTGTCTTTTCACTGCAACTCTGCATCGAGATTTAGGGAATTATTACTTTAAAAAGTACTAGCGGCAGTAAAACTGTAATTCACTATGATGGTTAAATTTTGCAATTAATCCGCGGTTCACATGCGTGCCGAACCGTGGGGGGCGATCCGTACGGATCACGGATCAACTACGATCCGTTGCACCACTAATAAACACACTGCCCCCTCACATATAAACACACTGCCCCTCACATATAAACACACTGCCGCCTCACATGTAAACACACTGCCCCTCACATATAAACAAACACACTGCCCCTCACATATAAACACACTGCCCCTCACATATAAACACACTGCCCCTCACATATAAACACACTGTCTCCTCACATATTAACACACTGCCCCTCACATATAAACACACTGTCTCCTCACATATAAACACACTGCCCCTCACATATAAACACACTGTCTCCTCACATATAAACACACTGCCCCTCACATATAAACACATTGTCTCCTCACATATAAACACACTGCCCCTCACATATTAACACACTGCCCCTCACATATAAACACACTGCCCCTCACATATAAACACACTGTCTCCTCACATATTAACACACTGCCCCTCACATATAAACACACTGTCTCCTCACATATAAACACACTGCCCCTCACGTATAAACACACTGTCTCCTCACATATTAACACACTGTCCCTCACATATAAACACACTGCCCCTCACATATAAACACACTGTCTCCTCACATATAAACACACTGCCCCTCACATATAAACACACTGTCTCCTCACATATTAACACACTGCCCCTCACATATAAACACACTGCCCCTCACATATAAACACACTGTCTCCTCACATATAAACACACTGCCCCTCACATATAAACACACTGTCTCCTCACATATTAACACACTGCCCCTCACATATAAACACACTGTCTCCTCACATATAAACACACTGTCTCCTCACATATTAACACACTGTCTCCTCACATATTAACACACTGCCCCTCACATATAAACACACTGTCTCCTCACATATAAACACACTGTCTCCTCACATATAAACACACTGTCTCCTCACATATTAACACACTGCCCCTCATATATAAACACACTGTCTCCTCACATATAAACACACTGCCCCTCACATATAAACACACTGCCCCTCACATATAAACACACTGTCTCCTCACATATTAACACACTGCCCCTCACATATAAACACACTGTCTCCTCACATATAAACACACTGCCCCTCACGTATAAACACACTGTCTCCTCACATATTAACACACTGTCCCTCACATATAAACACACTGCCCCTCACATATAAACACACTGTCTCCTCACATATAAACACACTGCCCCTCACATATAAACACACTGTCTCCTCACATATTAACACACTGCCCCTCACATATAAACACACTGCCCCTCACATATAAACACACTGTCTCCTCACATATAAACACACTGCCCCTCACATATAAACACACTGTCTCCTCACATATTAACACACTGCCCCTCACATATAAACACACTGTCTCCTCACATATAAACACACTGTCTCCTCACATATTAACACACTGTCTCCTCACATATTAACACACTGCCCCTCACATATAAACACACTGTCTCCTCACATATAAACACACTGTCTCCTCACATATAAACACACTGTCTCCTCACATATTAACACACTGCCCCTCATATATAAACACACTGTCTCCTCACATATAAACACACTGCCCCTCACATATAAACACACTGTCTCCTCACATATAAACACACTGTCTCCTCACATATTAACACACTGTCCCTCACATATAAACACACTGCCCCTCACATATAAACACACTGTCTCCTCACATATAAACACACTGCCCCTCACATATAAACACACTGTCTCCTCACATATAAACACACTGTCTCCTCACATATTAACACACTGCCCCTCACATATAAACACACTGTTTCCTCACATATTAACACACTGCCCCTCACATATAAACACACTGTCTCCTCACATATAAACACACTGTCTCCTCACATATTAACACACTGTCTCCTCACATATTAACACACTGTCTCCTCACATATAAACACACTGTCTCCTCACATATAAACACACTGTCTCCTCACATATAAACACACTGTCTCCTCACATATTAACACACTGCCCCTCACATATAAACACACTGTCTCCTCACATATAAACACACTGTCTCCTCACATATTAACACACTGTCTCCTCACATATTAACACACTGCCCCTCACATATAAACACACTGTCTCCTCACATATAAACACACTGTCTCCTCACATATAAACACACTGTCTCCTCACATATAAACACACTATCTCCTCACATATAAACACACTGCCCGTCACATATAAACACACTGCCCCTCACATATAAACACACTGCCCCTCACATATTAACACACTGCCCCTCACATATAAACACACTGTCTCCTCACATATAAACACACTGCCCCTCACATATTAACACACTGCCCCTCACATATAAACACACTGCCCCTCACATATAAACACACTGCCCCTCACATATAAACACACTGTCTCCTCACATATAAACACACTGCCCCTCACATATAAACACACTGCCCCTCACATATAAACACACTGTCTCCTCACATATAAACACACTGTCTCCTCACATATAAACACACTGCCCCTCACATATAAACACACTGTCTCCTCACATGTAAACACACTGCCCCTCACATATAAACAAACACACTGCCCCTCACATATAAACACACTGCCCCTCACATATTAACACACTGCCCCTCACATATAAACACACTGCCCCTCACATATAAACACACTGTCTCCTCACATATAAACACACTGTCTCCTCACATATAAACACACTGCCCCTCACATATAAACACACTGTCTCCTCACATGTAAACACACTGCCCCTCACATATAAACAAACACACTGCCCCTCACATATAAACACACTGCCCCTCACATATAAACACACTGCCCCTCACATATTAACACACTGCCCCTCACATATAAACACACTGCCCCTCACATATTAACACACTGCCCCTCACATATAAACACACTGCCCCTCACATATAAACACACTGTCTCCTCACATATAAACACACTGTCTCCTCACATATAAACACACTTCCCCTCACATATAAACACACTATCTCCTCACATATAAACACACTGCCCCTCACATATAAACACACTGTCTCCTCACATATAAACACACTGTCTCCTCACATATAAACACACTTCCCCTCACATATAAACACACTTCCCCTCACATATAAACACACTATCTCCTCACATATAAACACACTGTCTCCTCACATATTAACACACTGCCCCTCACATATAAACACGCTGCTTCCTCGCTCATAAACACGCTGCACCCTCGCTTATAAACACACTGCACCCTCGCTTATAAACACACTGCACCCTCGCTTATAAACACTCTGTCCCCTCACATATAAACACGCTGCTTCCTTGCTTATAAACACGCTGCCGCCTCGCTTATAAACACGCTGCCGCCTCGCTTATAAACACGCTGCCGCCTCGCTTATAAACACGCTGCCGCCTCGCTTATAAACACGCTGCCGCCTCGCTTATAAACACGCTGTCCCTTCACATATAAACACGCTGCTTCCTCGCTTATAAACACGCTGCCGCCTCGCTTATAAACACGCTGTCCCTTCGCTTATAAATGGACATGGCTCTACCGCTTACTGCTGGAGAATCTCCCATTGACTGGGGAGGCACTCAGCGTTGCCCTTCAGCTGTACTTTACTGTACCAGGGAACCAGTAGTGTGGACAGTAATCCTTTAATTAGGTGATGATGGAGTATTTATTCAGCATGCAAAGCTCTAAATCTCTACTGTGGCAAGCAGGCCAGCCCTAATGATCCCAGGAAGCGGCAGCAGTCCATCTCTGTGCCCTGGCAGGGGGTGAGCCGGGGGGAGGGGGGGGTAACTGGGGAAATGTGCTCCTAATTACACCAAGCGCAGCATACCTGAAGCATACGTGCAGCTGAGGGGCATGCCCGAGGGTCTACCGCAGCAGAGACACGACGCGCGGGGGTCCTGGGACGCCGTCTGACCGATTCACTCGCTCCGCAGGCCAAGGACGAAGCATGGAGCCCGGCCTCCAGACGCTGCCTCTTGGAAAGAGAGTAGAGAGCGTAAATCTTCCAGACATCCCGCCAAGCGGATGTGTGACGTGCTGCTCTGTGCGTTTAGATGTGCTGCTTTGTGCATTTAGATGTGCTACTCTGTGCATTTAGATGTGCTGCTCTGTGCTTTTAGATGTGCCGCTCTATGCATTTAGATGTGCTGCTCTGTGTGTTTAGATGTGCTGCTCTGTGCATTTAGATGTGCTGCTCTGTGCATTTAGATGTGCTGCTCTGTGCGTTTAGATGTGCTGCTCTGTGCATTTAGATGTGCTGCTCTGTGCGTTTAGATGTGCTGCTCTGTGCGTTTAGATGTGCTGCTTTGTGCATTTTTATGTGCTGTTTTGTGCATTTATATGTGCTGCTCTGTGCATTTAAATGTACTGCTCTGTGTGTTTAGATGTGATCCACTGCTATTGATTGTTCACACTGGGTTACAAAGTACCACGGTTCTGTAATTTACCCAGCAGCCCCTTCCCCCCTCTCTGCTGTCAAAGCTGCTTAATCTGTGTCTAATCATATCAAAACCAAAATATGATTTACATTGAAATTTGCTTTGATTGGTTCATTGCTGAGGGTTTTAATTGAGCAGGGTTTTGATCATTTACGTGGTTGCTGGGCAGATGAGCATCTTTCATTGCAACAACGGTCTTTAAGTTTGGGTTAATTCAATTCAGACATTGGGGTTACAGAGCCGCAGCTACAGGGGCCCCTGAACTTTGAGTGTGACCACTGGTATGCAGATCACAATCAGGATTCCCTGGGCACTCTCCCCTAATAACCACCTGGTTCTGCTCAGAAAAAAAAGTAAGGTTTGCAATTTGCAATATGTGGCTTTCCCTTCCAAATTGAAACTGAAATGCAACATCAGTTAATTAAGTTAACATAATTAGGTGAGGTAAATTAATATGCAAATATAAAACTACAGAAGAATTGTGTGTTGTGATGTGGACGGGTGGGACTCTCACTCTGACTCTCTCTCTCCAGCAGTATAACAGTCCTCTAGCAGAGTCAAGGTGAGGCAGCTGAGGCGAGCGGTAGCTGTTGACAAATTGCACAGTAGTTGCTGAATGGACCTTCCAGTATTGGGCCGCTGGGGTGCTGATTTGCAAAACGCTAGTGTGCCAACAGCTGGTCCCGATGGCATATTGTTACATGGGTCTGTACATATCCAATTCCCACCCTAATTTGGAATGCCCGATTATCTGCAAACGCAGGCCCATTCATGCGCAAACCGCAGTGCTGATTCGGATGAGTTGTTCTCCTCCCAAACACGCTGCTTCTTTTCACACTGCACACTACAGCTAGGCTCGCATAGATTTGGAGTTGGGCAATGTAATTGCCAAACGCAGTCGCCGCTAGCGTGGTCCAGATTCGATCCGAGACCGTGGGTCATCCATGCACGGCATACTGTTAATATAAAAGTGTTCTGAAAGCCTAAGAGAGGTGACAACTAAACTGTCACCAATTTACATTCCTTGAAACACTAAATCTAAAGTGGTCAATTGAAACGTCAGCCAACTGCTACATTGCAAACATATGACAGATTGATTTGTATTGCATTTGCCCACAATCACGCTGGGATCTCTATTGGGTCAGAATGGAAACAGTTCACTCCCAGTGTAGCAGGAAGGCTCCAACTGAATTACTCCACCCATTATTCTGATTTCATCACCCAATTAGAGCATAGAGCAACAAGCCAATCAGCACGGCCCTGGGCAGTTCTATTGATTTCATATGGGGCTTGCGCTTAAGCCTCAACAAAGTCTGAGTGTTAATGTTTTCCAGTGTGTAGTTTGCAGGATCGATAACGATTCTTGCAGATTGTTTCACAACGACTCCATTGTTCCTGCATCACACTGGAGCTTCACTGAATGCATACATTCATGTACTGAACTGGAGAAGCCAGCAGTTCATATCTCACCAAGGTGGAGTGCTAAAGTATTAGTTCTAATGCTAGAATACCCCTTGCCAGTTTGGTCAATCAATTGTAGGCTATGAACTTATTTAATTAGACTCATAAGTTAATTAATGCTCCCAGGAGGCTACTATTTTTCTGATTTGATTAAATTTAAATGTTATATGACGTTAAATGTGCCAATTAAAACAAACATTAAACCAATGAATGGAATTTGCTGTAAAATGGCTTGCAGGTCTGTAGCCAGGCTGATCTTGTGCAGTTCGAAAAGTTGGTGCATGGCGTCCTTTGGAGAGAAGGATCACGCACATTTGTTAGCTGAGAGTGATGAATGGCTGGTTAGTCGTTTTCGTTTTTTTATGAAAATACCAACCTGGGCAATGTTATCTGTGCCATAGACTGTGCTGCACAAACATAGCCTCAACACTCCATCCAAAGATATGCTTGTGTATAGAAATAGAAAGGGCTATCACATCCATGTGCAGCTCTATGTCATGCGAAATGTATTGTTCAACATCTTGGCCTGTTGAGACCTTCATTCTGCGAGGCAGTTCAGTTGGCACTTGTTTGGAGAATGCTGCTGTGAGAGATGGCTGGCTTATTGGTATGAATATATTAGTCAAATTGCTGTTTACTGTGTCAGCGTATATAGATTCCTGACTACCTCTTTCTATCACTAGGGGATAGCGAATTTTAAACCACATATCACACGCACCGAACACCGACAAAATGACAATATTAAAAACATTTTATTTATTTCCAGGTATGCTGATATTTAGGAACGTTTCATGAATGAGGCCCGATGAGTTTTTGATTTTGAATGGTAAAGGTTGTTTTCATGTCTGTGATCTTGCTATATTTACCCCACCATTATTTATCATTATAATAAGTCGCTGTTGAATATGTTTTTTTGCAGCATGTCTTTTCTTGGACTACATTATTGTGTGTATAGATGCTTATTGTCCTTCACCAGCAAAAGCTGTCAAAGCATCTTTCCTCATCTTTCTCCTCTAAATATTACTCCAGTGTGGTAACAGCTCCCTTACGAATTATGCTGTCATTTTAATGGCATAATATGTCTTTCAAAATAAATTTGTATTTTAGTCAGTACTGTAATATTGTGCTGCAGAAGATTAAGAATTAACCTATTTTAAAGTGAAAAAAATCCATATTTTTCCATTTTTTTCTATTATGATGAGAAAGTATTCATTTTTTTAAATAGATTTTTTGATCAAATATGTTTATTTGAATTAAGTCACAGATCAGACCTTACAATCAATTTGAATTGAACTGTATTTTTCTCCGCTGGTTTGTACAAACTGCATCTGCCGAAAAGGACTCAACCTGTCCCTTTGATTGGTCCTGAACAAATGTTAATACCCTGTCCAAACGACACAATATATTTTTTAAATCAGCACATGCAGAGGCATTAGATGAAGGCTGTTGCGGCTGTGGCTAGAGCGGGTCGTCCGCTGATCGCAGGGTTGGCGGTTCGATCCCCGGCTCCTCCTGTCCACATGTCGAAGTGTCCTTGGGCAAGACACTGAACCCCAAATTGCTCCCAATGAGCATGGTGGCTGCTGCCATTGGTGTGTGAATGTGTGTGTGAACGGGTGAGTGAATTTCCCCATCGTAAAGCGCTTTGGATAAAGGCGCTATATAAGTGCAGTCCATTTACCATTTACCATTTGAAGGAAAGGCACCAATTGCAATTAAATTTTTTTGTGGGAAAAATTTATTGACCAAAAATATTTTGACCACATTGCTGCCATTGACTTACATGGGAAAGACCTATACTGGAGCCAACCCCAGTGCTGGTAGTGAGCAACGGCACAATTGCCGCTCCCAGCCCAACCGGAAAGTGAACTTCAAAATGAAAGCCTGGGCTGCGTCTCAATTCAGTTTTTGCTCCACCCTCGTAAACTTCACTTGCAAACTTCACTTGGGGAAATCCCCTTCGAGACCAGGATGTACCCTCATTTTCCATTTTAAGCATGAGTTCAATCCATTAGAAAGCCAAGTGAAGTTTGTGACATAGCCCCTCCACCCTCAACTTTTCTCAAGGGAACGAGTCTACAAAAGAGCAGACTCAGAAAGCTCATATTACCCACAATTCACATTGAACTTCCTGTTCAGTGATAATCATGTTAATGTTTATCACGGTATTTTATATTAAAAGCACATACAAAATGGAAAAGACAGTGTATAGGCTAATAAATACAGGTTATTCTATTAGTTTGCTATTTTGTATTTCATAGTTTAGCAAATTGCTTTAGGCCGCAACAGAGTAGTGTAGGCTACTACTGTGGGATGTAGGCTACCGGGTTCTCTGTAGTTAATCTTGCTTTTAAACAGATTATTAAGCTACTCGTCTCTCAATATTTTTCTGTATAATTTGCCAGATAGCCTAACAATCAAACAATTTAATTTCTCAATAACCAAGACGAATAGGTAAATAAACTTGTGCAGCATTTTACTATATTCACATTTGTGCTGACGGAAAATGTGTTAATAGCCTATGTCATGCGAAGTGATCAATGAACAGCACATATTTGGGTGAATTTGTTTTTCTAGCTTGAAAGCGTGCATTGCGCTCAACGCTGGTTCTAGCCATTTAAGAGGTTTTCCTCTTTAAATGTATGCTTTCTAGGGCTGGTTTCCCAGACATGGATTAAGCCTAGTTCTAGACTAAAAACCTTTTTCAATGGAGATCTTCATAATTTTTTTATCTTAGTCTAAGACAAGGCCTAATCCATGTCTGTGAAACCGGCCCCTAATGTTTAAATAGTTTCGACTTAATCGAGTGCCGTCTTAAATTAATGACATTCTTTAACGTGATGAGGAGAAAATGCAATGCTAACGCGCAACGTTGGGATTTTTTGCAAGTTAATTATTCAGAATTATTGCCACCCTTAATCTCACTTTAGTTATCTTTTTGTGATTGTCATTTGTTAATCATTAGCCTATAGGTTACATAATTGTTCTTGATTATTCAGGGAATTTGTTTGATTGACATAAGCAAGCAAAATAAACAGAAACAGGTTGAGATATGTTCGGTTTAAATGCTTCATTCCAGCGCACAGGCTGTCCTACATATTTAAATTCTAGGCTACACAATTTTATGACACAAAAAAATATGCTCACCCATAAAACTTGCTGTATTTATTGATATTTGTTAATCAGTAAATCAATTGCTTGACTGATAATGAATGTAAACAGGTTGAGAGTTTCATCCATTTAAAGGTAGGCTACTTTGACACGTTTTACATGATTCGAGATCCCACGATACGCCACTGTGCAGCAGCATGGTTAACTTCTGAGTATAGATGAGGTTCAAGTGCGTCACAATTCAAATAACCCGCTCCGCCCTCGCTCCCTCCCACTCGCTAAACGCAAGTGTATACTCTTGTTTTATTGGTATGCGCGTCACATCCGTCCAAGTGAAGTTTGCGCGTCAAGTTTACGAGGGTGGAGCAAAAACTGGATTGGGACGCAGCCTGGGTCGTTCCCTTCCTGGTTGCATGCCAGTCCAACTAGTCTTACATTACAACGCCTCTCTCGGTCTTCAAATTCGGCCATTTTCTGTTTAACCCTCCTATTATGTTTAGGGTCAATTTGACCCCAATCAGTATTTGACATCTCTTAAAAATCAGTTAACCTTATTCTTTTCATCTTGTATGACTCTTGGTGGGATTAAATAGTAAACATTCAATAAATATGCTTTTTTCTTGCACCAAGTTTGTAAACAAAGCTGTTGTGTGGGGAGTACACAGGCTCGGGAGCTGTATAAAACATAAGGAAATATGCAACCTTTTTTATTTTTTTTATCTCTGATTGCTTTTGTGGGTGATTCTGGGTACTTTCCCATACAGGTTTTAAACTTCACAAACTTTCACTTACCTCAGGCTCTAAAATGAGAAGTTTATCACAGATTATCACAGAATATTTATGGATAAAAGGTTAGTCAACTGGCGACACACCGAGTGTCAAAAGTGGTCTATTACAATAATTTTGTGTCAAGTTTAAACTGCTGGGGTCAATTTGACCCCAAACATGAAAAGCGTAATTACATTTCAACATAATAGAAGGGTTCACTTTATTCAGATCGCCTGAGAAATTAGTAACCTCATGTTTGAGCCCAGCCTGAAGTGAATCAACCTTGCCGAATAAACTTTGCATAGTTGCCATATGTGATATCAAGTTTTTTTATAAGTCTTTTACCAAGTCATTTACTATACCTGAATCGCTGTATTTACCGCGCAGGTGACGGCTAGCTCTAGCTTGTCTTGCTGGTTAGCAAGGGCTAAGGAAATGGCTTCCGTGATTCGGGCCTCGCAGGAGCAGTGAGACGACGGCTTCATACGCTTACCCGATGGTGACGAGAGGGGCGAATCGATGTTTTTCTTATGCTCTGACATTGTAACATAAAGTTTAAACCAAAACAGAGTTGAGTAAAAATGGATTCACTTTAAATAAAGTGAAAAATGGAGGAGTGGGAGCAGGAGCTCTTGCTATCCCCGACCATAGCTCATGTAGGTCACGTGATTTCCCGAAACAGATTTGTGTGCAATCAAATGTGATTTATTGGTTTAATTCGCTCTAATCTTGTGACAGACACACCTAGACAGTTCCTGTATCCCCTTGTTGAATACGACAGGCAACATTCACAGAAATGGTATTCCTGGAAGCAGAACTGATACATCTGTGGTATCCAGCTTCAGGCCCCATCGACAGGGTATCTCCCGAGCCATCAGCAGGGTATCTCCCGAGCCATCGGCAGGGTATCTCCCGATTGATTCATTGATTAATGTTTGAAAAGTCTTCTGTTGTAATTTTTTTTTATCAAACCAAATATATAATTTGTTAATTATTGGGGCTTGGCCCAATCAATCAAATTTAATTTAAAATGCATTATCACCAACATGGGTCTCAAAACACCTTTAACTCAAGTGAATTAATGCATTATAAATGTTTGTGAATGTATGAATAATGATTCATAAATTGTTAGTAAATAAAAATGATTATAAAGTGTTACCCACTTGTATAAGATAAACGACTTATCTTGTAATTACGAGACAATATTTATTGATACAAACTTATGTCCTCAAAAGAACAATGTATTGTAAAACAGCGAAGATATGAAATGGATATCATACCAGAGGTTCAGCTAAAAGACGGTAATTTTGTTGCTAATGACTGGTAATGCCTGTGACCATGGCATATAATTATATCACAGGAATTTTTCCTCTGTATTTTAATTAACAGAAGCTACTGGGGAAGATACTAATCATTAGCAGTCACATTCCAGCAACTGGTTGGAGGTTAGGTATAATTACCTCTTTAATACCTGCAGCTGAAGGCTTCTCTATGTCAGTTCATCGCACAACTTGAGTACTGTTTCAGTGTATTCATAAACAGCATCCAGGAATAGTGAAAGTACCTCACCTAGCCAGCTAGCAATGTATGGTGATCCACACCTGATCCACAAGTGGTCCACACCTAGTTGATTTGGCTAGCTAGCAAGCGAACGATAATACTTCAGTCTTCAAAATGATCTAATGCGAATGCAATCTCATGAAAAATGGTTATCTCCTAATTTTGAGATAGGAGGCTTATCTTTTGAGAACAATATTTTTTTTGCGGTGATAGCAATATGCTTTGGGAGAAAAGAAAGAAACTATATTCACTATTCTAAAAGAGAAGAATAAAACTCCCACTGAGACCAATTTTACGAATGCACACCAAGAACTATTGCTTTCCAAAAAGGAAATAATACCAGGAGTGTGAAATTAACGGTGTTAGGATGGCAAATTAACATCAGAACGGTTTCCTGGTTTCCCATGAGGATGTTTACAAATTAAATCAGTAAATCTCTGTGCTTCAGAATCTCAGTCTTCACCCCGATGGCAAAACACACGCTTGCATTTTCCCAAATTGATTCGATCACAAGCTGTGGATAAACGTGTTGTTTTTTCCCCTAAACCGGGTACAGTGCGCTGCGTTCCGCAGAAAGAAGCAGCACAGGGGCATTTCAGCGGAATGGCATTCGGTCCAGCTAAAGCCACGCTGAGGTGACCGCAGAATTTCACGGCTAATCAACCATCGGGGGGAAAGGGCACAGCCTTGATTTATTAGCCTCTCTCCGTTTTAGTAGATCCCCAATGGACCTTAATGTATTTCATATCCTATGGGAATCGATGAGTGAAATTCAGCAGAGCCAGACTATTTCAGGAATTACTGAGACGCCTAATCACATGCTACGGCTTCCACAGGTAGTGGGGGGAAACTCCTGCGAAGCAATTTCACCTGAGATGTACAGGTGCTTCAGGTGACTCTTTTCAAAGGCAATGGGGTTAAAGAATTATACCGCCAGCTGTGGTTGGTTGTGAGGCGAAGCCGTATTCAGTTCCTTTTTCATTCAGAAGGTCTTTGTCTTTCCGTGAGAAGAACGGTGGCAAATTTGCAGGTTTTGTGACTAAAAATAGACAGGAGTACACGCACACGCGCGTGCACACACAAACGCACTCACGGAAACATGAACGCACAGTTTATAATAGGCAGTCAGATGAGTTAAAAATTGATTGTGATTAAAATTGCATTCGTTATGTATATGGATATTTATCTGACAGCAGGTAGTAAATTAGTAATTTGGGCAATTATCTGCACTGAGGGAATTGGATTTTGGCTGTGTGTGTGCGTGTGTGTGTGTTTATTTGTGTGATTGTGTGTGTGCGCTTGTGTCTGTGTATGAGCTTGTGTGTGTTGTTTGGATTTGGGCTGCGTAAACTACAGAAAATAACTCGAGTGCAACCCAATACTTAACATCTGATATTTCATTACAACCTCAGAAGAGGATGGATACAAATGTTGTTTAAATATTTTGGTTTATAATCTGTACGTTCAACATTATAAAGAATCACAGGATTTGACTTTGTTTTATTACATTTTTTTTAAATTATGGGATGTACAAGACTGAAACAGAAGTTGTATCATTAAATGTCAGACTTCTAAAACATATGATTGATCCATGAATCAGAAAATTCTGAAAACATGGCCGTTCTACAAAATGATTGAAATGGCCATTTCAAAATAATTAAACAATGAAGGCTTGTATGAATATTAAAAATGGGTGGACTGAAATTAATTGCGTTAAGAAAACATCATTTATTTTTGAATTAATCGCATGAGTTCATGTGTTGATATAGACACCTTTCTATGCAAATCAGGTTCACACATGGGGAGGAGCTTCACCCTGCCTATTAGTCATCTTCAGTCAGTTCACTTTTTAATCTCATGCTCGTCCTCTGCCGCGATAAGACTAAAGCTTATTCTCCCGCCCAATGATGCTCTGCTTGAGATAGTTTTCGAAAGTAAAGGACAAATTGATTACAAGCAGCCGGCTTCCGGTTAAACATGGCCCGTGCACGCTTAGTTTCAGTTGTTACCAGATGCACATTCTGTGAGCCATGTTGTAGTGACTTCTGAGTTTTCTTAAGTCACTGCTAGAGTAGGAGGGTATGTCATCTATGCGCATTCCAAGAAAAACCGCAGGCCCCGTTATTTTCTTCTCAAAAAATTACAAACTAAACCCAGCCATACTACCGTCCAATACCTGCATTTGAAGCGGTGGGAAACCTGTGTCTCCTCCCACCTCTCAGATTCACCCTGGTCCCCTACTCCATCTTTATTATTTAAGCACCCAACACTTCATATGATAACACTGGAGGGAGGCATACCATCCATCCATCAATTATCTAACCCGCTTATTCCTGCCGGTGGGTGGAGGGGGGGGGGGGGCTGGAGCCTATCCCAGCATGCATTGGGCAAGAGGCAGTAATACACCCTGGACCGGTCTCTTCCAATCCATCTCAGAGCACACACGCCATTGGGAGGCATACCTTCAAACAAAATAATCATGTATTATTATCAACCTAAAGACAAATAAATAATAATAACGCAACATAATTTCATGAATGACACATGGCTTGAGATGCGCAGTGGGTGGTAAGCCAGTCAAAGCACCTACAGAGTCCTTATCTAGATAATAGGGCAAGAATTTTATGCAGACTTCTTCTTGTAATTATCTACATACTGGTGGTCCTATCATTTAATCTCAAAGAGCATAGTTTCTTCATGAACTAACGAATGACAGCTGAACACTGTCCTTATAGAAACATTTTACTGTGAAATACTGTAAGATTGAACTGGAGTTCTTATATAAACATTTAACTGTGGAATGCTGTAAGATTGAACTGGAGTTTTTATAGAAACATTTACTTGTAGAACACTGTAAGATTGACTTGGAGTTCGTATAGATATTTACCTGTTGAGTACTGTAAGAATGAACCTTTACCTATTAGTGCTGTGGAGTATTGCATTTGTGTGTGTGTGTTTGTGTGTCTGCATGTATATGGGTGTGTTTGTGTGTGTGTATGTGTGTGTGTGCTTGTGTGTGTCTGTGTGTGTGTTCAGCAAAATTCACAGTAGAATTTAATTTGCTTGGCACCTAGGAAGTAACATCTGTGTTGTTGTTGCAAAGTGCCAGTTGTGATTGTGCTTATGGGGCACAGAGTGTCTGTATTCTCCCTGTCAGGCTTTTCCCCTGAAAGAATGTGAACAGTTTCACAGTTCTGAAGTCTTTCTTTACCCCATAATATAAACAACTATATATTTTTGACATTGAAATATTGTGCTTATCCAGAAAAAAATACTTTTCATTCATGGGAAGAATCCACCAGAGAGTTTAAGTGATTTGGACTTCACTACTGAGTTTAAGTTATTTTGACTCCACTAGATAGTTTAAGTGCTTTGGACTTCACTACAGAGTTTAAGAAATCTGGACTCCACCAGAAAGTTTAAGCTATTTGGACTCCCCAAGATAGTTTAAGTAATTTGGGCTTCACTACAGAGTTTAAGTCATTTGGATTCCACCAGAGAGTTTAATTAATTTGGGCTTCACTACAGAGTTTAAGTCTTACATTTGCTACAGCTCACATTTGCAAGCCTGTCACATTGGTTCTCTGATTGGCTGTCAGGGAGCACTGTACATATGGCATATTCTCTGCATATACACGAAGCCTGGCTTTCCTCTGTTCATTACTTCCCCCAACAGGAGCCAAGCAGTGTGAAATAAACATACAGACAGGTGAAAAATTAAAGGAAAAACCGTATACAGTGAGGGGGTTCAGTGGCTCTGTTATGCTGCTGGGTTTCTTGGCATGGTTTGGGTCCAATTGTCCGCTTAGAGAGAAGGGTCACTGTAAATCAATACAAAGTTATTCTGAGTGATCACCTTTATCCTATGATGAAACACTTCTATCCTGAGCGGAATGTTCTCTTCCAGGATGACAATGTCCTCATACACAGGGCACGAGGGGTCACTAAATGGTTTGATGAAAATTATGTAAATCATATGCTATGGCCTTCGCAGTGACCAGATTTTAACCCAATTGAACACCTATGGGAGATTTTGGACCGACGTGTTAGACAGCGCTCTCCACCACCATCATCAAAACACCAAATGAGGGAATAACTTTTGGAAGAATGTTGTTCCATCCCTCCAGTAGAGTTCCAGAGACCAGAATGTATGCTAGACTAGTGGTAGAATCTATGCCAAGGCGTATTGAAGCTTTACTAGGGGCACGTGGTGGCCCAACACCTTACTAAGACACTTTATGTTGGTTTTTCCTTTAATTTGTCACCCGTCCGTATGTCTGGATGAGCTAATACAGTACCTCTTTGTGTGGGACAAATTAAGAGTTGCTGGAAGTAGTATTTTCGATTATCATATGATCTATGGCATTGGAGAGTTGCTAGAAGTGGTACTTTCCCATAGAGCAACAACATAGTGTTAATGTAAACACAGCCAGCCACATTTAGTATAAAAAAGACATTCAGTAAACCAGTGAAATGCAGCCCTTTGAAAGATGGTTAGGTTGAAATCCGCATGCACATTTTACAGTGAAAAATGTTGACATTAAAACCTGCAATATGCTTATTTTACTCCATGTTTTAAAAAGTGCTTTAAAAGGTTCTTTATGCTTGAATCAGAGGGTAACATTTATAGAGGAGAGAATCTTTGGCTCCCTGCTTGGCTGATATACGATGTTAATTGCTGCATTTATTACTCATTTTATAGACCAGATAAATACAAATATACAGCTTGTATGTTGGTATAGGTGGAGTCCCATCATTGCTCCTGCATAAAACATTGGTGTTTACTTTCAAATTGTGTGTGTGTGTGTTTGTGTGTGTGTAAACCCTAAACCCTACACCCCAGCCAGATCTCTATGTTCCGCAACCTCTGGCTGACTGGCTGTCTCCTCCTAACCCCCCAGTGCCAGCCAGTACTGCCTCCCCCCACCCCTTAAAAACTCATGCCTTTTTGTGCTAGTTCAGGTTGTGATATTTCTATGTTTTTATGCTTCTCTTCTGTAGGGCTTGTTATTGATGTATGATTGCTATTTTGGTTTTAGCATATAGCTAACTTGTACTCGTGCATTTGTGATGGTGAATATACAGTCACGGGTCTGGGAATGTTGTTAGCCAGGTCTGCCATTATTGCTCATATAAATAAGGTGGGTGCAATTATGTTTCTCCTACATTGTAATATTCACTCTGGATAAGAGCATCTGCTAAATGAATGTAATGCACATGTGTTTGAACACCCAGTAACCCCTGACTCCAAATAAAAATGATGCAACCAGAGATTTCATAAAATAGACTACAGTGCAGATCCGGATGGCTATTACTCCTCCTGATCATCAAACATGAGAAAACATCAGCATATATCTGATTATGTTTGAGAACATATTGTGTCCCTACCTGTTTGCCATCAGGTTCACATAAATTGGTACAATTCAGCACTGTGTAAAATGCCTTTTAACAAGCTTAGTTTTTACGTGGTCTTTCTAAGTGACAATGAAGACAGCTCTTCCCTAACGCGTTCTTTAGACCGCCATGGTTTTGAAAAAGCATATCAACGGCTATGTTACACTGCCTGCCTGGCCAAAAAAAAGTCGCACACTCTAATATTTTGTTGGACCGCCTTTAGCTTTGATTACGGCACGCATTCGTCGTGGCATTGTTTCGACAACCTTATGCAACGTCACAAAATGTATTTCCATCTTGTATTGTCGGCGGGAGAGTCGTCTCCAGCACATCTTCTCCAGCACATCCCAAAAACTTTCAATGGGGTTAAGGTCAGGACTCTGGTGGCCAATTAATGTGTGAAAATGATTCCTCGTGCTCCCTGAACCACTCTTTCACAATTTGAGCCCGATGAATCTTGGCATTGTCGTCCGGGAATATTCAGTACATTTATTCAGGTACTCAGCTGACTTCATTTTATTGCCGCAGAACGTTGCTGAGCCTAGACCTGACCAATTGAAGCAACCCTAGATCATAACACTGCCTCCAGAGGCTTGTACAGTGGGCACTATGCATGACGAGTGCAACGGCGACTCTTTTTTTGGCCAGGCAGTGTATGTTATCTAAGTTTCTTTAGCATTGAGCGGGGAAACGCAGCGCTACCGCTCCGTGGCTCTGAACATCACAAAACAATCTATAAATTATGTAACTTGTAAACACCTTGCGGATATTTAGGGACGTTTTCCGAACCGTAATCTTTTTATTTTATTTATTTTTTTATTTGCTTTCCCGTCTGACTTGTGAAAAGGAATTTTTATATCAAGTTATTCGATAGACCAATAGGGGGCAGGATTGAGCTTTACTCAACACCCAGCACCCTTAAACGGTCGGACAAGTTTTGATAATAATAATAATAATAATAATAATAATAATGAAAATAATAATAATAATAAATTTACGGTCGCATCAGTTTAGTTCTATATGCACTCAACATTGAGAGTCAGGTTTAATTTCTTGTTCAATATCTTTTTTTTCTAATTAAATGTTATTTAATTTTTCTTTACTTTAAATTATTTCTAATCCCGCTATATGAACCATGTTTTGTAACAACTAATTTTGCACATACACCTCACCATCGTAGGTGATTGAACTTTCAACAATGTTCGTTTCAGCGGTTGCCATTGTAGGCGACGTGGTAGTAATACAGAATGTATTATTTCCATTCCTAATAGCTGAATTATTACTTAAAGTATCATTAGGCTATTATTATATGATGTAAGAATATATATATATATATATATATATATATATATAGATATATATATATATATACACTACAACATTAATACACGTGACAAATTATAACTACACTAAAGCATTCTCACATCATATCGTCAGCTAACGCGTTACATTCCATCCCATGATAAAGATTGCTGTCCTTATCTTAAGCTTGATTAGTCTGATTTAGCCGTTCTTTGAGGTGAAGGGTTTCTCAATTTCGAGATACTATCACTCCGTATTCCAGATTCCGGAAGCCTGAGACCAGCAGTAGCAGCCCTGCTTGTGCTGTTCGTTACAGTACTTGCGCTCAGATGAGCTCACGCCGTTGATGCGCATGTCGTGTCCACCAATCAACAAAAGGTATTAGGTCAACAGGCAGCGCGCTCAAGCAGGGAGTCAATGAATATGATGCAGAGGGCACACACGTTCATCTGCACAAAGTTCGCGCATAACCGACGGGCTGTGGTAAGGAGCCTATTTCAATTTCACGGCCGTGCTGGGATTAAACACTCCGTGAATTATTGCATGGAAATTTCTAAACTAATGTTATGCACATTCCTTGTGCGGGAACGGGAGTGAATATAAAAGAAGAACAAATAATTGCACGAGCCTGAAGACGTGCCTTGCGCGCGACTTCCAAGACTTTGTCAATTTCTTCTATTTTTCTGTTTAAAATGTCAGGACTTCTTCAGTCACGCGCTGCCCACTGCAAATTGGGCTGCTTATTCGGAGAGATACCAGACCGCCGCCTGTCTAATCTAAAAATCCGGTTCTATAAATTGTGACAAAAGCTGTCAGTGTTGAAATAAGAAATCGATATTTAAGAAAGCCGTGCGATTTTCTTTCAGAAATTTTAACGATCTGGTTTCTTCTGGCTCGAGCGGCGCGCTTGCTAGCTTTATTTTTTAAGGTGAGTGCAGTTTTGTCGGGAGCAGTACTGATAGTGACAGATTATTATTGTTGGGTGTCCATGCAAGACTTGGGGTGAAAACATGTCTGGCCACTTCTCTGAAGGGATTACTGCTATCAGAGATGGCATTTTGGTCCAGTACTTCAGTTTTCACCGCTAAAGTGCCTCGGAAGATCTTATTCATGTTTACCCTCTCCCTCTCCATCACCTACCTGTTCTATAGCTTGATGAACTGTTATAACTCGCTACAGTTCCCGCTGCAGGAAAACTACGTGTACCAAGGAAGGCTAGTGACAGTGGAGACAACTTTCCTGACGATTAGGGAGAAACTTTATTCCACCACGTCTCAGGGTTATTTCACAGAGGAGTTGATAGAACGGACCTCTACCGAGCAGACGGTCGCCGGTTACGCAGTCTCCACGGTCAACCGGGAAGAGAATGTGGAAACCGAACAGAAGACGGTAGAGTGGATCAAAACGCAAACACATCCGACTAAAACTAATGCAGGGGTTCAGAATATAGTTCTGGAGAGGGAGCGGCGGGAATTCAGCACCACGGACGACGAACTCAGCAGAGGAGTGAATTGCACCTCGGATTACGGGGAGAAAAAGTTGCCCCAAGCCATTATCATCGGGGTGAAGAAAGGAGGTACCAGGGCTCTTTTGGAAGCGTTAAGGGTCCACCCCGACGTCAGGGCAGTTGGGAATGAGCCCCATTTCTTTGACAGACACTACGACAAAGGAATGGACTGGTACAGGTGGGTGCGTTCCCCATTTTTAATTCATTATTATTTTCATAAGGTTGATGCGACCGCGATTTTCAAACTGGTTCTACCGGTTGGCATTTTCAGTCAGTGTTTTTAGATGGGGAAATAAATATTTTATTGTTGTGGTTCAACAACTGCCAAAAAATTACCAATAATTGTCCTTTTACACTCTTCAGTTATGCATACGATTTATTAGCTGATACGGTGCTATTTTTTTACTTTAATGCGTTTCTGATAGGTTCATAATGTTGTCAGTAGGCCTAATGTTTTTTTCTTCAATTACAAAAGACCTCAGCTATTACATGACATGCTTCTGAGACGCAGAGCAACATGTCATTCATTATGCAAAACTAGTGTCTACATGCAATTGAATTCCAATTTAAGTGGCTGGTGAATTTTAACGATAGCTCTCAGAAGATTTGTCTTCTGGGCAAATAAATGACACATTGCAACGCAGCGCCACATTTACACAGTATATTTCTGTATCTGAAAGTCCATACCAAGCCTTCACTGTTCTGGGTCCACCTATTAGTCCTTTGCATGATGTTCAACATTAATAAGAAAATGCAGAAAATAGTGGGGGAATACAATGCTTTGGAGCCAATATTAATGGAAACTGTTCCCAGGCTGTCAGTAGCTGTCATGTGTGGTGATGACTGTGTCAAACATATGCAGGGAAACACCGCGTGAAGCGTGAATATCACTCAGCAATTAGACTGGGAAATTTCCTCATGGAAAAATCAGCGGAAAACTCTGACCTACTCGCCACAGCCACACATCATTCTTAGCCCAAGACAGCGTCTGAAATATGTCTGTGTCAACACCGTTTACATTGGTTTCCTGATGACATTTTTTCCGAACCTGCTCGCTTCAGACAACCCAAACAAAAACACTGAACATTTGAATGTGTGGTTGAACAGGTGAGTGAAGTCAGTCAGGTCTGTGAAGATCTCTGAAGTGGTTTTAAAGCTGTTTTAAAGTGGTCACACACACACTTTGAAATGGTTTAATAAGCTGTTTTAAAGTGGTCACACACACACATACACCGGCTCAAATATGCAGCCGTTTTAGTCGCATATGCAACCTAAATTTAACTATGCAACCTGGAATTTAACCCCTTCAAGCAGATGCCAAATTCTCACCTATTTAGGGTTGTTATATTTAAGGCTTTTTAACTCCAGGTTTGACCATCACAGAAACTTGGAATATGGCTTAGTTTATTGTACCATTTACAATACTAATTTAGATTATTTTATGTTCATAATTCAGATCAAAATAAAGTGCCACAAATGCAAATAAATCTGAGAATTTTTTTTTTTTTTTAAAAGAGTTTTTCTTTAGATTGCAATGGAGTTACATTTGTAAAATAGGTAAAACTATACATTTCATGAATCATAGACTCCTTGTCCCCAAGTGTGAAAAATCTGAGGGTGATATGCAGAAGTACTAAAAATCTATGACACAAAATGTAGGCAGTGTACCCTGTTGTGTCTCTAAATCTATCCAAAATGGCTAAATTGTGCACTGCTGTAAATCATAAAATAATCATATAAATTAATTGGTTTGGCTCATACATCTCACTGTTCATTTTCATGTGGGAAATACTCTATTTTAATCAGTATAGGGGGATATATATCTATGGGTCCAAAACCTATCCAAACCCGTCATAAAATTAATTAAAAAAAATTTGTCCATTATAAAGCATATGCATTTGCCCCTTATGTGGGTTGAAAATGAAAATTTTTTATATCACACTGGTACATACACCTAAATATATAGCCTAATCATTCACTTTTATACCTCAATAACACATCACTTTTTTCTGTACTCTATACACTATGTAGTTTTATGCTGCATGCCCTGGGATGACATTTCTCTGTAGTTTGTTTAAAAAATATTCCCATTCATAGTCACTCCAATGAAAATTTTACATTCATCTAGCACATATCAGCACACAGTAAATTGGAATGAATTTATAATATTCCACCATCAGGGGGGGGACAGAGGGGGCCATGCTCCCCCAAATGTTTCCTGTGCCCCCCCCACAAACTTTGACCATTGACTTTGAATAGTCAATTGTTTTGATCGACCCCTAGAAAAAATCAGTTATTTTTTCCCAATATTTCCCAGTCTTTCTCAGTTTAGGAGACTTAGCCAATCATAAAATGTTCTATTCAAAATATTAACAAAAAAAACTTGGCAATGTATTTCTGATTGGTTGGTTTGGCAGTTTAAAACTGGGAGACAGCCCGATCTGCTGTCACTCTGCATTTGTCACTGCTTGTCTGTCACTTGAAAAAGATTAACGTTTTCCCACAGCAAAAATAACGAAAAATAACATAGATCTAAAGGTTATTCGGTTTAAAAGTTTATAATTAAGCCTGTGTATTTTGAGTCTTATCTTGTTGTTCCATTTTAGTGGTTTAGTGTTATTACTGAGAGGCTTTGCTAGTGGTCATTTTACGCAACGTTAGCTAGCTAGCTACTAGTTAACATTAGCTAACGTTAGACTAGCTAGCTAGCTAGGTAACGTTAACTGTTAGCTAGCTAATTGTAAGCGTTATAGATAAAACTAGCTAACGGTTAGGTCGCTAACATGTTTTTCTTTCTTTTCTTATTCTCTGTGCCCCACGGTTATTTTTTCCTTTTGGTAACAGTTGTCCGACTTGCTTATACTGTATTTGCCTAATTACTTTTGTGGTGTTAATAATAGCTAGCCTAATAAAATGTAATGTTACATTTGCGTTAGCAGTACAGTGTCAGACAGTGAACTTATTTTGCAGTGTAAATTAAGTTACCAGGTATTACCAGGCTAGTTATCATTACTGTTTTATTAAACAAAATGAAATCATTATGCATCCATTTTTGATTCCTAAATCAAAGCACAGTCATGTTAACACAAATGCTGCTGCAGTTGTACATAGTTCAGAATCTTCATGCTCAGTATCGGATCCTGTGCCTGGTCCCAGTTTGGAAGAAAATGCAGTCAGGGGTGCTTCCGTGGATCTCGGCCATGATTTAAGTGATAACACACCATCTCAGCCAGTTCTAAAAGTATTTCCCCAATGGGTGTTTGGCAAAAAGGCTGGTTCTTTCAACCCAAGCTGGTATCAGTCACGATCATGGGTAGAATATTCCGTGAAACTAGATGCATGTGTTTTCTTCCCCTTTCGCAAGTTTTCAAGCACAAATGACAGAAATCTGTTTTTTTTAACAAGCCACGGTTTATTAACTGGAAAACGACCTTAGAAAAGGACAGGGGATTCTACAGGCATGCATCTAGCCTTAGCCATTTGAATGCTGCACAATCATGGACAGAACTGAACACGAGAGTGGAAACTGGTGACACTATATCATGCCTCTTGGGACAAACACAGGTTGAGAAAAACTGATACTACATCAAAAGCATAGGGGAAGTGGTGCAGTTTCTGGCTGTGAACGAACTTGCTTTTCGCGGAAGCACTGAAAATCAGTCCGAAATAAACGATGACAGTGATATCTCTGCTGGGCTGTTCCTGAAATTGTTTGAGTACACTCTGGCTAAGGATTCCAAACTTGCTGAATTAGCAAAAAACATCCCCCAGAATGCAAAGTACACATCAAAAGGCTTTAAAAATGAGATCATTAACACTCTAGCCAGTATGGTGTAGCAAGAGGTGAAAAGAAAATAAGATAATGCAGATACAGTAGGGTTCTGCATCAAATGTGATGGAACCAGAGACAGGAGCAATGTTGAGAATCTTTCACTTGTGATTCGGTTTGTCTGTAATTCGGTTCCTGAGGAGCATTTGATTGGTTTACCGGACTTGAGTGGGTTGAATGCCGAATATACAACAACAGAAATACTCAAACGCCTGTCCAGTGAATGTTACAGCGCTGATAATATAATCAGTCAATGTTATGATGGCACATCAGTCATGAGTGGGATCAGGGGTCGGGTTCAAGCATTGTTGCAACATAAGCTTGGCAGGCTCATTCCTTATGTACACTGCTACAACCATCAGCTGCACCTAGCAGTGGTGCGTGCAATTCAGGAAGAGTCATGCGCCAAAACATTCTTTGAAGTCTCCGGCTCACTGCATTATTTTGTCCGCCATCATTGTGTAGCCCAGAACTATAATGCACCCTCTCTTAAAAGGTTACTATAGATACGGTGAACCAGTCATTATGATGTAACAAAATGTCTGGTAGAAAATGAGGATGCCATTTTGAACATTTTGTCAGCGATTTCTGAAGATAGTGTGGCAGCAATGGCTTTATGCACAGAGGCATCAGGGCTCCTAGTACAACTCAGGAAGCATAATTCTTTTGAAATGGGTACATTCCTCATCAAAATTTCTGGTGTCTTGACGCCGGCAAATTCTATTCCGCAGGCTAAGGTTGTGGATCTGTGCAGTGCTGGGGACGTTATCAGTGCCTCACTGCAAGCTTTAAAAGATATCCGAGAACATGATTCATGGGATCATTTCGAGATATTAGACAGTCCCACTGCTACAAAAAAAAGAAGAACAATGAGCAAACGGCTCATAGACAGTTTTGTTCTCTCCGCCGTTGGTCACACTGAGTCAGATTCCTCCAACACTCCCAGCCAGTCTTTGAGGAGAGCCCTCCTCAACATCTTGGACAGAGCTATTGCAGAGATTGAGAGCAGGTTTCCAAGGAGAAATATTGACCTGACGAGGGTAAGCTCGTTCCCCAGTTTACATCTTTTCTAGATTTGGGCCCTGTTGAAACCTCTGCAGCTACTTGCCGGTACTGATGCAGCAACCGATAGTCTGAAAAATGAATTCAATTGATGTGGCAAAATCCATGTTGCTCAAGAAGTGCTCCGCTGATGCAGACCTGTTATTATAGACATTAGCAGACGCTCTTATCCAGAGCGACGTACATAGTGCATACTGTCGACAGTGTGTCGACATATACGGGGCTATAAGGAAGCCTTTCCTGAGCTACATGCGGTGTATGCAACCGCACTGGTGATCGGAGTATCCTCAGCGAGAGAGTTATTTCTCCACTCTGACACGTGTCCTAACCCCCTTACGCCGCACAATTCTGCATGAGAGAAAAAAGGAATTTGGTGATTCTGGCGCATGAAAAATCAATAACCAAGAGTATAGATTTGAGTTTGTTAGAGCTTTTATGAAAACAAACAGAAGACTCATGCGCTGAGGCAATTACTTTGTGTTTGCAGTGGGAATTGCTAGGCCTTCTTTTTTCTGTTAACCATATTATTGTTAGAAATCTCCAACAGTTTTAAGAGAAACCATAGCAACAAAAACACTTTTTTGACATTACCTTTGTTTGTAAAGTGCTTGCTGCTTTACTTCTTATTTGGCAAGGACATTTCTAAGTTTCACTGCCCTTTAGGCTATTTTCTCCTGTTGCAGGGACAATAGCTCATTTGCTCGGGTGGTATACAATAGTTAGCTCTACTTTTGCATAACATGTAAGACTGTTGTTATACTTCAAATATTATGTTAGGCTATTGTAGAAAAGTGAGTTGAATGCTTTACTATTCCAACAATAGGAATGTCAGTGCCAAAAAATAGTATTGTATAAGTTTACTTCTACAAAAAACTTCATTTTTATCTGAATACAAACACACATAATTAGGCCTCAACAAATGCAAATAGTGGCCTCTCTGAACACCCCTACACACATGTGCGCGCGCGCGCGCGCACACACACACACACACACACACACACACACACACACACATGGACACATACACACATATATATGCAAACGAGGAAAAAAAGCCTGTGAACTGTATGGCACACACTGAGCCCTAAATAAAAAGGTGCCCCCCTCCCAAATTTTTGTCTGCCCACCCAATCACAGCAGTCTAGAACCAGGGCTGTTGCAAACACCGTTGCAAAGGTTATACTGTCCTATATTGGATAAAAGAGTTGTGAATGAAAGCAGAATGAACTGGAATGCATGAGACAGGTTTGATCAGAATGGGTTTTACGCAAGGGCATTTCAGAAGGTGTACCAGTGTTATAAAGGGGTGTGTATTTCTCAAACGGATTGTCTGAGACAATAAATGACCACTGATTTGCGCAAAGGGGTTTGGGAGCACTGGTGCAACCCTGAACAATTGTCCTGGTGCGACTGTCAGTTTTCTTTTTTAAATTATGCAAGCAACCTTTCACAATCAGATACACTGCGATGCTTATTTTCCCTGCAACCATTCTAAGGAACCAACCAAATTTCAACAGTCAGAGTCCTTGTCCGTGTGCTAAAACCTTTAATTATTCTGTCCCTCGATGAGCCATTCTATACACACCAGAATGCTCGGTGTGACATTAACTCAGACATTTTACACAGATACACCTTTACACTTGCTGGGCACATTTTGTACAGTGAAAGACTACAATTTGTGTAAACCCTCTTCAGAGTTGAATTAACAATGGAGGTGTTACTGTGTAGGTGGACCTGTCTCGGCCTCTGTGGCCAGAGTGCTGTGTGGTTACGTCAGAGGGACAGGGTGTGAGAGTGAAAGGTGGAGATAATGAGACTGAGAATATAATTTTACCTCTCTTGTCATGTCAACCCCCCCATCCCTCGAGGGAGTTTAGAGAGAAGACAGGCTGTCTTTTAGCATTTCTTTATTCGCGGCTTCCCTGCTTGGCGTCTGTGCGATTTTGAGCGCAGTGCTAAATTAACGCGCTAAAGTGCTGATCCAGCCGGATCTTTCAAAATGCAGCCGCGCCTGCGGTGACCTCTCAAGGGCAGGTGGAGCAAAAAAATCCCCTGGTGGTGAGGAGGCGCTGATGGTGCTGTGGGTAAACTAGTCATTTAGCAAACGTCCGAAGATATCCATCTCTCCATCTGTCTCCTGTCTCGTCAGTACGTTTTTTATGCACACAGGGCAGTGGAATCCTTCACTGTAAAAATACTGTTTTCCAGGCATTGGGCCTAAGACAATAATTCAACAGGAACATTTTAGGTCATAACATCTTGATTTGATTGTTATGCACAGGGAGAGACAAGTTTAGGAAGGAGAGTGAGAGAGATGTATTTAATGAGAGCATGAGAACCGATCTATTCCTTTGAAATAAGAGAGTAAGCTTTTCATGGGGTCAATTTTAAGGCTATTGTTTGATCATTTGTCAGAATTCCAGAAGTGTGGCTCTGAATAGTTTGTCATTTCACAGTAATAGCATCAACAATTTTATACATTGCTATGCTAATATGATTTATATATATGAAACTCATATATAATATAAATTCATTACACATAGAGTGAAATATTTCAAGCCTTTATTTCTTGTCATTTGGATGATTATGGCTTACAGCTAATGAAAACCCAAATTCAGTGTCTCAGAAAATTAGAATATTACATAAGATCAATAAAAAAGGATATTTTAAACAGAAATGTCAGCCTTCTGAAAAGTATGTTCATTTCTATGCACTCAATACTTGGTTGGGGCTCCTTTTGCATGAATTACTGCATCAATGTGGCGTGGCATGGAGGCGATCAGTCTGTGGCACTGCTGAGGTGTAATGGAAGCCCAGGTTGCTTTGATAGCGGCCTTCAGGTTGTCTGCATTGTTGGGTCTGGTGTCTCTCATCTTCCTCTTGACAATACCCCATAGATTCTCTATGGGGTTCAGGTCAGGCGAGTTTGCTGGCCAATCAAGCACAGTAATACCATGGTCATTGAACCAGCTTTTGGTACTTTTGGCAGTGTGGGCAGGTGCCAAGTCCTGCTGGAAAATGAAATAAGCATCTCCATAAAGCTTGTCAGCAGAAGGAAGCATGAAGTGCTCTAAAATTTCCTGGTAGATGTCTGCATTGACTGTGGACGTCAGAAAACACAGTGGACCAACACCAGCAGATGACATGGCACCCAAAATCATCACTGACTGTGGAAACTTCACACTGGACCTCAAGCAATGTGGATTCTGTGCCTCTCCACTCTTCCTCCAGACTCTGGGACCTTGATTTCCAAATGAAATGTAAAATTTACTTTCATCTGAAAAGAGTACTTTGGACCACTGAGCAACAGTCCAGTTCTTTTTCTCCTTAGCCCAGGTAAGACGTTGACGTTGTCTCTGGTTCAGGAGTGGCTTGACACGAGGAATGCGACATTTGTAGCCCATGTCCTGGATTCGTCTGTGCGTGGTGGCTGTTGATGCACTCCAGCCTCAGTCCACTCCTTGTGAAGCTCCCCCAAATTCTTGAATGGATTTTGCTTGACAATCCTCTCAAGGCTGCAGTTATCCCTGTTGCTTTTCCTACCACACTTTTTCCTTCTACTCAACTTTCTATGAATATGCTTGGATACAGCACTCTGTGAACAACCAGCTTCTTTAGCAATGACCTTTTGTCGCTTACCCTCCTTGTGGAGGGTGTCAATGACTGTCTTCTGGACATCTGTCAAGTCAGCAGTCTTCCCCATGATTGTGTAGCCTACTGAACCAGACTGAGAGACCATTTAAAGGCTCAGGAAACCTTTGCAGGTGTTTTGAGTGAATTAGAGTGTGACACCATCAGTTTCCAATATTGAACTTGAATTTGGGTTTTCATTAGCTGTAAGCCATAATCATCAAAATTACAAGAAATATAGGCTTGAAATATTTCACTCTATGTGTAATGAATCTATATAATATATGAGTTTCACTTTCTGACATGAGTGACAAAAAATATTGAACTTTTTCACGATATTCTAATTTTTTGAGCTGCACCTGTATGTGGCTTAAAATTGAATGCAAATGCACACAGACATGCACACACATCTATAGAATCTATCTCATAATTATGTCAAAATAAAGCACTGCTGTCATACTCTTCAGAAAGATAACTAATGACATAACACCATGTTTTCATAACACCATGCATGTTACGATAGTCTTTGCAATAAAATATGGTAGGAAACAGCATTGATGTCTCTAGTGTGAATATTTACAATCTAAATTCATGTTTGGCAAAAAAAAAAAAAAACACATTTATATTGTGTTCCTTCCTTTGTGTGAAGTAAAACATTTTCATCAGCATGACCCCAAACTAACAGCAGCTGCCAGCAGATTATCAAGTCCCTGTAGCAAATTATTTTTGCAGCAATTCCCTGGTGCATTCACTGTCTGTAGCCAGCGATGAATTAGTCCAGCAACAACTCATTTGGGCACTCTGGCACAGTGTGTGAAGGCTTTCTCAGCATGTTCGCAGAACGGCTGTCTTCTTACTCTGAATCCCAAACCGAATTAAATAATACCAATCCTTAATGAGATCAAAAAGTTCTTAAATAAATAAGTGCTCTCCACAGCATCAATCCATATAAGGAACAACAAAACTTTTTTCTCCAAGTAATTAGGAGACCAAACACTGAAGATATTGGAACAATCTTGTTCTAATTTGGTTTAGCTCGTAGCGGCTCGGCCTCCTATGGATTTGCTTCACGCGTATCAGATTAATGCTCGGTGATCGCGCTCATGGTTTTGCCTGCATTACGCAGGTGATTTCTAATATTCCTGGAAAAAAAACCATCTGAATCCAAGGCCAGTAAGTGCATTGCTATAATGTTTTTTTTCTGACATGGGTGTGAGCATTTCCCTGGTGGGTGCACAGGTCACAATGTGATCTCACGCCATTGAAATAATTACAGTATGTATTTTCCCTAGCATGTGTAATATCTGTACATCTCACATGGAAAATATATTGTATAAGGTGAATGAGATTCATATAGTTTGGACCCCTAGGTACTCAAACCTGACTGGGCCAATCGTACTGTTGGTGTTCTCTTCTACCTCATAGTTAACAGATTGATTAGTGTCACTGATTAGACAGAGATCTCACTCACCTGGTGTCCCACGTCTAAGTGAGTCCCTGATTAGAGGGGAAGAATGCAAACCAGCAGCGCTACTGGTCTCCTGAGTCACATTAGAGTATTCCTGTCAGGATAATTACTTCAGGCACTTTTCACCATTGGTCAGTTGAAGAAACACTCCAGCTCAATGCTTAATGTGTGCTGGAGTGCATCTCTGGGACCCTTGACTGTCCACGGGAGCTCAGGATCGCAAACTCATTGCATCGTGAATATTTGAATGTGTCAAATATTTCAGTGTCACCGTATTGCCTCATGTGTGCAATTTGCGCATAGTGCTAATTTGCTAATGTAACTGAAACAGTGGTTTGAAAAAACATTAGATTACATATTTTCTATGATGTCACATGCTTCAATTTGCTTTCCTTCCCTTCCTTTCATTCTGAGATCCACCCCTTGTGATGCACAAATGACGCTATGTCTCAGCACCGCGGAAAGACACGTTCCCTGTTTATGGAATAATGTTTAAGTTCTATTTGTATTCATGAAATAAGTCATTAGATATGGGCAGTGCCACACAGAAGCAGCATATCACCCTAACGTAGAATATCGTGAATACAGAAAATGCATACCTTTTTCTGAAAAAGGAGATAGGCTCTGTATCGTACCCATGTGTGTGTAAATACGATTTTGCTCCTCTAATCAACCAAGCATAGAAATGTCTTCAAGGATGTGCCATTAGCTTTTGAATAGTGGGTCAAGAGATTGCAGTGCCTTTTTAGTTCACACCTGATCACTCCACATGCGAGCACGAGAGGAACAAGGTTAAGACTTGTATTTTCACAGGGTAATCCATCTTGGTGGCTAATTTAATGAATTCTTGATAGCTTAACACTGTTTAAGCATGAGCAGTTTCCAACAGGCAACAAACGTTTTTTTAATCTCAGATTTTCATCCAGACGATTGTGAGACGGAAGGAAACCTGAATTAAAATTAGCCGTACGGCAGTGAAGTGCTCATTCTCAGAAAAACCCTGCATCCAGTCAAAATGTATCCTGAAATTTGAATCACAATTGAATGCATATAATATAAATTTGGCATATCCAGTCCTATCTGAATTTGGAATGTCCAATTTGCAAACTATGTAAAAGGGTGCTCGTATACACCCCCTGCTACCGGCTCGAGAGAGAGTGAAGACAACTTGCAGTTCTCCTCCAAAACACTCGGTGTCTGCCAGTTGCTTCTTCTCACACCACACAGCCACAAGCCGAGCACTCGCAGAGCGGGTGTGAAGGAGACCCACTCACCCGTGTGCGCAGAGAGCAAGCCAAAGGCGCCCGACAGGGGTCGCTCGAGCAATGAACACGGCTATCCCCACTGACTGAATCCCTCCCCTATATGTCTTGGTGACGCAAAGCTAATTGTGCAGCGGTCCTGCAGGGCTGCCGGGCCACAGTCGGCGCCGGCACGGGCCGAATTCGATCCGAGATCGTGGTGCTTTTACAGAGGGAGCTACCCAGCAGCCCATTCATATTATTTTTAATACAACACAGCTCTGCAAGTTCAGTGATCCACAGAAAAAAGTTAATTGTGTAAATAGTCAATTATCAATGTACATGTACATTGTACAAAGCATGTACAAATATGTAATGTTTTTGTAAATATATGCAAATTTGATGCCTGCAAAAAAAGAATGGGAAGTTCAAGAAACACCTGTTTGGAACATTCCACAGGTAAATAGGTGATGCTATCATGACTGGGTATAAAAGGATATCATTTTCAGGCATCAAAAAATATTGAACAGTTTAAAGGGATAGTTCACCCATTTTGAAAATGTTGATATTGTTTTACTTATCTTCGAAATAGTATGTTAGGCTGTCCGGGTCTCACTGTTGTAGCTAAATTATTTTAAATCCTGAATTGGAGCAATGCTAACAATTAGCATCTTGCCATTGGATATAATTCCCTCCAGGCTAACTTGCTGTAAATTAAACCTCTAAACCCACTCATATAATGTTTCACAACAGCTTTTTGTCGTTGTTGGAAATAAAAATGCACATATGATTACCGAGTGCACAAGCATGAAATATTCGCTCAAATTACTATGATGTCATTTCCGATTTAAGATGTCATTGTTTACATTTAATAATAACATCCGGTAAAAGTAACTTTTATCCAGTAACCTTTAGTATCACTCTGTGCGAGGACAGCCAAATCAATATATTCCGACCGGAAGTATCTTTCAACAACAAATTCCACCCTGTCATCTTCTTCATAATCAGACATTTCGCTAAGAAAAAGGCTAGCTGCTTCTCCTTAGTTTACAGGCAGACTAAACACTAGCACTATCTTCCAGTCTACTTCCGTATCGCGAAACACTGTTATCCCGTGGAATGATATTGACTCTCTTACCGGATCTGAAATTTGAAATGACAACATATACTGAAATTTGAGTGAAAATACCGTCTTTGTGCACGTGGTAATCATATGTGCATTTTCGTTTCTAACATCGACACTTGTAAAGCTGTTGTAAAAGACCAGGACAGCTTAGCATACTATCACTTTAACATAATGTAGAATAAAGTAATAATTTTTTATATTTGGTCGCATATGCTTTGCATGCCATGACTTCCTGATGTCTATGACCCAACAATATCAAAATACTTTTTTTTCTGGTACTCCTACAAATGATACTATAACCTCTCTGCATTTTAATGGATCTCTATGGGAATTGGAGGGTGGGACTAGATTTAGCTGTAAATTATACTGGAACAGTATGGAACACATGATTCATCCGATATGGATGAATATACCCTCAAATTAAAGCTGACAGTCTGCACTTCAACCTCATTGTCATTGTATCCTTTCAAACTCAAAGTGTACAGAACCAAAATAACAAAATATGTGTCACTGTCCAATGAATTATGGTGCTCACTGTATATAACATAAATATAACTTTTGTCATCATGAGTAAATACTCCTTATACTGTGTACTGTGATTGGTAGTTCTTTAATTATCTAGTACATAATTTACATATGTGGTGATGCTGTAGAGTTGGGTATACAAAACTTTTCACTGGTGTAGGCAATTTGCTGATTTCTTTTAATCATTTGGCCTTATCTTAACTAAAATGTTGAGTATGGATATTTCTTCAATGCACTTACTTAATGGGTTCATTCCAATGGCTTATTTTCACTTCTTGCATCCTATCCTCACATCCTTTCCTTGCTCCTTAGCTCTGCCCAATGGAGGACGCGATGAAAGGATGCAAGGATCAGATATGAGGACGGAGGAATCGAGGCAACATGCATTAGGCAAATGGAATGTCCTTGCTCAAGCGTTAGCATCATATTATGCTTACTATAATATTTTTCTCTTATTTTTTCATGATTAAACATTATGGATTAGCGCTTTTCAATAAATGGAAAGGAATGGTAAAATTGCATTTTTGTAGGGGTGTGCCTGCGACGTGGCAGATTTGGAGAGAGGTGGATAATTTATACACGTCACACGTACCGAGAAAAGGCTTCCGCAAAGGCTACACTTGTGTTTCCTCACTGAAGCTTTCCTCACTCCGGGAGCCTTCTCGTTCCCCACTGTTCACTCCTCCACGGAGCATTTAGCGGTTTGAAATGTCCTTAAAGATGGCAAACCTCGATTGATTTCCGCGTCAGGTGAGGACTGAGGAGGACGGATAAAATAAGCGATTGGAACCCACCAGAAGGGCTTCAATCAGAACATACCTTTTCTATGCACTGTCAAATGAGTTAAATACTCGTTAATAGCCTACCTGAAAATGCAGGCTCTGATTGGTAGTTCCTTTCGAATTATCTAGGACACTTGTGGTGATGCTGTAGAGTTGGGTATACACAACTACAATTTCAATCACACTAGTTCACTGATGAAGTGATTATGCTGAAATGATTGATCATCTAGCCTAATCTTAACTGACAATGTTGAATGTAGTTTCTGATTTGCTTAGATCTACAAACCTCTGGTTTTAATAAAAAAGGCATACATCAGAGCGCTATGCATTTCTATTTAAGCATATGCTACTTTATGGGCATGCATCAGATCACTATGCAAAAACGTATGCTACTTCTTGGATTTGCAGCCAACGAGCTGAGTTCTCATCAATAGCCTTCCTGAAAATAGGGGCTCTGATTGATAGTTCTTCTCTAATTGTCTTGTACACCTGTGGGTATATAAGATTGCTATCAGCCCACAGAACCGTTTCATTGATGGGGCAATATGCTGAATCCTGAAGTAATCTTGAACAGTGAGTGTGGCTCTTTAGTGGGCGTAGGCATGTTCATTACACCCAAGCATGACACTTAACCTTTTTATGTAGGGGAACCAAATCGATCCCGTCAGACCGTGTTTACCTTCTGAATTCTAAAACGCGATGATGCAGCGTATAAAGGAGCTCTATGTTTGTGCTGTTTTAACCAGAGTTATTTAATACGATTAATTTATTTACAGTCTGCGTGACTTGGCACTCTTAAAAGTGTTAAAACCCATAAACAGGCGACAGCACAGTTGCCATCAGATGAAGCAGATTGAAAAATCACATTGAAAACCAGTAGTGAAGCTGCTTTAGTGTTGAAGAATCTGTCTGGGAGTAGAAGGAGGGGGCACATGTTCTTTAGTATGTTCTTAATACAATCTGCTGTCAAGCATTGAGGGTCTGCTTTCTAAGAAGTCAAGTTGCACTACCTTTTTCATATAGTCAACACAGGCAACATTTTAGCATCTGGGACCTACCTTGCAGTGAACAGGCCAAATTGGATCACTGTGCCGTAAAGCCAACACAAGCAACTTTCCAGCATGTATTTATTAGAGAAACTGTCCAACATGCAGTTTGTCAAAAGCTGTGATCGTCTCTCTGGAATTTAAATGTTTAGAAGTTTCTTGGCTTTATTTAGTGCTGATTCATCAATTAAGCACATTACACGTGCATTGGAACTTACAATTCAACATAACTTTAAAATATTATGATGCAAATTTGGCTTGTATATGCCATCACCTTATTAATGTGTTGTTCATAAATGTATAGCCCGGGTCTTGCTGTTTGACTATGATGTTGATCAGAGCCGGATTAAGGTTGAATGGCTGTAATTCAAACCGGGGCCCGCTTTAAGTAAAATATCGATTTAGAAGCATTTTTTTTTATGGTGTTACTTGATAAAATGGGTTTTCCTTATTGCTGAAGATGTGTAGATTTCTTGGTTTGTACGTTTACTGTGCCAGTTACAACTGTCAGTCATATGAAAGAGAAGTCCATATGAAGAGCTCACTCATCTCTTTGTTCCGCCAACATCCTCATTCCAATTGTGCTATGTGCACAAATGGTATCGGGGGCGTCTTCTACATGCCCACAAACTGCTTTTCTTATCTTCTGCCCCCTGGCCACTCACGATAATATGACCGTCTCTCCACACGAGCCGCGGGGTGCAACGCAGTTACACACGTGCCTATTGACAGAGCGCTGCCGACGCCGCTAATCGCTAACAGCGGCGCTAAATCGATGGGATTGTGCAGGTACATTTTACACATTGTTATGAGCGTAAACGTTCTGTTGACTCAGAAACGGATGGAAATCAGAAGCCTGGAGGCGTGGGAGTTTGCAGTTAAGCGACATGTTTATTATGCAGAGCTAATCTTCATGTATGAGCCGGGGAGCTTGTTTTTATTCCTTATTCACTGGGCCGGTATACGGGGAGAATTTACTGCGGTTAATCTCCCCGCTCTTCAGATATGATGCAAGACCTGGGTGACATTATGACATTTATGAACCTTACATCTTGCCAACCTGCTGTTGTTACGGCTCTCATAAGAGGCTGCAGGTTTTTATGGAGAACCACGAAAGACGACGATTTTCTCGCCGTTGGAGGAATTTAATTGGTGCTGTGAAGCCACGTATGGCAGCGGCAGCACACTTCTGCAACATAAACAGCCAGTTCAAATAAGCGATATTAACAATTATGCATATTAACCATTTCATATACGTATCTTCTAATCATGATACTGTATTTGTTTCAGGTGTTTTTGGAGTTGTCGTATTGTCACATATTTTCTGTAAGATGCCGAGCTAGTCGAGACTTGAGCTTATGATGTTATGTGTGACTGCCTGACCCCATGGCAGAAAAAGCCTACAGGCATTTTAGCTGTAGATCTTTCTCGACTGCCATTACTGGCCTCCCTGCAGTTTAACACACACCCTGTAATGACGGCAAATTACAGGTGGCTTATAAAGTGTCTGCCGTTTCTCAGAAAACCGCTGCGGAGACCGGCTCCGTTTTATCCTTCGGCTGTCAAAAAAAAGTGTGAATCAAAAACACTGAGCTCAACTGGACAGTTTCCCTCGCTTAATTTGGACTTTCTTGAGTAACGCTTTCAGATACCCATGCAGCTTTACATTTGTCACCAAGTGTGTCTAGTGTTTTTTCTTTTCTTGTAAGATGATAAGGTGCTTTTTCTCATTCCTCCAGCCTGCTCATGCTCCTGTTCTTGTGGATTCTTACAGCACTTGGCTACTGTGCAATATCAAGGCAGTGGAGTTCTCATCTTGTCTTCTTTATTTTATCCGAGGATATTTTCCTTCTTATTATTTATTTAAATAAATATTTTTGCGAATGGCCATCGCAGAGGATTCCATGTTATTCTCTCTCTTGAATGGGCGGGGTGTGGGATGTAGGTGGCAATGGGTGTGAGGTGGAGTGTGCTGAAGCCACGTTCTCTGGAATGGGCGGGGTTGTGGGACTGTTGGCGGTAATGGGTGTGAGCTGGAGAGCATGCTGAAGCCACACCTTCAGGAATGGGCGGGGTTGTGGGACTGTTGGCAGTAATGGGTGTGAGGTGGACAGTGTGCTGAAGCCACGCCCTCTGGAATAGGCGGGGTTGTGGGACTGTTGGCGGTAATGGGTGTGAGCTGGAGAGCATGCTGAAGCCACACCTTCTGGAATGGGCGGGGTTGTGGGACTTGGTGGTAATGGGTGTGAGGGGAAAAGCCGGCTGTGCTGGTCTATGCCCTCTCAGGACTGACTGTACGTGATTGACAGGACGCGCGGTGCCGGTTTGTGGGTCGATAAGAATGTTCTGGAATCTGATGCACAGGACACTTCAGCCAAGTGATGATCGGCTCGTTCTGAAAGGCGCTGTTTACAAAAATCCATTTAAGGTTCTGCGGCTCAAGAGGCCAGTTAGCAGAGCGGTTCTGCCTGCTACACCTAATTTGAAACAATGCTCCTTCTCTGCCTGGCACAGGGGGAAAACCCTGTAGTTTCCGTAGAAATGTTAATTTTAAATTCAGTTGGATTTGGAAATTTATTGTCCTCTTTCTTGCAAAATGAACCCCAGGAAATGAGATTAGCTGGAGGGACCAGGCACACACAAGGTCCATAATATACCCTACAAAGTTGAGTAATAAATATTTGATACAGGGAGCCAGACTGTCCTTAGATTTGTACCCCAAGGTTCTTTTCAAAAAACTTTAGAAAAAGCTACAATCAGTTAAATAATTAATTAATCTGAGCCTCCCCTATTAAATGATGTATTCTGGAGATAAAAGAGTAAAGAGTGCTGAATGATCGGATGATTTTTGTCTTAAAGGGATTCTAAAGCTACGAGATCAGATTGATGTTGCGACACAATCGCAATCCCGGGGATGCGATTCCTTTCAGCGGGAACAGTGCTACAGTGGGGATAAATACAGATCATGTTACGGGTGACCTTAAATTTCCCTGGAATAAAATTTCGCAAGGTGTTGAGGCAGGGGAGGGGGAGGGGGTAAACACGTCAATCATACTTGTCAGGACTCCAGCCCCCGCTGGTGGCATCTTGGCACTTCCCTTGCGCTTGTCTCTTATCTGCGCGGAACAGAGAACGCTCTGCTTTGTTTGTCTCTAAAAACACTGCAACCAATAAAGAAATTCAACAATTCAATCAGGCCCGGGACTCACGGTAGGACCCGGGCTGGAGGGGTTGTTAGAACGAGCTGTTCGCGGGGCGGCAGAGAACGCGTTCGAATCCGTGCTCTGGGGCACGGACGGACAGAGGGACTTCCTGTTGTGCTCGGGGTCGGGAGAGAGCCAGAACCACAGGTCCACCCTCAGCGCTCCACCTGCTGCTGCCCTACAAGTGGGGTCAATCTGTGAGGCCTTCTGGTGGCCTGCCCAATCAACTGGCTGTAAAGACTGGCAGGAACAGCGCTAGATCTGAGAGTTTGCTTGTTCAGTTCACTAGATTCTTATTGGCCCCCAAAGCCCAGTCTGTGTGCAGCATTAAAGCGCCACATACATTTGTCAACCATGCAGAACAATTAACTTTGCATGGACAGGGAAGAGCTTAAAGGCTATATTATGTTTAAAGGTGTCAAATTAGTTCAGGTGCAAAGGGTAACATTCAGAATGGGCACAATGAGGCTATATGAAACAGCTGGCCCATTCTGATCAATGTAGGTGCTAAATGCTAGACAGTTGCACGTGTTGGCTGTAGAGAATGGTGGTCTAATTTGGCCTGTTCACTTCGAGGTAGATCCCAGATGCTAAGTTGTTTCTTGTGTTGTCTATATGAAAAAGGCAGTCCAACTTTGCTTCTGACAAACACTGACCCTTACTGCTAGTCAGCAGTTTGTGTTAAGAACATAAAACATATTATCAAACATAATAAGGTGTATGACGGCCATGTCTGTCCATGCCTGGTAATTTATAGCAGGTTTCTGGACGACAACACCAAATGAGATTATGTACATTTATGACGGCAGTCACGCATCCGAAAATGGCCAAATACAGTCCGTTTTTGGATTTGTGCACTGTAGTGTTCGCCCCGTAAAGACAGCCGTTCATGCGGTGATTGAAAACTCTCTGCGTAAAAATAAAAAAATACTTTTTGATGTCGATTCAGAACTTACCTTTAGCTCATTTTCACTTATGCCCTCGTGGTCCACTGACGGAGCTCAAAATTGTGCGATGAAACCTTTACGCTTTTAACAGAAGCTCTTATCCAGAGCAATTTACAGCTTAGATACAATCCATTTATCCAGCTGGGTGTTTACTGAAGCGATTCAGGTTAAGTGCTCAAAGGTACAACGACAGTGCCCTACTTGGGAATCAAACCCGCAAGCCCAGTTCCCTAACCACGATGCTACACTGCCGTCAATGTGGCTGACATGGTCTTGTATGATTAGAGTAGGTGCTAAATGCTATATGGGTACTTGTGTTGAGTATATGACAGGGTAGGCTAATATGTCAGATACATGGGCTTTGCGTGTTGTCTGCCGAACGAGGCTTAATTAAATTGAGGCAGTTTGCTGTGGCGAAACTCAGGAGACGAGAGCTAACGGCACAGTTTACACAGAAGAGTCACCCTCCCAAACAAAAGGCAAACAACCTCCGGAAGCTTCCGGGATCTGGCTGCATGTGATTATCTCGCCTTCTTTTGAAGTTCCCCTTCTTGATTTGCGTTGCTTTTTTAAATTCTTGTTCTCCATTTTGAAAAATCACCCTAGGGTGTCCTGCAGGAACGATTTTAGCACAGTGTGACACAATGTTGTAGAGGGGAATTAGATGTGTAAGCTTACGCTCAACATGCATCTTACAGAAATATAAAAGATCACAGAGTTTTGTGGAGAATAAAAGGCATGGAGAGAGGAAAATGACAGAATTTTAGCACCGCTTTAGAATGAATATTCTGTGGTGCACACAAAGGGTTACGGTGAGCTAAATATTTTTCCGAAGGCTGTTCTCAGAAAAAATTACAAAAGTTTACCACACAATTACTGTTTACTGTGTTGTTTCTAACTGGAGCCTGGAATTCATTATTAAATATTTTTATCTTAATTTTAATCTTGATATAAAATGCATGCAAAGTCAAGGCAAGGCAAGGCATCTGCCTTGAAGGCAGATTTATGCTTTAACCCTCCTATTATGTTGAAATCTTATGACATGTTTTATGTTTGGGGTATAACAGTTATAAATTATTGTATAAATCATTTACACTTTGTGTGTTGCCTTCTTAATTATCAATCCCTAAATATATATATATATTTTTATAACCTACCCAGAATCACCCACAAAAAATCTGAGATAAAAAATAAAAATGGTCGCATATTTTCTTTTGTTTTATACAGCTACAGAGCCTGGGGCGAAAATGACCCCACACAACACCTTTGTATACAAAGTCAGGACAGGATTTATGTTTATCGTTTACTATTTAATCCCACAAAATTAGGAAAAGTCATACTTTAAGGCAAATGTAAGGGGTAACTTGGGTTTTTTTCGACATGAATGTTCTCGGGTGACCAAATCTCCGCAAAAAAAGTTTTGACAAAAGTATTATCAAATACCGATCAGCATGGTGGAAATAGTTCTGAAAAATAGATCCAAGTTGAAAAAAAAGAAAGTTACTTTTTAAGGACCAATGGTGATTGAATACAGCCTTTAGTAAATCCAGATAAACATTATTCCTGGATTTTATCTGATCTCAGAACAGCATTATGTTACATACAGTTGAAGTCGGAAGTTTACATACATTTAGGTTGAAGTCATTAAAACTCTTTTTTTTTTCCTCCACAGATTTTATTTTAGCAAATTATAATGTTGGCAAGTCAGTTACATTTGTGCATGACACAAGTAATTTTTCCTACAATTGTTTACAGATTAACAGATTATTTCGCTTTTAATTCACTATATCACAATTCCAGTGGGTCAGAAGTTTACATACACTGAGTTGACTGTGCCTTTAAATTTTTTATATTTGGTTGCATATCCTTTGCATGCCATAACTTCCTGATGTCTGTGACCCAACAACATCAAAAAACTATTGATAAATAATTTTATGGTACTCTTACAAGCGATACTATAATGTCCCTGCATTTGAATGGATCTCTATGGGAATTGGAGGGGTGGGACTAGATTTAGCTGTAAATTACACTGGAACAGTATGGAACACATGGTTCATCTGATATGGATGAAAATACCCTCAAACAGTATGGAAACACATGGTTGGCTAAAAGTCATCAAGGGTCTGACGTATCAAACAAGCCTTAAATCATCACTTTGCTGCCAGAAATACAGTAGATATGGATGGATAACTTGAAGGGTTTCTTCTCCTGACTTATTTTTCCATAGAGTTCAATAGGACAATTTGTCAGGAGAAACAACCCTTAAAGTGATCCATCCATATCTACTGCATATCTGGCAGAAGAGTGATGGTTTGAGGCTCGTTTGATACCTCAGACCCTCACCAACTATGGATTCCATACTGTTCTAGCATAATTTACAGCTAAATCTAGTCCCATCCCCCAATTCCCATAGAGATCCATTCAAATGCGGAGACGTTATAGTCTCGTTTGTAAGTGTACCAGAAAATAAGATATCAAGAGTTTTTTGATGTTGTTGGGTCACAGACATCAGGAAGTCAAGGCATGCAAAAGATATGCGACCAAATATTAAAAATTTAGCTGAGTGTATGTAAACTTCTGACCCACCGGAATTGTGATATAGTGAAATAAAAGTGAAATAATCTGTCTGTAAACAATTGTTGAAAAAATAACTTGTGTCATGCACAAAGTATATGTCCTAACTGACTTGCCAACACTATAGTTTGCTAACATAAAATCTGTGGAGTGGTTAAAAATGAGTTTTAATGACTTCAACCTAAGTGTATGTAAACTTCCGACTTCAACTGTATGCCTTTTTAATACTCACCATTTAGGCCTAATTCAGGCCACACACACTTCTACTGCAGAAGGTTTTTTTTGTGCTTTTTTCGTGTTTACTTGGGAAGTTTTTGTATTACAGAAACTGTACCATTGGTTAGAAGCCCTTTGAGGCTCAAAGCCAGTGGGACACACTCCAATGCACTTTGAGCAATTACGCTAGCTGCTAATTGGAGTATCCAAAGGCAGTTGTTTTTGCAGGGTAATTTGGATTAGCGCAACCAACCAAGGATTAGGGGGCAGTTGATGCATTGGCCTCTTTGATGGGATTATATACGTTTGTAAGGAAGGATAGTTATTTTTTTAAATTTATTTATTTAATTAATTAATTAATGAAACCAGATTCCTGTGAGACAACTGCTGCTTTGGCAGTTTTTACTCTGGTAATGTTCCACACATCCACAGTGCAGGTGGGCTGAAGGGCTGTAGCAGCAGTGCGGATTATGGGCACTACTGCACGCACGTGTGCAATGAAATGACGGCAGAGGAGGTGTGCTGCCCACTTCAATCTCTTTCCCAGGAAATGCTCAACAAGCGCAGGCACATCCACACCCGCACACGATGCACATTCACGATATACAAACAATTCACATTCATGGTGTACAAAAACTATGCCTATTCACAGTGTACAAACACAATGTAAATAAACTGTCAAATGAAAATGCATTTTTTTTAAAGCCACCAGGACTGTGGCCAATTTCACATCAATTCAGCCAATTCAAGAAATTTATTAAAATAACAATTTTCAACACATGAATTTGAATTAGAAAGCCATTTAACAAACCCTTTTTAGCCAATGTGACCCTTACAAAAATATAGGCCTTCTGGCAGATTTGTGTCAAACCTTTGGCATTGTTGCTGCAGGTTTGTGGCAAGCTCATATTTTCACATGCAAATTAGCTTTGTGTGAACTGCCATTGTTGCAAGAAGTTCACCATAATTTCACCACTACTGGCAAAATCTGGCAAACCTCTGGCAACGTTTTCTTAGTTTGTGGCAAATGCGCTACATATTAGCTGCAAGTTTGCAGCAAATTATCCAGTTTTACAAAGTGGATTTCACACAGTAACCAAAATGCATAAGCTGTAGACAGGTAGAGCTGCAATCATATGAGCCACCTTCAAGGTGCTTGCTCAAGACCTGCAATTTAAAGATGAGAATTGAAATTCAACTTGTTTCCTAAATTCACTGAATTGAAAGAACAAAAACACTTTTTTATGTCTGGTAGAATCATAGCAGCTGGTACCTGCAGCACAAATTCAGAATCCTGTGAAATCAGGATGTAATTTGTTTTGCTTTAATACACAGTCCCTCATATTCCATAAGATTCCCCTCCTTTCTCTGGCTGCCTATTGGTTGAATTAACTTCTATTCATACAGATAGAGTTTTAACACTTTCAAGTAGTATATTGTGTTACCAGATTAGTTAAAAGTTCACCGTAAAAAACGCAATGAATGCAAGTAAAATAAACATTCAGGCCGGAGCTAGGTAAAGGGTTAACTCACCCTCAAATATGGAATTTATCCCAGCAAGATGTACAGTTAAATGCAAAAGTATTGTGACAGCGAAACTATTTTTGTTGTTTTGGCTCTGTACTCCAGCACATTGGATTTGAAATAAAACAATATGACAAAACAATATTTAACCCCTTTGCGCAGATGTCAAATCCAGTCAATTCTGACCTATTTAGGTAGTGTTCTATTTAAGGCTTTATCATTACCATTTGCAATACTACTTAGATTATTTTATTTTCATAATTTAAGTCAAAGTAAAGTGCCACCAATGCAAATAAATTTTATTTCGTTTGCAATGAAATACTGAGAGCTACAAATGTAAAACAGGTAAAACAATACATTTTCTGGATCATACACTCCTTGTCCACAAATGTGAAAGATCTGAGGGTGATATTCAGAACTACTAAAGATCTATTACACTAAATATAAGCAGTGTACCCTGTTGTCCCTTAGTGTGTTCACATCAAAATGGCTAAATTGTGCACTGCTAAAATCATAAAATAATCATATATTTAAACACAAATTAACTGTTTTGACTCATGAAACTCACTTTTGCATAAATCTTTTCATCAGCACAGGGGATAGATATATATGGTTCCAAAAACCAAAACCTGTTATGAATGAATAAAATACTTTTTGTCCATTATAAAGCATATAGATTTGCCCCTTATGATGGTTTAAGATGAAGACATTGACAACACACTGGTACACACACCTAAATATGTAGCCTAATAATTCACTTTAATAAAGTACTTCAATAAAACATCCCTTTTTTCTGTACTGTACATTTTTGTAGATAACATTTTTTCTGTATGTAATTTTTTGCTGCTTGCCCTGGGATGACATTTCTCGGTAACACTTTACATTAAGTTGCACCTACACCTGTGTAGTTAAATTGCAACTAATTTGGTAACAAGAGGTAATACTTAGTAACTCTAATGTAGATAACACAGAATAACAGTTAGTGCTATTCTTAATTACATGTGAAAATTTACACAATATTTTATTTACACTCATAGGCCACATCTTCATGATACACAACAAATAAACATTGCATGTTAATTTCACAAGGTGTCTTGATGATACACAATGTGTCAGATACTGTAATAGCATTACAAAGGGGTGTGTATTTCTCAAACGGATTGTCCAAGGGAATTTTGCCTTCAGTCTTCTCTTCAGCAACTGAAATGCATGTTCACAGTTGGATTCAGAACGGGTCAACTGGGATGATGTAACAGGGCTGGCCTTCTTTCACATGTGTAATTAAGAATACCAATAATTACTGTTCCATGTTACCTGCGTTTGGAATTACTCAAATACCTCTTGTTACAAAATGAGTTGCAATTTAACTACACGGGTATAGGTGCAACTTCATTTAAAGTATTACCCATTTCTCTGTAGTGTGTTGCACAAACCTTGCTATGTAAAATCGCTCCAAGGAAATTTTACATTCATCTAGCACATATAAACGCTGGATAAATTTGAGCACTTTCCATGTTGGGCCCAGGGAGATATTAATACGCATAATCTACATTACGTACAATACGATTACAATAAAATAATATTCCACCAACAGAAAAATGCTGGCAAATGTTCTAGCTTCACAGCAAATTGGTGCAAACATAAAACATGATTGAGCTACCTATGAACGCTTACACTACAGTATGCAAAATGCATTGATAATTACAAAGATCAGTCAAAAGAAAGAAACAATCATATGATATAAATAGAAAGGAATAAAGAAATAAAAGAAATAAAAAATATGTGTAAAAGCAGGAAAGTCATAAAATTAGGCCTGGAGTAAATTATAAAAAATGCAGAGGATCCATTTCTTAAAAGTTGCATTGAAGATAATTAATAATAAGGGCAAATGAACAAAAGCTACATTGAACAACAATGTTTTCATACCGGGTTTAAATGCTTCTAGCCACTGAAAAAGGACAGCGTCTATTGAAAAGGGTTGGGTATTGAAATACGGTGCCTCGACTGAAATACATCGGTCCTACCGAGTATCGAAACATTTTGGAAAAAACCGTACCAAATTTCGATACTTAATGGTAGGCTAATTCTCGATGTGAATGCTATTTTCGCAGCCAGGGGACAATCCATTGCATCAAATGCAACTACAATTAAATAAAACACCAGGAACACATTGAATATGGTAAAGCATTTGATTGTCCAGTGCTGGGTCTTCTGACTGCTGACAACAATTGAATAACATACTATTCCAATAGTTACTAGTAACTATTTCAGTTTTACTAGATACCAGTAGCTATTTATTAGTTACTAGTAACTATTTCTATTTTACTCTTCATTGCTAATGACTAGTCAAAATGACTACTTGATATGGCAAGCCATTTTAACATTTATTTATTTATTTATGGAGGTAGATTTCTATCAAAAATAAACAAACACAAGTATAATCCACAATTACGCTTGATCTGCTTGGATTTACGTACGGAATTTTGAGACAAATATTTCGCTGTTTTTCTCCATCATTCACACGTGGGGTTAACTTTACAACCTAAATAAACTCAAAACTCCAAAAAAAATTTTTTAATTGACCATGAATTCACTTCTTAAAAATAATGTGCAATTTTGGCCACTTGTTCTAAAAGTGGCGCTGATGAGCCGAACACACATCGCCGTGTTTGGTAGCGCCGAAGAATAAGTTTTGCATGTGAATCACAAGTGAATCATGTGTGAATCGACATGAGGAAAAACAGCTGAATATTTGTCTCAAAATTCTGTACGTAAATCCAAGCAGATCAAGCGTGCCCTTTGATCACCAAATGTAGATTCGCCAGTTCGCAAGCCAAGCTTTTGATTTGTAAATGTGAACATTGGAAACATATCTGAAAATGTTATTTGCATTTGTGAATATAATTTTTGCTTTCATCCAAATTATGATTTATGAAACACAAGTTGAGAGGTGTTTGTGTGTGGATGGCAATCACATACTTGTGGATTATTTTTACGAAACACAAATTGAGAGATGTTTGCGTGTGGAAGGCAAAAACACATTTGTGGATTATACCAACGAACACAAATTGAGAGGTGTTTGTGTGTGGATGGTAAAAATTATTGTGGATTATACTTTTGTATTTGTTTATTTTTGATAGAAATCTACCTCCATATTTATTAGCTAGACTGGATATGCATTACTGATATCTGCAACGTCATTTTGCCTTGTCAAAGCTCTAATTTTAGATATCTGTAATTACATTTTGACTAGTAAGATTCAAACTACTTTTGCCATTCATGTGTATGGGGTTTCTCATTACAGATCTACAATTCAGTTGCAGATATCCGCAATGTGAATTGCGGATATCTGCAACTGAATTATGACTAGTTGTAATTCCAGTTTCAGATATCTACAATTTAATTCTGACTAGTCATAATTCCAGTTCAAGATATCTTTAATTCCCCTCAATTCAAGACATCTACATTGTCCTTTTTAGATATCTTAGTTTTTACTAGTCAGAATGATGTCTCAAACTGGAATTAGGAATAGTCATAATTTAATAGAAGATATCTATTATCAAGTTATAGATATCTTGAAATTAATCTTGATTAGAGATATCTCAAATTGGAGATATCTTCAACTTTCATTCTGCCTAGTCAAAATGTAACTACAGATATCTTGAATTAGAGTTTTGACTAGGCGAAATGACGTTGCAGATATGTCAGAAGCTACGGCAAGTAGCTACATATTTTTACTGTTATATTTTTACTTTGAGTTTCGCATTAAGACAGAGATCATGAGAGCCAAGACCTTTTTTCTAATAAAATCATGTGAAACCCAGTACATTAGCTAGCTTGTAGCCACAAAAACAGCTGATGTTTGCAAGCTTGTCATCTTATGTTTAAAAACTTCAAAATTGTATTTGTTTGGCATTAAGTCATACAAATCATGAAAGCCAAGATGTTTTTACAGTAAAATCAGGCGAATAACGTTAGCTTGTAGCAGACTGTATAAATGCTTGTAGCCACGAAAGCACCCGATGTTTCGGGACAAGCTGGCTAACTTCCAAACAATGTGAAACTACGGTGCTACCTTGTCATCTTACTTTTAAAAGCTTCAAACTGACATTATATTTTCACTCCGAAAGTGGCATTAAGACATAGCTACAGATTATAAAAAACGATTTTTTAAGTGCGGGGGTGAATGTTCCCACGAGCCATTAGCTAGCGTATTCACAGGTGAAAATGTATTAACGTTATTGTTGAGTGGTATGAGCACTGAAATTATCGGGGAAATTGGCCAGATTTAGCATTCAATAAGAGCTAGCTACTACTTTAGCATTCGCTAGAGCTAGTGTTGTGGATACTGGATCCAAACCTGTCTGATTATGCCAATTTGTTGTGCATCTCCGAGTGAAAATATCTCAGAGTTGTTTTCAGAAATTTACCTCTCAAATTTCTCTAAGTGTTTAATCAAAGAGGACACGGCAATAATTATCAGAGAATACTAGACTTTATTTCATTAAACAAACAACAAAAAGTCCAGCGGAGTGCCCCCGCAGAGACTATCAAAAATGCCAGACCTTATCCCATACACCGCGCGATCAAGGTCTTGCAATCTCCCTAGAGACACTCTCAATTATTCTTGGTTTACAGTCCATCTTTATACAGTTTCTTATCAGATTGTACATCTCATTATTTGTCCATCTGACCTATTTGACCAAACAAACACAGGCAATCTCTATCCCGCCTTTCTTCGAGAACTTTCCAATCTTCTCCACGTAACAGGTGTCTTGTCTTCTGAGGTCTCATTGGTTGTTTCCAGACATCAATCTCTGGCTCCGCCCTCTTTTATTAGCGTCATCCCGTGTCGAGAACCTTCCAGAACTTTCCTTCGTAGATTCCGTCACCCATCTCCAGCCCCGCCCTATGGCATCGCCTGTTTTTTAGGCCTGGGAAACCACCTGTTATCAGACGATCCTGGTTTCTTGGCTACTATCCAAGTTCTTTTTCAAATTCCTGGACTGCTGACGGACTCTCCGAAAACACCAGCCTTAAAATCCGCTTTGTTTAGGAACATCTTTTCTTATCAGACTCTGACTGGCCCTCAGCTCCCTCTAGTCAGAGAGACAGAGAAGATGTCTCTCTGCTCTTATAATATTTTACTGTGCTTATGAATGCATTTCTCTGTTCTTAATACATTTATACATTCTGTATATTTCTCTTAATACATTCACAGATACATATTCAAATATTATCAATACATATTATCACAGGTAATATAGTTTAAAGGTAATACATATTCAAATATAGTCAATATATATTATCACAGGTGACCAATAGATTTAATGGAATTCCCAACAATCCCCCCTTTGAGGCTAAATAGCCTCACCATTAGCAATTCCAGTATAAATATACAGTGCTGTAGGGGATCGTTCATATATCCGACCCCCTCGTTACCACGGTGTATGGCAGCAACAAGCGTACTCTGGGTACATATTTGCAGCCACACTAAGCACCTTTCTGTCACTGTCATAAAATAAGGGATGTATTAAAATACATACCTTATCTAAGTTTTACATACAGTTATAGTTGTACTGCAAAGTGTCTCTGCCTACAGGTATACTGCTGTACCCCTGCAGCAACTAAACAAACAAACAAAAAACAAAAAATAATAATAATAATAATAATAAAAAATAATATAAAAAATTTAAAAATATATAATTAGAAATATAAGAAATTGATTATGTTATGTATACTGCAAAATGAGATCAACTATCTCGCAGCCAGTAGTCCTTGATGCCTGGCCGCCGCTTTTATCTGATCTGGCGCTAGTATACATTTATATGATTATAAGAGTAAATATGCTTAATTTTGTACTGCAGGACTTTCAGCAGGCGGACAGCCGAGGGGTCTGCACGCAGTTTCAAAGGCAGTAGTACCACTCTGCCTTCCGTTTATCTCTGATGCACTGACACTTCCCGGCCGTCCATCCCGCTTCAATCCATGCAGCACTGAAGAAGAAAAAAAAAAAAAATAATAATAATAATAATAATAATACATGAGTAAAGAATGTAAAAATTGATTATATATGGGGCCCATGGACACATTTATACAATGTTTCAATTATTAGACCCCAGTGTTCCCTGCGTTTTCCAAATTCTGCAGTGCCGCAGGGGAGCGTAGAGATATGCCACCAATCGCGGCACACAGCCACTCCCCCCCCCCACACTTACAGTTTAATACTACCGTATCCTCGGTCATATCTGGAGCAGGTGTCAAGAGGCACGCATACTAAGTAGATCACTTAGATCTTTTCTAGATATAAATAAATATAGCTCTCTATCGCCCGTTCCAGAGGTGACTAAGGGCCCTGAGACGCACAACCAAAAAACCTCCCACTCTTGTCTAGGGAGGAGAAAAAGGTTGCACTCCTCTTACAACTCTGAATTCTTCCTATTACTCAGAGTAATCCTTTATCTGAAGAATGTTTCTCAGGACATGTTTCTCTGTGGCCTTGTTTTTCAGAATACAGGCTTAAGGTCACTCATTTGAAATTTAACTACCACAGACAAGTTTATACACTCTATTACAATATACTTTTTATAGAATTAAATGTTAAATTCCCACAATTCCCTCCTTTGATCCCTCCTTGGGATCAACACTATACAGCGGTATTTCAAGCTTGTATGGGTGATATCTTCACTCCATACCTGAAGCAGGTACACATTGCAAACCCAGTTTTCTTAATTTTATTTACTCTAACTATCAGGGTTATAATACTGGCACAGCGGTAAGCAATGATGTCAGAGCTCTTACTTAATCACCAGAAAAACCTCCAATAGGCAAAACCACAGAACTCTAGACTGAGTCTGCTGCTGGTGAGGACATGTCTCTGTCCGATATCCATCTTAAGCGATACTCCTTCATTTTTAATACATTTTACTTTTTACACTTCTATCAAGAGGAAAGAAAATCCTAGCATTTTGGCAACAGTGCATTGGCAGCTTTTTCGAAACATTTTATCACAATATAGTTACATAGGGGTCTCTCCTCGGGCAGTTGGGGGTGTAGGGAGGTTCTGGTATCTCCCACACGGTTGGCATAGGCATAGTGTGCTCGTCACATGGTTCAATCAGTAATGGTAGTACAAAACATTTACTCGACTACCATACGATACTTTTAACACAAAATTATGTTGGCTTCTTCTTCTTTGGTCCAAGTAGCCTCAACGTCGGACCAATGGACAGAGGAGAGGTTACTAGCACATCACTCAGCCACGGTCTTTCTTTGGCAGATTATGTACACTTTGATCCTTCGAGCCTCCCTCACTCCGGGGCGCAGCTCCAGGCTAGATCCCTTTCCGCTGAATTCCTTTCCCCAAACTCCTCTGAGTGAAAGGAAATTCAGCCTTCCTGCTTCCCAATGCTTTCTTTTCAAAAACACTGATCACAGAAAGCACTACTCGCTTACTAACTCATTCGGTTTCAGCTTATAGTGGCCTGACTGTACATTGAGCCGGATGCGGCGGCCATCTCTCATGGTCTTATTACCCTCTGCGATCCGACCGGCCGGTGACCCAGTCGATAGCGATCTCCAGTCCTGCATCTAATCAGGACCCCGTAGTAGCTGTTAACCACCCGGTTAGGAACCGACGGTCTGATCCCTATCCCACTTTGCTATGGGTATAGAAACTTTGACCGTTTTCACCAGCCTTGCCTGTTCACAGAGGTTGTCTCCCCTCTGCTAGGTGTGGACTGTCATCCACGTACCACGTACTGCCTGCACACTTACATGCGACAGCCACGCCGACTAGACGGTACCACAGCAGTATGTCCATTCATACTTCATCAGACACGGGGGCCTTCAGTCTTCTCCCCTGCACTATACACAGTGTTTAACGTGCCCTCGGAACTTTGCAATTCCGCCGCCGCCTGTTATGCACTAGGTTCGGGGGGCCTAGTCCCCTGCCTAATGCATCTCTGTGTGTGTATTCTCTCTATCTGCCATTGATGAGGGAGCACATAGCTCCTGGTTGTGTAACTCTTTCTTCGTGTGTGTGTATATTCAGTGTTAGTGTTACTTTAATATACACCCAATGCCCTGTTGGAAAATAATCTTGCACATTCTGGTTAAGTGTTACACATAGTTCGCTAGTTCCCTCTTGAGCTGTTCAAGCGGGGGTCCATTGTACGGACCTCATACAAACGGCATGGGCCCTCCTATGGTCGATTGTGCCCTATTGGGGAAAAACTGATACTTTCCAAATTATTATACATCACCACTTCCCCACAATCATACACTTCCCCCTTTGCACAATGGTCCTGCCCATGCGCATCCTTAATCACACTTTGCTCTGTGTGTGTTATCTGTTTATTAGTTGCTCGAGGTTGTGTGCTTCTGTCTTCTTGGGCCCAATATCTGTAGAGAAACCTGACAATTTCAGTTAGTCACACAGTACTTTGTCATCTCATCTCCAATCCCCTGTAATTCTTCACAGCAGTGATAATTCGTCCCTGGAATTATCATTGGAGTTCCTGTCATAATTTCAAAAAAGGGGAGAAATTAGCAATATTTAGTGGGGCCTAGTTCAGCTCTCATTGTCAGTAGAGCTGCTTGAGAGCCGCCACCCAGTTCCTGCTGGAAACAGAGAAGAACTCTTTATTAGTCTTTTCCCTTCACTTAGGGTACATTTTCACATACGGGGCATCGTAGGATTTATTTGTCTGTTCAGTTTATTTATTTATCTTTGTTTTGGTTGTGCATCTAAACTGACAACCCCTTAGGAGAGATCGCATTGCCGGGTTTCACTTTGATGGTTTTTAGACAAAATCAAACAATTAAACACAAAACAAAACCACACAACTTAGGATGTAAATTAAACTAATTATTTATCTGCAACCGAACAAAAAACACAAACATTGGGGTGGTGGCCTTGCCCTCCACTTCCCCCAGCTTAAACTGTAAAGTTTCCACTCCTCATCTTCGCTTAAACATTGTTTCAATACTCCGCTGTTGCTCAATTATTTTCACTTGGTCCTTTATAGCCACTTAATTATGGTTATGCACAGCTTGATACAGATGCAGGCGCGGGTGTTTGAACATTTTTAGCCTGTCAAAACAGAGCTCTTTGGCTCTTTTGACCATTAATAATAAAACCCAGAAAATTCGAAAGCAAACAAAACCCACAGCAAGAAGGAAAACAATATCCATTTTGCATGCTTCCACCTTATCCATAGCTGAACAACTCTCTCCCACTTTTTCTTTGATCAGATCCTCATAACCAATCGTACATAGGACATCTGCTTCTATACATAATAGAGATAAGGCATTCAGCCTGCCTTGTTGCATAGTTGTTCTGAGGGGATTTCCTAAACAAAACACTTTGATCCTAGTGTTTAACAAATAAACTGAAATAAATTTCATGATGTTCTATCAAAAAAGGCTGGAATAAACAAAACTAAATAGTACTGAAAATGAATTTATTCGTAAACTAAATGAATTAAAAATATCTCCAAGAATAGTATTAACCGTATTCAAGATATATAAAATGTACTTACATTTTAATCGATTAAACAGCCAGAGCTGAGTGTGCTATTGGACTAGTCATTATGCAACTCAAAGCAAGAATGAGGTAATGAATGCACATGCAATTAACACCGGTGGCAGTTGGCAACTCTAGTATAGCCACATATTGGTTATATTTGTGTAGCCTATATAAAACATGGTTATAGCATGGCCTCCTTAAAATAGCATACATTTATTGTGCTATTTCGATATAAAAGAAAACAAAAATGTGTTTTATTTAATCAATATCATTATTACAGATTTGAAATGGTTTAATAACGGGCAGACTTTCATTAACTAGGGGTAGTCTGTGGTCAGTACAGTTCGCTACAGTTCCTGACCGCTGATGCGCACTCAAGCATATGAACGAATCATTGAGTGATGATCCGGTACACTCAATTCATTTTAAAGATTCGTTCAAAAAGATTCGTTCAAAAAGATTCGTTCGTTCACGTACTGCACATCACTAAGACACGCTCGCGCATGCCCACTACACTGGTTAAAGGATGAGTTGAATCGTTCCTGACAGTGTTGTTGTTATACAATATATACACATATTCGGTTAAATCACACTAAAACACTTTCTATGTCTTGGCTGCTGGAAACTACAACTAAAGTTCCCTCATGGGAAAATAAGTTATTCTATCCTGTTCTATTCCATTTTCTTCTCTGGCCACCAAACAAGTCCCCTTTCCCTGAAAGACTGAAAAGTTAAATTCAAAGCGGGCAACGCAGACCCTCTCTCTGCATGAAATCTACTCGTACATGCAGAGAATGGCACTCAAAACGAATTGTAACATTTGGCTTAAACACTACTATCTACTTTCACTTCTAAGGTAATAATTACATTCCAGGTAGCAAGGAAACATCGAATCAACCTCGCCAGCATGTCATTGGCAACAGTATCGGTCAGCAACCAACTTTCCATGATTGAGCACCCACGGATGTATCAGTGTAATAATAACACTGAAGTCATACTGATGAATAACATTGATTTTTACTTTGATAAATCAAATTCAGATGCGCTTTCTTTTTTGTAACCCCCTTGTAATCGAAATCGGTGCTCGGCCCGACCTCCCTGCTAGAAATAAATTACCATCACGTTATCATGGCAACTCACACCGTGACCCTCATTGTGAAACAACCCCGTATTAGAGTTCAGCTGTTGTGACAAATTATAGATCATTCATTATTTATATATAATTATATAACATACTGTAGGACCAACTATATGAAAATGTAGTGTTAATACGCAAATTGAATTACACTTTCACTTCCTTCTATGTTGTCTTGCTTTCTGTCACAATCCTATGCAAGTTTCCCTCGCGTATAACTTCCACTTATCTATCTGTACTAACCATAAACTTAATCAACCGTAAACTCTGATTAAGATCTTCCACACTTCTCTGCACAACACTGTTTACACTTTTCCAGGCGGGGCTTCATTACGATGCGTCTGATCATAAGTTTCACAAATCTTATAGTACACTGAGATTATAACACAAACTATTGCAAATATATTATACATTGTAGTATAGCTCCAGAGACAGAAAATAATTGGGCACATAATTTAACTCTTTTTCTTAAGTTCTCTCCTACATGAGCCATTACGGTAATTCTGGTGGTCAGGTTACACACACTGCAAAACGAAAGCTACGGGATCTTTTAACAAAATAAACTGCTTATTTCACTCAAGGTGTAAAGGGTTCAAAGCACTGCAAGTATTTTTAGTTTTCCTTTATAAATTCACCAATAATGTGCCTTCTACCCACTTAATAACTGCTCACTTCATTGCAAAGGCTACAACTCAACAAGCCAAAAGTATTTGGACGCCTTTATGCATGCACCGCTAGATTGTCTGTTCTTCCAGTCTATCCGCTATCGGTATTAGCTGCCCACGATCAACAGGACACTATAATTTGTTCAATCAGAATCCCACTTTATCACAATATACCATGAGTTAGGCTTTCCATTCACTTTTAAAATCACATTCTTCTGGATTAAACAATTTGCAAGCATTTTCTTCTAAACTACTCAGCTGATTTAACATAAACACAACACAGCTCATACACAAATCCATGCAGCGCATTTTCTCATACTTGTGTCGACACACATTCATTCTCTGGCCAGCACTCACACAACCCACACTTTTTCTCAGACAAAAATGGTTTGTCTGGCTCGGGGAACCATCCCAATTGGTTCCACTCGGCTAAATATTTAGTCCATTTATCACGACGTTTTTTCAATTCCTGGGCACATAATTTTGTGCTCAGATTGTCCCATAGTTTACGCAATACTTCTACTGTAGTAGGCATTTTATTTATTCCGTAAAACGTTATTTATTACTTAGATATTGTCTCGTTTTAATTTCTATTTTTTACTTGATATGTTTGATTAGGACCCACAATTTAACAGTTCTAATTAAATTAACACAACCTTATTTCCCTTAATTATTCACCAAATGTCAGTTATATTGCAGTCATTGGCTGTGATCAGCTGCATTCAGTTACTCATTTTAATTTTCTCAATGCACGTCTGCATTATCAGAAAATATTTTCACTGAATCAGTATCACAAAGGCTTACAATGACACCCACAATTTTGTTTATCCCCTTTTATCATTTTAATACAGCAGATATACAACAGATAAAATAAAAAATAAAAAACTCAAAGACCTGTTTATGAATCAAAACTGTATTCCATGAATCAAGTGCTTTTGTATGTTTTCACTCGTGGCTTTAGGGCCATTTTATCTCACCCGTTTAATGTCGACTATGTGGTTCGACGGACCTTACATTGATATCACTAGATCAATGTATCACCACAGTATTTTGCGTAAAATAAAATGTTAATTTCCCATTAATTCTTATTTTATTTTCGTTTTATTCCAATCAATTTATTCTCTAAATTATTTCACCACTTGCATTTATTTAAAGGCAGTATTCTATATTCCCTTTTTAAACATTAAACAAAAAGTTCGGAAACCCGTGCCTGGCAGACCACCCCTCCGCCGCAACAACGGCTCCCGGTAACAAACCCCACACTGCCGGAAAGCACGTCCACCCCCCCCCTGCAAATAGCACTCCCACCTGTAAGGAACACACACTCGCGGGACAAGCAGCACAGCCAAGAGCGCGGGCCATGCCTACGCAAAACCCGACAAATCCTCTCCTCCCATAAACGCATTCCCCCCACAAAATGGAGCACCACCCACAAGGGAAACAAACAGGACCCCAACGGTACAAAATTCACCGCAAGAAGCACTGCCACAACAGAGAAACAATATATCAAACACAAACCCCCCCCTTCCTTATCTTATGTTGTCCTTCAACTTGTTTTCCAAATTATCCGAGTTCTTCTTCAACACACTTTAAATGCTCAAAACACTTTTCGCGCTCAGACAGCACATGCCCGTTCAGAAAACAGACACATTTTCATATTATCACTTTAATTCTTATTACCTTATTTATTTATTTTTTATTACTTTCTGTTATTTCAAATCTCTGAACAAACCTTCCTTGTAATATCACTTTAATTTTTTTTTCTTTCTTTCTGCGTGCTACTCATGCTGTGTATTTTCTCAAATACAAGTTCTAATTTTTTCCGGTTTATTAGCTTATAATTTTTTTTATTTTTTATTACCTTGTTTCCCCAATTTTATCCACAGAACAGATTAAGTTATTAATTTGTTCTACTATTTTCGTTGTCTTTATTAATTTTTATAACTGTTTATTAGTTCAAATTTTTGCATACACCGTCCGTGTAGCATTTGCCGTTAATTTTTCTTCATGTCACTCACTTTGCATATTTTCAAGTGCAAGTTCTGTTTTTTCACTATTTTTTTCTCTCGATCATATATTTAATTTGTTCTCTGGATGTACAACCCCTCCTTTAATACACCTATCAGTTATGCCACCTCCTTCATGTGACTTTTTTTGTAATATACTATACACTTTATTTACATCAATACATCAAAAAAGAAGAAAGAAAGAGAAGAAGAGAAAAAAAAAAAAAAATAATAATAATAGTAATAATAATAATAACACCGCGCTAGACATACCCCTATTTCTTTATATTATTCACATTACCCATCACTGGTTTATTTACCCCACCAATTTATAAATATCAACCGTATGTCTTTGCACTGAAACAAGTTTGGAACTCCAACCGCCCCAAACTTACAAGTTTAACTCCGACCGTTAAAACTTTCAAGGTTAACTCCAACCGTTAACACTTACAAGGTTAACTCCAACCGTTAACACTTTCAAGGCGTTTAACTATTCTATCCGGGGTACCCCTTCCTCCGCACGCCTTTCCACGGAAACAAGTTTTTGACTCCAACCGCCAAAACTTACAAGTTTAACTCCAACCGTTAACACTTTCAAGGCGTTTAACTATTCTATCCTCCGCACGCCTTTCCACGGAAACAAGTTTTTGACTCCAACCGCCAAAACTTACAAGTTTAACTCCAACCGTTAACACTTTCAAGGCGTTTAACTATTCTATCCTCCGCACGCCTTTCCACGGAAACAAGTTTTTGACTCCAACCGCCAAAACTTACAAGTTTAACTCCAACCGTTAAAACTTACTTACACCTATATCGCTTGCGCATTGATTCTCCAAAATTACTGCCGTCCTCTTTTATACAATTTCATTAATTTCTATTTTACTTTTACACAGGTTTTTTAATAGGCAAGGTTCTAGGTCACTGGGTTTACAGAATAAGGAGAGAAAAAAAAAAATAATAATAATAATAATAATAAAAAAGGGACCTTTCTTCCACATTATATCTATACATATATTCACCAAGGTCTTCTCAAGCGATCTAAAATTAACTTCGCTTACCTTGGTTTCTTTTAATCAGCCGGCTGGAAAAAAAGGTCTCTCTCTCCGTCTCCCGTTCACACCGCAACCGGTCTGAACCTGGACCTATTCTGCACGACTACGCCAATTTGTTGTGGATACTGGATCCAAACCTGTCTGATTATGCCAATTTGTTGTGCATCTCCGAGTGAAAATATCTCAGAGTTGTTTTCAGAAATTTACCTCTCAAATTTCTCTAAGTGTTTAATCAAAGAGGACACGGCAATAATTATCAGAGAATACTAGACTTTATTTCATTAAACAAACAACAAAAAGTCCAGCGGAGTGCCCCCGCAGAGACTATCAAAAATGCCAGACCTTATCCCATACACCGCGCGATCAAGGTCTTGCAATCTCCCTAGAGACACTCTCAATTATTCTTGGTTTACAGTCCATCTTTATACAGTTTCTTATCAGATTGTACATCTCATTATTTGTCCATCTGACCTATTTGACCAAACAAACACAGGCAATCTCTATCCCGCCTTTCTTCGAGAACTTTCCAATCTTCTCCACGTAACAGGTGTCTTGTCTTCTGAGGTCTCATTGGTTGTTTCCAGACATCAATCTCTGGCTCCGCCCTCTTTTATTAGCGTCATCCCGTGTCGAGAACCTTCCAGAACTTTCCTTCGTAGATTCCGTCACCCATCTCCAGCCCCGCCCTATGGCATCGCCTGTTTTTTAGGCCTGGGAAACCACCTGTTATCAGACGATCCTGGTTTCTTGGCTACTATCCAAGTTCTTTTTCAAATTCCTGGACTGCTGACGGACTCTCCGAAAACACCAGCCTTAAAATCCGCTTTGTTTAGGAACATCTTTTCTTATCAGACTCTGACTGGCCCTCAGCTCCCTCTAGTCAGAGAGACAGAGAAGATGTCTCTCTGCTCTTATAATATTTTACTGTGCTTATGAATGCATTTCTCTGTTCTTAATACATTTATACATTCTGTATATTTCTCTTAATACATTCACAGATACATATTCAAATATTATCAATACATATTATCACAGGTAATATAGTTTAAAGGTAATACATATTCAAATATAGTCAATATATATTATCACAGGTGACCAATAGATTTAATGGAATTCCCAACACTAGCTACTTACCTAACGCTAAATTTGACCAATTTTCCAATAATTTCAGTGAATTATTGGCAACCCAGAAATGTGAAAAGGACCTATATCCAATGGGAAGCCTGTATGGAATTGTATGAATGACAGCTATATCCTAATTATTCCTCTAATTATCATAAGCCATATAATTCAGGTCGTTATTTCTATATATCTAGCTGTTTTTACAAAACAACAATGGGAAGGTATAGCATTTAGCCTACTGGAGGGAAAGAATGACATTTTCTGTCATTATGGCCTAATTTCAAGTCGTTTTTAAATTTTCTATAATTTCTATATATTTATCGATTCTTACACAATAACTATCTGGAGGTAGCCTATAGCATACTTTCTACAGGAAATGACAAGACATTCACTGTTGTTATGTAGGCCTAGCATACCTACTTGTGGAAAGAACAGGAAAGTTTCTGAAATTATGTAGTAATTTCCTAAAGTAATTTTTAAATTGAGGCCGTCATTCCCCATTAATTTCCTTTTAGGCACTGTATACTCTACTTGTGGAAATAACAGGAAAGTTCCTGAAATTTCACCATAGTTTTGCCGTCGTTTAGGGGGGCGTAAATTGGCAGGTTACCAAATAATTCTATAAATAACTGTGCCATTGGCTACATGTGTTAATCTCACACAAATGCAGACAAAAATATGGTCTGTGTGGAGCCTGCTGTGCTCTTGCAGTCATGTCTGACTCACTGTGGAAACTGAACCTTCAACGCTCGCCTCGGCCAACATTTCTTATGTCTTCATTCATTTTTTCTCTTCAGCTCTATTCAGTTTATCCTTTTCACACATACCACAATGTCACCATAAAATTAACTACTAGGACAATTAAGAATATATATGATAATACATTAAGAATTGATGATAGCCTACTATAAGCTGCAATACCTGAAGAGATCTGATTTATAAACCTCCAATTCCCCAAACATATCTGTGTCGTGGTTAGTCACTTTAAAAATTTACAATAGCCTCCGAACATGCCTCTAGTCTATGCTGCTCTGCAGACAATGTAGCTTACTGCAAACACTTTTAATTATTATAATAATAATAAGAATCTCTGGTAGGCTACTTTCTTACTATCTATTGTTTTCTTTCTGGCTAAGATTCCTGGGAAATATGCATTGTCCAATTAAGCTTGTTAGCCAACATTAGGGCCGAAACATACCTCACGCAAATACGGGAACGTGGACGCTTCGAGCCATGCAAACAGTTTTTTTTTTGCCATGACATTTGTGAAAGGCAAACTGGAGGAAAGCACAGATTGAACAAGAAAGTTGTTTACTGTTGTTGCCTGCTATAGCGTCCCTCGCTGCAACGCTCTGGTTTGTCTTTCACAAATGTCATGGCAAAAGAAAAACTGTTTGCGTATTTCCATATTTTACTTATGCAAACTATTTAGGCTGTATGTCTTTTTTTCAGGTAGAATGTGTTTGCATCTAGCCTATTGTGCATTCATGTCTCCATATAGACTTGGTTAATTAATTTACTTGCTTCTTCTTGATCCATAGCTCAGGTGGTGCTGTTCATTGTATTTCATTAGACATTAAATACAGCTCATCTACAAACTCTTTTAATGTAATTGTGGGCTATCGGTAATAGGAAAAATTTTCTTATTCTCGTCAGTAGAAGGTGTTATGGTTACGCAAATTACAGGTCTTCACGGGTCCACCCGAAACCGAGCGGGCACGGGTACAAAATTTACGGTGGTCGGAACTGATATAATAGCCGCGGGTCTCGTGAAACTGATTTTTCCGTATGGACCTGTGAGGACCCGATCACATTTTCTTTTTCAATTCTGTAGCCTAATATTATATTCTGTAATAATATTCCATATTATATTCTGTAATATTGTAATATAAAAAAATAAACCATATTGTCTGCTCTCGCATCTTTGATGACATGTAACAAGCACTGAGCAGCGCATGCTCGTTGTCTTTCATACTGTTTCTCATAGGCTACTGAAGGAGGCCGTTCTCAACAGATCCCACCAGGCCAGACGATTGTCTTAGTTTATTTGTTTATATTTATTAGAACTATGGGAAAAAAAATTTTTTGTATTCTATCGCAAATAAAGACTCATGGTTTTAGTTTCATCGGCTATTCAGCTTAGTTTTTAGCCAATTGGTTTTCAGGCTATTTTGTCGGATACAATTTGCAGTGCATATTCTAATTTCTGATCTGTCACCCATTTTTTCATTATTATTATTATTATTATTATTATTATTATTATTATTATATTACTAATATTATTGCCCATTTATTTATTTATCTAAATCCTTTAAGAAGGCAAGTGTTGTTACACGTTATCTGTGGATCCATCGTTGGCTGAATAAAGTTGTACTTGTTGCTTTTTGTTAAAGTTATTGCCCTATAGCTATATAAGTAGGCTATCTTAATGTTGTAATCAGACTAACATGATTGATTATCACCGTGTTGTGTTTATTAGTCTAATATAAGCTAAAGATGTAGTTGTTAGGCTTTTTTGTCATCATCATCATCATCATCCATCAACCCGCTTATTCCTATTCAGGGTCACGGGGGGTGCTGGAGCCTATCCCAGCATACATTGGGCGAGAGGCAGGAATACACCCTGGACAGGCCGCCAATCCATCACAGAGCACTCACACCATTCACTCACTCATTCATACCTATGGGCAATTTAGAGTCTCCAATTAACCTAACCTGCATGTTTTTGGACTGTGGGAGGAAACTGGAGTACCCGGAGGAAACCCACGCTGACACGGGGAGAACATGCAAACTCCACACAGAAAGGCCCTCGGCCGGGATTCGAACTCTGTACCTTCTTGCTGTAAGGCGACAGTGCTAACCACTGCACCACCGTGCCGCCGGCTTTTTTGTCAGTACTATAATATTGCAGTGCATTCGACTATTGTAGGCTATTTTATAACGGATTTCTTCCGTTCTTTCTCGGGTATGAAAAGCTGTATATTTGGATGACTTGAGCATGTTATGTTCGTTGTGAAAACATCACTATATTTTCCTGCTCAGATTTCTGCTGATTTTGGACTTTGGAATAGGCTAGGCATACTGTCAAATTTTATTGAATTGCAAGCGAGAAGTCATCCGGTGGTCGCACAGCAGGGTCCGGCAATTGGACGGTGGGAAGAGAATCGTTTTAGGAGTGCTACCAGCTAAAAACACAAAATACTTATTTCTATAGCCTATTTGGATTAGTGACTAGTAATTAAAGAATAAGTACTAGTAACTTTAGAATAGTTACTAGTAAATTTTGAGGAATAAATGTTAAAACGGCTTGCCGATTGATGTCTTTATTGTGATGTGGTCCTCATTAATATTTATCAGTCAATTTGCATGCCACGTAGATATCACGTTGTCAATGTAACTAGTACTTACTGGGTTGGGGATATCTTTGTGAATAGTTACTAGTAACTAAAATATAAGTACTAGTATCTAAAAACATTGTACTATGGAATAGTTACTAGTAACTATTGGAATAGTTACTAGTCACTAAATAATAAGTACTATTATCTAATGAAAAGTTACTAGTAAAACTGAAATAGATACCAGTCACTATTGGATTAGTGACTAGTAACTAAAAAATAAGTACTTTAGACTTATATAACTTTAGAATAGTTACTAGTAAGTCTTGAGAAATGAATGTTAAAACGGCTTGCCATAGAAGAACGAAAAAAGAGATGAATGGCGCCGTGCTGTTGCATCCTTTCAATATAGTTGAATCTCCAAAATGGATGTCCTGACAGTTTTGGAATTGCACTTTATTTTTTTCTGTTGTGCTTATTCTGTCATTTTACAATGACAAACATTTCACAGAATAATACTTATCTGTCATTTTACAATGACATAAAGTTTACAGAATGAAAATGTTTACAAATAGTAAAGATATCAGCTATAATCATTGATAGGAACATAGTTGGCTGATAAACATATAAAGTTTTTATATAAAGCAGGGCTGCCCAACTCTCTTCCTGGAGATCTACTGTCCTGTAGGTTTTTACTCCAGCCCTAACAAAGCACACCCGATTCAACAGCTAGAGAGCTTGTTGAGCTGCTCATTAGTAGAACTAGGTGTGCCAAATTAGGGTTGATAAAAAATCGTGTAGGTATCGTATCAAATTAAGCGTATTGGTTTTGGTATCGGTATTGAAAAATTTCAAACGATACCCAACCTTACTATTGAGATCATATTTATTCAACACAATTTAACGTTTAATGTGTGAAAATGTGCTCTCCATTCACTTTTATGGGGAAGCTAAAACGGTCTCAAAATGACACGTCTAGCACATATACGATCGCGAACTAAGAGGATTCTGTCAATACAAGCAATAAGCATTTCTCTTACGTATTTATTGTTTTAATGAATTGGTCCGGCCCGCCGACATTTTGGTAATCTTTTCTGGTAGCTTGCTAACAACATTGAAGAAAATAGTACTTTATAAATAATTTTAATTAGCCTACACAAAAAAAAATACGTAAGAGAAATGCTTATTGCTTGTATTGACAGAATCTTCTTAGTTCGCGATCGTATATGTGCTAGAAGTGCCATTTTGAGACCTTTTTAGCTTCCCCATAGAAGTGAATGGAGAGCGACAAATACCCTATTCTGGATTATCACCCCAGTGGAGCACAGAGCAACTAACGAACATATTTTGCCACCGTTTGGACTCATATCATGGCCAGGTAACTACACAACCCAAAGTTCTACCAAACTTCAGTTGTGCTTTAATAATCTGCAGATGTAATGACGCAGTGTAGTTCAGGGGGTATTACGCTGCCTTGCATTTCTCCTGTACTTACTTTATTTAACCCTGACTGAGCACTGTCAATCATACAGTGCTCTACCTGTCTAATTATAGCTCTTTACCTCTGTGTCAACCAGATTTCACTTTGCAGCATTTAGACATATTGCATTATAGCCCAAGAAGAAATAAATCAATACAAATGGTGTTTGTATCAATATATGAAAAAGGGTAAATGTACAGTTATGAAAAAAGTGAATCATTGATCACTGGCTATAAAAATCACATCCCATTCCCAGAGAAACTGTCCAAATTAGACAGGTTGTGAGATACAGCAGGATGCCTTAACCCGCTCCACTGTATGGATTTTAATGCATTCTTATGGAATCTCTGGTGACAATCCCCTTGTCGGCTGCAATCAAACTCCAGTGTGGTTTTATTCCAGCATGTCTAGCAGAGTTAACTTCTTGTGGATTTTTCAGTGAGTGCATATTTAGCTCTCAACACTTGCAACGCGTATCAGCCGGGTTTGTAAGGCGGACGCGGTACTTTAATCGGTCTTGCCGGCGGAGAATGAAGACTTGTGAGCAGCTTAGGGTTAGGGTTCGACATACGCACACACGCACAGACACACACGCACACACACACATACACAGACACCACACACACACACACACACACACACACACACAGGCACACACATGCGCGAGCAGCTTGGTGTCAGGTTAGGGTTAGACACACACACACATGCTAGCAGCTTGGTGTCAGGTTAGGGTTAGACACACACACACACACACAGACATACACACACGAGCAGCTTGGTGTCAGGTTAGGGTTAGACAGAAACACACACACAGACATGCGCACACACAGACACACACGCGCGAGCAGCTTGGTGTCAGGTTAGGGTTAGACAGACACACACACATAGACACACACACACACACACACACACGCATGAGCAGCTTGGTGTCAGATTAGGGTTAGACAGACACACACATAGACATGCACACACAGACACACACACGCTTGGTGTCAGGTTACAAGCGATCTTCCTTCATCGAGCCCTTCGGTTGTTCAGCGAGGCCTATAAACAATTAGAGAAAGTCTTGGCGAAGGTCAGGATCTGGCGCAGCTGCAGTTAATAGGTTTGAAATGATGGCAGCGATCCTTGATTCTGGTGAAGCCCATGGTTGCCATGGGAAAGAAAGCAGAGGCAGAGAAATAAAAATCATTCTGTCACGCTGTGTTTTTTTTTGCCTGCAGATACATGGTTGCATAAATCTGCAGAACTAAATAAATGCAGGTTTTCTGATCCCCCTCCCCATCCCACCCCACCCCACCCATCCCTCCCTCCCTCCCTCCAATCAGCGTCATGCTGAGGTGCCTCTGCCTGCATGGAGAACGGCTCTGAAATGAATGCTGTGTAAACATGCCGTTAGACGGACCGGGGGGGACATTTTCCAATAACACAGTCCTCTTGATTGAAAAGTGTGCTGGTTTATGAAAGCCTAATGGAGTGTGCGTGTGTGTGTGGTGTCTGTGTGTGTGTGTGCGTTTTGCATTTGTTTTGAAACAAGAACTTGGCGCCGTGAAAATCGTTGCAATATCCACATTTTTTACGCTTTGTGCAAGGTTGATTGTAATTACAGAGGTGCACCATGGGAACATGTGCGTAATTAAGTGTGAATATGCTGTAATGATGTTTAATGTGCGCTCCATTTTGTTTTATGGGTTCACGTAAAAGGGCGCCGTTTCCTGGCCCCGCGTTCGATTCACATTAAACGAAGGGCTTTGTGTTTGTGGTAGTCTGCGGGGGCCCTCTCTGTAGCCCCTGGCTTTGTGTCCACACAGTTCTGGCTGAAAGCTTTTCTCTTAGATCTGTTCCGCCATAAATCCACTTACTGTTTAACAGGCTAAAATAAATAGCTAATCTCCCCCTCGGTTAAATTTGACATTTGCTTCAGGGTTTGGAAATGAACACGGCGCCTTTCAAAAGAGTCCGTCCGCAAGCATTCCCACTGCTCTAATTGAGCCAGTTCTTATTTAATTTTATGAAACGTATTTGTATTATGATATTTGTATTAAATGATGCCATTTTGTTTAGTTTTATTTGTGTTCCCTAAGTGTCTGGAGCGCTCATGAATGTGATTTCTTTGTGAAATGAATGTGACGAGCTTTGTTACTGTGTGACACAGTGAGCATCTTATAACAGGCTGCCCTCAGAGTCAGTGCAATGAAATTATAATGCCTGTTCTATCAGTGATGTTATGATGCTTATTCTATCAGTGAAGTTATGGTGCTTATTCTATCAGTGAAGTTATGGTGCTTATTCTATCAGTGAAGTTATGATGCTTATTCTATCAGTGAAGTTATGGTGCTTATTCTATCAGTGAAGTTATGGTGCTTATTCTATCAGTGAAGTTATGGTGCTTATTCTATCAGTGAAGTTAAGGGTGCTTATTATATCAGTGAAGTTATGGTGCTTATTCTATCAGTGAAGTTATGGTGCTTATTCTATCAGTGAAGTTATGGTGCTTATTATATCAGTGAAGTTATGGTGCTTATTCTATCAGTGAAGTTATGGTGCTTGTTCTATCAGTGAAGTTATGGTGCTTATTATATCAGTGACGTTATGGTGCTTATTCTATCAGTGAAGATATGGTGCTTGTTCTATCAGTGAAGTTATGGTGCTTATTCTATCAGTGAAGTTATGGTGCTTATTCTATCAGTGAAGATATGGTGCTTGTTCTATCAGTGAAGATATGGTGCTTATTATATCAGTGAAGTTATGGTGCCTGTTCTATCAGTGATGTTATGATGCTTATTCTATCAGTGAAGTTATGATGCTTATTCTATCAGTGAAGTTATGGTGCTTATTCTATCAGTGAAGTTATGGTGCTTATTCTATCAGTGAAGTTATGGTGCTTATTCTATCAGTGAAGTTATGGTGCTTATTCTATCAGTGAAGTTATGGTGCTTATTCTATCAGTGAAGTTAAGGGTGCTTATTATATCAGTGAAGTTATGGTGCTTATTATATCAGTGAAGTTATGGTGCTTATTCTATCAGTGAAGTTATGGTGCTTATTCTATCAGTGAAGTTATGGTGCTTGTTCTATCAGTGAAGTTATGGTGCTTATTCTATCAGTGAAGTTATGGTGCTTATTCTATCAGTGAAGTTATGGTGCTTGTTCTATCAGTGAAGTTATGGTGCTTATTCTATCAGTGAAGTTATGGTGCTTATTCTATCAGTGAAGATATGGTGCTTATTCTATCAGTGAAGTTATGGTGCTTGTTCTATCAGTGAAGTTATGGTGCTTATTCTATCAGTGAAGTTATGGTGCTTATTCTATCAGTGAAGTTATGGTGCTTGTTCTATCAGTGAAGTTATGGTGCTTATTATATCAGTGAAGTTATGGTGCTTATTCTATCAGTGAAGTTATGGTGCTTATTTTATCAGTGAAGTTATGGTGCTTGTTCTATCGGTGAAGTTATGGTGCTTATTCTATCAGTGAAGTTATGGTGCTTATTCTATCAGTGAAGTTATGGTGCTTATTCTATCAGTGAAGTTATGGTGCTTATTCTATCAGTGAAGTTATGGTGCTTATTCTATCGGTGAAGTTATGGTGCTTATTATATCAGTAAAATGATGATGCTTATTCTATCAGTGAAGTTATGGTGCTTATTCTATCGGTGAAGTTATGGTGCTTATTATATCAGTGAAATTATGATGCTGGTTCTATCAGTGAAATTATGATGCTTATTCAATTACTTAAATTATGGTTCTCATTTTATCAGTGAAATTATGATCCTTGTTCTATCAGTGAAATTATGATGCTTATTCTATCAGTTAAATTAGGATGCTTCTTCTATCAGTGAAATTAAAATACGTGTTCTATGAGCAAAATTATGATGCCTGTTCTATCAGTGAAATTATGATGCTTATTCAATTAGTTCAATTATGATGCTTCTTCTATCAGTGGTGTGGCCTGGTGTGTTTTGTCAGGAAAAACAAGGTAGTGTTTGTGTGTGCGCATGTGTGTATGTGTATTCGTTTTCTGTTTAGTAGCGCAGGATGTCAAACAAGCATAGTCACGCCTGTCCTAGTGTATCATGTGATGCGTCACTTCTGTGTTTATTGATGATTCCAAGAAAAAATTAAGATAAATAAAGTGTTCATGGGCTTTGCAGTAATTCTGCACAGTGCATATCAGTATAAAAGCTCTTCCCTGACATACATGATAACCGTATAAAATCCTTTTACTGGCGTACGTGCGCTCTGATTGTGCACCCACATCAGCAACCCGCCTCCACTCTCTGTTTCTCTGTCTGGTGTGTGCTGCTATGGAGGTGGTTCTGGGTTGGGGGGGCTGCAGAGTGAGCATGCTGCGCCCCTACTCTTTAATAAGGCCAGCAGGGCCCTGTAGGCCCGCTAAGACCACATGCCCAATCGCCTCATATGTCTCTTTATATTTCAGCCATCAGACTTTTATCTTTCTCCTGTTTATAATCCCTCTTGAGGTATGCCGCGCTGCACATTCTCTTTCCATCTGTATCGCTGAGGGTGATTACTGTTTCTGTCTCTGATACTGAAGCAGGATCACACTTCTGAAGCTCTCAGGGTGATTACCATCTCTGATACTGAAGCAGGGTCACACTTCTGAAGCTCTCAGGGTGATTTCCGTCTCTGATACTGAAGCAGGATCACACTTCTGAGGCTCTGACAGTGATTACCGTCTCTGATACTGAAGCATCAACACCCTTCTGAAGCTGAGGGTGATTTCCGTTTCTGATACTGAAGCAGGATCACACTTCTGAAGCTCTCAGGGTGATTACCGTCTCTGATACTGAAGCATCATGACCCTTCTGAAGCTCTGAGGGTGATTTCCGTCTCTGATACTGAAGCATCATGACCCTTCTGAAGCTCTGAGGGTGATTTCCGTCTCTGATACTGAAGCAGGATCACACTTCTGAAGCGCTGAGGGTGATTACTGTCTCTGAGATGGAAGCAGAGCACTTCCAGTCAGTACCACTTGGTGGCGCTCACAACCCCTCATCTGAGTAACGGCTTTCCGATCTTTTCTGTATGGTTCAATGTTTCAGCGTCAAACCCGTTGCGCTCCCTTCCCACAATTCCGTGCGATGCTGTCACACAGAGACCGGCAGCATGCCTCCCCTCAAACTGATCCGTGACGAATGCCATTCCCCACATCAGCCGTGTCGAAAATGGTGTGAGGTAATTGTTTCGGATGTCTGACGCCAAGCGAGCAGGGTCCCCAAAAGCTTGTGCCCCTTTTCACTGTAACGTTATAAAAGGGAAATAAATGTGGGGCGTCCTCCGCATTTCTGCTCTTCTGTATTGGACCTACTCAAGTGTGAAATGCAGACGCCTTTACTATGAGAAAATATGAGCAACCTGTTAATGTGACTGAACTGTGTGCTGTTCACCGTCCCTGCTGAAGCCGAAGCACTCATTAATGGCCTGAAAGTGCTTCATAATGGCCCTTACCTTTCTGTCACTCACACACTCACTCTTATATACAGACATGCTCAAATTAGTGGGTACCCCTGGTAAAGATGAGTAAAAATGGTTGTAAAAAATTCACTGTTTGGTGAATTAGCTTAATCTCACACTGAAAAAGTGATCTCATCAAGAAATAATTATTTTTAACAAAACCACGTTGGCCACAATTATTGACACCCCTGCATTTATATATAGAATAAAGTATTTTTAATATTTAGTTGCATATTTTTCATGCCATGACTTCCTGATGCCTGTGACCCAACAACATCAAAAGACTCCTGATATATTATTTTCAGGTATTCTTACAAGCGATACTAAATGTCTCTGCATTTGAATGGATCTCTATGAGAATTGGGGGGTGGGACTAGATTTAGCTGTAAATTACACTGGAACAGTATGGAACACATGGTTGGCTAAATGGCTCTAAGTCATCAAGGGTCTGACGTATCAAACAAGCCTCAAACTATCACTCTGCTGCCAGATATGCAGTAGATATGGATGGATCACTTTAAGGGTTGTTAATTTTTCTATTGAACTCAGGAGAAGAAACCATTCAAGTTATCAATCCATATCTACTGTATTTCTGGCAGCAGAGTGATGGTTTCAGGCTTGTTTGATACGTCAGACCCTTGATAACTTAGACCCATTTAGCCAACCATGTGTTCCATACTGTTCCAGTGTAATTTACAGCTAAATCTAGTCCCACCCCCCAATTCCGATAGAGATCCATTCAAATGCAGAGATGTTTAGTATCGCTTATAAGAGTACCAGAAAATAAAATATCAAGAGTCTTTTGATGTTGTTGGGTCACAGACATCAGGACGTCATGGCATGCAAAAGATATGCGACCAAATATAAATAATTTATACTTTATTCTATATATAAATGCAGGGGTGCCAATAATTGTGGCCAATGTGGTTTTGCTAAAAATAATAATTTCTTGATGAGGGATTTTTTTTTCTCATAATAAATGAATGTCAATTAAAGGATGTATTTTTCTCATTTTTTCAGTGTGAGATTAAGCTAATTCACCAAACAGTGAATTTTTTACAACCCTTTTTACACATCTTTACCAGGGGTGCCAACAAATTTGAGCACATCTGTAAGACCTCTTTGAGCCTCATTTATTAGGGCCGTAGGTTTTCTACCAAGTGCCATAAACATTATATGTTTTGTGGATTCTCTCATTTCAGAAACGTGCATTATCCACTCCATTCTTCTTCAGTTATTAACTAGCAACAGTATTTAAAACTAAATGTGGAAGAAGTAGATGAAGAAGAAGATGAAGGGAAAATGTATGCCATCACGCTACATCACATTCATTTAGAAGACGCTCTTAACCAGAGCAACTTACAATACATTACGCTCATTTAGCAGACACTCTTAGCCAGAGCAATTTACCATATAGGAGACACATACGTGAGTTAACCTGGAGGTATACTCTGAAGCAGAATTACTGCATTAGATATTAAACTGCACAGAGTAAAACCCGGAACCCTCCCAAATCTGGAACTTGGACTGAAGTAAAAAGAACTGTTACCGGTTTTACTCGGTGCAGTTATCCAGCTAACTCAGTAATCTTGCTTCGTAGTATACCTCCCTGGTTAATATGAGCTGGCTAACAATGTTCCCAGACCAGTGGTTTTACTCGGTGCAGTTATCTAGCTAACTCAGTAATCTTGCTTGGTAGTATACCTCCCTGGTTAATATGAGCTGGCTAACAATGTTCCCAGACCAGTGAGTGTACGTACACGTTCACCATCTCTTATGCACTAGAGCAGGTTAACTCACCATATCTTATGCACTAGTGCAGGTTAACTCACAATCTCTTATGCACTAGTTCAGGTTAACCATGAAAACCAAAGATCAAAATTCCAATAACATACGGATCCAGAGCGAGTCCTAAGAAACCAAAAAACTTTTAAAAAACACCATAAATTCACTAGTACTAAAGAGGGGTGGTGATGGGAAAGGAACCATGATGCAGTGTGAAGAGGCGGGCTTCAGCCGTGATGCGCCACTATGAGTGCCCCCACCAGACCTGGCTTGGGTGCTCTGAAAGGTTGTGATTGGCTATTTTCAACCTTACAGGCCTAGATGCTCTGAAGGGTTGTGATTGGCTGTTTTCAGTTTACAGGCCTGGGTCCACGACTTCCAAAGGCTGCAATTTCAGTTGCGAAGAAACAAGGTGGTGAAAGCTTTATGTGCCCAAGTGTTTATTAATTAATCAATCCACATTCTCCTGAGGTAGGAGCATTTGACAAGGGAGGGAAATATAGAGGAGGCAGCAGAGCTGCTGTCTGTTGGTAGCCAGGAGAGGTAATGTATTTGTGTAATGGGGGCCCCTGGGACCAAAGCCTTTTAGCCTGCTTTGGAGCGGTAGTTAAGATTTACAGTAATTGTCTCTGAATTACTCCGCAAAATGCACAAGACCCTGGCCCTTTACTCATCCTCCTCTCCGTATTATTTATTCAGCATTAAACTCATTTGAATTGTCCTCTTCACATTTCGTAAAAGCATAAACTACTCGGGGGCATGTTCATGCAGCCATGCATCACGCTCTTTATGCCCTATAAAAGGCCATTCACTGCACTCATGGAAGCCCTAGCTATTTTCACATCGGAAGACGTGCGTCCGTTTTGCAGATCCTGCTGTACCCTGCAGCTGCTGCTCTGTAGTATGGATGCGAGATGCTGCTCTACCCTGCTGCTGCTCTGTAGTATGGATGCGAGATGCTGCTCTACCCTGCTGCTGCTCTGCAGTACGGCTGTGAGATGCTGCTCTACCCTGCTGCTGCTCTGCAGTACGGCTGTGAGATGCTGCTCTACCCTGCTGCTGCTCTGCAGTACGGCTGTGAGATGCTGCCCTACCCTGCTGCTGCTCTGCAGTACGGCTGTGAGATGCTGCTCTACCCTGCTGCTGCTCTGCAGTACGGCTGTGAGATGCTGCTCTACCCTGCTGCTGCTCTGCAGTACGGCTGTGAGATGCTGCTCTACCCTGCTGCTGCTCTGCAGTACGGCTGTGAGATGCTGCCCTACCCTGCTGCTGCTCTGCAGTACGGCTGTGAGATGCTGCCCTACCCTGCTGCTGCTCTGCAGTACGGCTGTGAGATGCTGCTCTACCCTGCTGCTGCTCTGCAGTACGGCTGTGAGATGCTGCTCTACCCTGCTGCTGCTCTGCAGTACGGCTGTGAGATGCTGCCCTACCCTGCTGCTGCTCTGCAGTACGGCTGTGAGATGCTGCTCTACCCTGCTGCTGCTCTGCAGTACGGCTGTGAGATGCTGCCCTACCCTGCTGCTGCTCTGCAGTACGGCTGTGAGATGCTGCTCTACCCTGCTGCTGCTCTGCAGTACGGCTGTGAGATGCTGCCCTACTCTGCTGCTGCTCTGCAGTACGGCTGTGAGATGCTGCCCTACTCTGCTGCTGCTCTGCAGTACGGCTGTGAGATGCTGCCCTACCCTGCTGCTGCTCTGCAGTACGGCTGTGAGATGCTGCCCTACTCTGCTTCTGCTCTGCAGTACGGCTGTGAGATGCTGCAGTAACTCTTCCTGTTCTGCTCAAGCAAATTACCCACCAGAAACCTGGCTGATTAGACAGCAGATCTCAGAATCAGTCCTCCTCTGACAGGAGGCCATAGATTGGGGTCGGAAAGGATGGATGGAACCTCTCCACTCAGGGATGATAACAAAAGCGGAATATGACCAAAATAATCGCGCTTTTTAATCAGGCTCAAACTTTAGAACCAAGGATGGCGGCGGTGTGTGTGTGTGATCTCCCTCCTGAAAAATCAAGGACGGGGAGAGACACAGGACATGAATTAATCATGCAGACTAAGTAACGATTTCTGATGACGGTCGACATCAAAGCCAGCGGAATACTCGGATGGGATCCGCGGGGAATAAGAGATGCTTCTGCGTGGGTTCGGGCAAGTGTGCCGAGCTGGAAGGAGAGAGCGCGCTCTTTTTCGGTGATTCATGCATTTCTCGCTGCGAGACAGCAGGCCGTTTTGGCCCCGCAGAATCATGGGTATCATTGTGCATTCTGCGGTGTTATTGTAGCGCTTGCCATTAAAAAATAGTGCTAAGCCTGCAACAGCTTCACTGATTGGATATGGTTTACCATGCAAACATATATCAGCCCAATGGAATAGCCGGATGCGGCAGGCTGTCTTTCTGATGTAAGGGCCATGAATTATGCAGGGACCAGCTGTTCCAGTATTTATGGTATGGTACACAGTTATGCCACATGTGAATATTTTTCAAAGCTCATCCAGAAAGTTAGCCATTATTTTTGTTGCAAACTTTGGTTTAACTGTCCAACGTTGATGGATACATAAAGATGAGATATGAGCCTATTAGTCTGTCAGAAAATGAATAAAACATTCTTATCTATTGTATTCCTTTTCAGCGTTTTTTTTAAGACCCGTAGTAAATTTAATAGCGAGCGCATTGTGTTCCTCGTAATGTCTTACGACTGAGGCTGTTGAAATGAACTGCCTCGTGTCTGCGGGAATGTCTTTACACACGTGAGCTCAGGTGTGCCGTGGATGAATCAGTGCTGGGGCACTTGGCACGTTACACCGGCAGAGCAGACAAACTCTAACTGGCAGCATGCAGTAGGCTGGCGTTCCTCGCGCAGGCGTCTGATTGGCTGGGCTGGAATACTCATAATGCTCGTAAAGGTTTATTGCTGTCATAGAGAAAGGGTCCACATCACATCTTCATTTCCACGTTTTCTTTAGTGTGTCCCACGTGGGTACGAGTACTCCACGGTGGCGTGCCAGACAATATCTGTTGTTTTAGCAGCCCAGGTTAATTAAAACATTATTAATTTACCTTAATGACAACTTCATCGCGGGGGACATTTAGCCATATTTATCCATTCATAGAGCATCATGAGGGAAATACTATTATTTGTTTTCTATGCAGGCCCTCTGATCTGAGGACATGATTACAGCGGGATATTTACTCATGGATTTGTCTTGCTCTACAGTTTTATGGTGTGTAAAAATGACACACGAGGATATGGGGCTCTTATTCTAGCCTAGTATATTTACCTGTACAGCACACTGTCAGTACTGAGACACACCGTGAGTACTGGGACACACTGTCAGTACTGGGGCACACTGTTAGTACTGGGACACACCGTCAGTACTGGGATGAACCATCGGCTCAATATCAATGGCCATTCTGGGATTGCATGTGTCAATCTGGTCTCAATTAAAAAACAAAATCAGCAGTGTAAAATCAACTCTTGATAGAGTATATTTAACTCTTATAGAGTATATTTGGTCTCTATAATTTTGTTGAGGTGACTGTCACTCTTGAATGCTATTTTGGTCTTCGAATCTTTAATTTTTGGCCTAAAGGCCAATGATGGTATGATGAGCAGATGAAAATAACCTCCCCTGTGTGAGATTTGTTTGTGCTGAGAACGGTAGTTTTTTAATGTCCTCCTGGCGGTAATCCTTTTAGGGAGGGTGATTAGCGCCTCACACCCGGGTCTCTGGCTGTGGTCGCAGACAGAGTCAGAAGCTGCAGAGCCTTATGCCATTGAGAGACCCGCTAGCGCCCCCCAAAGGCCGTCCCAACGCTCACACATTTTCATGTTCATAGTTAAATCGCTTAAGGGCCGGTGCTGGTCAGTGGAAACGGTATGTCTGTGGTTAAATCGCTGAAGGGCCGGTGATGGTAGGTGGAAATGGTGTGTCTGTGGTTAAATCGCTGAAGGGCCGGTGCCGGTCAGTGGAAACGGTGTGTCAGTGGTTAAATCACTGAAGGGCCGGTGCTAGTCAGTGGAAACGGTGTATCAGTGGTTAAATCGCTGAAGGGACGGTGCCGGTCAGTGGAAACGGTGTGTCAGTGGTTAAATCACTGAAGGGCCGGTGCCGGTCAGTGGAAACGGTGTGTCAGTGGTTAAATCACTGAAGGGCCGGTGCCGGTCAGTGGAAACGGTGTGTCAGTGGTTAAATCGCTGAAGGGCCGGTGCTGGTCGGTGGAACCAGTGTGTCAGTGCAGATGCTTGATAATGGTTCCTGTCACTTCTCCTCATGCTTTACATAACTCCAGCTGCACGGCTCTATTCCCGCCATGATTTGGCATGACAGTGGTAGGCCGTTACTCAATGTCGCCGTCTGCTCTGACTGCTGGTCTATCGAAGGGAAAGCGCTAAACCTATACAGATGTTGCCTTGCTCATCCCACTCATAGCTTACGGTACAACGAGCCTGACTAAACAGTCAAATGTTCAGTGTTAATTCAACTCTGAGTTTGAGTACACTGTAAAATGTTACAGCAATTTTACACAATTAGTTGAACAGACTTGATCACAAAAATCATTATAACTCAATTAAAAACAAACAAACAAAAAGTGTTTAACTTAATTGTTAAAGACCAGTGAATACTTGAGCAGATTAAGGTGCCCTTCTCAAGTGGTTCAAGGCAATGAGTTTCCTCAAATGATTTTGAGTGTATATAATTTAAAAAAAATGTTTTACAGTGTAGGGATCAAATTAACTTTGTTCCTTTTATGTTGTTTTTTACATTTTACTGTTCGCTGTCGCTACTGCTGGTGAATCAGGTCTTGTGTAGATGGAACTTCTACTGGAGATGCTACTCCGAGCTACCTCCATTATATTGGACTGTAATGTTGGCTAAAACTCTTGAGAACCCATAAAATCTTAGGAAACCAATTTCACACAGACTGCAAGACTCCATTGCAGATGGTCTCGAGCAGTGGTTCCCAACAGTGTTCCTTGAGATCTACCATTCTGTGGGGTTTTTTTCAACCCTGATTTGCCACACCTGATTCTACTAATTAGCAGCTCAACGAGATGTGTAGCTGTTGAATGAGGTGCACTTTGTTAGGGCCGGAGTGAAAATTTGCAGGATGGTAGATCGCCAGGAACACGGTTGGGGACCAAGTACTGCACTAGAAAATGAACTTGAGATTTATTCCAGACAGCACCCCCCTCTGTTTGGGAGGTCCAGGCCCATTCTAACTGGAATGGATATATAAGGCAAATCTAAGATGTGTCCATCCGAGCATTTACCTTGATTTTTACAAAAATCTACTCATGGGTTGTTTTGTGGTGCAACAATTAGCTCAGTGTTTACAAACTCAGTTTTTGGAGTTTGATTTTAATATATTTCATGTTTAACCCACAGGCAGGAGTGTTAATAAAGCCATAAATGTCCTTTTGAAATTGCCATTAGGACATTAGTATTCATTAACCCCCAGCTGCCAACGTGTTGTGCAGCTGTTCCCGTTATGAATAATGCTTATTTTTTGATGAATAAATGGAAACATTTATGTGATAATGAGGTCCCCCATTCAAACCCATCCAGAAACTTCTTTTTCCAAACATCGTTGTGGTAAGTTTCCCCAGCTGCTCACTGTCTGTGGCATGGAGCGGAGAGACGCTGATTTAGCATTCATTATCTCTTTACGAGCTGGGGTCAGAGTGTGTTGCAATGGAGAGTTCATTATCCTTCTTACAAGGCAAGATACTAAATAAATCAGAGCAACAACAAATGGGCTCATTTATAGCTAATAATAGCTGATATACTTCATATAATAGATATTATACAAATATAATTGTGTACGTACCTTTTTATTTTTATGAATAAATGACACATATCCTCCAGAGAGAGAGAGAGAGAAATGCAGTTCTGTGGGACTGCAGTTGAGTTCTTCATGGAACTAAGGTAAAGAGGGTACTTTAATAATGTAGCGCAATTTGTGTCTGATTACTGTGCCTCAAACCTGGATGATAAAGACACAGGGAAAAAAATTACAATTAAAAAATACAGAACAGTATGTTCTTTTCTTACAGGCGCTGATGGCATGTTAACAAGATCAAAGTTGTGGATCATTTGGGAAGCGCTGTCAAAATATTCCTGCTTCTGAGCTTTTCGGATTCCTTCACTTTAGAAATGTTTCCGCTCCCAGAACCATTCTGCAGGGATTTCGCTGAGCGACGCGCACAAGAACATGTCATTACCAGGCCTTTATGGATTCTACGTCATGTATTAAGATTCCATTGCTGCGAGTGAATATTCGGTTGTGCATGAAGCGATCTTATGTTCTCGTAGCAGAAGTGGCCGTGTTTGTAAACCGCTTTTAGAGACAGCTTAGCGGGAGCATCGAGAAGAAGAAAAATCCTGTGTGTGTTCTGAAACAGAAGAATAAAAAAGACGCTTATAGGGTTTAAAAAAGAGAGAGAATACACACTGGGGTGTTGTCATTTTTTATCCATCTGCTTTTCATGAGTATGTGACACCCTCTACCCCACCCACACACCCCTACCCCACCCTGAGCTCTTTTCATGCACAAAGTGGTTGAATGCATAGAACTTACTTTAATCATTTATAATTAATTAAGGTCAAAATTCTGATGCACTTCAGAATTATGTATTCTTGACTGATGCAAGATAAGAGGGCAGGCATCTGCTATATAAATTTTCAGAATTTAAGTGAATATATGATCTGCCATATAAAGTATCAGTATTTAAGTAAATATATGCTATATCTGTTATTCAAAGTTTCAGTATTTAAATGAATATAGTATGCTATATCTGCTATATAAATATTCAGTATTTAAATAAATATAGTATGCTATATATCTGCTATATAAATATTCAGTATTTAATACAGATGTGCTCACATTTGTTGGTACCCCTGGTAAATATGAGTAAAAAGGGTTATAATTCACTTTTTGGTGAATTAGCTTAATCTCACACTGAAAAAACCATTGTATGTCAGACCCTTGATGACGTAAAGCCATTTAGGTAACCATGTGTTCCATACTGTTCCAGTGTAATTTACAGCTAAATTTAGTCCCACCCCCCAATTCCCATGGAAATCCATTCAAATGCAGAGACATTATAGTATCGCTTGTAAGAGTACCAGAAAATAACAGGCATCAGGAAGTCATGGCATGCAAAGGATATGCGACCAAATATTAAAAATGATTACTTTATTCTATATATAAATGCAGGGGTGCCAATAATTGTGGCCAACGTGGTTTTGTTAAAAATAATAATTTCTTGATGAGGAATTTTTCTTTCTCACAATAAATGAACGCCAATTAAAGGTTGGATTTTTCTCATTTTTTTCAGTGTGAGATTAAGCTAATTCTTTATAACCCTTTTTACTCATCTTTACCAGGGGTACCGACAAATTTGAGCACGTCTGTATGCGCATATCCTCACCCTCCTCCTCTTGCCCCCAACCCCACTCCATCGGCTGTCATGATGGGCTGATCCAGAATCTGCCTTTTAAAGTCGATGCAGAGTGCAGGCTTGAACTCCAATTCTGATTCTAATCAGGCATTAGGGCATGAGCCCTCTCTGCTGCTGCATGTGGGGCTGACAGCAGAGCGTGCTTCTGAAGAGGAAAGAAGGGAGCTGTTTTATGTCTGTTAATAACCAAATGCGGGACTGAAGTGTGAATTCATCCTGATGGAGATCATTGTATTTGAATTTTTTTGTGTGTGTGCCATTATAGAGGGTGGTGATTACTATTTAAGAGTGCCGTGGTGAAATGGGACTTTGGAGCGTAGATTGAATTCATTTATTGTCTGGTTAATTTGCGGGAGGACCTACGGTGGCCTAGGAGGACAAACAGTGCAACGCATTCAAATGGCACCAGGTTTTTTCCCCTTTATTCTTGAGCCATTTTCAAGGCCAAAGTGGAAATGAGCACAGCGATAAGGGTCTAATGGTTCCCAATTAGGACACTGCCACTGTACTCTTGTGCAAGGTACCTTACCTGCATTGCTTCAGTATATATCCAGCTGTATAAATTGATACTATGTAAATAAAATAAAGAAAATATGTTTATGTCGCTCTGAATAAGAGCGTCTGCTAAATTCCGGTAATGTAATGTTACCAGAAGAACGTAGTCTAAAATTTAAAGCTGTTCAAGTTTAAAGTTGGTTCTGGCAGGTTGTCACTCACCTGTTTAATTGGCCAGGGATGATAGGAGAAGGAAGCTGTGTGGACGGTTGACAGCGTGACTGTGAATGGACTCCATTACTGCTGTGATGTATTAGTAAGTACACTGGATTATGGACCTAAGGGTTGTGGCTTAGTCATTTAGCTCTTGGTTGGACCTAGATGACATGTCCTTCAGCGTGGCAACTTAATAGCTCCATGGCTGGTCTGAAAATGGTTGGCCTGGAAAATTTTCCGTGTATACGAGATGTATAAAATGCTTACCCTTGTTCACTTGCTGAGTAAACAAAACAATGTCTTAGTGACTTTAATATAGAGTATGTCAGTTACCTGCTGCTGGGAGTATTGTTCTTGTAGAATATTCATGGAGAATATTCATATTCATTCATATCTCCTCGCTTTAAAAAAAAATTAATGACCGCAGTGACTTTAGTGACCGTAGTCTAGACATACACTATATCTCGAAGCGAGAGCACAGATCACAGCCTGAGTGTAATGAAAACTTGTTTGACTGAACTACACAGTGCCGGGAATTTTCTCGAATTACAATTGGGAGACAGGAAGTTGCTGCACCAGAATTCTTAGGATGTGTCTTTAACATCCCTCAAGGCCATTCTGAGAAGGACAACTGAACGATAGTACAAGCTTGCTGATTTCCGCAGTTTATGTTTGAATGATGCCTGTTGTGAGCTGATTTTATTTTTTCAGGTGCGCAAGCATCGGGTGTGCAAAGTGGCGTTATTTAATGACATAGCTTCAGCAGTAAATGTGTTACCTTATTGCCTTAATTATTACTGCACAGCTATGCCCGGAGCAAAATACCTTGCGGCTTACCTGCTCCTCACTTTGTCCTCAGTTTGTTGCTGTACGTTTTTGTGTTTGTAGCACCACTGGTTGTGGCCCTTTAGCGCTGACAGCTGTAGGTTTGCACTCTTTCACAGGCTCTGACAGGCCGGGGGCCGCAGATTCATCAGCGAAACAGAGATTTTCCATGTGAATGCCACCACATTTTTACCCCAGGATAGACATAAAGCAGCAAAAACGATTTAAAATGTCTGCACGAAACAAGAGCCATTTGCTCCATTGCTGTCACAGACTACTATGGTTAATGGCAGAGATGGAAAATAATGGCAATGTGTTCAATTTTGTCTCACTTAAATGTACATTCATTCACTGTTAAATGCTGAAAGTTTGTCACATGAACAGAGTAATTTCATTCATTTGGAGATAACCACTTTGAGTGTGCCTGGGAGGCCAATTTTCACAGCAGTGTTCAGCGATGTAATTGCACTCTAATATTCCAGAAACTGCAGGTGATAATTGCATGTCAATTTCATGTTACTAAGCAAAGCAAACAATCTTATGAAAGAATTGTTTCATTTTGGACATTGGTCAGAAATATTGAGCACTCTGAGTTTTATCTGTAACCTGCAGGAGCTGTACTGGTGTGTGTGAAGGGTTAACACATTTCAAATAATTTGTAGACCCAAGTATGGTTAATATGTAGAACCCACATTTAAATGTTTATCAAAGCAATGATGTAAATCTTATTAGCATATGTCAGTCAGAGGATTTTATTTAAAAAAAACTTTAATTAGATTTCAGGTATTAAACATCTATCTGTTGAGTACATATTAAAATATTATTGCGTTTGTAAACTGCATTATAAAAGCAGCCAGCTCTCAGGGGGGGGAAAGCATTAACATGTTTTATTGGAAGCCTTTGTTTCAGTTCTGGTAATAAAGGATCAGTGGGGCTGCTCGGTGGCTCATCCTGTTAAGATGCTGTTCCTCTGGCTACTGGTACTGTGTGGATGTGGGTCAGGTATTAAACCTAGACTGGTGCTAAATCTAAACTGGTGCTAACTGTTGCTATAGCAGCGCCAATGAAAGGCTGCACAGCGAAATCAACTCTGACAGAATGCTTTTTACTCTAACAGAGGGCTTTTAACGCTAACGGTGTAACCATGGTTCCCAGTGGACTCATGTACACTCTGCTGGAGTTGATTTAACACCGAGCATTGCGCTTTTGTGAGGGTCAGTGGAAAAGGTTATTGTATTTTTTATTGCTCCATAATTCCCTTCTTTAGTCATTGGGGTGGCTGCAGTCTGCATGTTCCAGCTACATTTGAAATAAACATCTTCTCACACCTTCCGCCTGCAAAGAGGAAGGAAACAGCAGCTTGTGAGGAGAGCCTCTGCTTTTCTGAGCTCCTCCAGGCTGATGGAAGAGGCTTCAGCAGCAAGGCCAGCCTTGTAAACAATTTGACATTGAGAAAAAACACTGAGGATACAAACTGGTTTTTAAACAAGGGCACTTGTGGGACAGTACCAAGTCTGTGCACCACGGGGATATCCGTATTCTGACCTTCCAAATATGAATTATACCTTGGCAGGGCTTACACTGAGGAACTAAACAATGTTTCAGTCAGCGCTTCAACTTAAAAAAAATGGTTTGTAAGTCTGTCGCATCTTGTTTTGTGCATGCAGTCGTGGTTGTACACTGCCCCCTCTGGTCAGACACTTGCATCGCACTTCAGCTTCTTTCATAACAAGCTTCTGGAAAGAATGTGTCAATTCAAAGCAACAGCTTTCAAGCAAAGGCATTGCAATGGCTTCAAATCGGGGAGGCAACGGACATTGAAACCTGGACAAAAGTGTACTTGATAACAGATCTTATTCAGATTTTTTATGTGCGTAGCGTGCTGTTATCATGATTTCCTAGGAACATATTCAGAATTCTTTTTTTTTTTACATGGCTCACGGTTATCATCATCTCCTAGTATCTTATTGAGATATATTATAGTAGCGTAGCACACGGTTATCATCATCTTTTAGTAACATATTCTGGAATTTTTTAATTAGCTTAACATGCACTTCACAGGAGGGGGGGGGGGGGGGGGGGGGGGGGCACAGACTCAAGGTTGAGCACATAAAGTGAAAAACTACCTTAGCCAATCAAATCCATTATCAGAATCTGCTGGAACCAATCGTATGGGAACCTAAATGGAAACATTACCACAGTTTTTCAGGTGTTCAGTCAGAAACTGAACAACAAAATGTTTTGTGCAATAATTAATCAACATTGAATAACGATTGAGTTAAATAGTCAAGGTGAACTTTTAAATGTTTTTAGCACAAGGTGAATGCCAAATACTCTACAGAGATTGGCAGAATAAATGCTGGTGTTCCGTTAAACAGGTATGAGCATCATCGATGTCTATCTCATGGAGATCGTAAAATGGCTCTGCTGTCCAGGAAGCCGGTGTCAGCTTTAGTTTTTAATTTAATTTAGTTTATTCGACAATAAAAGTAAGGAAATCACAAGATTACATCTTAGCTTGAATGTCAAGGATAGCACAATAAAGCTACCATTGTGGTCTTTGATATATTAGCGAGTTAACTGTTAATAAGCTGAGTTAACTCGAAAACTCCACCTGCCCCCCTCACTGTTGGAGCCTAAATTAATATCATATTGATTGTATTTCTCCCAAAACAAAAACATTTAGAGATTTTGAAAAAGCATTTCAGAGTTTTAAATGAGAAATTGCCACCATATTTGGTGAAAATACCAGAGATAAAAGGTAAATAAAAAAAGATATGTTTTTCTTTTTGAGCACAGCAATATCTAATACTCTACATTTTATACCTACTGTTAAAAACCTAATGTGGATCTAAAACTTAAGTGAATATTCTTTCTGAGTTGGATGTGAATTTTATTGAGTAAAATTTTTTTTTGTATTTAATGGAAAATAAATCTAGCTGCAGAACCTTGGTTATGCTGTAATATATTACAGAGTCTTAACATGACGTATGGGTGCCTTGTCATTTTAATTGGAGGTCAAATTTTAAAGTAAGTACAATTTAAGACCCTTGTAATAGAATAATGGAATGACTCACTGAATTTCCTGTCTGGGGTGGAGATAAATGAAATTAACTCTCCTTAATTCACATGTTTGAATAAGCTATTTGCTGTCTCTGTTCTATGAGCTTTTAAATAAGGGTAATTTTTAACATTGGCCTTGCAGGTTTCATAGAAGGTGTGTGAAATTGGGATCTAGATGATGGGGATCTTTTCATCCTTCCACGGCACGCTGCGCCTCTCACAGGGCGGAATGTTTCTGAGTAAGGGTGACATGCTTTCATTCCCTTCTAAATTTATCTTCATGTCAGTGACCCCTGCACTTATAATCCCACTCGGGAACAGAAGGTTGGAAAAAAGAGAATCAGAATTCACTTACACTGGAAGCCTGGTTATTTCCAATCCGTAGAGGTCGACTGTGGCTTGGGCAAATGAGGGCACTGATTACAGACTAGCGGGAGGCCGTTGGTCCAGATTTACCACTCAGCCTCCTCTGTAGGAAAAACCCACCAGCTCTGCACATACCCGCCATCTCTGCAACTACCCGGCATCTCTGCACATAGTCGCCATCTTTGCATACACCCGCCATCTCTTCACAAACTCGTCATATCTGCACATACCTTCCATTTATGAACATAGTTGCCATGTCTGCATGTACCTACCATCTCTCCACATACCCATGATCTCTGCACATACCACCCATCTCTGTACATACCGGCCATCTCTGCACATACCCCCCATCTCTGCACGTACTCGCCATCTCTGCACATAACCCCCATCTCTGCACATACCTGCCCCCACTGCACATACCGGCCTCTCTGCACATACCCGCCCTCTCTGCACATACCGGCCTCTCTGCACATACCACCCCTCTCTGCACATACCGGCCTCTCTGCACATACCACCCATCTCTGTACATACCGGCCATCTCTGCACATACCCCCCATCTCTGCACATACCCGCCCTCTCTGCACATACCGGCCTCTCTGCACATACCCGTCCTCTCTGCACATACCGGCCTCTCTGCACATACCCCCCATCTCTGCACATACCCGCCCCCACTGCACATACCCCCCATCTCTGCACGTACTCGCCATCTCTGCACATAACCCCCATCTCTGCACATACCTGCCCTCTCTGCACATACCAGCCCTCTCTGCACATACCCACCCTCTCTGCACATACCGGCCATCTCTGCACATACCCCCCATCTCTGCACATACCCGCCCTCTCTGCACATACCGGCCATCTCTGCACATACCGGTCTTATCTGCACATACCCCCTATCTCTGCACATACCTCCCATCTTTGCACATAACCCCCATCTGTGCACATACCCGCCCTCTCTGCACATACCCCCCATCTCTGCACATAACCCCCATCTCTGTACATAACACCCATCTCTGCACATACCCCCCATCTCTGCACATAACCCCCATCTCTGTACATAACACCCATCTCTGCACATAACCCCCATCTCTGTACATAACACCCATCTCTGCACATACTCGCCATCTCTCCAAATACCTGCCACATATGTGCCGCATGCTCTCCTGTTCCTTTGAAAGAACACTACTCACATTTCGGAAGACACCAAGAATCAAGAGCCTGATCACCTCTTTTTTTGTTCCTCCTCTCATATTTTCTTCTTTTTTTTTTGTCTAGCGAGCTGTAGACGAATACGTGGCCTGAACTTGCATGTGAACGTAGTGTGTTCAATTATTTACAAGGGTACAGCTTGGAGAGGAGAGGCGGGGAACGGTGGTTTTCGTGACAGGTACAGGCATCCGTGGAGTAATCCTATACCTCTGAGCATACAGACAGCCAGGTGAGTCTGCACATCAGAGAATAATGTGTTTGGGAGGCACTGTGGGGCTAAAAGGATTTTAGCACACACACTCCTCATTTACACACACACACACACACACACACACTCACTTCATTTACACACACTAAGGGCCTGTTTTACTCAGACCTTTAGCGTGTGCAGAACCTTTTATCACACGCAAAACTAATAAAACAACCAATGATTGGTGCAAAACAAATACCATAACCATTCATTGTACGCACGCACACACACACACTTAGAGCTTGAATTTACTAAGATCTTTAGTGTGTGAAAAACTTTTTAGCACACGCTAAAGGTTTTAGTAAATCAAGCCCTAAGTGTGTGCATGTGCATGTGTGTGTGTGTGTACACGCAAGTATGCACAGTTCAATTTAGACATGAAGAAGGAAACTGGTCATATATAATGTAACAGATATAAAAGGCCACATCGCAATTCAATTCTGAATTTTTAATTTAAAAGGAAATTATTCTTTCACCAGATCGAGCATTATTATTGTTCTATGAACACATATTTTCCTGTGCTGATTTATTTGTTAAATACTGGACTGGTATCACCTCCACTAGTAGGGAGAGAGAGTCATAGCTACCTGTGTACGTGCATACCTGCATGTTTCTGTGTTCCATTCCCCACTGATGGACAGTTTTACCAATGGGTCATATGTCTTCATTCACGTGCAAAGCAGCTGGGTATCTCCCCAGACGCCGACAAAGGAGGTTTATACAGGAACAACCATCATCTCAGATTTCACTTGCTCGCTAACCAAATTTCATTGGCAATGATGACTTCTCCAATTGGATATTGGTATCTGTTCCCTGTGTCAGTCCCATAGATTATTGTCCACAAATAAAGGCCATTTCATAGTCGCCAAAAAAAGTACGTGGACCGAAATGGCATCATAGCGAACCCTGAGCAGACATCCGTCTAGGCAGTCCTCACAGCATTTTTTTTTTTTTTTTGTGACGACACGAACCTATCGTTTGTTCCATGAACGACGCCGCTGTTGTTTTCAATTTGTCAGCAAAAACAAATTATGTGAAATGTTGTCTACAAAATGGGGTTGGTGCACTTTCAATACGCTCGACTATGAAAGGTAAAAATGCAGGACTGTCTGTCCGCATATATGTCTGTTCCATATTTTCAACACTCTGTAAGCACGCGAGTAGCAAATCCAGCAGATATGAACTGAGTTTGAGTAGCTCCTTAATGAACTGAGAGCAAGTGTTTGAGTAGCTCCTTAATGAACTGAGAGCAAGTGTTTGTGTAGCTCCTTAATGAACTGAGAGCAAGTGTTTGAGTAGCTCCGAAGTAAATGGCTGGAATCACACCTCATACTTTGAGGTCTCAGGTTTCAGTTGGTGGAGATCTGTGAATGTGTTGCCTTGCGTTCAGAGCAAGCGCAATTTACCATATTTAGAATTTTTAATTATGCATGAATTTTATCCATACAGCACAGTAGTAAAAGTCTGTTTTAAACTGTAGTTGAGTCCTCTAAGATAGTTACCACAGTGAAGAGTTCGATTAGCCATGATGAGATCAGTGTGATTGAATACCGTAGATAGAATATAAGAATTTCAGTGAAAATCTGGAAATATAAAGACATACCAGATATTTTCCCATTTCCCGTTTACTATAATGGGAATTATTTGTTAGGTTATTTAAACAGACATGTCTATACAATAATATATTGTTTATCAAAATGTGTGGTCCCCAAACAACTTTGTCTGTGTAATTGTGACCTCAAGCAATTTTTTTCTTAACATGGGGCTCACAGCGACTTAATTTTGATAAATGGATTTAATGAACATGTGATATTTTTGCCTGTACTGTTATTTATGGAATCTACAGAACTCAGAGTTCCCTATAATAGATGTTTTATTTTACTAGACCTTTATTTTATCGTTGAGATGAAGACTCTTATTTGAGCAGAGACCTGGCTAATCAGCACACTTAAATACATACACACAGACACAGATCACAGGCCACTTTCTTTGACCATAAAACAGATGCACATTAACCCTTTGAAGAGTCGGTTTAAAAAAAATGTTTTTTCAAAATCCTAAATCAGTGTTTTAGAACCCCTTTCCTCCATGCAATGCACATACACACACACACAGGTATCCAATACAGAATTCCATGTTACATGATGTATCGAGCAGCTCACAGAGAGAACATGAGTTTAGCCCGCAGGTCATTCCATGGCCATAATAAATGTGAAATGTGAAATGTGAGTGTGTGTGCGTGTCTCTGTGTGTGTGTGTGTGTGTAATGCATACAGTAGATGTATTACTGGAGGAAAAAGCGCACTGCAGCTGGATTTAATCAGAGCCCTTTAACAAGGGGCCGAGGAAAACGGCTTTGTTACGCACCGCTCGGGCGCATAATTAGACTCGGGAGCAGAGATGTGCCGGGTCTCCGGTGTGCAGAGGCGTTCCGGAAAGGTCTGCTTCATCCAGTCGGTTTTGGCGCTCACGTCACCGCCGGGGGTCTAACGCATCGAGTGCTCACCCTGAGGCTCGCGGTACCTGCCTTTCCATCCGGGACACCGCACCTCCCTGGTGCTCCCAAACGCAGGGCAGGCTCTTTCTCTGCCAATGAGGAGCTCTGTCTCCCCCTGTGCAGCTGCAGCCAAAGCTTCACCCTCCACAGTGCCTGAGAGAGGCACGAATGTGAACGTAACCTTGGTGCGAGCGAACGTTCGGCAAAGTGCGCTTCACGCTGCCAATGTAACCTGGTTTTGGGCACGTTATTGATTGATATGTGCCTTAAACCTACAAAAAATTTTTTTAAAAATATATATTTTCGCATTGGGTTGATGTTGAATATACTGCTATTTATGCAAATAAATATATTATCAAAATGTTGCAGCACTTTGCAATACATGGGCAAATGTAATAAGGATTGCCGCTTTCACATATTACAATATATTTTTTAAAATACATTGTTATGCTTTACAGACAGTCCATGTATCTACAGTATTTGTCAGTATATTCAATTGTTCCAGATTGTTCCAGGGATAACCTAATCTGGTGCCTAGAGTAATGACCGAATGGCAGAGCAATCAAAACTTTAGTTATTTGCTGCTGCAGACTGATATGTAATTTAGCAACAGGGGCATTTTCAGGTGATGAATGCTGTGTTAAAATAGGCATTTCACCACAGGGGCGTGTGCATCATATCTCCTTGAGCTTTGTTATTCCGGAAGCGGTACTGTCTACTGATCTGCAGGTCTGTGGCTCAACGATATGAACGTCGTCCACAAGCTCACGACTGCCGGAGCAACGACGAGTTGTCAATCACTGACTTAACTGAACCAATCGAAAGCTATTACATTCCACAGCAGAACACAATGATTGATTGAAATCAGTGTGTCACTGGCATGTGTGATAGCTCCACATATTTCTCTATAACAAGAGGAGGGCCAGTTAATGTAGTAATTTGATTGGCCTTCTGATAAGCCCTCATTTATAGATGTAAGAGGGAGAGAACAGGATGTCACAGTGTGCTTAGTCCAGAGTGTGAAGCGCATATTTTTTGAGGGGCTTTTTGTTGACTTCTTGAACAATAATGAAAGTGGGTGTAAGAGCAGTCTGGCAGTTGTGTGGATAAGAAGTTTATCCTGAGCTATTTCATTGGAGAACAAACCCTTACCTTCCGTATCAGAGTCACAGTCTAGAGAACAAACCGTTACTCGCAGTTCAGAGTCACAGTCTAGAGAACAAACCCTTACCCACCGTATCAGAGTCACAGTCAAGAGAACAAACCTTTACCCACCATATCAAAGTCACAGGCATCAGAACAAACCCTTACCCACTGTATCAGAGTCACAGTTAAGAGAACAAACCCTTACCCACCGTATCGGAGTCACAGGCATCAGAACAAACCTTTATTGACCGTATCAAAGTCACAGTCAAGAGAACAAACCCTTACCCACCATCTCAGAGTCACAGTCAAGAGAACAAACCTTTACCCACTGTATCAGAGTCACAGTTATAAGAACAGACCCTTACCAACCGTATCAGTCACAGTCATGAGAACAAACCCTTACCCACTGTATCAGAGTCACAGTTATAAAAACCGACCCTTATTCATTGTATCATAGTCATGAGAACAAACCCTTACCTGCCGGATCAGAGTTACAGTCTACAGTGTGCTAACAAAGCTACCAAAGGGAACATCTGGATCAGAGCACTAATAATTGTATGTTGTTTCATCCCCTGGCCGTTCTTCTGCAGCTTCTAATGGCCAAATAAATGATAGGAGGCTGAAACGGCTCCTTTGTGGCTTCACGACACCATTCAGATAGGCACCCAATTGTCACTTTCTGAGAGGATTTGCATGTGATTATGCAGCCGTTTCAATGGAGAGTGCACGGACGGCTGTAATGGTCTTACTTTTAGCGAGCAATTATACGGCAATTTTCTCACCGTAATCTGAGAAGCTATCGGAGGCGCCGCATGGCAGTGTGATATATGGAGACGGGGGGGGGGGGGCTGACGGGCGTGCCGGCATGTACGTGTCCCTTTGTGTTCCGTTATCCACAGTGTTTTAAAAAGAAGGCGCCTCCTCGTGCCAACTGACATTATCTCACATAAGCTAACAGTCTTTTTGCTAAACAGGAACTTTCAGTTTTTCTTATTTTTTCCCAAATTCACCATTTCCTGGATCAGAGTATGTGGGGGAAAAAAACTGATGAAAAAATCACTTCCCAAACCGAGCTCCATTTTAAAAAAGTTGGGGTTCAGAGGATAGCACCGCAGCCAGTGTGACTGACTTGTGAGCTGTCTATGACTAAAGGTTCTCAGAGTGCTGTGATGGTCTGCACTCCTGCCTGTCTCTCTCCTCATTAACAATGGGAGATTCCAGCTGGGAAAGGGAGTTTCCAGGGCTGTTTCACAGTTTATGAATATTTATGAGAAGGCTTACAAATGGGCTGAACAACCATTACCATAGTACTGTAATTGGGCACTCCCTGTCATGAATATTCATGAGACTAATCACACTGTAGTGTTTCTGTTTCAGCAGAGACAGGGACAGAACTTTGAATGTTCGGCCCATGGAGCTGTGAGCAGTCCATCGGGGTGGTCTAAAGGCTCTGCATTTCAGTCTGGTGAAGAGAACGCTCGTATGTCTTTTCTTGCCGCGATTCTCGACTCTGAGGCTGCAGCCTGGATGGCTTCAGCCCCCCGCCCCTTTTTCCTTTTCGATCAGTTCCAGCCTTTGAGGCTAGTTATAAAACATACACCTTTAATGTTGTTGGAAACTTTAGTGCGGGCAGATAATTAGTCAAATAATGCCATGCAGGCTGATGCAATTTTAAAAAAAGTATTATCCTGCAAGGCATTATTTAAAATCATAATTATCTTTGCAGTGGCGTTAGCATGAGATAGCTGGCTAGTTAACCGGGTGGCTGAGCTCAGTTGGCGCATTTGCGAGTGAAGAGGCTGGCGACGTGCGATTGGCTGAAGCATGGGGGGGAGGGGGCTTACGAGCGAAGAGAACGTCCCCCCCGTTTGGGGACACACGGTGCAGACCTGACCCCTTCATCCTGGCAGTCTGCTCCTTATCTTGCTCTAGATATCGGCAGCAAACAAGGCGACAAGCAGCAAAGGAAACCAATCCAGCCCTTCTCACTGTCCCGGGTTCTGTCTGGCTGTCTGTTAGAAACATCTCTACCACCGTGCAAGTGCTGCTTTTTAAATGTGAGTGAGAGTGGGTGAGAGTGGTAAAGGTGGGTGACAGTGATAAATGTGGGTGAGAGTTGTAAATGTGGGTGAGAGTGGTAAATGTGGGTGAGAGTGGCAATTGTGCGTGAGAGTGGTAAATGTTAGTGAGAATGGTAAATGTGAGTGAGAGTGGTAAATGTGGGGGAGAGTGATACATTTGGGTGAGAGTGTGGGTGAGAATGATAAATGTGGGTGAGAGTGTGGATGAGATGATACATGTGGGTGAGAGTGTGGGTGAGAATGATAAATGTAAGTGAGAGTGGTAAATGTGGGGGAGAGTGATACATTTGGGTGAGAGTGTGGGTGAGAATGATAAGTGTGGGTGAGAATGGTAAATGTGGGTGAGAGTGTGAGTGAGAGTGATAAATGTGGGTTAGAGTGTGGGTGAGAGTGGTAAATGTGGGTGAGAGTGATACATGTTGGTGAGAGTGTGGGTGAGAATGATAAATGTGGGTGGTGTGGGTGAGAATGATAAATGTAAGTGAGAGTGGTAAATGTGGGGGAGAGTGATACATTTGGGTGAGAGTGTGGGTGAGAATGATAAGTGTGGGTGAGAATGGTAAATGTGGGTGAGAGTGTGAGTGAGAGTGGTAAATGTGGGTTAGAGTGTGGGTGAGAATGATAAATGTGGGTGAGAGTGGTAAATGTGGGTGAGAGTGATACATGTGGGTGAGAGTGTGGGTGAGAATGATAAATGTGGGTGGTGTGGGTGAGAATGATAAATGTGGGTGAGAGTGTGGGTGACAGTGATAAATGTGGGTGAGAGTGGTAATTGTGGGTGAGAGTGGTAATTGTGGGTGAGAGTGATAAATGTGGGTGACAATGATAAATGTGGGTGAGAATAATAAATGTGGGTGAGAGTGAGAAATGTGGGTGAGAGTGAGAAATGTGGGTGACAGTGAGAAATGTGGGTGAGAGTGAGAAATGTGGGTGACAGTGATAAATGTGGGTGAGAATAATAAATGTGGGTGAGAGTGTGGGTGACAGTGATACATGTGGGTGAGAGTGGTAATTGTGGGTGAGAGTGGTAACTGTGGGTGACAGTGATAAATGTGGGTGAGAGTGAGAAATGTGGGTGAGAATAATAAATGTGGGTGAGAGTGTGGGTGACAGTGATAAATGTGGGTGAGAGTGGTAATTGTGGGTGACAGTGATAAATGTGGGTGACAGTGATAAATGTGGGTGAGAATGAGAAATGTGGGTGAGAGTGGAAACTGTTTTGGTTGTACCAGAAAGCCCCACGTACCATCCCACAGCAGGGTCTGCCTGTTTCTGGAGCAGGTGGGTTGTGGTGTCTGCCAGCTGCCTCTAGTGACATTTACATCAAGCCATCTGCATACAGCCCCCGCTCTCTGCCCCTGAGACAGGGTCGACTCCAACCTGAAGACCAGCCGCAAACCGCCGAAGGAGAGTGTTCTTGTGCTGAGAGAATTAAACTCCTTTCAGGTCAGCAACAACCTTTCACTTGGTAAATTTAACAAGCATGACTTTTGGCTGCACGGGGTATAAAATGTAAAAGTCATTTACAGTAATGTCGAGAAACTAATAAATTATCAGAAATTTTACACAGGAGATGTGGTGAATCAACTTTCATGAACTACTGAATCTAAGAAACTGTTGCACAACAGCTATTAACAGAGACACTGTTTAGCATTTAACCATTACCAGAAAATGCTAACCCTTTGATTAATGAGTCTGCTGTGAAGATGTCGTAATGGTAGGCTAAAGTGCAGGGTCTGTGAAATCACGTCCGCTCTAAACGTTTTTCGGCGGGCGCGGTAATACGCGGCTGTGACTGTTAAGCAGGCAGATTATGGGCGCATAAAGAGCGGTGGAACATTCCGGGCGCCCTGCCGTGCTCGCCGCTCTGCTGCTGGGGGAAGATGGATGGACAGGGAGCTGCCTGCCTCATCGCGCTAATGCCACGTCAATAGTGAATATCGACAGCTAACGTCGAGAGCGAACATTGATAGCTAACTTCTGCTCTTAGCTGTCATCAGCCTGAACGCTAGTGCCGGGCCGCATTCCATTCCTGTGTCACCGTGGCGACGTGACCGAAATCCGCCAACCAGGATTCCATGTCATGATCCAGATCGCTATCGCTAATGTCCACGTCGAATGTCGAGGTGCTATTGCTAACGTTCGCAGCCCAGACATCCGTAGTCATTCGTGTCAAAGCTGAGGCTCGTCTGTTTGCACGCTTACTTTCTCCCTGGCATTATGCCGTTGTGACTCTGTTTGCCCCGTCAAAACCCATCCTCAGCCAGGCCTCAGACTCCACATCCCGCCTGACATTTAGGGAGGTATCCTCAGATACTCGTGGCTGCGGGCCGGGCCTCAGACTCCACATCCCGCCTGACATTTAGGGAGGTATCCTCAGATACTCGTGGCTGCGGGCCGGGCCTCAGACTCCACATCCCGCCTGACATTTAGGGAGGTATCCTCAGATACTCGTGGCTGCGGGCCGGGCCTCAGACTCCACATCCCGCCTGACATTTAGGGAGGTATCCTCAGATACTCGTGGCTGCGGGCCGGGCCTCAGACTCCACATCCCGCCTGACATTTAGGGAGGTATCCTCAGATACTCGTGGCTGCGGGCCGGGCCTCAGACTCCACATCCCGCCTGACATTTAGGGAGGTATCCTCAGATACTCGTGGCTGCGGGCCGGGCCTCAGACTCCACATCCCGCCTGACATTTAGGGAGGTATCCTCAGATACTCGTGGCTGCGGGTCGGGCCTCAGACTCCACATCCTGCCTGACATTTAGGGAGGTATCCTCAGATGCCTGTGGCTGTGCAAGGACATTGGCATTTGGAGAAGTCTGTGCTTGTGCATCGTTCGCTAGTCAGCCCAGCCTGCTAAGCCGTTCCCGTCCGTCCGTCCATATTAAAGCCATTAATATAATCCGCCGACCTGTCTCTGAATACTAATTAGGTGCTATTTTCTTCTCGTTTGCTCATTACCCTTCTTAGAGCGATCGATAATTACATGCAGTGGAAGAGGGAGTCAAATCACCAAATCAGCCATTAAAATGAAACCGGATCAAGTTGATTAGAGACTCCTGAAATGCAACTCCTGAAAAAATCGGACCCCCTTTTTCCGTTTATCCTTGGCTCTTGGCATGTGCGGAAGGCTGATAAATCTGGAGGTCCGAGACAATTAAGTCTCGGAAGATAGACGATCTTGCGCAGCACCACCGCATAGTGGAGTTTTTTTTTATTTGTTCCAGGCCGTGCGGTTATTCCTGCTGACCGTCCTCAGGACCCCTACGTGTCATCTGGTGTGACTGCTGCAATCTTATCACCGCTGCCACTTCAGAACATCCTTATTAATCTCGCCGATCTCAAGATTGTCTTAAATCCTTCCCTGTATGGTTTCCGCTACGCACTGCGGCTTTACGGCAGCTTTTTCAGCTCTATTATTAGACCGGCAGCTGTAATGCCTAATCTGTTAAACACAGGATTCGCAATGTTTCACGCCTGCCGCTCATCACAGAAAAGACAATGCCCGATTAATCACATTTGCTTTTGGTGCACTTTTAGGAGCCGAGCAGTTTGGGGATTAGAAAAGATGCCATCTGGATGAAAGGTCAGATACAGAATTGCGTTTAAGCCGCATGATGTGCACTGAAAAGGATGGCATTTTAGATAGCTGCTGAAAAATGAAAAAGTTTTTTAAGTCTTGCACTTTCCATTACATTTTTATACACTAAAAAAGACACACTCTGCTGCTGTAAGGACTCTCTGAGTTATCTTAAATTAGTTATCTGACCTGTGCCAACTGCCCACGCTGGGACTGCATCAAAGGCCAACTGCCCACGCTGGGACTACATCTTACAACAGACCAGAAAATAGTCCATTCTTAAACTTTCCCACTGCATTGTGGGTAGTGTTACCATTTTCTGCTTTGAACGACATTTGCTTTGTATACATTTGCCAGGATTTAAAAAAAGGCATTTATCATGGTTAATCGCAGCTCATTTATTGCAGTGAAATGCAGCGCATTTATCGCAATTCATCTCAGTACATTTATCACAGTTAATCACAGCACATCTATCGCAGTTCATCTCCAAGCCTTTTTAGTCAGCGTGGCAAGCGCTGATTTGATTTATTTGAATTGGCCATCTTCAGTCTCACAGATATAGTACTGCAAATTATACAGTGTGTTCACGATCATTAGCTTTGCATTGTTAAGGGTTAATAAATGATCCATTAAGGTCACTAATTGTATGTTTCTACCGTAAAACTCCATATTTATTATAGTTCATTAATGCGGAAGAGGTATGCGGAATAATATGATGCTTATCAAAAATCTCTTTCAATTTGTAATGGTGGGTAATTTGTACCGACTGGTTGTGCATAATGAAGGGTAATGTATTTAAATCCCATCACAAGATGGTGTCAATTACAGTGATTATATGCGCACGGAATTTAAAAAAATCATGTTAACCGTACGATGCACCCTAAAAAATAATCATACAGCGATAGCGGTAATGAGACATATTAATAAAAGGGAGGACTGGTTTCATCAGCTGGAGATTTACCGCACCTGGGGAGGACATGCTCAAGTGTAGCTTTTCCCAGGCTGGGGAACGGTCCTGTTTAAATGTGTTACCCTTTAAATGGGTCATAAATATCTACCCCCTTTGTACCCTTTAATGATGGCATAAAGATCTACCCTCTTTGTACCCTTTAAATGGGTCATAAAAATTTACCCCCTTTGTAACTTTTAAGGGCGACATAAAGATCTGCCCCATTAGTACCCTTTAAAAATGGCATAAAGATCTTCCCCTTTAGTACCCTTTAAATGTGTCATAAAGATCTGCCCCGTTAGTACCTTTTAAAGCGGACATAAAGATCTTCCCCGTTAGTACCCTTTAAAGGGGTCATAAAGATATGCCAGTTAGTACCCTTTAAAGGGGACATACAGATCTGCCCTGTTAGTGCCCTTTAAAGAAGGCATAAAGATCTGCCCCGTTAGTACCATTTAAAGGGGTCATAAAGATCTGCCCGTTAGTACCCTTTAAAGGGGACATAAAGATCTGCCCCGTTAGTGCCCTTTAAAGAGGGAATAAAGATCTGCCCCGGTAGTGCCCTTTAAAGAGAGCATAAAGATCTGCCCATTAGTACTCTTTAAAGGGTACATAAAAATCTGCCCTGTTAGTACCCTTTAAAGGGGTCATAAAGATCTGCCCCGTTAGTGCCCTTTAAAGAGGGCATAAAGATTTGCCCCATTAGTACCCTTTAAAGGGGTCATAGAAATCTGCCCGTTAGTACCCTTTAAAGGGGTCATAAAGATCTGCCCGTTAGTACCCTTTAAAGGGGACATAAAAATATGCCCGTTTGTACCCTTTAAAGGGGTCATAAAGATCTGCCCCATTTGTGCCCTTTAAAGATGGCATAAAGATCTACCCTCTTTGTACCCTTTAAATGGGTCATAAAAATGTACCCCCTTTGTAACTTTTAAGGGCGACATAAAGATCTGCCCCATTAGTACCCTTTAAAAATGGCATAAAGATCTTCCCCTTTAGTACCCTTTAAATGTGTCATAAAGATCTGCCCCGTTAGTACCTTTTAAAGCGGACATAAAGATCTTCCCCGTTAGTACCCTTTAAAGGGGTCATAAAGATATGCCCGTTAGTACCCATTAAAGGGGACATGCAGATCTGCCCTGTTAGTGCCCTTTAAAGAAGGCATAAAGATCTGCCCCGTTAGTACCATTTAAAGGGGTCATAAAGATCTGCCCGTTAGTACCCTTTAAAGGGGGCATAAAGATCTGCCCCGTTAGTGCCCTTTAAAGAGGGAATAAAGATCTGCCCCGTTAGTGCCCTTTAAAGAGGGCATAAAGATCTGCCCATTAGTACTCTTTAAAGGGTACATAAAAATCTGCCCTGTTAGTACCCTTTAAAGGGGTCATAAAGATCTGCCCCGTTAGTGCCCTTTAAAGAGGGCATAAAGATTTGCCCCATTAGTACCCTTTAAAGGGGTCATAGAAATCTGCCCGTTAGTACCCTTTAAAGGGGTCATAAAGATCTGCCCGTTAGTACCCTTTAAAGGGGACATAAAAATATGCCCGTTTGTACCCTTTAAAGGGGTCATAAAGATCTGCCCCATTTGTGCCCTTTAAAAAGGGCATAAAAATTTGTCCCATTAGTACCCTTTAAAGGGGACATAAAGATCTGCCTCGTTTGTACATTTTAAAGGGGTCATAAAGATCTGCCCGTTAGTGCCCTTTAAAGAGGGCATAAAGATTTGCATCATTTGTACCCTTTAAAGGGGACATAAAAGATCTGCCCCGTTTGTACCCTTTAAAGGGGACATAAAGATCTGCCCGTTAGTACCCTTTAAAGAGGGCATAAAGATCTGCCCCATTAGTACCAGTGGCGGCTGGTGATCTAAATATAGGTTGGGGCGCTAGCATTTCTAAAAAAAAAAAAATACATCTGACTTTGACTTTAAACAGAAAAAACAAGCTACCGTGTGTCTCAGTTGCATAAGACAGTTTGATTGGCAACAGTGGAGGACAGTTTTTCAAGTAAGACATCACTGAACTAGAGTGCGGATCGGGCCGCATATTTCTGTCCGAACCCGACCGAGCCCGACCCGAACCCGACAGGAATTCTGCTTTTTATGTCCGAACCCGACCCGAGCCCGACGCAGTTAAGGCACTGAAGCGCTGACATTGTGTTTCCCTGTCACGCAGTTGTTGTTACCATGGTTACAGCTTCTCTGTTTAGTGGTCACTGGGCACCTAAATGACCGTCAAAAGGCATTGTTTTATTGGTAGATAACAGACACACACAATATTCGGTATCATTTTTATTTATTTCACACTATATTTTCACCAAAAACAACTTGAAGCACCATGTGCAGTAAGCTAACCCATCCCAATTAGTACAGTAATACCTTGACATACAAGTTTAATTCGTTCCGTGACCGAGCTCGTTACTCGGTTTACTCGTATATCAAATCAATTTTCCCCATTGAAATTAATTTAAATACCATTAATCCGATCCAGCCCCCCAAAAAACACCCTAATTTCTTTGTTACGTTGTTATAAAGATGAGAAATGTATTTATAAATTATAAATAATTAATACAAAATATAATACAAAGATAATAAAATAGAATATAAAGAAATAAACTGGTTCTAAACTTAATTGCTACATTATTATTCTTCACTTACACTTAATCTTCATCAGTGACGTTTGCATCTTTTTCATAGATTTTTGGCTTTTTCGTCACGCTTTTCTGACTGATCTGCAGGGCGTTTCGATAAAAAACCTATCCATGGTGGTTTGTTTCTTCCTTCCCTTCAGAATTTTTCGGAAATGCGAATGCAATTTCCGAAATTGCATTCGCATTCGCAATGCTCCGCTTGCTCGGCTCGTAACTCGGGTCTAGGCTCGTAAGGCGAAACAAGAAATTGCTCGGAATACTCGTAAGTTAGTGCACTCGTATGTCAAGGTTTTACTGTAGTTCAAAAGTAAAATGTTCGCTAGTTGTTCGGCCGCCGTGACCGAGCCCGACCCGTTTCTCCCAATGAACGCCTTGAGAAAGGTTCTTTTTGCAAAGAAATAACCGAATTTTCTTTGCTTTCTGTTCCACTTGAAGAAGCCATTTCGAATTATCTCTCTCGCTTGGTCTAGATGCAGCCGACTGAACCGAGCCGTACTTGCGCACTCGCAGTGATATCCTGCTAGATGCCGGCTGGGCGTGATAAACATGCCTTAAATCCAATCAAATAATATCATAAACCATGAGGACTAATCAGAAAAGGGTAGGATAGTCCGGGGCGCACAGGCTTGCGCCCCGGGACTTCCTTTTTTGGCGGCGAATCAGGCAGCAGTATCAGGGGGCTCGCCTGAAAATGAATGAGTGCTCTGATTCACCATAACGTTACCGGCGCCCCGCAGTCCCCGGAACATGCATATGTAATGTATTAAACTTTAGACAACGCAAGGCCAACATATAACATGTTTAAGCTACTAAAAAATTAAATAATAATAAAAAATAATAATAAAAAATAATAATTTTAAGCTACTAAAAAAATTAAATAATAATAAAAAATAATAATTTTTTTTAAACTTTTTTTAAAATTTGTATGTGGGGGAGGGGGGGCGGCGCCCCAGCGCCCTCTATAGGCCGGCCGCCACTGATTAGTACCCTTTCAAGGGGTCATAAAGATCTGCCCCGTTAGTACCCTTTAAAGGGGTCATAAAGATTTGCACCGTTTGTACCCTTTAAAGGGGACATAAAAGATCTGCCCCCTTTGATTTGTCCTTGTTGCAGCTGATGGTAGCATATTCCGGGGCTGCATTCAAATCCAATTTAACACACTCCCTTCCCTTTGCTGTCTTCCCTCGAGGGAGCCATCTTGTGGCAATTTGCTACGTGCAGCAAGCAAACTTAAAAGGTTCTCTGCAAGGGAGGATTGACGAGAAACAAACAGAAACGTAATCGAACCACCCTCCCAACATTTCGGAAATGCAACACCATAGAGTTGAAATGGGAATGCCACATAGTTCTGTGGTGACCGCCCACTTTTTTCATGTGGAGCATTGCATTGTTGAAACAAAAGAAGGGAACGACAGAAAGAAAGGATACATTTTTGATCCGAAAGGCGCCTGACTCGAACCCTGACCCCTGTGCACACCTCGCTATGAGATGTTGGGGAATCTTTGTGCCTGTAACATGCTGTACGTGTCAGGCGTCTGTCTGGAGCTTCCCCTCCTACACCCTTACAATGTTCAGGGTTAATTCAACAGGTTTGCACAGAGTTTAATTAAGCGTTTTACTGTGAGTTTGAGGGAAGCGCAGTCTTTTTAAGGGCCCGATATGCGGCCTGTAGGTTTAGGAGGATCGGCCCTCAGAGATGGGTATTGGGTTTGAAATGTGCCGTGTTAAATCGGCCACCATATAGTAGATTTTACTCTACCAGAGTAAAATTAGATCTTTCTTGGACTCGTATATGCAATGAGCACTGAACATCTGACATCTTCGTGTCTTTCGTTGAGTCTTCGCTGAGATATAGACACGGCGAGCACTGAACCACACTGTTTAGTGCACCAATAAAACAAACAAACAAACAAGCTGGAGAAACGCTGGCCGACTGCTTTCTTTGCTCTAGCATTGGGCTGCTCTGCTCCACGGCTTCTCTCCTGTTTGCAAACACAAGCTCTCTTCAAGCATTTCCACAGCTCTCCAATGCGGTGAGGGGGGGAGGCTCCCTCCAGAACCAGCCGGCTCGGCCCAGCCCGAGAGTCGTTTGCTGCGGGGCCCGCTCCGGGGGGCTCCAGCAGGACCGCGTCGCCTGATGGGCCGACTCGACTCAGCAGCTGACTCAGCGGACTCGCCGGCGGTCTCCCTAGGGTGCCCTCCGAGCGCGCAGAGAGAGGAGAGAGCGCTCGGCGAAGCTGGCCCGTTTGCTCTGCCCATAACACGCCTGGCAGCGCCCCCACCCCCCACCTCCCTGCGCCTCCTTTAGAGCACATTTTTTCTGTCAGCCCAGACATTGGGGTGAGGAGTGCGGAGCGCCGAGAGCGTGCAGCCGCCGAGGCTGCCTGCCGCAGGAGCCCGCGCTGCAGAACCCCGATGGCTTTTTCACACACAAATGAACAAAAGATGTTCGGCTTTCCGCGAGGAAGGGCTCGGAGAAGGCGGCCACTCGTGAGGAGCCGGGCGGTTCCTTACTGTCACGCAGGCTGCTCAAATAGGTTCTGCAGTCCGTGTGTAACTCTCACAACTTTCACAACAGCCGGCAGATTGTCCGCCATCTTGTTAAGATATTTCACGCCTCTCAGTTCGGCGGGGGATTTGTCAGTTGCTTCGACTTAATCAGGCGCGGGTAGTGGAAGTTGCGGGCTTGCGCCTCAGCTCTGCTCCCTCTGTTGAACACTATGAAGGGGAATGAAGCCACAGCTGTGAAAGAGCTACTGGGGGGGAAAGGGCACTCCTCAATGCACTTGGCGAGAGCCGAATCTGGCTCGGGTGAAAACGTTGTAATCAACCATTTTGCCTGTTGAAAACTCACCCTGGAACAATTAATTTTATATTCCCATTAGTCTGCAGAATAATATGTTTATGGCACCGTCATCATTTCATAATGATATATGCATGGCATGGCTTTTTCAAATGCTCTTCCAAATCAGAAAATTATCCTAATTAATTACTGTATATTTTATATAATATTGCATTTAATAATCCTCATTAAATGTATGCATGTGTTGTTCACGCCACTTTTGGGCAGTCCCTGTACTAAACTTTGATTTTGTTATCTTATATCTCACAGCTCAAAAATATAGCATACTAGTAAGGGATATCTGTAAGGGATATTTACAAACAGATGTGCCACAGATAAATATCTCATTTGAGCATTCACAATGCTTCCAGGAAAGAGCTGACGGTTTGTTGTATTTGAGCCCATTTCTGCCCTAAATCACGCAGTTTGCTAAAGCTTACGTATATTTTCCATAGGCTGTCATTACCATTTTCACATGATCTCTGGCGTGTCGGCATCGCACAGCAGCTGAAAAACAGAAGTAAAGGGAAGTCGTCCTCTCTGGGACATTATCTGAAGAGACCCTGAAGAGATCGTCTTCACCGGCTCAGAAACTGTCCCGATGACACTTAGCAAAATGATACAGGGAGGAGGCCGTGCTCTCGAGCCTGCGTAAGCGCCAATCCTCATCATCATCATCATCATCATCATAACTGCCGCTGTTACAGGGAGGAGGTCGTTCTCTCCAGTCTGCATAAGCACAGCTCCTCATCATCATCATCATTATCATCATCATCATCATCACTATCATCATCGCCACCATCATCATCATTGCTACCGCTCTTACTTGTTTGAAATGCTAAAATGTAAGAAGAATTTTAATCGTTATTTATGCAGTCTTCTGGAGTCATCAGGGGTGTAAAGTACTTGAGTAATTGTACTTTGTTACAATACTTAAGTACTGTTTTTGGGAATTTGTACTTTACTCGAGTATTAGTACGTTTCTATACTTGTATTTTTACTCAATTACATTTCAGAGAAAAAAAACATACTTTTTACTTTTTTCTCTGGCTGAACTAACATTAACGTTATTAATCTTGCGGCCGCACTTTATTTAAAACAACCAATCAAATCCCCATCAATGGAAAATTAACCCGCCCATACCCATGCTGATTGGTCTTTGTGCAAGACTAGAAAGCGAGGATTAAAAAAAGAAAAAACTGAACTAAACCATTAATTTTTTCCAAGGTTGTAGTTTGGCCAACTTTACAAGTGGATGCTGTGATGTGAATGCCGTCCATGTTAGTTTACCTCGACATGTTTTTTCAAATTCGATGGAGAAGTGCATTAAATCATTTTAATGCAAAAAAAGTGTCCTCTGTTCTTTAATTTCAGCATTGTCTATCGCAGAACTCATTCCATTGTGGGCCGAGTGTATGCTGGGTTTCATTCCAGCCTTGCCTAAACACCAGCTGATGATTTCACTAATTAGCTCACCTCTTCAACTAACTCACCTGGTGCAATGTGTAGTTAAAATGAAAACTTGTATACACTTGGCCCACGATGGAATGAGTTTGAGACCCCTTGTCTATCCCTTGCTATAAAAAAAGTTTTTACTTTAACTTTTTAGTACTTAAGCACATTTAAAAGTAGGAACTTTTTTACTTTTACTCAAGTGTATTTTTAGCCAGATACTCTGACTTTTACTTGAGTAAGATTTTGAGACAGTATCCATACTTTCACTTAAGTATAATTTCTGGGTACTTTTTACACCCCTGGGAGTCATCAAGAACATTCCAGAGCAGTACAGCTGGACCCTTCGGCCTCGAGTGGCTTCTCTACGAAGCCATTTTGTCAAAACATACAACAAAACCACCACAAGGCTGCACTGTGTAAATGCAGAATAGGAGAAGAAGAATGTGGAAATAATTTAAACAGTTGATAAAATAGCAGCAAAGTGGACTGCCAGTCTAAAATGTACTCGGAATAAAATGCACTGTGTAAAATGTACTCTCTCAGAGTAACATGCACTATGTGTGTAAAATGTGCTCTGTCAGCGTAAAATGTACTCTATCTGAGTAAAATGCACTATTAGTGTAAAATGTACTCTCTCAGAAAAAAATGCACTATGTGTGTAAAATGTGCTCTGTCAGTGTAAATCCTACTCTTATCAGAGTCGATTTAACACCTGAACATTTTACCGTGTGTGTATGTGCAGCACAACAACACTGTACTGCAGGAAGAGAGCAAGAGTGTGTAAATGGAGTGTGTGTCCCCAGCCCCCATAACATCCACACATCTCCCTGAGCTTGGCATCACTCCTCCATTAAGGCCTTAGCAGCGGCCAGACTTTAGCTTTCAGCCGCTCTACACCCCGGGCATATTGCTTACAGGGTGGAGTGCAGCACATCCATAAAAACCGCCAGAGATTATTCATGCGTCTGCCTCAGCTGTGGCCCTCTGTGACCCCTGTATCCTTAAGAGCCGAACGGCCAGGTGAATAAGCAAATCCGCCACGGATGCGTATCCCTCGGCTGTACGCTAAAAAAAAAAACCAGGGACACGCTGTTGGACAGAGACAAATGGTCCCTCTGCAAGGAGGGAGGGAGAGAGAGGGAGAGAGTGGGAGTGGTGGTTGCACTCCTGTCATATCCTCCACACTAGTGGTACATCTGTTTGTGTCATATATGTACGTGTATGTGATTGTCTTTGTGTGTGTGTGTGCGCGTGCGTTTGTGTGTGCGTGTATAGGTGTGTGCGTGCATGTGTGTGTGTCTAAAACCTGTGCACCGGGCTTAATGGGGTCATTATTATAGAGCTTGTAGGTGCAGATGCCCTGGTAGACAGTTATCAGCAGGGCCAGGCTCCCAGGCAGGTACTGGGAAAGGCCCGGACCTCAGCCCCAGGCCCTACTGTAAGCCCTGGCTTTACAGCGTTTGTTTTTCCCTAACCTGCTGTTAACGCTGTTAATCCATTAAGCTTCCCTCGTCTGCACTCGCATGAGCGGCTTCGAAAGGGACACCCGCAAGCCAAGCGCAACTGCCATCTCTTCCCTGCAAATGGGCCCTTCTTTTTAAAGCGGATTGGAGACGGAGGGGGAGGGGCTGCTGTTCCTCTATGATTCCCCCGTAGGATCTTGGGGGATTCATGATAGCTGTTCTTCAGATGTTGACAAATGAAGGTTCCGTTTTAAAACTCCAATGTGCGACGTCATTCCTTTTTTTCCCCAGATTTTCTTTTATTGGTGGTTGTTCCAGACATCCTGCGAGAGGGTTTTTCGTGAGCGAGTTCAGCGCGGCTGATTGCCAAAATGGCTCTCAACAGGATCTGGTTCATCTCATTTACAGCTCAGCGATGGCTCACCGCTTGCAGCTTTAAAGAGAATGAGGCGGCAACTTTCTGCAAACATATCTGGGGAAAACATCTCACAGCTGCAGGCTGCGTGCTGCATGCTGTTGTAAATAGGTGTGTGTAGTTCTGTGGAATAAGAGCAGAGTTATTCATACTGCACATGCATTCACAAGTTTATGAATTGAAATGGATTTTAAATGTGTTTACATTGTGTTATTGAATAGAATGTTAATAGAATATCCCACTCTGGAAATCAAACCTTTATTCTTATTCAAGACGCTGTTTTTGCTACAGTGTTTGTACAGAGAAATGTAAATATTCCAGTTTATGTGCATTGAATGTTACCTCTGATGAGGGAATATTAGGTTATATATTCATGTAGACCTTGTGAGATTCTCTGGACTGTTTTATATTGATGACTGCTGCCGTACAAACATTCCCATAAAATATCTTATTTGTTACTGATGTTAGGATGACACCATTAATGGGTGGAGCTACCGTCTGTAATCAGCGACACACTCCTTTTTACCGATCATAGTGTTTGTTTTTGAAGAGCAAAACCTTTTGATTGGTTTAACCAAGTCAGTGATTGATAGCTAATCATAGCACCACTCATGCTAACATTCTTTGGAATAACCTGTCCGATTTCGCTCTCTTCCATCCCCTAAAGGGGCACCCGCTACATGGCGCTACACAGAGAGTAATGCTAATGTGGTTTTTGGACGGCATCTACAGAAACGCGTGGCAGGATGTTGAAAATAGTTTGACGTCTCCACGGCTCATTCATCCTGTTTACTCACGCAGGGGAAATAGACTCACTGGGGTTGAGTCGGGAGTTTCTTCACACCTCCTGTTCACAGTATGTGAACCACGAGCGCCGAAAATAACCCTGTGGCGCTCTCAGCGGCTCGCTTACTGGAGCTGCAGTTATCGTGTGCACACAACCGCACGCTTACACAAAAACATTTGCACAAATCGGAAGGGGAAAAAACTTTTACAATATTCAGGATAATCTTTGCTCGTGCCTTTTGTTTGCTTTCCATCAATCAGTTCTCTCTTATTAATTTAATTGGCTGTAGAACACCAGTGAGAACACTGCTGGAATGTGCAAAGAAAACTAGATTAGAACCTCTGCTTCTGTGCCCTAATGATAATATTAGATTATGCATAGTGGTTTAGTAGATTGCATTTAATTACCCTAAAATGAAATACCTTATTTAATTGTTAATGTAAATATTGCCATATGTATGATTGGCCTCCTCTCTCTCTCTCTCTCTCTCTCTCTCTCTCTCTCTCTCTCTCTCTCTCTCTCTCTCTCTCTCTCTCTCTCTCTCTCTCTCTCTCTCTCTCTCTCAGATTTGGAATGCACTTCAATACTCTAGTTAGCCCCTGTGTGATATATCAGCATTGTACAATAAGATTTGATGTTGATGAAAGAGAGACTCCACAGACACCTCTGACAACAGCACGCACGCTAGTTGAGATTGCTGCATACCATAGACAATTAAATAGGGATTAACTAACTATAGCCAGTTGACAGCAAATAAATTGCATATCCACAATTTTACTGAGGTTGCAGGTGATATGATCTAACCTTGAAAACAACCAGAGACTGTGGAATAAAAATGTTCAAAAGGTTTGTTGCATGTCCAGAATAACAAACTTTATTTATGTATTGCTAAAATAAATAATAAATAAAATAAAACAGAATACAGACGAGCCCCAAACCATCACTCTATTGCCAGATATGGAGTAGATGTGGATGGATCACTGCAAGGGTTGTTTCTCCTGACTTTTTTTCCCCATAGAGTTCTATAGGAAAATGACCCTTGATGACTTACAGCCATTTAGCCAACCATGTGTTCCATACTGTACCAGTGTTATTTACAGCTGAATCTAGTCTCACCCCCCAATTCCCATAGAGATCCATTAAAATGCAGAGAGCTTATAGTATCGCTTGTAACGGTACCTGGAAATAAGATATCAAGAGTGTTTTGATGTTGATGGGTCACAGACTTCAGGAAGTAACAGGATGCAAAGGATATGCGACCAAACATTAAATATGATACTTTAAAAATATGTTAAAGCAAAGGGTATGAATACTTATGTAAATGAAAGATTTCAGTTTTCGATTTTTAATACATTTGCAAAAATTTCTAAAAACATGTTTTCACTTTGTCATCATGCGCTATTTTGTGTAGAAGTTTGAGACAAAAATGAACTCAATCTATTGTAGAATATGTCTGTAATGTAATAAAACGTGGAGAAGGGGAAAGGGGTATTCAGACTTTCCGGCTTGACTGTAAGTGCATTGTTATCAAGCCATTTTGTGAAATGTTACGTAAGCATAAAAACAGCCCTGGTAATACTTGGTCACCATTGGTCATCGATGTCAAATAATTTTTCAGCACGGTTAATTGCTAAAACATTGTCTCCAGTCTGCATCTTAGCAGGGTTGTAATGGCTGAATGTGTGTAGAGAGTATGTTTTAAAACAGGCACCAGCTGCCAAGTTGAAAAAAGGCTGTGTTTCGTTTTTTTTACAATCGGTTACAAAATGTTCTCAATATTGAGTCCACTTTTTCAAAACTCTTCACACTGTTTATCTGTACCAACACGCAGCTTGGCACAACAGTTCATTTCACTTTAATAAGAAAGGTGATCATGTGCGCTGTATTGTAGGGACCTATGGTGGCATGGTGATGGAGAAGTCGTTGCAGACTCGTGGCGGCGCACAAGGTGATATTTCCCTCGCGACGGCCAGGGACATTCACAATGGCTCTCTGTCCAATCACATTTCTCCCCCGACGCCTGGTCTTGGCCAGATTGAAGCCTGCTTTGTCGATTTAAATGAACAAAGCAGGCTCTGCAGCTGCATCATAGTCGAGGACTCTCTTGTAACAGAAAATGCACACATTGTACTGTGAATATAGTCCGACTCAAAACACAGGACTACAATGTCTACATTTTCACACAAGGATGTTACATGTTACATTATCTGCGACGATTTGCTCCTGTAGTTGATGTAGGCGGATGGTGTTGTTTGCCAGCACAACATTGACAATGGCCAGTTCCTGTTCATGGGTGAACAGACGTCACCTTCCACCTCCAGAAGGTCGTCTGGCAGTTCTATAGAAAATGCAAGAACATGAGGTTCTTTTTTACTCTGTCATACTGCACGTAACAAAACTGTATTACATGTACTTCACAGCACTATACCTATATTTTTTGTACAATAAGGAGCATACACCTAATACTGTAGGACTACAGTGTATTGTAGTGGGACGCAGAATGATGTGCAACTACAGTCTAGTGTAGAAAGTTAAAGACATACCTGTTCTCCAGTCTGAATGTCTGTAATTATGGACGCTTCTGTGTAGTGACTCAGGTTGGGCTGGACTCTTAGCCTAGCCTCCCTCATCGACAGGCCATGATTTACAACATGATCCACCAAAGTGGCTCTAATGTCATTAGAAATTGGTCTCCGTCTATTGCCTGGTTCTTGTCCTAGTCCTCGTCCTCGTCCTCTCTCTCTTCCTCTCGCTCCCACTGCCTCCATGTTTGCAAAGTTCTCACAAAAAAAGGTGAGCTTACCTGATGCCTATTTGTAGTTTTTAATGTGTGTGTGTGTGGGTGTTGCCAATTTCAGGTAGTGTTTTTCATTTTGAATAGAAGTGTTTTCCCCAATGATTGGAAAAGATTTCATTTTTGAATGAAGTGTCTAATATAAGAAATATAAATATAAGGGTTTTGCAAGAAGTGTGTTGCAGAATTGCAAACAAAGTGCAAAGCGGAAAATGTGTTTGTACTTTTGGTGCCGTTTTTAAGGAATGGTTATAAAAAGTTAAGGTTTTTGATGCTTTTGTCTAAGCATTCACTTTTAGTGTGTAAGCACTGGGTAAAACTGTATTTGTGATAACCATATCAACAATTCCTGTTTCCTGAACATCAGTGAAGATTCTACCCCCTCCCCCCTATTTTGTTAGGTCCTAAAGAAGAAATACAACAAGAATTACACACAAGCAATAGATTTTCTAGAGGCTTACTGTAGATAAATTTACTACTGTAATATTCAGTCATGCCTTTTCAGAATACATATCTTACCTGTTGGTTCGCAGGAAGATTCTGACAATTGATGCCACCGTTGAGCGGGCCAGATTTGGCTGCACTCTGAGACCAGCCTCTCTCAATGATAGTCCATGGTTGATTACATAGTCAATTACAGTAGCCCTAATCTCATCAGAGACTACATCTCTTGGTCTTTTCTGCTGCTGTCTTACACCACCACGCATGCGGACTGCTCTCCCTCTCCGTGCCACTCTTTCTCCTCTGTCTCTTGCAGGCTCCATTTTGAAGTCCATTTTTTGAAGGTGTAAAAAAAACATTCCAAAGATGTCTCCTTTTATAGTTGGTAATGAGATCACCAGGGGAAACATCAGGGTAGGTCTCCAACTGAGATGGGAATCACCTGTGGTTGGTCTCATTTACATAAATTCAAGCAATAATTTTTCACTATTTGTCTCCATAACCATCTTTTTTTAAACTGTGTTAAAGAGGCACAGATTATGTTAAAGAAATACAGACTGTGTTAAAGAGGTACAAACTGTGGTAAAGAGGTACAGACCATGTTAAAGGGGCACAGACTCTGTTAAAGAGGTACAGGCTGTGTTAAAGAGGTACAGATTGTTTTAAAGCGGTACAGACTGTGTTAAAGAGGTACAGACTGTTAAAGAGGCACAGACTGTGTTAAATAGGTACAGGCTGTGTTAAAAAGGTACAGGCAGTGTTAGAGGTACAGAATGTGTTAAAGAGGCACAGACTGTGTTAAAGAGGCACAGACTGTGTTAAAGAGGTACAAACTGTGTTAAAGAGGCACAGACTCTGTTAAAGAGGTACAGGCTGTGTTAAAGAGGTACAGATTGTTTTAAAGCGGTACAGACTGTGTTAAAGAGGTACAGACTGTTAAAGAGGCACAGACTGTGTTAAATAGGTACAGGCTGTGTTAAAAAGGTACAGGCAGTGTTAGAGGTACAGAATGTGTTAAAGAGGCACAGACTGTGTTAAAGAGGCACAGACTGTGTTAAAGAGGTACAAACTGTGTTAAAGAGGCACAGACTGTGTTAAAGAAGCACAGACTGTTTTAAAGTGGTACAGGCCATGTTAAATGTATCAAGCTTTTGTACCAGCCAGCCCAAACAGGGCCTTAAATTTTCAAGGAGATGTTTAGTCATACTTCAGTTGGCGTTGGGGTGCTCAGTTAATTAGCCTGTGCTTTTGCTGTCATGCTTTTAAACAAATTATTCTGTTTGCTGCTTAAAATAAGATAATTAACCTCCAGCATTGAATCCTGCTTTCCTTTTTCATGCAGACCTGCTTACCTTCATTGGAAATTTCCTTACGCTCCTTCAGCAAGGAGACAAAATTGTCTCTATGGATACACATGTAACCCATTCACCTGTCAGATAGAATTCTCTGGAATTAGCATCTGGGACTCTGGGGGTACAATACAACAGCATTCTGAATTATGAGTGACTTCATGCCCTTCATGACCTCAGAGGGGGAACACCTCTCATATGTGAATTAGGCAGAAATAAACTGCTGTTACAAAAGATGGAATTTGGGATGCAAAAATACATAAATAAATAACATTCATTCAGCATTAAAAATGAAGGGGTCTAAGAAGAGGCATTTCTTCAATTCTGCTATAGCTGTTCTGTTTTAGCTATCACAATTAACCTTAAATATCACAATTCGATATTCAATTTTAACTATCTTCGACAGATGGGGCCCTGGGCGATCACCCATGTCACCTATGCCTAGAACCGGCTCTGAGCACAATACAATATTATTTCTGGCCTCCACCATTTACCTTCAATAACACATTCTTTTTTTTAAAAATCAGAACTGGATATTCCATTTTCCTCTCATATTGTAGTTCTATTTCTCAGAAGCTTATCATTGAGCTTAGCTTGCAAAGTCCTTTATTCCAATTGCATGACAAACTCTGGATCATTCAGGGTATAAACTGTCGCATAAGCTGAAGTTCTAAGCCACACATGACTGCGTTTCAGGTGCCAAGAGGCCACATCCAGCAGATTATACCACGACTGACAAACGTTAGCAGATAGAAATATATGGATATGAATATAAATGAGTGTGCATGCAGCACTGATCTGTAAGATGCTGTTGCTGTCTCAACCAAGTCTCAATGGCCAAGTCAAGGGGCAAACAGGTTTTGGGCTAAAATATCCTGGCACTTATTATATCATTAATCTTAACAAGCTAGCAGAAATACCCTCCAAAAGCATCAATGATCCACAACCATATTTTACTGGGGGTATCAGGTGCTTTTTCTTGTATGCAGTTGTCTTTTGTCGCCAAACATGCCTATGGTGTGCATGGCCTAAAAGTTCAATGTTTGACCACAACACAAGATTCCAACTGTAGTTCAATGATGCGTGGCACATTTCAGGCACTTCCGTGTCTCAGATACTCTCAGTAGTAAGGGCTTCTTTCGTGCAGCTCGTCCAAAGAGCTTGTTGGCACGGAGGTGGTGTCTAACAGTTGATCTTGATACTTGATAAAGCCAAGTTTCACTAAACTGTGCCGTTCTGAAACTGTGATCCTTGGCTTCTCCCTTCGCCTCCCTCACCATCTTCCTCAACATGCATATGCGTCCTCTTCCTGCCAAATTTGCAATTGCTCCAGACTTCTGGTACTTTTTAATTACTGTCCTGACTGTGCATAGAGGTAATTACACCCGTTTATGTCTTTTTTTATATCCGTTACCTGATTTTTGTAGGTCAACAACCATCTGTCTCTTCAGATGGTTGTTGAGAGTTGAAAGCTCTTTTGTTTTCCCCATGATGTTGGATGACAATGGGATTTTACACGTGTGGCAACCTCATTACTTATACCCCAGTGAAACAGGAACTGGTGAAAGGCAGCAATACAGTTTCTGGAGACTCATTCTCGAAATAAATGAATTTAATCACAGAAGCCACTTTGTATGATTTTATTTTCAATATTCTTCAGGGGTGCCAATAATTTAGAAAAATAAACATGTCTTTTATAAGAATATTTTTTATTAGAGTGAAAGTTACAACAAATAGTAAAAAAAAAAAGGTCATCTTCATTATATCATAGGAAAGCATTGAATAAGGCATCAGCTAATGGGGATCTTAATAAAGCAATAAAACAATGCGTAGCACAATGAGAATACAGATAAAAGCAGGGCTAATGTTCCCATTTGTTATAGTGTACAGATTCAGTTGCTTATATGAAGCATATCTAGTGTGATCCAGCAAGGTGAATCAAAACAACCCCAATAAAGCATGCGGGCATCTAAGTGAGCACAGGAGGTCGCTAGTGAGCGATTAAATTCGATCCTGACCAGTGAAACCCATCCTCTCAGGGCAACGCTACAGCCTATCATGTGGCTCACTGGCTGCTGGCCAATCAGACCCCAGTCAGCACTGGCACAGTAAAAACTGCATTCAAATTAATGGACTGTGTCCGAATCAGAGCCCTATCTACTGCGCCCTGTCTCCTGCGTACAGTACACTGGCAGAAGTGTGCTGTTTAATGTGCACTGTGTAGCACGCGACGTGCAGTCTGTGAAAAATATCCGCCGTACTATTTTCCAAACGAACTGTGGAAGTGTCGTAAGCAGGTCGTAGGATGTCCCACCAGTGTTTCCATATCCGCGGTTTTATAGCTAAATTGGGCTAGCTTCAAAGTGCAGTCACGGGTAAAAAAAGTCGCAAAGCATGCACTTATTTTAAAAAGTAAAAATATGATGATTTCTATTTAAAATACGTTGGTTTCGGTTAAAAATATATTTCAGGCTAATTTTGAGTCGCCATTTGGCTGGAAAGTCTTGCAAGATCTGGCAACCCTGTGCCCCACCCTTGCCTTGTTTTTGTTGTATTTGAGGGAAAACGTTAGTAGTAGTTCTAGTAGTAATATTAGTAACAGTAGTAGTAGTATTGTTTTTGTTTGTCTTTATTATTTTGAGAAGGGAGGTTTTATGTCCAGCATGCTGGTTGAGGGTGTTAGTTCTCCAGCCTGTTTGAATTTGACCCTTATTTAATTTCAGCTGAGCAGGTAAACTGTGTAAAAAGATCATGTCATAGAAGGAGGGTAAACATAAGAATGATGACCAGCCATGCTGTGGACAGAAACTGCAACATCTTCAGTGCGGCAGCCATTAGGCCCACAAGATTTACACAGTCTGTACCAGTCCTCAGATGTACCTGAGCTGTGTTCAGCAGAATCCCACGGCCATGTTTAATATTTCACTGTACATTTTCAAATACTGTCGCACTGACATCACTACACGTCTCTTTTCCCTTCCTGAACATCAGAATTTTGCATTCTGCATGTCAGTTCATTAGAAACATTATCAACAAATGAATGATATTGATCTACAGCCCTAACACGAAACACACTTTGCAATATCATAACTATCATCAATGTGTAATTCACAGTCAAAAGGATACTTGTGTGGCAATTATTTACTTTTATGGGTTGCACTTGTTTAAAACAAGTACTCATATATGGTCATAATCCTGGACCAGAGATTGAAATTAGATTTTCGACATGGGTGTCCAATCTTATCCAAAAAAGGCCGGTGTGGGTGCAGGTTTTTGTTTTAGGCCAGCATTACGACACCTGATTAGAATAATTAACTAATCACGGTCTTCGATCAAGACCTTGATAACTAGATTCAGATGTCGTAGTGATGAGCTAAAACAAAAAACCTGCTCCCACACCAGCCCTTGTCAGATAAAATTGGATTGTACCCCCTGTGTCAAATTATCCATCCATTTTATTTCCACCAAGGTGCTCACTGAATTCACAATGTCATGTTTAGCCCACCATCTAGGTTCTGTTTGTGTTTTTTTTTTCATCTGCAGGCTTTGCAGTGACATACAAACATCCATTATATTGGCTTTTTTTATGTTCCTGTAGAAGTGATTTTCTAAAGTTCCTGGACAAGGGGATCCGTTCCAGGTTTTTCAGCTCTCCTATCCGTGTACCACTGTGAGGAGAAACGTTCTCACCTCCCAAAATGAACTAAAAGACTCACCTGGCTGCTGCTGAGGGCTTTTCTCACTGGTCCATACTGTGTGGAATCGCACCTTTCATGACTCACCTGTTTTTTTAGGATGAATCTCTTTATAATAGCATTTGGCTGGGCAGCAAACCTTCTTCACGTTTTGTTGTTTTAAGAAACGTGTTAAAGCATGACTGTCTCTGGGAACATTGTGTTCTAGTTTCATTTGGTTAGGTGAATGAGACATAATGCTTTGCGAGGGTGGAGAACCATTCCTTCTTTATCATTTGTGAAGAATTGTAATAGAGGGCAGTTTCCAGTGATTTTAGATTTTGCTTAAACTAATATAGTTATCAAACTGACACAGGGATTATATAATTTTAATTGGTATTAAGCATAATTAGTTTGACTGAAAAATACAAGTCTCAATCACATAGTATATGACATTAGTATAATCATATATTCTGTGTGAGATGTAATTGTGTTTCTCTACACAATATAATCCTCTTGTACTGTTTGATGTACAATCGTGTTATTCTGTGTGATATAATCGTGTTGCTCTGTGATACTGTGTTGCTCTGTGTGATATAATCGTGTTGCTCTGTGTGATATGTAATGCTCTGCATGGTATATAATCATGTGGCTCTGTGCAGTTGCAGTATAATGCTGTTGCACTGTGCGATATATAATTGTGCTGCTCTGTGTGGTATAATCCTCTTGCACTGTGCAATATGTAATCCTGTTGCACTCTCTGATGAAGCTTATAATTGTGTTGCTCGTTGCGATATATAGGCCTAATCCTGTCGCACTCTCTGATGTATTAAGGGCACTCTATGCTTCAAAACAACTGCTGTTCGGAACATTGAATTGACAGCTCCTTTCCGACAGTCGGATTGCGGGATCTGCATCCAATGATTTTTGTAACTTATTTTATTACGATGTCTACGCCCACTTCCCGCGGCGATTGGCCAGGTGAGCAATGGGCAGGGTTTCAGGTGGTCTGCAAATTTTCTATCTGCCACCATACAGTATACTCATCAGTCACAATGAATAGCTTCCAAGAGAAACTGTCTGAGCCTGTTTGTCTGTATCCATATTTATTTGACTCTTCGTGTTGTGATTACAAAGACACCCAGAAGTAAATGTGGGGGTGTGCAGGAATTTGTGCATTGTCTTCTATTGTTTGCCATCACAAACAACAAGCTATTGTTTGGTACACTAAATTGTATTTGGTAGCCTGCTAGTTAGCTTGGTCCTATTCCTCGTAGGTGGCCACCTATGTTAATGGTATACCTTTCGTAAGTAGGTTGAATATAAACCTATTTCAAAATATTTACAAATGTTATCCACCCAACTTATATGTTAAATCCCACCCCTCTCTATGACGAACAGCTTCTTGGCCCACCTTTGAGTTGGGTAAGGTATGAACAACAGCACTGTCCAACATGGCTGGACAATTTGTCGTACAAACCTTAATTGCATTGCACTATGTGATATATAATTGTGTTGCACTGTATGTAATTGTATTGTTCTGCATGACATGGAGCTCTGCACGATATATAATCACATTGCACCATGTGATATATAATGACATTGCACCGTGTGATATAACATTGCACTGTGTGATATATAATGACATTGCACCGTGTGATATATAATCACATTGCACCGTGTGATATATAATGACATTGCACCGTGTGACATATAATGACATTGCACCGTGTGATATATAATGACATTGCACCGTGTGACATATAATGACATTGCACCGTGTGATATATAATGACATTGCACCGTGTGACATATAATGACATTGCACCGTGTGACATATAATGACATTGCACCGTGTGATATATAATGACATTGCACCGTGTGATATATAATCACATTGCACCGTGTGATATATAATGACATTGCACCGTGTGATATATAATGACATTGCACCGTGTGATATATAATGACATTGCACCGTGTGATATATAATCACATTGCGCCATGTGATATATAATGACATTGCACCGTGTGATATAACATTGCACTGTGTGATATATAATGACATTGCACCGTGTGATATATAATCACATTGCACCGTGTGATATATAATGACATTGCACCGTGTGACATATAATGACATTGCACCGTGTGATATATAATGACATTGCACCGTGTGACATATAATGACATTGCACCGTGTGATATATAATGACATTGCACCGTGTGATATATAATGACATTGCACCGTGTGATATATAATCACATTGCACCGTGTGATATATAATGACATTGCACCGTGTGATATATAATCACATTGCACCGTGTGATATATAATGACATTGCACCGTGTGACATATAATGACATTGCACCGTGTGATATATAATGACATTGCACCGTGTGATATAACATTGCACTGTGTGATATATAATGACATTGCACCGTGTGATATATAATCACATTGCACCGTGTGATATATAATGACATTGCACCGTGTGATATAACATTGCACTGTGTGATATATAATGACATTGCACCGTGTGATATATAATCACATTGCACCGTGTGATATATAATGACATTGCACCGTGTGATATAACATTGCACTGTGTGATATATAATGACATTGCACCGTGTGATATATAATCACATTGCACCGTGTGATATATAATCACATTGCACCGTGTGATATATAATGACATTGCACCGTGTGACATATAATGACATTGCACCGTGTGATATATAATGACATTGCACCGTGTGATATATAATGACATTGCACCGTGTGATATAACATTGCACTGTGTGATATATAATGACATTGCACCGTGTGATATATAATGACATTGCACCGTGTGACATATAATGACATTGCACCGTGTGATATATAATGACATTGCACCGTGTGATATATAATGACATTGCACCGTGTGATATATAATGACATTGCACCGTGTGATATATAATCACATTGCACCGTGTGATATATAATCACATTGCACTGTGTGATATATAATGACATTGCACCGTGTGACATATAATGACATTGCACCGTGTGATATATAATGACATTGCACCGTGTGATATATAATCACATTGCACCGTGTGATATATAATGACATTGCACCGTGTGATATAACATTGCACTGTGTGATATATAATGACATTGCACCGTGTGATGTATAATGACATTGCACCGTGTGATATATAATCACATTGCACCATGTGATATATAATCACATTGCACAGTGTGATATGTAATCATATTGCACAGTGTGATATATAATCACATTGCACCATGTGATATATAATCACATTGCACAGTGTGATATGTAATCATATTGCACAGTGTGATATATAATCATATTGCGCTGTGTGATATAACATTGGACTGTGTGATATATAATCACATTTCACTGTGTGATATATAATCACATTGCGCTGTGTGATATAACATTGCACCGTGTGATATATAATAACATTGCACTGTGTGATATATGCTCTCAATTCTCTGCATGATGCATAGTCACATTGAGCTCCACAATATATAATCATGTGGCTCCGCATGATATAATGCAATAATACAAGTATTAGATTAGAGTTCTGGACCACACTACACCTTCAAATAAACATTATTTGTTATACCGATTTTGGTACAACACTGAAAATGGAATGAAGAGCAGTGGCATTTTTATGAAGCACGTCTGAATAGATTTTTTAATGAAAATGGCACGTTGCCCTTTCCCATAGTTTAGTAGTTGTATGTGTCTTTATTAAGGTACTCCAATATCCTGGCATCTTTTTCATTTTGTGAAACCCCCCATTCTAAATCCAGACTATGCTCTGGTAGCAGCCTCTGTGGTTGTTTCCTTGGTTACCGCTCAGAGCAGATCAAAGTTTCCTGTAAAACTCTTTCCCGCAAAGCTCAGTCGCGCCCGGCTGATATGAAGCCTGACAGAAGTGTACATATATTATTTTTTATTTTTTTTGGAAACTCCGGTTGACTCCAAGGCCGCGTTCGTCGGGGAGGTGTCATCTCGCTCCGTTGTGTTCTGTCAGGACTGCCACCGAAGCGCATTCTTTATCCCGCCGCTCGGATTCCCGCCTTCATTTCTCTTCAGCTGGTTTTACAGTCGCTTTCTCACGGAGGCTGGACTGGCATAGCAAATAATCTCCGCACAGCTCCCAACATGTAGCACATTTACAATGCACAATGTTTGAGGGTAAAAGGAGCCACTTTTATTTTGTTGTTGTAAAAGTAGGAACGGTAGAGGAACCCCGTCCCTCACACCTCCCTTTAAATACAGGGTATAATATCTGTTGCGGACCCTTTATTAAACTGCTTTGCAGATAACAATGTTCTTGCCTGCATTGAGATATCTATGTTCATAGCAATATAGATATCAACAGCCATACTTGTTTTGAGATAACAATGTCCAAACCCATATTGAGATATCAGTGTTCATAACTGTATCAGAATATAAAGTGAAAAATAATATGCAGAAGAATGAGATTTTGCTTACAAAACCGTTTCAATAAATTTTCAGTGACTATCACAAAATCTTTAACCATTCAGTCCAAATACAGGTAGGTTTAATTTGACCTACCTTAGACAATAGACAATACTGCAGTACATTCAAATAAAATGTGTTTTTAAAATATTTCACTTCACAATATATGGTCACATATACAAATTATTACATTATTTGCCTCAGTTTTGTTTATTTAACAACAAAATTGGATTCAGTGTCACCAAAGAGAGCACTCAGCAGCATGTAGTTTTATAAATATTTAGCAAAACATCAGATACTTCAGCGTGATTAATGTGAGCCGAAATCCCTGTAGAATATATTAAGAAGAATCGGGTAGAAAAAAGAAAAACGGCGCGATTGCCGTGAATCAATCACATGTTTTGAAGTTATTTATAATGTTCTGAAGGTGCAGCTGCTGACAGTCATTGGCGTGTCTGGGCTTTTTGCCCTGTGAAATACTATTTGATATAATCTTCCCTCACATCTGTATCACTGAAGAGGCTGTGAACCGCGTTTCCGTTTCATTCGCGGGCAGTCACGGCGCGTTATCCCCCCGCCCCCCCCCCCGTTCGCACTTCCCCACGGGATCCTCCTGCCCGTCTGCATTACCGTGAAAGGGGAGCGTTTACTTGGTTAAGTAAACTCTGAGTACGCAGAGGGGAGAGGAACAGTCATGTATATTTGATGATATTGTTTGTCTGGGTGGGGCCTTTGTTCTCTGGAGCTCTCTCCGCAGCGATCCGAGCTAAGGGATCAGTCCCAGCACGTAGTGCGCGTTTCTAATCCTGCGCTCGTATCTGTCTGATACTCGACCCTCACACGGTCACCTAGCCTCGGCTGGCCCCGCCGTGCACCAAAACGAGGTGTAAATTTTTACTATCGTAATAAAAGGGTTATTTTCTGTGGTAGACAGTGTGTCAGGAAGGTTTCTAAATGCTCAGCTGTGGTCCTTTTTAAAGTATTATTATTATTATTATTATTATTATTATTATTAGTAGTAGTAGTAGTAGTAGTACTAGTATTAGTATCAGGGTGTGAAATTAACACCCGCCACCAGACAAATGCTGGTAAAATTTTATAAAGTTTTGTGGCTGGTGGGATTTTCCACTCTAGCAGCCACTTTGGCAGGTAACCAGCCAGGGGCCACACGTATAAACAGTGCTGAGCAGAAAAATGCCCTCAGAAAGCCGCGTAAGCGAGTTTCCACGCAGAAATTCAGATGTATAATATAACACGTGCTGTGAGAATCTGCGTACCTCTGCACACGATGGACACCATACGTACGCAATGTTTGGCGACATCCTGACAGAAAGGCATCGAGGTAAAAAATGCTAAACTTTTTTTAAGCAGATATTCGACTTTCATCCTGAGCGTTCTTTTACGAATTCTTTCACTCAGAGTTTTATACATGTGGCCCCAGGTTGTGTTATATTGTAAAAGGTCATGTGGCTGGTAAAATGTTGAAAATGGCTGGTGATTTTTAGAACCCACAAGGCACTCTGGCCAGTGGGTGAAAGAGTTAATTTCATGTCCTAATTATTATTATAAAAGTGCATTAATGGTAGGTTATAACAGGCAGCAGTGAAGGGCCCAGCCTGATTATAGGACTGCAGTAAAGAGCCTGACCATGGCTATTTTGCCTCTCCTAGGAAATGCATAATAAATTACTCCACTGTAACCCACTGCAGAAGCCTAAGGTCGGCGGTATCGATCCTGATTAAATGGAACGGTTTTACGGGTCTGCGATGCCCTCCGTGTCACGTAGAGGCGCTCAGCGGGCGGGGTCGACTGCAGGCCACTCTCCCTGAGCTGAGATGGAGCAGCGCTTCTAGTGTGAACGCGTAATCCCAGCGTTCCTGTTCTAGCTGAAGCGCTGCTCTCATACACGTCGCCAGGAGCCTGTATCACAAGGCAGGGTTACAGAGTTAGCGGGACAACAGCGCCGAGTAAAAACCGGAACCCTCCCGAACGTGTAACATAGACTGAGGTAAAAAGAGCTGTTCTGGGTTTTGCTCAGTGCGGTTACCCAGCTAACTCTGTAATCCTGCTTTGTGACACAGGTCCCTGGTGTTTTTTCGACCACCAGAAATAAACACACTGTAAAATACGGAGCTGTTAGGAGCAGGTGGCTTTTAAAACAGCTGTATCGTCAGTTTGCTTGAACGAGGGTGTCGGCCAAGCAAACGCAACACGGAAAGGTGAGGAACTGGAATAAAGCCGTGTGAGCGCGGCGCATTAAGTAGCCTTCACCAACGTCTGTAGTGCTGCACTGTTGCCAAACCATCGCTTCTACACACCTGAGAGAGAAAGCCCTTCCGTTCCTCTCCATAGCAGCATGCCTTTGTCTTGCCCCGTTCTCACGGAGGCCCTTGAAAGTCAGGCTTCAGGGGAAGGAACTGCGGTCATTGTTACACCGAACAGGAGACTCTGCTGAACACTAGGAGGCCATTCTCACGCAGGAGAGACCATAGAACACTGGCTCAGATTTACAATGAGCTTCTGTTCACACTGCTCTGTCAGCTCCCCTCTCAGGGGTGTGTGTGTGTGTGTGTGCATGCATGTGTGTGTACGTGTACGTGTGTGTGTGCGTGCGTGTTTGTGTAAATGTGGATCTTCCACAGTACTGAATCTCCTGGTTTTCTATTTTGGGTCTTTTCATTAGCATTAGACATATTTTACCTGTGACACTAACTGCCACAGAGCTCCTAATTGAGATTCTCTTTATGTTTCTGTCACATATTTATTTTTGTTTCTGTCCACACTTATTCGGTGTTTTAATGATGCAATACGTATGTCGCTGTTTCTGTCTTTGTCATCAGAAGGCTGAAAGGGGCATTTGTTGTGATGGAGACGCTGCTTGTGATTTCCTGAGGCGGGGGGGTGGGGGGGTGGGGGCTGTATGTTCGATAAGGTACAGCCGTATGAACGCGTACCTTTCGTGCTTTTTTGTTTTTCAGGCTGAACCAGTTCTGTTATTTTTGTCCTTTGTTTCGTTCATTCTCTTGGAGGTTCCACTGCGGGTCGGTCGCCATGGAAACTTCAGTTGGGTGTGGGTTCTGAATAGGAGCGGAATCCTTTCCAGTCTGACAGAGGTTTCATTAAGTTCTGGAAGAGAAGCCTGCAAAGCGCACAGCTTATCCAGTCAGAGCTCGGCAGAGTGGTAGAAGGCAAAGGACTTCAACACGGGCTGTCACGGAGGAGTAGAGGTGAGGCGCTCCTGAGTGCTTTCAGGAGTCGAGTGCTTCGAATGACACCATCCGTCTGAGAAACGGTCCGTCTCTGCCCAACTTAGTCTAGACTGAGCTCCTGATAAATGACCTACAAGCGTGTGTAAGAGCGCTTGTTGAATCACGGTATTGGTAATTACAGGCTGCAGCTTGAATGACAGCATTGTGGCTGGAGTCTGGAAGTGCAGGGTGTGCATAACCAATATTACACTGATCTGGAGCTGCAGAACGTGCATAAATAATATTACACTGCTCTGGAGCTGCAGGATGTGCATAAACAATATTACACTGCTCTGGAGCTGCAGGACGTGCATAACCAATATCACCCTGCTCTGGAACTGCAGGACGTGCATAACCAATATTACACTGCTCTGGAGCTGCAGGATGTGCATAAACAATATTACACTGCTCTGGAGCTGCAGGATGTGCATAAACAATATTACACTGCTCTGGAGCTGCAGGATGTGCATAAACAAAATTACACTGCTCTGGAGCTGCAGGATGTGCATAAACAATATTACACTGCTCTGGAGCTGCAGTACGTGCATAAACAATATTACACTGCTCTGGAGCTGCAGGACGTGCATAAACAATATTACACTGCTCTGGAGCTGCAGGATGTGCATAAACAATATTACACTGCTCTGGAGCTGCAGGACGTGCATAAACAATATTACACTGCTCTGGAGCTGCAGGATGTGCATAAACAATATTACACTGCTCTGGAGCTGCAGGATGTGCATAAACAATATTACACTGCTCTGGAGCTGCAGGATGTGCATAAACAATATTACACTGCTCTGGAGCTGCAGGACGTGCATAAACAATATTACACTGCTCTGGAGCTGCAGGATGTGCATAAACAATATTACACTGCTCTGGAGCTGCAGGATGTGCATAAACAATATTACACTGCTCTGGAGCTGCAGGATGTGCATAAACAATATTACACTGCTCTGGGGGGGCAGAACATGCATAAATAATATTACACTGCTCTGGAGCTGCAGGATGTGCATAAACAATATTACACTGCTCTGGGGGGGAAGAACATGCATAAATAATATTACACTGCTCTGGAGATGGACCATGTGCAATTATTTAAACTTAAAGTGTGTGTTTTAGCCTCAAGATAAAGATGTGCCTTAACCCTTTTCAAAAGGTATAAACAAGAAAATAATCAATGTCCTTTTGATATAAAGATGTATTTCTAAGCAGAAGAGCTGGGGATCTGCCGTGGTATAATATAATTGGTAAACACTTCAAGTTCACTTCTGATTGATATCCCAAAAAATGGACACACCATGGATTGGTTAACTGTAAATCTGTATGTAAGCAGCGTGACCTCCACGAAAATGATACCAAGTCCTCCTTTAGAGGGCAGCATATTAACTTTTAGGATTAAACCCTTTTAAAATTGAAATGAATAAAACAGGCTCGGTATTCAGTTTTACAAATCGAAAAGGATATGTTAAGTGCAATAACGAACCTGGTCATTGAAGTGTTTTCACTGTGTGTGTGTGTGTGTGCGCGTGTGTGTCCATATATAACGTATATCTGACATTGAACACCAGCGCAATTTTGTGACTTCAGCTTAGCCACGATCCATCCCTTATGGAAATGTAATATACTGCAGTACATTACATTACAGGCATTTAGCAGACGCTCTTATCCAGAGCGACGTTCACAACTTTTAGGCATTTTTTACATAGTATCCATTTAGATAATGGATACATTTTAAATATATTGTGAAGATCATTTAGATTCTTTATTTTTTGAGAGCACCGATTGGACAAACTCTGTAATCCATGATACAGGCCCCTGGCCTCTTTGCTGCCACCAGAAAAAAAACACACTGAAAAACACGAAATCTGTGTGTGGCTTTTCAAACAGCTGTATCGTCAGTTGGCTTGAATGAGAGTGCCGGCCGAGCAAATCGAGGAACTGGGAGAAAGCACACCAAATGTTCCGTGTGAGCGCGGCGCATTAAGTAGCCTTCACAGGCCAAACCAGGACTTACACACACCAGAGAGAGAAAGCCCTTCTGTTCCTCTCTAGCAGCATGCCTTTGTCTTTCCCATTTCGGATGGAAGCCCTTGAAAGTCAGGCTTCAGGGGGGACACCAAACAGGAGACTATGCTGAACACTAGGAGGCCATTCTCACGCAGGAGAGACCATGGAACACTGGACACCGATTGGACAACGCAGGAGTGTGATGCTCCAGTCCTGGAGGGCCAAAGTTTCAGACAAGCACAACATGCTTGTCTGCACTCTCCAGAATCAATAGCACAGGCTGCAGCAATGAGTACCAACAAAACAAATTGGGGAGAAAAAACAGGGTTAAAGCATTAAAATGGACACTGCGGCCATGAGGATTTTTCGGTTTGAGCATCCTGAGATTTTCTAACTTTCTAAATTTCCAATTTTTTCAAGTCAGCTCTTGTGAGGACTTATGAATGGTGATGGAAATTGTTCAGTGTTAATTCAGCTCCCCATGTTTATAAGGATAAGAATGTACTCTGGCTGAGATGATGTAACACCCACAATTTAGCCCTGAATGTTTTAAAGACATGCTAATTTAACATAGGGCCTCTCACCAGCATTTTCTGGTGTAATCTTGTGCAGATGTTGTCCAAAGCCGTACATTTGAGTGTGCCAGCCCACTACAGGGGATAAAATTATTAGTTTCCTCAGCCAGCAATCAAGATGAGGACAGTGTTTGCAAACCTGCAGCAGACGTACCACTATTGCACATTCTCAGAATATGAATATAATTATCTCCCTTTGGAGAGAGCACTGTTTGGAAACAGCTTCTCTTCTTTAGCCATTTGAGGCAATAAATCCCTAAACCTGAGAAGTATATTGTTTATTTAGCAAAATTGGTTCTTGTTTTGTACATGTTGAAACTTTTTTTGTTTCTACAGCAATAAAACTAGACACCAAAAATGTATTGTCTATTTTTATCTGCTGCCCTACACTATAGTATAGTCAAATACACACTTATACTACAATGAACATGAATTTGCATGATTAATAGATTTCCAAACAAAATTTTCTACACTAAACATTGTATTGCATTTGTCATTGGGGATTACACACATAGGCAAAGTGAGGTCGTGTAATGATTTTGTCATTAACTGCTGAAGTTACTAATTTTAATGATCCTTGTAGGAATTGGTTTAATGAGCAGTTCATTTGAAGTGCCAGTTATAACTTCTTGCAAGGAGACATCAGTTGGTTAAAAAAAGTAAAATGATGCACCATGTATTGACTTTTGGATGAATGAAACTTTCCCATTAAGCAAAGTGAGCTTTAATCATCCCCATAGCTCAGAAGGCAGACTGTTTGAATAGAACATGGTCTCCCACTGCATTATTAAGATTCCATTTACTGCCATTTCCCTGTTATTACAATCATGGCTCACTCTACGTTCTCCCTGCATAGATTCAAGTAGGAAAACTAGCCGGTGAAGTTTTTTTTTTTTTTACCATTATACAAATGAATTTAGAGAGTGGAGCTAAACTAATCACATGAGATCTTTCACATATTCTCATAATACGTAGACTTGCTGGTTTAAAGAAGAGTCAAAAGGAAGATGATGTATAAGAGAGGAAGGATGTGTTGATGAGAACAGGCAATTTTCAGCTCATCTGGCCTCATTATCTCGCCTCATCTCTGGAGTGCTGCTGTTCTCTCTCCCTCTGGAGAACTGCAGGGCAGCGTCATCCTCTCTCTCTCTCTGGAAAACTGCAGGGCAGCGCTGTTTTCTCTCTCCAGAGAACTGCAGGGCGGCGCTGTTTTCTCTCTCCAGAGAACTGCAGGGCGGCGCTGTTCTCTCTCTCTGGAAAACTGCAGGGCAATGCTGTTCTCTCTCTCTTTCTGGAGAACTGCAGGGCGGCGCTGTTCTCTCTCTCTGGAAAACTGCAGGGCAATGCTGTTCTCTCTCTCTTTCTGGAGAACTGCAGGGCGGCGCTGTTCTCTCTCTCTCTCTGGATAACTGCAGGGCGGCGCTGTTCTCTCTCTCTGGAGAACTGCAGGGCGGTGCTGTTCTCTCTCTCTCTCTGGAGAACTGCAGGGCGGCGCTGTTCTCTCTCTCTCTCTGGAGAACTGCAGGGCGGCGCTGTTCTCTCTGATCTCTCTCTCTCTCTCTGGAGAACTGTAGGGCAGCGTCATTCTGTGCTGTTCTCTCTCTCTCCGGAGAACTGCAGGGCGGCGCTGCTCTCTCTCTCTCTCTCTCTCTCTCTCTCTCTGGAGAACTGTAGGGCAGCGTCATTCAATGCTGTTCTCTCTCTCTCTCTGGAGAACTACAGGGCGGCGATGTTTTCTCTCTCTCTCTGGAGAATTGCAGGGCGGCACTGTTCTCTCCTGCTGGAGAACTGCAGGGTTCTGCGACTCTTTATCTTCACTTTAAAATCAGCAACCAATTCAGACCAAGAAAACCCCGGTGGACTGAGTTAGCCTACCTGTGTAATCAACACCTTTAATTGGTCAATTAAGAGCTGAGTGACAGCTAAAGTCTGTACGTCCCATGGCATTTGCAGTGGCAGTAGTGAGCACCACTGCTCTGGAATGTATCTTACCTGGATAGCATGGTATTAAGCACCTTGAGGGTCTCTAATGTATGTAAACAGGGTCTCCTGCTGTCTCCTCTGCCCAGTGGACTGGATTAACACCATGACTGCACCTCGCTATAGATCTCTAGCCAGGCCTACGTGCTCACATTTTAGTTTAAGGGGGCAGTTAATCTGTTTAATTACACTCTTCAAATGGACAAGGTGCTACTGTTTAACTGCTAGGCAACAGGGCATTCTTTCATAATGTGAACACCAATCACAAACTGCGTGCTGAGTTAGAGGATATGGCGATCACCTTAGTAACCATAAATACAGCGCAGGTATTCAACATTAATTACTTTATGACAACTCATTATTACAAAGCTATTACAATGTAATTGCGATGTATTCTTACTTAGTATGAAGAACCCAAGACTTTAGTTTCGTTATATATAAATCATCAGCACTATTACTACGAGAGCCATCAGCAGGAATTTTTGAGAACATATTTTTCTACAATTTGTTTATTTGCCCACATAATGTTTTTCAATATCTTGATAATAAATATATTGTCCAAAATAGTTATTAATAACAGTGATTCATATAAAATATATTCCATTTCTGTAAAGGAAGTCTATGGTTTTGCGTTCATGTTTGATGAATTGTGATGGCCGTCAAGTCAAGCGACATTTCAGACTTGTCATTAAAGTGTAGACACACACAAATCCACATGCACATAGACAGACCTCTTTGAATTAAATGCTACATGAGATTTTTTGTAGCATTTGGCTGCAGAAATCTAGTTGTTGTTTTTTGAGTCTGTTTAAGTTGCTGGGCAGAAAAAGGAAGAAAATGGCTCCCAAATATAGGTTATCCCCCACCCCTTCTCCTTCATCAACTTTCCTCTATAAAAAAGCATCTGCTTAGGATTCCTCCGAGTGGAGAGACTGCAGACAGCCGCAGGGCAGTTTTGCTGTGTCAAGTATTCTGATAGCTGCGTGTAATCAAATTTTAAGGAAAAAACCCTGACAAGAAGACACCATCCGTCAACAGTACCATCGTCTGATGTTAAGAGAGTGAGGTTGCTAATGGTGGGCGGGAGGGGGGCGAGGGAGGTTGGTAATGGCGGGCGGGAGGGGGGAGAGAAAGGTTGGGAATGGCGGGCGGGAGAGAGGAGAGGGTGGTTGGGAATGGCGGGCGGGAGGGAGGATGGGAATGGCGGGCGGGCAGGAGGGAGGTTGGGAATGGCGGGCGGGAGAGAGGAGAGGGAGGTTGGGAATGGCAGGCGGGAGGGAGGAGAGGGAGGTTGGGGATGGCTGGCGGGAGGGAGGAGAGAGAGGTTGGGAATGGCGGGCGTGAGGGAGGAGAGGGAGGTTGGGAATGGCGGGCGGGAGGGGAGAGAGGGAGGTTGGGAATGGCGGGCGGGCGGGAGGGAGGAGAGAGGTTGGGAATGGCAGGTGGGAGGCAGGAGAGGGAGGTTGGGAATGGCGGGTGGGAGGGGGATTTTTAATACTTCACCCCTCAGACCCATAGTCCTATAGGGCTAAAGCCAATTCATCCATCTTCACAGGTGCAGAAAATTATATCATTCAAGGTGTAGGGCTGGGACAGAATGTGATATTTAAAATGTATCTTGGTTAAACCTAGGAATGATGTTTAATCATCATTAGCTCAGCTCTGAATGCAGTGGCCAGAAAATACCATCTCTGTTTTAGGTTCTGGGTAATACCATCTCCGGCTTGGTTTTCGGGTGATACCATCTCCGTTTTGGTTTCTTGTGGGAATGAATGAATGAATGAATGAATGAATGAATGAAAGGCAGGATGGGGAACATTGTAAGTGCAGCTAACCATGATACCTGAGAAAAAAGTCTATCCTTCTCTTTTCAATATGCGGAATTATTCAATCATGAATATGAAAGAGTTTTGCGTCCAGACAATACATAAACACATACTGGACAGTTATACTCTCAGTAGTTTACCCTAATCTCAAAGTGCCTCATTTCAAAGGTTCCTGGACTCTAGTCCTCTTTTGTGCAGCTCTACTGTACAGGCATTAATCAACTCTGATAGAGTACATTTTACTCTGAGAGTACATTTGTTTCCTTTTGTACACTCTGCTAAAGCTGAATTAACACTGAACCTTTGACTGGGTGTTTCTCAATGTCTGTACTTGTGGACTTGTGTGACGCAATATTTAATGGCTAATTTCTGTTCCAAGAACGATTGCAGTATCATAAAAAAATTTTTAAAGTCAAAAGCACAAAAAGACTGGATTGCGATGATTAGCTAAAGCCGTTAATCTTATGTTGTTGTAAGAGCAATACACAAGTAATATACCTAGCTAGCTTTGTAACACAGATGCCTTAAATTCGGCAACTGTTATCATATTTTTGGCAAATCGGTGCCATCTCCTGGTGTGTAGTAGGAATGACGCACCAAAACAAGATTAAATAAAGTAGGATTTTATGCAATCATATGAAAGGCAAATGTGAACAGTAATAAAAACATTTTTACGAATATAGTATAGCATTTTCATTAGTGACTACCATTTTGTATAGGCCTGATTGCATTGGAATGTTGCTGTAGCCTACACATGCGTGTACAGGGGAGCCAAGTTTTGGTCGCAAACCAGTTAGTGCACCAGAGAACGCTGATCTGTGTGGCCTGTTTGAGATGGAATGCGTGCTTCTGACGTTTGGACTGTGGTTTCGCTACCACTACAAACCATAGACTTAATATAGCTTAAAATAACTGCAAACCAATCTATGCTACAAACCAGGCAGCAACTTTTCCTGACAGTCTCCCCGTGCCTGGTGTATAAGCTTTTCCCGGGTAGTCAGCCATCGCTTCGTGCAACGATGGGATATCCAAGTCCGCGTTTGTGTTTGGTGAGTTTGCATCAGATGCATCCTCGATATTTGGGGTGAATCAAGTACATTTCCGGGATCTTTGAGCGTCCTTGCTTCTTTGCATTCTTGGCTTTGGAACAGAACTTGGCCCGTTATATGGCGTCGCCCTATTCACAAGAACGTGTTTTTGCAAGTGCCCTTTTGTAGGGACACTTGACAATTACGTGCGACACAAGACCGCAAGTCCGTACTTGTGCGTACTCGGTATTGAGAAACACCTGTAGTGACGGCTGACCTCCAAGTTAGCGTGTTGAACGTAAGCCGCACTTAAGCACGTAGCACCTGGTTATTTTATAAGCCCAGCTGGAAAAGCACTGAGGCAAACCTGCATGAACATGTGCACAAAGTCTTGTTTGTACAAGCCGAGTACATAAAATAATAAAATAATTTGATGCTTTGATTCAGGGTCTAATTATTGTAATGCATTATTTTGTGCAAGTTATAAATTCAGGGTAATTACGCAGCTGTGTATTCTGACTGAAGGGCGCACTGTTTTTCTCAGGGAAAGTCACTTTAAGTGGGTCACGGCACTGTCTGCATGCGGTACTGAAATAAGGCTGAAGGATTTTTATCTAAAATTATTGTAAACAGAGGAATCTGTCCCAGCTCAAACAAAGCCATGAGTCCTAATTTAAGTACCACATAGCTGTGATTTAAAAACGAACAGCGCAATACATGACAATGCAATATAAAAATAGACTTGCAGCGTTTTAAAGAAAGCAAATGATGGAATGACAGCTTAATTAGTAAGTTACAACATAGTGCTATACACAATATCATCTTCACTGGAAGATAAGCGGAGCTTTATGTTGGAAACACAAGTTACTAAAACAGTCATTTCAAAATGGACCGCCCAGTAGTTGTGGCTTTCTGAACTCTCTACCCAAGATACAAGATACTCAGTAGAGTTCTGAGAGTGCCTTCAAGATCAAAGGATAAACAACACTATATTTCCAAATGAGTTCACCGTAATTAGAAGTCTTCCAACAGTCTAATTAGTGATAAATAGAAAAATCAATAAATCAATGTGAGGGGTCAGCCTTTAATGAAAGCCTTGGCAGACTCCCACCGAATGAAAAAAGCCATTTGTATGGAAATGTTATTCATTGGGGTGCAGGGTTTGCTGGAGGTGAGGTTTCTGTCTTGTTTTACTTCATTTATGATTCGGTGACCTGCCTGATTTTGGGGCAGAAGGGGGTCTGCGAGAGGGAAAGAGATTTGAGAGGGAGAGAGACAGACATATTTGAGAGGGAAAGATAGATTTTTTTTTAAAGTACTTTGACGTATAATAATTTACATGATGATCAATGTAATTTCCATAAAGTCAAGAGTGCTAAAAGTAATATTCTACACAATAAAACGTTATAGGATAGTCACACATTTGAAAAAATCATCTAAAATCATTTGCAAAGAATACATTATTATTTCTGATGGAACAGATGACCTCATTAAAACACCACTGTTGAATAGAACCTTCTGTATCGCACATTGCTTTGAAGAGTTTAAAATCTGCCCACACTCTGGCCCCAACCAGTGAGACAAATAATGGAATAATATCTTGGCTTATTCTATTTTCCATCCAATCCTTTCGGTTTTTATAAAAGCTAAGTTTTGCCTTCCCCGGTATAAAATTTTAAAGCTGACATTTAGATTTTTTTGTAACCTGCTCCAAAAAATAAAAGCAGGTTTGGACAGTCCCTCACCAAAATGTATAAATTGATTATTCAGTAAAACAAATAAGGGTGTCAGTCACTGCATTCAACAAAACAGTGCCTTCCACCGGTAAAAAAATTTAAACTAACGCTGAAAGCTGCATTTTTTTGTAACAGGGCGGACACTCCAACGCAAAATCCAAAAGGGACAGGCCTTTGGACAGTCCCTCACCAAAATGTATAAATTGATTATTCAGTAAAACAAATAAGGGTGTCAGTCACTGCATTCAACAAAACAGTGAAAAAAGGTCCGATCACAGATGTGGCACAGAAATTTCGAGAAACTAACGCTGCGACACAGGAAAACCGCTGCGATCCGACACAGGGCGGACACTTCAACGCACAAATCCAAAAAGGGACTGTATCTGGCCTTTGAGGATGCGCGTCTGCCGTCGGAAGCGGACATAATCGCGTGCACGGAAGTGTTCTTATCCAGGAATTTACCATACATTTCCAGACGCGGGTGTCGACTTTTTATAATCGAGAATATCCAAGTCCAAAAAGGCCCGATCACAGATGTGGCACAGAAATTTCTAGAAATATACGCGTCGACACAGGAAATTACCGCTCCGATCCGACACAAAGCAAATTTCACTGAAAAACCTTGGATTTGTTCATAAATCCACCTACAGTCAGGTACGCTTGCCGTCAGAAATGCGGGTGGTTTTAATGACAGTCTGATTCTGCTTTATACTGGAAAGGTACTGTGTGAGGTGAGCAGGGTGTGGATGCGGCATTGCATGTGTGTGTGTGTGTGTGTGTGTGAGACACCTGTATGGAAGGTCTTAGGCTCTGTCTATATTTACAGTGTAAAAACAATAGCTGCGAAGCTGTAGCTAGCATCCTGAGAGGTAGCTGACAGGCAGTAGGCTTTCAAACTGACCGCAGTCAAACTCACGGAGGCTGCCTCCACAGTGCATGTCTTCCTCTCTGATAACTCCCACATCATGACTAGGAGAGTTCATCATTCATCACTTCTATTTTCTGTAATGAAATTATGAATCGTTGCCCTTTGTACATGGTGAAAACAGGGACTACCCTACAGTGAATTTCTACATTTACGGTGCATTTGTTCTGATGCTGTCGATCTTCATGCACATTCTACAAATATGTTTAAACCATTCTAACATCTTGAGTAAGGATAGCCATTAAAGTACATTACATTACAATCACTTAGCAGCAGTGGCATACCATCAGCTGTGAAATAGGCCTTCTGTAACCTTACCTTTATACGAATATTACTCTCAATCTGTTTCTATTTATAGTTCTTAATGATCAATCAAGCAATTCACTGAATAACAAATATCAATGATAGAGCATGTTTTAACTGTGGAGAACATCAGTGTTAGTCTCAAGAATACAAAGTTGCAATATCACCAAGAAGGCATAGAAGGCCCATTCATAATCAATAAGTGTATTGTTCACCTAACAAACCAGTCACAGTGCACTAATGGCACACCAGTCACAGTCAGCTAATGACTCAGCCAGTCACAGTTAGCTAATAACACAGGCAGTTACCATGTGCAAATGACACAGCCAGTCTCAGTTAGCTAATGACAGTCACAATTAGCTAATGACACAGCCAGTTATGGTGTGCAAATGACACAGCCACTCTCAGTTAGCTAATGACAGCCCAGTTATTTAGCAGTTGAGATTTTTTTTTTTTACTGGGAGTGTCATGTGACTTCACTTCTTTAGTGCACAATCACATACCGTGAGCTTATAGACTGATACACTGTCTTTATTATATAAGTGGATTCTCAAGAGCAAAACAGAAGCAAAATGGAAATGGTGAGAGACATGTTTGAGAAGCAGGGCCTGGGTTCAGCCATGGTCACTGCAGCCACTGATGGGCAGATGGGCACAAATGAGTCACTCTGCCCGTCATGACTGTCAATCTCTGCCATCCTGTCGAGAGGCTGAAAGTCAAGGCAAAGCCAACCATGATGAAAGACAGGAAAACCGGGAGCCTTGAATGTCAGAGGCAGCCGGTGGAAGTGGATTTAGTAGCTTTTTCTTCAGTAACTTATTTCCTTGCCCCTCATATCCATCTGCAACCTTGGCAAAAATGTGCCTCTAAATAGGTCGCCCCAGTTCAGATGGAACAAGAATTAATTATCCTTCGCCGGAATCTTAACCTCTGACGTGGAGCCATTTCTCAGTGAAGCCTCGTTGATGCGAGCAGACACCTCCCCCTTTCCAGAACGGAGACGGTATCCGAGCACCGGGAGAGACCAATGGCAAACGGCGCTCCTGCTGGGAGGGTAGTATTTGGGATTACGGAATGGAGAGCAGAAAGGGAAAGCCACAGGAGATTGGGAATTAATTTAGGTGGGGTAGAGGTGGGGGGGATTTTATTTTAACCATAAAAGTCAATATATACTTAGCTTAAGTTTCCCCTTTGGCAGGAAGGATTATGTGAGATAATGCCTATATGTGTAAAATATTACTGGGGGCGGGCTTGTGTCAGGTTCATTCACGGTGACACACTGCCCCTGCTGGGGAGCCAAGCATGTACACAGTGGGTCTTTCTGAAGTGGCTGATATTAGGTTAATGCTCTCTCTCCTCGTTGATCGCCAGGATAATTTGACTTGTAGCTTCTGCTCCCCACCCCCAACAAGCCCCCTGCCCAGCGCTGTAATGACGCGATCTACAAAACAACACAGAACAGCCATTTTACAGCCAACATGCTCATGTGTAAAGCTGTGGACTCATTTCTATTAAGGGTACTGAAGGGTTGGTAAACAAGAACTACCCAGCCCAGTTCGTTTAACTGTCCTGATCACAACAGGCTGGCCAGTTGTGTCCTTGAGCCCGGGGACATTTTGTTTCCACGTCCAGCTCTTTGAGAAACAGAAATGAACAGAGCCGTGGTGCGGCCAGCTCCATTAGCATTCAGCAAAGCTTTGGGCAAACTGTTCGGCGCTGGCTCAGACGTCTTGAGGAGCGAGGTGCGTCGCTGCTCTGGAGGAGAACTTGTGTAAAGTGTTTTATTCTGCGAGGGTCTTTTCTGTTTTGATATGGTGGTTAGTCTGCGGCTCAGGGGAACCTCACCAAAGCTTACTCTGTCTGATTGGCGAGGTTTCTCCCATCTTAACGAGAGCAGGTCAGAAGCAGAGGATGTACACACACTCCTTTTGGAGAGGTGTACTTTCCTCACGAAAAAAACCTCACAAAGGTAACAAATCGCTGCAAAAGAAAAAAAAAAACGCTTCACACCACCACTCCAGTATAAAAAAATCTCCAATTATTTGAAAAGGGCCAGAGAACTCTGATGTAATTCAGCTCTAAAGTATATCAATTTGTTCTCAACTTTGACCAAAGCATTTTGAAAATAAGCATGGAAATGTTAACATAATTGAGGTAATAAATAACTGCAGGCATTTTACAACAGTTCTTGCTTTAATGCTGGTAATTATGTTCAGAAAACACATGGGCTCAGCCTTTGCTTTTTTGTGTTGATCAGCTGTAATGCTGTAGGGTTATGGCTGATCAGCTGTAATGCTGTAGGCAGCTGTAATGTTGTAGAGTTATGGCTGATCAGCTGTAATGTTGTAGAGATATGGCTGATCAGCTGTAATCTTGTAGTTATGGCTGATCAGCTGTAATGCTATATTCAGCTGTAATGTTTTAGAGTTATGGCTGATCAGCTGTAATGTTGTAGAGTTATGGCTGATCAGCTGTAATGCTGTAGGCAGCTGTAATGTTGTAGAGTTATGGCTGATCAGCTGTAATGCTGTAGGCAGCTGTAATGTTGTAGAGCTATGGCTGATCAGTGTCATAGATCATGCCTTCCTTTCCTTATCTCCGCAGCTTTTATTCTTTTTGTCTTTTACCGGTAATCTATCGGATTTTTCTGTGTTCCGCTAAGGGTTTTACTTTCGCCTTGATGATTAGTGAGTTCACCTGTCATTTATTTCCGCTCACTACTTATACCCCGCTTCCTTCCTTTCTCGTCGCTTCCATGTTATTTCACGTAACATTCGAGCCGGTAAAAGGTATAGGAAGTTGTGCTGCTATTGACCGCTTTGCTTCTCAACGCGGGACTTGTTAGCAGTACAATTTAGCTCTTATTTCAGAGCAGAGGTTTTCGTTTCTTTGTTTTGCACTCATACCTATGAGTGCTCTCACCCTAAGTTTTAGGGGTCTTTTGAGTTTTTCTCTTTCCTTTCTTTTTGTTCGCTCCACAAACGGGAGTTAGATAAGCGTGACTGCTTATTTCTTTTGTTTTGCTCGGATATCGAGTTCCTCTTTTTATCGCGACGTTATTTGTGTTCTCCGTATTTTCCCCCGTCCACTACGGATTATTGTCCGTTTCAGTGGTGTTCATTGGAACACTTTAAGATTCCGCATCTATCGCATCTGGACCTCCAATATTTCCTCCGTGTCTCTGGCATAGAGATCCCCTACAATCCGTTGTAATGTTGTAGGCAGCTATAATGTTGTAGAGTTATGGCTGATCAGCTGTAATGTTGTAGGGTTATGACTGATCAGCTGTAATATTGTAGGGTTATGACTGATCAGCTGTAATGTTGTAGGGTTATGACTGATCAGCTGTAATATTGTAGGGTTATGACTGATCAGCTGTAATGTTGTAGGGTTCTGGCTGATCAACTGTAATGTTGTAGGGTTATGGCTGATCAGCTGTAGTGTTGTAGGGTTATGGCTGATCAGCTGTAGTGTTGTAGGGTTATGGCTGATCAAGTTGTAATGTTGTAGGGTTATGGCTGATCAAGTTGTAATGTTGTAGGGTTATGGCTGATCAAGTTGAAATGTTGTAGGGTTCTGGCTGATCAGCTGTAATGTTGTAGGGTACTGGCTGATCAGCTGTAGTGTTGTAGGGCTATGGCTGATCAGCTGTAGTGTTGTGACTGATCAGCTGTAATGTTGTAGGGCTATGGCTGATCAGCTGTAGTGTTGTAGGGCTATGGCTATTGCAGGGTAATCTTGTAGGGTTAATATGCACATGCAGAGAAGATTGCTATTACATGCACAATTTTGGATTAAAATAGGTTCTACCACTCACCCAGTTTAGACTTTAATGGAGCAGATTATTCCACCCGTACAGGATTATAACATTTTTAGTGGCCTCTTCTTGTGACCAGATGTTGCCAAAATAAACCCAATGCCATATTTATGCTGGATTTCGCTTTAATACGAGGCTGCCATTATCCTTTTTAGAGTCCCAGACATGCACTGGGTCTGATGCAGTTTGGTGACACTGTTTAGCATGTTGTAAATAAATAGAGGTTATTGTAGATGTGCCCCATGAAGATATGACGTTCACGGCAGGTAGCTGGTTTTAATGTAAATCAGGCCTGCTTTCAGAGTGTTAGGAAGCATTGTTTATCCCAGTATCCTTTTGTTAATCATTTTTTTGTCAGAAAAAGTTTGTCAGAACCAGCATAGAGGAATTCTGGGAATATCGGGGTGAGCAGGAAGCATGACTTTCAGCTGTCGCGCGATACATTTTATGATCCAGAACAGCTACAGGGGAAACGTTCCTTCATGTCTCCTGTAAAAAAAAATATGACATTTTCAGCTGTCAAGTGGCAAACAGAGCCAGCAATGTGCTTCCAGCCTTAATCTGCTGCGTGTGATATTTGGGATTATTTTATAAACCACTGTCAAGGATGATCCCGTTCTACATTTCACAAATTCCGTCTCCCCTCCACATATATTAAAAGGTCAGTTTGCAAATGGAAAAGGTTGATAAACATATCTGAGCTTTTTCGTTGTAAGGTTCTGTCAGGTTTTTGACCTTTAGCCTGGCTAATTTCTCCAGCTGCCTCCTCGCTCTCGTCATCCCCGGCTGGGCGACGCCCTGCGCCCTTTCGTTCCGAGGCATCGTTGCCGGGGCGATAACGAAACCGCCAGGCCACTGACTCGCAATCAAATGAAGGTCAGCCAGCCGAGGTAATTGTGCTGCTCAGTTACTTCACATCCACATTCCTCCTTCCTCACCCAGTTGAGTAGGAGTGGATCATGTTGCTAATTTGCATGCCAATACCAGAAAACTGAGAGGTGCAGGGAATACAATAATAATCACGCCATTAATTTGCTTGGACTCTCCGTCCTTTCGACGCTCAGCCCAGTCGCGTCTGAACACGACCGTGATTACTAAGATCTTTATGAAATGTGTTCTCTCCTCATCACAGTGACACGTGTGAGCAGTGAGCTCGTGTGTTCAGTTCTCTCCCCGTCACAGTCACACATGTGAGCAGTGAGCTTGGGTGTTGATTTATCTCCTCATCACAGTCACACATGTGAGTCTTCCACAGCTTTGTCTTCTGCAGTAATGACCGCCATCATGGAGACACTCTAACCCAGTGATGCTTCCATTGCCTGCTTTTACATATAATAGATTTATACAGCCAGGTATATTATAGCCAAGACAGGCATTATATGGCCAGACATTATATGGCTAGGCATTATATAGCTACCCAGGTATTATGTAGTCAGGTTTCTCAACCACTTTCCCACATAGCCATTTATACTGTTGTAGCTAAACAGAGACTGAAGAAAAAACAAAAGAATGTGTGTGCAGGCTATAGTTAATACTTTTAGACAATTTTTTACTTACACAGGCACTGTTCCAAAAGTACATAAAATGGCACACTGCCACACACTCTACTCAAAACTGTTTTCTAGATTTGAGAACCTGTTGAGCAAACATACATTAAGTTAATTCCAACATTCTGAGCAGCGATGAGTCTGTCGTTGTCATGAATAAATGCCAGCAATCAGCATCTTCCTGTGTGTCAGCAGGCAGTGGGGATGAACCAACCATGTAATATCAAGCATGCTTTCGTGAGCAGTTAGGGCTGCCTTTATGGCATGATCCCTTATCAGGAATCCACAGGCTCTCTGACACTGGTTTTAGGCCATTGATGGATTTTGGGGAAATTCACACAGAAGGCAATAATTAGATACTGATTAGTTCGTACGACTAGCCCTTATGCCTGACGTTCACCTCACATTGGACGTTGGTGTAAGCATGACATTGACATTGATTGCATCAGCTAGACATTGTCAGGTACAGATGTATGGAAGATTTTTAGTAACATAATTAAATGCAATCGCTTTAGTGACACATCGTGAAATGTAATACATATCTGTGTTTGCTTTTACATAAGGATGCGCATTTATCATGCCATAATAAAAAATGCATTTCATCGTGTGCTCTCTAAAGATACACATGCTGAAATACAATACGAGGTGTATTGCTTTTTAATGCCAGCTGCGCAATTTTCGTGCCAAAATTTATTACATAATTTGTGCATATTTATTTGACCTGCAGAGTGGTCTGTGATTGCGTTTATCGAAGTGCTTCGCCTTTTCAGTGACAAAATTAAAAACAATCGACTGTCCAATCATTGTCTGTGGGGCGGGGTGGGGTGTGGGGACGAAACGGTGCAGAGAAGTCCATCGTCCTTGGTTTAGTGTGTGTGGGTAGCCGAAGCTATCTTGCAAGTGAATCAATTACTTGAGATTCCTGCTGTAGGCCTATAAAATACATCATTTTATTTTATGATGTGTCGTATTAAAACTAATGTAAATGAGAGGCCAGCGGTGGTGAATGAAAAAAGCCGGCTTGATTCGCCGAGGCTGGTGCCTAGTTGAGCATCCCACTGGATTTGCAACTGACTTGGCTAGTCACAAGCATTCAACTGGTCACGTAGCCTACCTAGCCTGGCAAACCAATTTATTTTTCTTTTGCAATTTCTTAATTAACTTATCATCTCTCATTTGCAGTTTGAGTCTGCGGTATCCACAAGGCAACAATTGTTCAATTCAAGCGAATTACATACTTTAAGACAACAGTATTGGATCAATCAAAAATGAATGTGAATGATCTTAAATCGTGGCATTGTTCTGGAAAGGCGATATTGCAGTGTTAGAAAGCCAGATAATAAAACTGGCTAATTAGCTTCGGTAATAAGTGTGAACCAGTGCTAATTGGATTCGAACTAGCAAGCTAGTAAATAGCTGTCAATTTGAATTTACGTTAATGTTAATTGGTATTAAAAACAGAGAGGATTGATTCAGTTAAGCACTAAATAAGTCAGCTATCTCTATCGAGCACTAGCTAGTTTGCATACCTTCATATAGTCCTCTGTTCTTCTTTTTTTTCCTTTTTAAGGTTTCCCGTCTGTTTTTAGTTTTGCTCCCTGCGTTTTCTTCACAGAACTAGCTATATAATATATAGTTCTGTGGTTTTCTTGCTAGTGGCTTTGATGCTATGTGACACTTGCGCGCAACCAATTCAAGCTGCAAGAACTTGTCATGGTTCGTGGGTTTCTATTTTCTTTTCCGTTGCGGTTCACGTCCTGGTTTCCCGATTGAGAATCTATCTGATTTTTTCCACGTTCCATTTTATTTTCACCTGTTCTTCTACCTGTGGGGTATTTAAGTTCCTCACTTCTGCTTCCCCGGTGCTTCTTTGTCATTCTACATTGCATTGAGCCAGGTATAGCCAGGTACTAGTGACCTTGTGATATTAAACGCTGTTTATGTTCACGAGGGACTTGCTATTAGCTTTTATTTCAGGTATAGGTATTATCCCTCCTGTTAGCATTCTGTGCTATTTATTTTATTCTTTGCTGTTCTCTCTGAGACAGTTGTTCTTTATTTGTTTTCGTTTTGGTTTTACATATTTTCGGCCGCCCAAACGTATGTGCTGAAGGTGTTCTTTTACATTGAGTTCTGTTCTGTTGAGTTTTCCGTTTTGGCTCCAGTATTGAGCTCGGGAGATTTAGTTTGTGTTTCACTCGTTATTCGAGTTTGCCCTATTTTAGTGGGTTGATTTTCATTTGGCTGTGTAGCCACAAGGAAGTAGTTTCCTGTCTTTTCTTTCTTTGCATTTATTTTTGTGTTACTCCCTTTATTGGTCCTCACTGCGTGAGTGACTTGTTCTGATCCCCCTACCTTCGCATTTGATTATCCGCCACTAAAATCCATTACAGAACTGCTGCAGTTAAACGAGATCACTGACTGATGAGATTTTTACAGTAGCAGGGCACAAATGCCATGTTGGGCATATGATTTTCGGGTATCACGGTCAGAGCGAGGGGCAACAACATCCATGGCCGTCGTGGCCGCCGTGAAATTTATACCCTGATTGCAGCTGTAATACATTTCTGTAGTTGTAAAACATAGGCCTACCTTTAAATGTAGGCCTTTTTTAGCCTACGTAACTATGCAAACATTAGGCTATGCATTTTATGGGTAGCCCATAATATGCAGCCTATATCTAGGCTACTGTATGTGACAGTTCTACATTTTTTCTGTTGTACATTTCTGAATGGTACAGCCTCTTCTTCAATTTGAACTTTAAAACTTGCATGTGCAGTGACTAGTTTTTGAGATATGACACTTAACTACACTGCTCAAAAAAATTAAGGGAACACTTAATCACAGTATAACACCAAGTCAATTAAACCAAATCGGTCATGCTGGACGATGTTGCAGGCAGCAGTCTCCAGACTCTTTCACGTCTGTCACATGTGCTCAGTGTGAACCTGCTTTCATCTGTGAAAAGAACGGGGCACCAATGGCGAACCTGCCAATTTTGGTGTTCTCTGGCAAATGCCAATCGAGCTGCACGGAGCTGGGCTGTGAGCACAGGTCCCACTGCAGGACCTCGGGCCCTCATGCCACCCTCAAGGAGTCTGTTTCTGACAGTTTGGTCAGACACACGCACACGAGTAGCCCACTGCAGGTCATTTTGTAGGGCTCTGGCAGAGCTCCTCCTGTTCCTCCTCACACAAAAGAGCAGATACCGGTCCTGCCGCTGGGTTGTTGCCCTTCTACGGCCCTGTCCAGCTCGTCCTTGTGTAATGGCCAATCACCTCCACGCTCTTGAGACTGTCCTGGGAGACACAGCAAACTTTCTTGCGACGGCACGTATGGATGTGCCATCCTGGAGGAGCTGGACTACCTGTGCAACCTGAATGGGCTGCAGGTACTGCCTCATGCTAACAGTAGTGACAAGGGCACTAGCAAAATGCAAAACTAGAGAAAAATTAGTCAGGAAGGATAAGGAGAGAGAAATGGTCTGTGGCCACCACCTGCAAAACTGTTTACTTTTTGGGGGTTGTCTTGCTGTTGCCTCTCCTGTCCATCTGTTGTCACGTTCATTTGCACCAAAGCAGGTGAAATTGGAAAATTTCATCAGGGCACCAAAGCAGGTGATTCATGGAACATTTGGTCAGGGAAATTATCAGGTCAGCGGTTATACGTATGTGTTCACACACTGAATGACCAGTTTTACACCGACTAATGTACTCGCCTCGGTCACACACTCACATGCACCTTTTCAAAACAACTTTACAACTTGCACCCGCACGCAGTCAGTTGAAAACGATCCTGCCACAACACGAGCAGTTATGCCCACATCATTTCCCCTACTATGAAATCAGTCATGTTCAATCTGTCATATTAATTAGTTCTGCCCAACATCACCAAACCAGCCGCTTTTGGGATGCAAATGTGAGCCTTCTCTGATGCACACAGCTGTGGCTGAAAATTGCTGCTCTGAGTATCACTTTCATGCCAATAATGTAATTCCGCTAAACGCGTTCGGATGAAATTATGAAATTACCTTGAAAAATATGACCAGGGCGTCTGATTGCTTTTCCATTCCTGCGTTTTTTTGTACCTGAGGTGCCGTTGTTTAGATTGTTATGCTTGTCTTCACGTTCCTGAAAATACACCACATAGTACATCTTTTTTTGTTAGTGCTTGGGCTAACAGCAGTCTGTCTAGGTGGCACAGACAGACAGTGCTCTGTTTTTTGGAGGGTGGATATGCGTGGTCGAGCGCGGGCTGATTCTGGGAGGCCTGAGCGTGAGATGACTCAGCAGTGCGGTGATGGCGACTGACAGAAACTGTGATGGGAGACTAGTTGTATTTGCTACATTGTGAGCAAAGCGTATTTTAATATTTTCACCATCTACTCATGATCATATTTGTCAGTTATTTTAGCAGGAATTCAAAGGCATATCATGTGACCTGAAATTTTTGACCAGCTGTGTGCTGCTTTCTGTAGAGACTCCAGTCAGACACAGGACATGAGTGTGTATTCTGTAGAGACCCCAAAGGGCAGGAGTGTGTGTTCTGTAGAGACCCCACAGGGCAGGAGTGTGTGTTCTATAGAGACCCCACAGGGCAGGAGTGTGTGTTCTATAGAGAGAGTGTGTGTTCTATAGACCCCACAAGGCAGGAGTGTGTGTTCTATAGAGACCCCACAAGGCAGGAGTGTGTGTTCTATAGAGACCCCACAGGGCAGGAGTGTGTGTTCTATAGAGACCCCGCAGGGCAGGAGTGTGTGTTCTATAGAGACCCCACAAGGCAGGATTGTGTGTTCTATAGAGACCCCACAAGGCAGGATTGTGTGTTCTATAGAGACCCCACAGGGCAGGAGTGTGTGTTCTGTAGAGACCCTACAGGGCAGGAGTGTGTGTTCTATAGAGACCCCACAGGGAAGGAGTGTGTGTTCTGTAGAGACCCCACAGGGCAGGAGTGTGTGTTCTGTAGAGACCCCACAGGGCAGGATTGTGTGTTCTGTAGAGACCCCACAGGGCAGGAGTGTGTTCTAATAGAGACCCCACAGGGCAGGAGTGTGTGTTCTGTAGAGACCCCACAGGGCAGGAGTGTGTGTTCTATAGAGACCCCACAGGGCAGGAGTGTGTGTTCTATAGAGACCCCACAGGGCAGGATTGTGTGTTCTATAGAGACCCCACAGGGCAGGAGTGTGTGTTCTATAGAGACCCCACAGGGCAGGAGTGTGTGTTCTATAGAGACCCCACAGGGCAGGAGTGTGTGTTCTATAGAGACCCCACAGGGCAGGAGTGTGTGTTCTATAGAGACCCCACAGAGCAGGAGTGTATGTTCTGTAGAGACCCCACAGGGGAGGAGTGTGTTCTAATAGAGACCCCACAGGGCAGGAGTGTGTGTTCTGTAGAGACCCCACAGCAGTGGTGCCGCCAAGGGGGGGCCACAGCCACCCTTATACAATCGCTGGGCTCCCCACTGGCCCCCCCTCTAATCTAATGCTAGGAATAGCCTACCTAGCATCTACTAGGCTATTAGCTAGCTTACCATAATTTATAGGCTGGCTATCCACCTGGTAGGGACCATAATTTACCCAACTTGTAGTCTAGTAAGCCTACCATAATGTATGTATAACTTGTCTTGAAATTTATATCTAACAATAGCCTAACATTATATCTAGCTTGCTATAGTTGCCACACCACTGCCTGCACTGTCTATATTTATGCCCCTGGTGTCTGTGCCCACAGCACTGTTTAAAGCTGCATGGTGTCTGTGCCCACAGTGCTGTTTGGAGCTGCATGGTGTCTGTGCCCACAGCGCAGTTTGGAGCTGCATGGTGTCTGTGCCCACAGCGCTGTTTGGAGCTGCATGGTGTCTGTGCCCACAGCGCAGTTTGGAGCTGCATGGTGTCTGTGCCCACAGTGCTGTTTGGAGCTGCATGGTGTCTGTGCCCACAGCGCAGTTTGGAGCTGCATGGTGTCTGTGCCCACAGCGCTCTTTGGAGTTGCATGGTGTCTGTGCCCACAGCGCTGTTTGGAGTTGCATGGTGTCTGTGCCCACAGCGCTGTTTGGAGCTGCATGGTGTCTGTGCCCACAGCGCTCTTTGGAGTTGCATGGTGTCTGTGCCCACAGCGCTGTTTGGAGCTGCATGGTGTCTGTGCCCACAGCGCAGTTTGGAGCTGCATGGTGTCTGTGCCCACAGCGCCCACAGCGCAGTTTGGAGCTGCATGGTGTCTGTGCCCACAGCGCTTTTTGGAGTTGCATGGTGTCTGTGCCCACAGCGCAGTTTGGAGCTGCATGGTGTCTGTGCCCACAGCGCTGTTTGGAGTTGCATGGTGTCTGTGCCCACAGTGCTGTTTGGAGCTGCATGGTGTCTGTGCCCACAGCGCTTTTTGGAGTTGCATGGTGTCTGTGCCCACAGCGCAGTTTGGAGCTGCATGGTGTCTGTGCCCACAGCGCTGTTTGGAGTTGCATGGTGTCTGTGCCCACAGCGCTGTTTGGAGTTGCATGGTGTCTGTGCCCACAGCGCAGTTTGGAGCTGCATGGTGTCTGTGCCCACAGCACAGTTTGGAGCTGCATGGTGTCTGTGCCCACAGCGCTTTTTGGAGTTGCATGGTGTCTGTGCCCACAGCGCAGTTTGGAGCTGCATGGTGTCTGTGCCCACAGCGCTGTTTGGAGTTGCATGGTGTCTGTGCCCACAGTGCTGTTTGGAGCTGCATGGTGTCTGTGCCCACAGTGCTGTTTGGAGCTGCATGGTGTCTGTGCCCACAGCGCAGTTTGGAGCTGCATGGTGTCTGTGCCCACAGCGCTCTTTGGAGTTGCATGGTGTCTGTGCCCACAGCGCTGTTTGGAGTTGCATGGTGTCTGTGCCCACAGCGCTGTTTGGAGCTGCATGGTGTCTGTGCCCACAGCGCTCTTTGGAGTTGCATGGTGTCTGTGCCCACAGCGCTGTTTGGAGTTGCATGGTGTCTGTGCCCACAGCGCAGTTTGGAGCTGCATGGTGTCTGTGCCCACAGCGCAGTTTGGAGCTGCATGGTGTCTGTGCCCACAGCGCTGTTTGGAGCTGCATGGTGTCTGTGCCCACAGCGCTGTTTGGAGCTGCATGGTGTCTGTGCCCACAGCGCTGTTTGGAGCTGCATGGTGTCTGTGCCCACAGCACAGTTTGGAGCTGCATGGTGTCTGTGCCCACAGCGCTGTTTGGAGCTGCATGGTGTCTGTGCCCACAGCGCAGTTTGGAGCTGCATGTTGTCTGTGCCCACAGCGCTGTTTGGAGTTGCATGGTGTCTGTGCCCACAGCGCAGTTTGGAGCTGCATGGTGTCTGTGCCCACAGCGCTGTTTGGAGTTGCATGGTGTCTGTGCCCACAGCGCTGTTTGGAGTTGCATGGTGTCTGTGCCCACAGCGCTGTTTGGAGTTGCATGGTGTCTGTGCCCACAGCGCTGTTTGGAGTTGCATGGTGTCTGTGCCCACAGCGCTGTTTGGTGCTGACGCTACAGCCGTGCTGTGCATCCATGCAGCCTTTATCTTGTTCTGAAAGAAGTTTAGAAATCAGATTCGCCGCCATTTCGTGGGGCCGACAAAACTGTCTGCAATAATCATTTTCCAGTTTTTATTTCTGTTCAGTACATCACAGGAAACTGCAATTAGCCCTTGATTCTTAATTAAATCCTTGATTCTGAATGCTCAGAGCCTTCACACGCCCCCGACGAGGAGTGCAACGCGTTATTCATGGAAAAGTTGTTTCCTGCTGTCAGCTCAATTATTTGTGTTCGACATTAATAAACATGAAAATTGAAGTTGGTCATTTTTCATGTTTATCACAAATATTCCAAAGCCTGGTGATATTGCTGTGTCTTCTCCCTGCCATAAGTGACCTGAACAGATTAAATGGAATTTTCTAAACGGCGTAGCTGCAGGTCTAGCAGCGTGAACAGGAGCAGATGATGCGCATCTCCTTCTAACGGTTGTATTGTACAATATATTTGACTCTGAACGGCCCGTGCTGAAAGAAATAGCTCGCGAGGAGAGAAATTAACCATTTGTTCTTGTTTAGCAGAGATCCAATGGAGTGCAAGGCCAAGGATGTCAGCCACATCTCAGCGCAAATGAGCTTGTTTGCGAGTGGTAATTTATTTGCTGTAGAGGGGTGTTTGTGTTGCCTTTCTCACTCTCTGCCTGACATTTAAACGTAAGCGATCCATGACTGATTTATTCACAATCTCAATGGGTTCGACCTCAATCAAAGACGAAAGCCATGCTCGTTTGTAATCTACCTGTTTTTTTTTTCCCGTTTGTTCTGTTGTTTTTTTGTAAACACATTTAATGAGTTGCATCAATTCTGATTAGGACAATGCCTAACTCTTTTCACAGGAAAAAAAGCTAAAGATAATAGAGCTATATTAATAATAAAAAGTAAAGCAAAATCAAAATGTTACATTAAAATAACCTAAATTAAATAAATAATTCTCACAGTAAAGAGATGATCTGTCCCATCAAGAAGGGAAATTTAGGGTTATTCATTATGTATGATTTTTTAAATCAAATTTTTTCACAATGTAATTGTTATTCTATGAATGTCTGCATGTGTGCAGCCAATTTCTACATTCCAGATAAACTTTGCAAAAGACATTTTGAGCCAGGAGCCAAATCCAAGGATCCAAATCCTGCAGGTCTAGAGAACCCAACAGCGTTCAGGCTTTCTGTGTCTCCTTACCTTTCTGTTACCTCTGCTGCTCCGTCATACGATACCCACCCCCTGCTCTGAACTTGTGCTGATCCGTCATATGGTACCCCACCCCCTGCTTTGAACTTGTGCTGATCCGTCATATGGTACCCCACCCCCTGCTCTGAACTTGTGGCGATCCATCATATGGCCCTACCCCCTGCTCTGAATTTGTGTTCATCCATCATATGGTACCCAGCCCCCTGCACTGAGCTTGTTCTGATCCGTCATATGGTACCCCGCCCCCTGCTCTGAACTTTTGTTAATCCATCATACGGCACTGTTACGAACTGCCTTCCTGGCTAGAGCAGCTGCAACAAGGAAATAGGCGATACACTGGGTAAAGGTATAACAAAAATAGGATTTATTGGATAAAAGTCCATGGAGCCACAAATACAGCTAAAAAGGCGTGACTCCTGAAATGTAATACTCAGTCCAGTGAATCCAGAAGAAAAAAGAAACACAATGTCCATCAATAAAAAAATATCCCAAACAACTCCGGATAGATCTCTCCGTTAGCTGGCCATTGATCCAGCCGGTTAGTGGTCTGCTCAGGTTGAGGAAGCAGCCCCTACTGCTGAAAGCGTCCTCCTTTTGAAGGCCCTCCACGCTGTAGGTAAGGACAATCAGGCAACTGCCAATTGCTTGCAGGTGGTAGTTGTTACCCAATTAATATAAATTAAACTAGCCATTTAAATAACAATCAGTGATTACCAAAAGTATATTCATTAGGGCTGAAATGGATGACAGCCGTCACAGGCACCCCACCCTCTGCTCTGAACTTGTGCTGATCCGTCGTATGGTTTCCCACTCCCTGCACTGAACTAGTGCTGATCCGTCGTATGGTTTCCCACTCCCTGCACTGAACTAGTGCTGATCCGTCATATGGTTCCCCACCCCCTGCTCTGAACTTGTGCTGATTCGTCATATGGTACCCCGCCCCCTGCTCTGAGCTTGTGCTGATCCGTCATATGTTACCCCGCCCCCTGCTCTGGATAAAAGTGTCTGCTAAATGACTGTAATGTAATGTAATGCTCTGAGCTTGTGCTGATCCATCATACAGTACCGCACCACCACTATTCAAAACTTATGGCACTTTCAAGGACAAGTCTTATTTCTTTCACCTTAATGCAAACGTGTGGAGGAAATGTCAATGTGATCTGACAGTGGCTCTCAAGTGCCTGTTATTTTTAGTCCGGAGCTTGGCTGACTGTGGCAGGAAAGACTTTTCCAGAGGACTGTTCATCTAAGGCGTGATACCACACAGCCAGAACATCATACACCTTCAGGCATCTTCCATTAGACTGGTATTTCCTTTCACGTGTTCACTGGTGGCGGTATGCTGGTCGGTCTGTCCTGTACATCTGTCTTTCTGTTCTTATATAGAGTGCCAACCCCCCCCCCCCCCCCCCCCACGTCACATGCGTTAACAGTTTTTTACCCTCATTTTATGACGCCTTTTATGTTTGACCCCAAAAGTTTAAACTGACGCACAACTATTGTTATAGAAAATGTTTTGACACTTTCTGTGTCACTCTTTGTGTGTGTCCCAATTGACTAGCCTTTTATCCCTAAATATAAAAAATCTGTGATGAAACAGCACATTTTAGAGTCTGAGGTATTGAAAGTTTGTGATGTTTAAAACCTGTATGGGAAATTACCATCAGAATCACCCACAAAAAAAGAAGAGATAAGAAATGAAAAAGGTTGTATATTTTCTTACATTTTATACAGCTACCCCACAAATGACCCCACATAACATGCACATGCACCTTCGATTTTTAAGAGACGTCAAACACTGAATGAGGTGAAATTGACCCCGAGCGTATGATGGTCAAACAGCCCACTGCTTAGCCCTTCGTTATAGCATGGAGGAAGTGGAACACTCACGGAATGTGCTGGAAATGAACACCTCGCAGGCTGTGGGCTTGCCACATGTCTTCTGCTCCTTTTGGCTGATGGGATGTAGCCCCAACTCACCTGTAATCCAAGCTCCGGTCAAGAGAAATGAGTCATTAAGAATGTGCAGCCTAACCAGATATTTAATTACACTTAACTGTTTATGAGGTGTGGGGGGGGGGGGGGTGTTGTGTGCATATGTGGGTGAACGCGCAATTACACTTAACTGTTTATGAGGGGGGGGGGGGGGCTGTGTGCATATGCGGGTGAACGCAAAGTTATTTCTCGCGCACTGCAAATTGGATAGAAACTGTGTGAAACGGTGGCAGTTAATTTGTTAGGTTTCAACAGCAATACTTTCACATTGAGAGCTGTTAAAGAGTTTAACTTTTTTTACACTGACAAAGAGGAGACTGGGAGTCTTTACTTCAAGTGAAGCATCTAAATTGGGAGAGACTGAATGGCAAGGCAAGGCTTTTCCACAACATTGCACAAAATCCCTTTTTCAGGTCTGTTTTTTTCTTGGGCCTACCTGTCATTATTGAGAACAAAGATGGCATTTTCTAATTGTGTGCCCACGTAGCCTTACTTCTTCAGCTTACTGAAACCTTCAACAGCATTTGCTCCATATTACATACTCTGGTTAGTGAGCTAATCACCTTCAGCTGCAGTCTGAGTGTACTTCTAAAGCAGGAGCCATTTGTGTGTGTGTGTGTGTGTGTTAGCATTATACAATTATTCAGTATATCTGCCCATTGCTGTGAATACCAGGCCATGTGTTATTAATAGATCTAGCTGAATAAATTCAATTAAAGACTGGGACAGCCTGAGCAGCTCATCAGTGTTAATAGATTTTTTTTGCCATGATAGTGATCCAAAAGCAAATATTCTTCTTTTTGATCCATCAGTAATCCATTATTAACAAAAATGAAAACAAGAACCGAGCTGTGTGGCATTTGAAGGCTTTCTACAAGATCTGAGTTAAAGGAGTTGTTTTATTGGAGTTGGGTTTAGTTTTTTGTAGTATTTTAGTTTTAGTTAATGGGGGGTGTTTTATTGGAGTTGGTTTTCATCCATGTAGTTTTTTTAGTCCTAGTTAATGGGGGGGTGTTTTATTGGAGTTGGTTTTAGTCCTTGTAGTTTTCTAGTTAGTTAATGGGGGTGTTTTATTGGAGTTGGTTTTAGTCATTGTAGTGTTTTAGTCCTAGTTAATGGGGATGTTTTATTGGAGTTGGTTTTAGTCCTTTAGTGTCTGTGAAATACATCAGATTTGTGTTAATAGCACAGGGACATACAGTAAAACCTTGACATACGAGTGCACTAACTTACGAGTATTCCGAGTTACGAGCCGTTGCTCGGACAATTTCTTGCTTCGCCGTTACGAGCCTAGACCCGAGTTACGAGCCGAGCAAGCGGAGAAAGTTTCAGAATTTATAGAAAAGAAACATCCAGAAAAAGTGGCAACTGGTCGTGCGTTGGCGTTGTGTAATGACACTTTCCTAACGCATTTCCGAAAAATTCTGAAGGGAAGGAAGAAACAAACCACCATGGATAGGTTTTTATCGAAACGCCCTGCAGATCAGAGTCAGAAAAGCGTGACGAAAAAGCCAAAAATCAATGAAAAAGATGCAAACGTCACTGATGAAGATGAAAACATCACTGACGAAGATTAAGTGTAAGTGAAGAATAATAATGTAGCAATTAAGTTTAGAACCAGTTTATTTCTTTATATTCTATTTTATTATCTTTGTATTATGTTTTGTATTTATTATTTATAAATACATTTCTCATTTTTATAACTACGTAACAAAGAAATTAGGGTGTTTTTTGGGGGGCTGGAACGGATTAATGCTATTTCAATTAATTTCAATGGGGAAAATTTATTTGATATACGAGTAAACCGAGTTACGAGCTCGGTCACGGAACGAATTAAACTCGTATGTCAAGGTATTACTGTAAATACATGCAGCATTCTACTTATGATTCTATATAGTAATACAGATAAAATATTAACATTTTTTTATATTACACTATTTAAACTGTCTCTTTATCTTGGAGATACACTAGGGCTGTGTTCCGTTATGCATACTTGCATTCTGCGTACTTGCATACTAGATAGTACAATCTTCCAATAATACTGGCTAGAACATACTTCATAGTATGCAAGAGCGAAAGTAGAATTTTTTTTTGTTAAATTTGGAACATACTTGATGATTCAGCATTAGAATACCTTTGACTTTACAGCAAAAAAAATGTAATCACAAGCTGCAAAAGTACTCGAGTCATTAGCCAGTCGATACTGAGGCTATTTTATTACAATTATTGTCATTGTAATCAGTGATGCATTTAAAAAAAAAATCATAATAAATAATTAAATAAATAGGAGAATTACGATTAAAAACGTGCTATCGGTAAGATACATGTATACATGAAGTCCTCCATTTTCGATGGTAGTAGTTACTAGGTAATTTAACGGTTCTTTCGTTTAGGGCAATGATCTCTGGGAAAAAAAGCACATTCAAGTATTCATCAATGCCTACTTGTAATTCTGGGTCCTGTCAAGTACGGAAGTACACATCCAGGGATTTTAGTATGTACTAGATGGTTGTGTACTTGATGTTTGCATACTTGCAGTTTGGAACGCACTTTTGAAAAAAGATATGCCAACCATACTTGAGATGCGTACAAACAAGTATGCAAGTATGCCGAATATGGAACACAGCCTACGGCTGGGTCCGAATCAGAACCCTATCTACCGTGTCTTGTGTACTATGTACTATCAGCTGTGTACTGTTTACTGTATACTGTTTTGCAGTGGCATACCTTCGGCTGTAAAATAGGCCTTCTGTAACCTTACCTTTATTCAGATATTACTCTCAACCTGTTGAGTTTTTTTGTGCTAGCATTTTTCTGTGTGTCATAAAATGTGTAGCACTTACTATATATGTATTGATAGCGTGGTATACAGCATTTGACTTGTTTCCGTTTATTTAGCTTGAGTAGCCTAACAATTAATTTGTTGAGTAATCAAGACCAATATATAGCTTATAATGATTAAGAAATGATAACGACAAAGATAACTAACTTGAGATTGTTTAACAAGGATCAGGCAATAATCTGAATGCATTAAAGAATGTAATTAATTTTAAGACGGCACTCAAATTAGTCAAAGCGATTTAAACATTACGTGTGTAATGTATAAATTTAAAGAGGACAGCCTCTTAAGTTTCTCAAATCGTTGAGCACAACGCATGAGTCAGGCTAGAAAACTGTATTTATGAAAATCTACAAAACATTGAACATTTAAACATGGATCATTTAAAAGTCAGAATCTTCGCATGATAAAACGTGTAATGTGTATATATAAAAATGCAACACAAGTTCATAATGCACAGAAAATAATGCTATCTCAAAATAAATTGGTAGCCTAATAATTTACTTCAGGCAAAGTAAACGGAAACAGATTGAGAGTGATCATCCGTTAAAGGTAAGATGACAGAAGGCCTATTTTACAGCCAACGGTACGCCACTGCTGTTTTGTATGCAACATATATCAGGTAACACTTCTTTTTACAGTCCCCTAAGAACTAGGTATTTACCAGGTAAATACATGATAAAAATGACAAAATACTGGGTAATTATTACCACTGCTAAAAAGTATAAATATAAAGAAACTAAAACTGAATTACTCAGAGACCTCCTCTATTACCCATCAATTCAAGTGACTACCTTAGTTATAAAAGGTTTGGGTTGGTCAGGTTGGCTCTGGTAATGACCATTTGTTGAATTGATTGGTAATAAAGGAAATGTGTTAGCAAAAAAAGTACTGTATAATTTCATATGAAGTACACAGTTAAACTCAGACTATAAGCAATCGTTGATAACTAAACCTTTGATAACTACAAGGTAGTCACTTGAATTGATAGGTAATAGAGGAGGTGTATTTTCAGTTTTAGTTCCTTAGTATTCACCTATTTTTTACCAGTGGTATTTACCAGCTATTCTTGCGTTACAACATATTTACCTGGTAAATACCAAGTACTTAAGGGACTGTAAAATGAAGCTTTACCAAATATCCTCCATGCTATTATCAACAAAAACCTGTATATATAAGTATACCAGGGATTTTAAGTACTCTACATTTAGTGGACATTTTGCCTACTTAACAACTTTCTTATCCAGTGTACTCAACAAAAATACTCAATAGTATGGAAGGGCATTGATTTGGACACAGCCCTGGACTTCAGAGATGTGACCCTTAGAGCTATAGACTGATCAGTCAACCCAATGGGTGTATGAAATGGGAAGAAGCATATTGTCGGCATCATAAAAAAACTAATTTTTGAGAATAATCCATGAATAGAAAGCTTGCCTAATCCGTTGTGTACTGTCAATATTTCACAGCTCTGCCACAAACACTTTTTTTTTTCAATTGTGCTTCATCAATATTCATATTCAGCTCTAAGAGTCACACTTTACATTGATGAGAAACTGAAAATTCTATCATAATTAGATAAAAGACCTTGTCTTAGCTCTGTTTCTGTTAAGAAAATGTGTGGGAAAGAGCCTGAACAAAACATTTTTGTGTATTCTTCCACATCCCTGCTAATAAGGTATTTTAAGGGCGCAAATTATTTGGTGACTGTCAATAAATTGATTGTCAATCATTTTTAGCTTTGTCTTTTGCCAGAATAAACCTTGAGATATTGGTTGGAGCTTGCTGTCTTATGTCCGAGCGTGGTTCAATTCAAATAATTCCGCTCCCTCTTTTGCACCTCCCTGTCGGTTCGAGTGTCTACATGTGTTCTTTTATTGGTTTATTTAAAGTTTTTTTTATATAAGGCTACAGTAATATACAACTCAAAAATGATTGAAATTCAAACATTTCAGATATATTTCTAGCTTTGTGGACCATATCACCACAGAGGCAGGTATAATGAACCTTCTTATCTCTTCAAAATAAACGGCCAATAAAATTTCCATTGGCCAGGAGAGGGGAGGGAGGGATAGTGAGAAAAAGATAAGAGGGGAGCGAGAAAGAAAAGGAAAAATATGTAAAGAGTGATGGAGAAAGAGAGAAAGATAAAAAGAGAGCAAGAAAGAAGGGGAGAGAGGGAGGATGAGAGCAAGACAGTGAGATAGATGAAGAGAAAAAAAGAGGGGGAGAGAGATGAGATGACGAGAGAGAGAGTCTATGACATGCACAGCAGGAAACAGGTCAGGAAGCCTCATGGATCCAGGTTCTGTAAGAGGGCCAACAGTGCAGGCTGTGGAGGGTTAATGACATGCATCATTATCAGAACTCCAATCGCCTCTCCTTACACAGATGGACTCAATTAAGCAACCGGCAGCTCCTACTTCTCTCTCTGTCTTTTATCTCTCAGACATTACTCCAGGGTTGCGACGGCAGGTGTACGTCTGTTCCCTTATACATAAATTACTGTGATAATTATCCCTATTCTCATGAAATTTCATGCCTAGTCTATGTAATCTCAACAAAAAACATCTTCAATGTACAAAAATGTCTTCAACGTTATTCACACGTACAAAGCACTGTCTATAACTCAATAAATCTTGCAAAATCTAGGCCTGCCATTAAAAGTATTAATATAAAAATGAGGCCAAGTTACAGCAAACAATATTGGCTATTGTAGCTCACACAAATTATACAAGCTCTATTCCAAAGCAATGCTACCCAATGTTTCCTAAATTATGAATGTAACTTGGCCCTGTGTTTTTTTAATCTGAAGAGAATGTGGTCATTCAAACTTTACCTTTGTCTCTACAGAGACCTGATGCCCTCAACCCTGGAGGGCCAGATCACCATGGAGAAGACGCCCAGTTACTTTGTGACCAATAGCGCCCCCAAACGCATCCACTCCATGGCCCGAGACATCAAGTTGATCATCGTCGTCCGCAACCCAGTGACCAGGGCCATCTCCGACTACACCCAGACCCTGTCCAAAAAGCCGGAGATCCCCACCTTCGAGGTTCTAGCCTTCAAGAACAGGACGCTGGGGCTGATTGATGCCTCCTGGAGCGCCCTCCGGATCGGGATCTACGCCCTGCACCTGGAGAGCTGGCTGCAGTACTTCCCCCTGGCCCAGATGCACTTCGTCAGCGGCGAGAGGCTCATCACGGATCCCGCCGGCGAGCTGGGCCGCGTGCAGGACTTCCTGGGCCTTAAACGCATCGTCACCGACAAGCACTTCTACTTTAACAAGACCAAGGGGTTCCCCTGCCTGAAGAAGCCTGAGGACAGCAGCGCCCCCCGCTGCCTGGGCAAGTCCAAGGGCAGGACTCACCCCAGGATAGACACTGATGTCATATGCAGGCTCCACAAATTTTACAAACCTTTCAACATGATGTTTTACCAAATGACAGGGCAGAACTTTCAGTGGGAGCTGGAAGGCAAGCAGTGACTCTCCAAGATGCTACTTTACAGTAATGTACCATGTTGTAACATTCATAATCTAAGGAATATTTCTTTAAAAAAAAAAAAAAAGGATTATATGCCGCATGCATTGGAAAACGTATAAATTACTGCCGCTGTTGTTTATCTAATTTTATGCAGTACTACAGGATGCATGGTAAAATTAGAAAAGTGGGCTGCACAGGAAGTAATTTCACTTTGTCCACAGGAAGAGGGTTAGATCTTCTTAGAGTCTGCTTTGGGGAATAATTTTCATGTGATTCAGTGAATCTGAAAGTTGTGAGAAGAGGGATTAATTTTTAATTCCATACTTTCAAAGGGAAGAAGTGGGATTCATTTTTGTGTGACCCATATTGTAAAATATATTGTAAAAATAAAAAATTTAGAACAGTGGCAATATTTTATACGTTTTGTAATATTTGCTGTGTATTTTAACACCTTGAAATATTTATTCCTTGTTTTGTATTTCATGTTCAGACTAATTAACATAATTAACAGATCATTTTAATAAGGGTTGAAAGGCTGTGGCTGCAGAGAAACTCTCTACAGTAGAATATCTTGAATCTTATCCGGAGACACAATCTTTGACAGAACATGAAAACTAAGGTTCACTTTGCTTTGCAGAACGTACCCATTCATAGCTGGACAGATATGAGTTTGTCATCCTAATGTCAGTGGTGGTGACAATCCCTGTTGTACATATAATGCATAAAATATATTTTTATTGGGAAAACAGGCAATGATATTATCTCTTTTTTTAACGGGAAAAAAAAAAAAACAGTGGTAAAATTGTAGTATCCAGTTCAATCAACCTGCAGCGGTGTGTGCAGCTAATTAAGTGTCCTTATAAAGTAAACGGCTCCTGCAATGTTGTGAATAGAGGGGAAGTACAGAGAGCCTCTTGCCCTAAATGTCCGTGTTAAATAACTAACTCTCTTAAAGCATATCTGTGTTCCTGTTCTTCAGTTTTGCAGTATTGCTCCATGCCGGTAACAAGGCTGTATAAACATTTATGAGGTGCATTGAGTTGCTGTTATTTCACGTTTGTTTGCATGCTCGGCTGAAAGTTTGGGGAGCTCACAGGCGGCAGCAGTGTTTGAGTGAACACACATGTATGGACCGCTCTGCTCTCCAGAGGAACTGACTCGCAGGTGTGTCTTATGTATGTGACTCTGCCCACATTAAATGTTGCTTCTTTCCATATGTTCTGGTGGATATTATTTGTTTTAAGATTGCTTGAGAACCGAGACTCCAGTCTTGGAGCTTGGAGAACTGGACTTTCAGATCTTGAGAATGTGGTTTGCATAAAAAGGACACGGCGGGGTTGCAGGACGGCTCATTCGGTTAAAGCACCACGCTGTGGTGCACGGATGAGCCTCACGGCCTCGGAGCGAATCAACACTGTGCCAGTGCCGACTGTGGCCAGGAGCTCCACAGGGCGACGCACAATCTCCGAGGGTATGGGAGGGTTCAGTCGGACAATGGATCTGCGTTTCGTCGCTCTTGGGCGACTCCCGCTGGCCATTAAGGGCGCTCGTAAGACTGCATGTCAAAGCCGCATATGAAAAGTCCCTCCTCGGACACTGCTCCGCGCGTGCTTAGCTGCCATCTGTGACACAAAAAGAAGCAGCTGTAGGACGGCACGTGGTTCCGAGGGTTACCATAGATGTCCCAGCTCTCCCAAAACGGCCGGTCGGTTCTCACGTGGAACGCATCTGCGTTTGCAGACAGTTGGACATTCCAGATTGGGATGAGAATTTAAAGGCATTACCAGCTGCGCTTAAAACGTGGTTTTCTTTATTTGACATTACATCCACCAAGATTTCAGCCTATAAAATTTTCAAAAAAATTTGCACTGCAGACCTGCATTTTTACATTTATTTTACAAAAAGGCTGTCCGTGGCTCTCGATAAAATTTATCAATTTTTCCAGTGTTTGGGGTTTTTTGGAAAAAGGGTGTTTTTGATATTGCAGGAAAAACGCAAAATCTACTCGCCATGTTTAAAACTTCCCGAGTGAGATAGCGGGAGGATTTGTGAGAAAAGGGGGCAACAACTTATGAAGGGGAGGGCGTAAAGAATTTCCGGAAAGTGAATCATTGGCTGAGAGGACCAAATGACGTTTACTGGTCACGTTTTAATCCCGCCCGATCAAAACTTTGTCCGATCAATTACAGGCAGTGGTGAAAAAAAGGAAAGGCATATCTCAATTTAAGCACATCACTTATGGGTTATGTTTATTCCACCCCAGGATGACAACAATTAACCATTGAAATGCTGAATCAATCTCTTTAATATATGCAGTACTGCCCCGAGTTGGGGGGACATGGCATGGACAATAGGAATTTAGATTTTCCATCCATCCATTATTTAACAACGCCTATTCTTGGTCAGAGTCGTGGGGGAGCTGGAGGCTATCCCAGCATGCATTGGGTGAGAGGCAGGAATACACCTTGGACAGGTTGCCAATCCATCGCAGGGCATTTTTATTATATACAGTGACAAGAAAAAGAAAGTAAACCCTCTTTCAAATATTTCTATGGTTTTACATTATTGTAAAACCATTTAAAAATAGCTAACCCTCAAGTAGTGTTCACATAAATGTAATCTCATGTGATTTATAGCACACAAATTTTACCTTGTCATTTTTTATTTATTCAACCAAAAAAAAAGCAAAAATACAGAATGTGTTAAAAAGTAAGTAGACCCTTAATGCTTCCATATTGCTTAAGAAGGGAATTGTAACCAGGTGCTGCTAATAAAGTGCACATGATTAGTTGATCATCAGGAAGTGCTACCACTTGCATATAAAGCTGAAACTTTAACAGTTTTGTCTGGAGAATTCAGGTTTGATCAGGCATTATGGCAGAACAGACCGAGGAGAAATGCTGATCATGCAATATAACATTGTTAACTCTTATCTGGTTAGATACAATTTTATCTGATGCATTAATTGTAGTTTTGATTTTATTCCAAAATTGTTTATTGTCCACATTTTTGAGCAAGAGAATCTTTATAATAATTGGATTTGGCATTTCGGGTCACAGTTTTTTCTCAACTGTCTGTACTCTTCCCAGTCAGCGGGATCCTTGGACTTTTCAAATGTGGCCCATGCATTATCTCTCTGCCTGAAAATACTTATGTGGCAAGGTCGAGTGCCACCGCTCGGGAAAGGACTGGAAGACACTGAGTTCGGTTCAATAACCCGCTGGGTTCTTTTATTCTTTATTATTCTTTTCGGTTTCACTTTTGTCGGCTCTGGCTTCTCCGGAGCTTTTCTCTCTCCGTCCACAGCCAGCCCCGTTTGTTCGCCCGTCTCTCCCTTTTCAAGCCCCGGCTCACTGTCATAGCAATCAGAAACAATTAAACCATTAATCAATTACGTTTCCCCGTGATGCTGATTAACTTATGACAGCTGTGGCTCAGGGTCCGAGAACCGCTCTGCTCACTCTCTCTCTGCACGCAGAGGCTAACCACGCCCACCCTGCCACATACCCCCACCGCCCGACTTAGGCCGGGGAGCCATCCGGCCGATGACCAACTCCCCCCCCTCCTCGCCGAGAGAGGAAGTCCGCCACCACCATCTGCGGCCCCGGCCTATGGATCACCTTAAAATTAAACGGCTGTAATGCTAGATACCAACGGGTGATCCGCGCGTTGGCATCTTTCATGCGGTGGAGCCACTGGAGGGGGGCGTGGTCCGACCAGAGGGTGAATGAGCGGCCCAGCAGGTAATACCGGAGGGATCCGACCGCCCACCGGATGGCGAGGCATTCCTTTTCAATGGTGCTGTACTTCACCTCCCGCTGTGCCAGTTTGCGGCTTATGTACAGCACCGGGCGATCGACTCCCTCCACCTGCTGGGTCAGCACGGCCCCCAGCCCTCTGTCCGACGCGTCTGTCTGCAGGGTGAACGGGAGAGAAAAGTTAGGGGTGAACAACAGCGGCTCCCCACAGAGGGCTTCTTTTACTCGCTCAAACGCCCTCCGGCACGGCTCCGTCCACTGGACCGGCTCTGAGGCACCTTTTCGAGTTAAATCAGTCAAGGGCTGGTCAGCTCCGAAAACGCAGGAATAAACCTCCTATAGTAACCGGCCAGTCCCAAGAACCTCCTCACCTCTTTTTTTGTCTTGGGTCGGGGACAGGTCGCAATTGCTGCGGTTTTGTCCACTAGAGGCCGCACTTGTCCACTTCCCAAGTGGTACCCCAAATACCGTACCTCCGCTCGGCCAATTGCACACTTCCTCGGGTTAGCCGTGAGCCCCGCCCGCCTCAAGGAGTCGAGCACCGCCCCCACATGCCGCATATGCTGCGCCCAGTCGTTACTGTGGATGATAACATCATCAATATAGGCTGCAGCATATGCAGCATGCGGACGCAGCACCCGATCCATCAGGCGCTGGAACGTGGCTGGAGCCCCGAATAGCCCGAATGGAAGTGTACGAAATTGGTACAAACCGTCCGGAGCAGAGAAAGCCGATTTTTCCTTAGACTCCGGTGACAAGGGAATCTGCCAGTAGCCCTTGGTCAAATCCAGTGTCGAGAAAAAACGAGCCGTGCCCAGCCGATCCAAGAGTTCATCGACCCTAGGCATAGGATAGGCATCAAAACGTGAGACCTCATTCACCTTTCTGTAATCCACACAGAACCGGATAGACCCATCTGGTTTACCTACTAGAACAATGGGGCTACTCCAGGCACTGTGTGATTCTTCTATTACCCCCAACTCTAGCATGGCCTTTATTTCTGCCTGTACCAATTTTTTCTTGTGTTCTGGCAGTCGATAAGGACGGGAACGTACCGTCACTCCCGGGGGGGTTTCTATATGGTGGCGTATGAGATTCGTGCGTCCGGGTAGGGGAGAAAACACATCCGCAAACTGCTTTTGCAATAGAGCAAGGTCTGTCTGCTGGCTCGGCGAGAGATGGCTATTAGAAAGGGGCGGGGTCTGGTTGTGTGAATTTGGTACCTCCGGCCCCAGCTCATCTTTCTCCTTATCTACCGTCACCAGCGAGACAGCCACCACCTCCTTCCAAGCTTTTAATAGATTTAGGTGGTAGATTTGTTTAGCTCCTTCTCTATCCGACCGCACCACCTCGTAGTCTACCTCCCCTATTCGCCGTGTGACCACAAAGGGCCCTTGCCACTTTGCGAGCAATTTGGTGCTGGAGGTTGGAAGTAATACGAGTACTTTATCTCCCGGTGAGAATTGTCTGAGTTTGGTCCCTTTATTATAGTGCGTTTGCTGCCGTTCCTGGGCCTTGAGCAAATTCTCCCGTGATACCTTACCCAGTGTATGGAGTTTTGCTCGCAGGTCCATTACGTACTGTATTTCATTTTTACTGGGGCTTGGACCGTCCTCCCAGTTTTCTTTAACTAGGTCCAAAACTCCCCTGGGTTTTCTGCCAAATATTAACTCAAAGGGAGAAAATCCCGTGGAGGCCTGGGGAACCTCCCGCACTGCAAATAATAAAGGGACTAACCATTTATCCCAATTTCGACTATCTTCGTGAACGAACTTCCGAATCATTGACTTCAAAGTCCTATTAAACCGCTCAACGAGCCCATCCGTTTGGGGGTGGTACACGCTGGTTTTAATCGACTGAATGCCCAATAACGCGTATAGTTCGTTTAGTGTCCGTGACATAAATGATGTGCCCTGGTCCGTCAGAATCTCTTTCGGGATTCCGACGCGGGAGATAATTTGAAACAGTGCCTGCGCAACACTTTTAGCGGAGATATTGCGCAGTGGAACTGCTTCGGGATACCGGGTCGCATAATCCACTAGAACTAGTACGAATCGGTATCCCTGTGTGCTCCGTTCAAATGGCCCGATGAGGTCCATAGCCACTCTATCAAATGGGACCTCTATTAATGGAAGGGGCTGCAACGGCGCTTTTGGGGTGGCCGGGGAATTCACTAATTGACAGTCCGGGCAAGCCGCACACCACCGACGTACGTCTGCCCAGATGCCCGGCCAATAAAAGCGGGCCATTATACGGTTTAGTGTTTTATCATACCCCAAGTGCCCCGCCATGGGGTTATAATGAGCCGCTTGGAAAACCATTTCCCGGCGGCTTTTAGGTACCAACAACTGGGTATTTTCTTCCCCTGTTTGAGCGTCCCGACACACTCGATATAATCTATCTCTAATAACCGAGAAATACGGGTGAGAGAGAGCTGTCTCCGGACGCACTTGCTGACCATCAATGCGCATTACGTGTTCGTAAGCAAAGCGTAAGGTGTCATCCCGAGACTGTTCGAGTGGGAAATCCTCCGTGGGGAGAAAAACCGGAACCAGGGGAGTCTCCCCTCGAGGCTCCCCCGGCTCCGCCCCCCCCTCGACCGCGTCGGCCGACCCTGCGTCATCGCCGTTAACAGCACACACCTCCCCGGGCCCTACCGGTCGGGATCGCACCTCCCACAGCTTCCCTGACACTGTACGAAACCCCGCCCAATCAATGCCCAAAATCAGGGGGTGCGAAAGCCGGGAGCTAACCGCAGCTTTGACAATATAAATTTTTCGTTGACAATAAATTTTTACAGGCACTACCGGATATTGGTGCACATCACCATGCACGCACTTAATCGATACCCATGGTGCCTCTACCAATGCCTCTGGCCGAACCAGGCTTTGTCGAATCATGGACTGCATCGCCCCCGAATCCAACAACGCCCGGTGTTCACTCCCTTGCACCCTTACCGGGATGCAGTACGCTCCCTCTGGATCGGGAGCAGGAGTGGGCGGACCGACAACCCGGACCACCTGCCCTACCTCCATAAGTGGACAGTCGCGGCGCAGGTGGCCGAGCTGCCCGCACCGCCAACAACCCGGTCCGACCGTCTGAGGAACCCTCTGTGGGTCGGCCCCTCCCGCCACTGAGCCTGGGCCTGGAGAGGGAGAGAAGACAGAGAGGGGATTAGTATGAGGGCGCGTTGAATTAGGGTCCCGGGAAAGGGAAGACGGGACCGTGCGAAACGGGAGTCTCCTCCTTGGAGCCGGTTCTGGCGTCTTTTGCGGCGGGCTGCTTGGCACCACGGCCAGATGGTCTTCGGCCAGGTTCACTGCCAGTTCCAGGTTCGTGGGTCGGTGGCAGCGCACCCAGTTGGCGGTCGCCTCGGGCAGCCCGCCCACAAATTTTTCCAGCACGACCTGCTCCAACACCTCCCCGGCGGATCGAATTTCCGGTTGTAGCCATCTTCGGGCCATGTCGGTGAGCCGCTGGGCGAACGCGAAAGGGCGGTCCCCCTGTACCAGTGACGCGTCCCGGAACCGGCGCCTTTGATCTTCTGGGCTATAGCCCATCCGATCCAGGATTGCCTTCCGGACGGTGGTGTAGTTTGCCCGGGATATGGCAGGCAGCCCATGTGCGGCCTGTTGGGCTTCCCCCGTTAACAGGGGCAGGAGGCGGACCACCCACTCCTCGTCGGGCCACCGACATGCCTCCGCGGCCACCTCGAAGCTGTCCAGGAAGGCCTGGGCATCGTCATCTGCGGTCATCTTGGGCAACTGGATCTTCATTGGGGCTCGGCTATACGGATCCCGGGACCCCGCCCCCCCGCTGCCAGCTAGCTGCCGCAGCGTCTCCGTCTGGAGGGTGGTTTGTCGCTGCAGCGCCTCCATCTGCTCATGCTGCACCGCCGCTTGCCTCTCCTGCATGAGTGCTATCTTCTCCAGCATGCGCGCGAGCGCGATTACTGGCTGCTCCGCTTCTGTTCGGTCCGGGCTGGTGTCCATGTTTAACTATCTTTGTTTCGTTCGTCTTGCAGTCTCTTAACTTTCTCTCTCCCCCCGTACGGGCCACCACTGTGGCAAGGTCGAGTGCCACCGCTCGGGAAAGGACTGGAAGACACTGAGTTCGGTTCAATAACCCGCTGGGTTCTTTTATTCTTTATTATTCTTTTCGGTTTCACTTTTGTCGGCTCTGGCTTCTCCGGAGCTTTTCTCTCTCCGTCCACAGCCAGCCCCGTTTGTTCGCCCGTCTCTCCCTTTTCAAGCCCCGGCTCACTGTCATAGCAATCAGAAACAATTAAACCATTAATCAATTACGTTTCCCCGTGATGCTGATTAACTTATGACAGCTGTGGCTCAGGGTCCGAGAACCGCTCTGCTCACTCTCTCTCTGCACGCAGAGGCTAACCACGCCCACCCTGCCACAACTTATAAGATCAGAAGTTATCCACGGAAGAGGCTTTCCTTTGACTTTGGTAGTTGTCAAGGGAGCATGTTTATCCATTTAACTTCAGTGAATTCAGAATATAAAAAGTCCCAAGAATCATCAACATCTGGTATTAGTTGATACCTGTCCTAATTCATTAAAATTAAGTCATTAATAAATCAATCTATATAAATTTTCTTCTGCCTGATTTTAATCAATTTGGATGGCAATTTGGGTAGTTAATTTTCCAAATACAGTACACAATTGCAGAATCACTGAGGCAGTCAGACATAACCCCTGCTTTTAAAAATCTATGTGGGTGTGAAACCAGTATCCAGTCAAGCAGAGACTGACATGTAGGTGTAACACAAGTGGGCACACTAATTAACTGAGTTAGGTTCAGATTTTTTTTTAAATAAAATAAAATGTCTTTACTAGAAGATTTATCAATCCAATTCTTATTGAAGTCACCTAATATAAGCAATTCATTTCTGCAGGTAATATAATTTATAGTAGAAATCATACAGTTAAAGGATTCAGCAGGTGCAGAGGGAGGTCTATAAATGTTTCCAATAGTTATGTACTTATTCTCATGCAGAGTTACCTTTACAAAAATACACTCAAAATTTAAAGGCTCAACATGAGGGATAATTAACTTAGAAACCAGATTAGAGGACACATTTGTGGCTACGCCACCACCACTAGTACCTCTGTCGACTCTGTACAAAACATAATTTGTAAATTTACTTTCATTGTTAGGTATTCTGTTAGTGAGCCAGGTTTCTGATAAAGTAATAACATTAGGTTTGTACTGTTCAACCCATACTTGAAATAAATACATTTTTGGTAGAAAGCTTCTGATATTCAGATGAATTATTTTCAGTCCTTTAACACCATCCAGTTTGACACTTAGGGCCGGTTTCACAGACATGGATTACGTCTAGTCCTAGACTAAGATAAAAATTCAATGAAGATCTTCATTGAAAAAGGTTTTTAGTCTAGGACTAGGCTTAATCCATGTCTGGGAAACCAGCCCTTAAAGTTTAGAAGGATACTATCACTGACCAAACATATAAGCAGATCCAGGAAAATAAGTTGTACGGCACAAAAATACCAAATACATAATCAGTTACAGATAAACACGCAGACAGGACGAACAGACAAAACACATAAAAAAAACGAAAAAACAAGACCAGGCCATTGCCCCTTGATCCCATAGGCCCAAGGATTTTGGTGAATAAGCCAAAACCACTTCCACTCTGAGCTTTTGTCTGCTTCAATGAAGAGAAATAAATGTAGCTAAAAAAAAAAACAATAGATTAGAAATTAATAAACAAGATGTTAGTGCCTTAGATATGAAATTATAAAGGCTGCTGCTTGTAACTATAATCATAACAGAATGAATTAGAAAAGTTGTTGCAATACCTTATTGGTTTAATTAAGAAGAAGAAAAAAAAAAAGTATATATTTTCTCATAGTACAGCCAGTACTACTGTTTACGGCACTAGACTTCCGCCAAACCTATTCACGGCAAACAATACCAGTGAACCTGCTGGATGTAAACATCCCAAACAGTAGCAGCCAAAATAACAGAAAAGAGGTAATTTCACCAGTTAATTTCAAAAGTCACCAACTATATCTCAAGAGAGTGTCGTCATGGTTCATAGTGGAAAGTCTTCATAGACTTTGTGACGGATAGCTGGCTAAAGTGAGCCAGTAGCTTCGGAAAGGTCTAATGCTGTTCATGGAGGAGTTCATAGAAGACAGCTTCAGCAGCTTTGTGGTCGCTGAATAGTTGCCCATTGCCATCAACCAGTACACTCCTTGTGCAGGGATAACGGAGAAAGTACATTAATTTAAGTTCACAAAGTCTCCGTTTGACTGGGTCGAAGGACCGATGTCTCTTCGTCAGGTCAGCGCTGTAATCCGGGTATATGAAGATGCGGTTCCCGTTGAAACTCAGCTCTTTCTTTTCACCAGCAAGTCAAAGTATTTTTACCTTATCCTGAAAGTGTAGTAGCTTTATCAGGATAGGCCTCGGACTGGATCTATCGTTCCGTCGGACAGTAGGAGTGCGATGAGCCCTTTCGATAGCCGGCGGAGTGGGGAAGTCGTCTTGCCCCAAAAGCTGTGGAATCAAACGGGCCATAAAGCCAAACATGTCGCGGCCTTCTGTGGATTCGGGTACTCTGACAAAGCGGAGATTTGCAGACCTACTCTGGTCGCCAGGTCATCAACTTTATCCATTAGGTAAGAGTTATCTTTTTCAAGTTGTTTGACCCTAGTGGAGAGATCACTCAAGTTGTCCTGATTTGCTCCGACACACCGCTCCAATTGCGAAATGTGTTCTCCCAGTGTAGATAAGGAGCCCTCAATACCATTCAGTGCAAAGAATGGAATCCACTTTAGTATCAAAGTAAGTCATCATATCAGTTTTAATCTGTTGGATGGCATCAGATAGGGTTTTCATCTGGTCCTGCATACCTTAGCTAAAGGCAGCTTACTCACTCTGCGGCCATCTTTTACATTTATTTAACACAGCATGCCAAGAAAAACAAACCTATGATAGAAGCTGCTCATCAGTCTGGGAACGGTTATAAAGCCATTTCCAAACAATATGAAGTCCATCATTCCATAGTGAGAAAGATCATTTATAAATGGAGAACATTCAACACAATCAACTCAGGAGTGGGCATCCCAGCAATTTCAGCCTAAGATCAGTATGATGCTCAGAGAAATTGCAAATAACTCTAAAGCAACATCCAGGGATCTACAGGCTTCTGTCAACTTGATAAATGTTAGAGTTCATGACTACCATTAGGTAAAGATTGAAGAAGTATGGCTTTCATGGAAGAGCAGCCAGGAGAACACTCCTTATCTCAAAAAAGAACATTGCATTCAGGAACACTATCCTCTGGACAGATGAGAAAGTGGAGTTCAATGCAATTTTATTTGTATTTTTTTTTTTACAGAGAACTATCACAAATACACTGTACTGAGTTGTTTGGCCATAATACACAACGGCATGGCAAAAAACAAAGATCGCTTATCACCACTATTAAGCATGTAGGAGGAGAGCTGATGATTTGGGGCTGATTTTCAGCGACGGGACCAGGACGTCTCAAAATCATCGAGTCCACTATGAATTCCTCTCTATAACAGCGTATTCTAGAGGAAAATATGAGACCATCTGTCTGACAGCTACAACTAGGCTGAAAGTTGATCATGCAACAGGACACCCTCATTCATGAAATATGCCTAAATATGTCCACATACAAATGTGTTTTGTACAAAGGATTTACGCCTGATTCATCAAACCGTGCAGAAAGATTTGTTCATATTCACATGCATTCCATACATTCCGATTCATCGTAACTTACAGGCGTGTGCACCTTATTTTGCGATGAGCATAAATCCACACCCATGAATTTCCATATATAGAAGTTGCAAATTCCATTTACAGGTGTATACAAGTTAAAAATGGCCCAGAAAATTCAAAAGAAATAATTATTCAGACGCTGAAATCTAAGTTCTATGAGCAGATAAAGGGAAAAAAATAATTTAGTCTTGTCAGTACTGGTGTCAAAGGAACTAATAAAGTAAAAAGGCCTGGCAAGAGATAGCATGTGCCATCAATGCAGGATTAAGCACCACACAAACTGTTAAGGACGTACAAAAAAATTGATCGACATTCAATTCTAGGCGAAAAAACGCATAGCTGCACACAAAAGCACCACAGCTACACGAGGTGGCCAAGGACAAGCAATTTGGCGAATATATTCTTAATAAGCCAGCCTGCTCTCATAGCACCGTTCTCCAAATGAGTGTCAACTGAACTAACTGCACCACAAAAGCTGTTGTAAGCTGTTGTCGATCCCACCAGGCCGCCGAGCCACACATTTCGTATCGCATAGTCCAGGGGTGCAAAAACCTTTTCAGTGATGACCCAAGGATATCAATCTTTTCGCGACCCAAACTAATGTCATTTTCATTCATTAACAATTCATTGTTAAACTGCTCACAATAGCCATGTTTTTAATACCTAAAAGCTAGATGATGGGACAAAGTTACTGAAATTAGCAGCCAACTAATCACAAAAAGCAGAGTAAAATGAATAGAATTTTATGCCCTGTTCACACTGGACTTGTATTACATGGGGCTTTGTACACACTTCACTTTCAATTTAGCAAAGGAGTAGGCTTACTTTTAAAAACATTTGGCATAAGAACTGCACTCAAAAATGGTTTAAAAAGTTGCATTCATAATTTCACCGCAGCCGCCATAATTCTTGACCCGGAAAGATGCAGAAAACGATGTGGAATAAGTTTTTGCTGCAGGAGAAAAAAATATCCCCTCAAATTACTGAAATGCCGATTCACACGGGACTAATATTATCAGATGACATCTGTGTTTTGCTAAATCTGGTAGGTAGCCAAATCTGCGGTGGAATCTTTTCTTTAAAAATTACAGACAACCTCTGCAATTATTAGAAATCACACATGGTTCCAGATAATAGGCTACTAGTCCAGTGTGAATAGGGCATTGGGCTTTATCAATGAAGCACATTGGAGGGAAAGTGATCTAAACTGCCAGATAGATAACCATAGGATAAAAGCAAAACATTTCTCCTCATTAATGTTGCACTCATCGTCAGTGCATCTTGTTTTGCTGGGATGTAGCCAATTAGCCACTTATCCATTCCCAATAGGAAACTTTAAAAACAAATGAGCTAATATTTCAATACAGCCAATATTTCTAAAGCCTATAGAATTGTTTTTGATGTCAAATGCACAAAAAAACTGGATCATGATGATTAGCTAAAGCCATTAATCTTATGTTATAATAAACAAAAACATTTTTTAACTAAGTGCATCAAGGCACTGTTACCAGCGTTTTGTTGAATCGGCGCTATCCCGTGGACTGCGGTGAGTCTTGTAATGACGCACCAAGGTCAAGATTAAATAAAGTACGCATTTACATGATCATATGAGACACAGTCAAATGTAAACAGTAAAGAATGTGTTCAGGTAGTTTATTATTTTTTTCTATTTATTTGTACAAATGCAGAATAACAGTAATGAATAGTAACACTTTGTTCATATAGGCCTAATTGCATTGACATGTTGCTGTAGCCTACACGATTCCGTGACCCAATAGATATCTCCCGCAACCCAAGGTTGGCTCGCGACCCACAGTTTGCGCACTACTGGCATAAACAATTAGATGGACACACATTGATGGAGTGAAAGCCCTTATTTTCATCTCTATTCATATATGCAAACACTTTGTCAGATGGAGCCTTGATGCAAAATCTAGGTTGAGAGATGTTTGACAAAATTTTACATCAATTTAGCTCTAATTTTGCTCATATTTTACCTGCATATAGACTGGCTACATCCTAACTGGTTAAAAAAAACTTTTCAACAATATTTCACGGGTTTTTCACCTGAACGCTTGACAGAATTTAATCGAATTTTCAACGCAAAAACATTCACTTGGGTGTGCAGTCTATGGCACCGATAACATTGGGCAGGTTGGCAATTTCATAAAAACCCTGAATTACCTCCAACTAGCTTTGCATCTTGTAGGGGAACTGGATGTACACTGGCATTAGCTGGATTATATCGTTTACCACACCATTGCAATACTGGCTACAGACCCATTGCAAATTTAACATCATATAGCTTTTCAATTCTTATCAATTTAGAATAAATAGCAGGCTCCTTGGAGCATTCATTATGTTATGGGTCTAATTATACAGGTTACAATTACAGTTACAGCCTACAATTGCTTAATACGTGTAATCTAATGTGTTTGCTTTTTACAATCTTAATTTCTTATGTTTGCATTATGCATTTCAAAGGATGTTTTTAGTCTTGTGAATTTAACAAAAAATAAAAATAAATGAATATTGTAATTAACATTAACAAGCTACATTTATCAGCATTTTGAATTTACGAACGTCGTACATGTGGTCTTGAGCAGGTCTAAAGTTTGTATGTATGTACAAACAAATCTCAGAGACAAAAATACAAACAAAATTGTTAATACAAATGATTTATGCACACATTCGTTCTGCTCACGTTTCATGAATGAGGCCAAATAATCCAAAGCACACCAGTAAATCACTAGCCAATTGGTTAAAAAATAAATGAATCAGGGTTTTGGAATGGCCAAGTCTAAAGTCCAGACCTCAACCCCATTGAGAATGTTGTGTGGGACCGTAAGGGAGCTGTACATAAATAAATGCCCTCAGACATGAATTAGCTGATGCAGTTTTGTAAGAAGGAGCGGGCCAGGATACCTGTGATCCAATGAGACTAAAACTGCTACTAAAGGCCCCCGGGTTCGAATACCAGCCGGAGCCTTTCTGTGTGGAGTGTGCATGTTCTCCCCATGTCCGCATGGGTATCCTCCGGGTACTCCGGTGTCCTCCCGCTATCCAAAGACATGCAGGTTAGGCTAATTGCAGGGCATTGCTGTAACAGAGCATGCATGCTCAGTCAACCTACCCTATTTAAATAAAGGTTAATGAATAAATACATAAACTACTGAATCCTGGGGTGCAGTTCCCTGCTCACAGAAGGCTTCTGCGTGTTGGCTTATTTTTGGTTGAATAAATAAAGTATAATCTGTGTTGTTTGTCACATGAGGTTAGATTTAGAGGGTGTACTTTCTTTTTCACATCACTGTATCTATCTCGAAAATGTACGCGTAGAATCACATCTCATTTATTTAACACAATATCATAGCCAGAGTGCTTTGTCTATTTCACAACCATGAGAGGATAACAAATATCTTAATACAGTTGATCTATTTTTGTCTTTTTTCTTTCAAGTACTTTGTGTATGCACTTCAATTCAATAAGTGAGGGGCGTCCTATCAATAAGGCTTTCTGCGTGGAATTAAATTTGCCTGTATCAGAATACGTACATGCCAAATCGAGACAATCAATACAGTGCTATTTTAATCAATCACCATTACAGCTGTGCTTCCCTGTGTAGAAAAATGATATGAACAGTGACAGGATGGAGTATCTCAGGTTGAGGAAGTTTGTGACATTGATTATTACTATAACCTCTCTGCATTTTAATGGATCTCGATAGGAATTGGGGGGTGCGACTAGATTCAGCTGTAAATTACACTGGAACAGTATGGAACACATGGTTGAAAGGAACTGACTCAAAACTATTTGTGACAAACTGTGGTTCATTATACGTTCATCATAGCTAGACTGATATGAACCGCGTCGAGAACATCATATTTCACCCTTATGTTTCAGTTCACTTTACTTTTGGTTTGACAAATAAAAAGGGAGAGCATCGCACTTCTTTTCACCATATTTTCCCTTTTTATTTAAATATCTTATTCAACACGCCCAGTCTGCTGTGAGGAGTCGTGGTGATCGAGTAGAAGAGTAAATCCGTACAGCTGCAGCAGTGAGCAGGCGCAGTCAGGCAAAGCTTCAGTCTGTTTTTATTCCTGTGTGGCATTCGGTCCGGTGGAGAATTGGATTTGTCTCAGCCACGCCTACCGGTGGGGAGAGCCCAGGCACCTTTGTTGTGTTAACTAATCAGCCCAGGTGCTTTAAGCTGTGCTACTCTCCATGGTACGGGGCCCGAGACTGGGAGCACGCACCGTGAAATCATGGCTGTTTGCTCGACAAAGAGAAACTAATGTGTGCTGAGGAGCTGGCCAGCTGAAAAGCTGGTCAACTGGTTAGCGTTTCTGCTATGTTTGGTTTGTGATTGTTTTAGGTAAATGTTTTTGCCCGGAACCCATGAGGAGGAAGGGTGAAGGTGCTCCTCTTTGTTTTTGTGTCAGCCTGGGTACGCTCTCTTTCTCTCCAAGTGGCAAATTATTGTGAAAACCCAGAACTGCCCTCCCAGGACTGTCCCATAGCGTGTGACATCCTATTATGTTTAAATGTTCTCTTTTGGCCAATAAGAAGTCTGGCTTCTCACTGACTGTGATTAAATCACTATTGTAGTTAGGGTGAAAAGCAAAAATGTTTTATTTCAAAATCAACCAGTTCTCACATAAGCAGATATACTGCTAGATAATCCAAATCGCAACACTTATGAATGGTTGATATTTTTTAGTATCACAGCACATGCAACATCCGCCATTTCCCTCCAGTTCACCTTCCTTTTGTTATGTCCCAGACTCAGAGACCCAAATGCAAACATTTTGTTTAATTCCAGTCCAGTGTCAAAAGCCAGGCAATCAAGAATTTCCAAACGAGATCCAAAATCAAAGTCAGAAAAACAAGCAAAAGTCAAAACCGGAAATCAAAGGCCTAAGGTACAAAAGGGCTAGGTTAATCAAACGTAGGTAAACACAAAAGAAAGTCGAAACCAGGAAATCAAAAGCAAAAGTACAGAAAAGGGCTAGGCTAAATCGGAATCAAAAACAAAGGGTGTCTCAGGAATTTCAGCTAATCTCTGGCTTTACAATAACAGGCTCAGGAAAAGTGATCAATGTTCTGACGGGGAAGAAACAGAATAGTGGGTCTTATATACACATAGGAAAGGGAGGAGTAACAAACGACGTGAGGTTAACACATTAGGTGAACAATAATTAAATCACAAGACATAACGAAAACATGGACGGGACTCTGAAAAATGCAAAACAAACCACAGGCTCAAAGAGGAGCGGAGTGTGCTCAGTAATCACGAGAGGCGAAATCTACGTACAAACAGCTGGAGCGAATGACAGAGATAGCTCAGGAACAGTTAGAAATGCGAGTACAAAGAGAAAGCGGAGAAGCTGGTTAACTGTTAGTATCTAACTATAAGACAGTTAGTTGTTAGCATACATCTATGTTAATTAGTTTAGTAAAGTGCACGTATCTAATAAAGCACCCGAGTGATTGTTAGCGCGAGTTAGTAATATATACAATTATACATGGAAAGGACAACAGGAAGTAGCCGAAAGCGAAACTTCGGAAATACAGCGTTAACCCACGAAAACTCCCGAAGTCACCCGAGACTGGGTAAACAAACACACAGATGAGACTCGGACAACCCACGAACAGAGGGGAATGCAATGCTCTGTTTGAAGATTACTCCCGGCCTCTTGCTATCTCGCTTGTCCTGTTAACTTGTTTGTCGTTTCTTTTGATTCAGCCCGTCTAGCCTGTCTCCTGCCTGTCCCAGCCAGCCCCGACTCCTCACCTGCCCCGCTTTAGTTCTGCCCAGCCCCGTATCCAGCCTTCCACCCTTTTTGCCTATTCCTGCCCAGCTTGCCTGAAAATAAATATTTTTCCCAAGTGGAGTTTTGAATCCAGTTCTCAGAGTCTTGCGTTTGGGCCCAGTCATGTACGCTGCCACAACACCACGGTCAAAAATGCCTTGTTTATTTTATTAGTCTACAGACATGCTTACTGAAATTAAAATACTGCAATATGTTGTAAATATATGGGGCCTCATTTATCAATATGGTCATAAAAAAGAGTGTATATTTGACGGATCCACCTTGCATACAAAATGTTCACGTGTGATTCCTCAAACGTGTGTATATCACTGATCTGAGCGTAAATGTATTAGGATGCGCGTTCACATCATTATGAATTACCATACTCACACGCCCATTTTATTATCTATATTTGGCAAGGCCACCTCCTTTAAAACGCACATGCCAACGCGGTTTTCTAAACTTCATGCTTATGAATGAACATGAAAATAAACGTGCGCTTATTTAGAGCGTTAGTTGTGGTGTGCAGTTTAGCTCAAAAGCCACTATGTGGCAGAGGACAAATGGCTAAAATGCTTCTTCTGAATTGCTAAATACAGCTGAAATAAAAATTAAATAAACATTCCCGAAAAAAGTTCTGCCGGACGGTACAGGAAGTGGCATCCCGGACCCCTCGAGGGTGGGGATATCATTGGGAAAAGTGGCCGTGAGTGATAGATGTGACTGTGACTTGATTCGTCAAGATTTTAATATTCTCTTACGGTGATTGCGACATTTGCTAGAACCTCTAGTCTAGGCTAATAAAACTAGATCGGATTTATAGAAAAAATAGGAAAACAGTTTTGTGTCTTGCATACAACATGGCTGGTGATGTGTAATTATTTTCATATGGCTGTCTCCAATAAATCCTTATACAGAGACTATTTCCTAATGTAATCATTTCAACCATTTAGGCTGCGCATGAGAAACGAATAATGATTAAACATGATTAAAAATCTATTTATTCAGATAAAATTTTAGCCAATCGTCTACAGTCACAACGCGTACGTGAAGTGCATTTTAAAATATTGCCCAAATGCATGAACTGCTTTTAATACTTTCATAAATGGAATGACTTGGACGTGCCATTTTTATGATCAGCTACTCATTTAAGGCAAACTCTGATTTTAAAGCTCACATAACCTATGTTTTTTAAAGAGCACCTTTTTGTTTATCGCCTGTAAGACTCTGCAGTGCTCTAAACAAAGGTTATTTGTTTTCATTATAGGCTAGGCTATAGTTAATATATATTGTTGCCTCGCTCTTAATTGCATCCAATGTCGCTGCCTCGCCACTGGGAAAAGCGTACGCAAGGTCAAGAGCTGTCATGAGATTTCATCGTACCGTACACCCACGTTCATTTTGATAAATCCAGAAATTTTCCTAAAAAATTATACGATCAGATTTTAATGTACAACTGAATGATAAATGAGTCCCCTGAACTTTGTAATAGCTTTTTTAATATCAGTAATATATTTTATTTTAATATATTGCAGTCCGTATTAGTCAGATTATTTGGAAAATGTAATCCAGTACCGATTCCAATTTACTTGAGTAAAAATGTAATTAGTAATGTAAAATGTAAATACTCAAGAGTTTTAATCTAATCTGATTACTTTTCGATTACTTCAAGTGCCATCAGACTAATACAAAATAAGCAAAATACATGCGTTTGGATGTTTCCAAAAAGGGTGTTTGTGTGATTTTGTGTGTGTGTACATGGGCATACAGTACAGTATATTGTACATTTAAGTAATCCAAAATGTAATATCATTTTTAGAAAAGTAACTGTAATCACACAGAATATGCGTGTTTTAAAAAGTATGCTGGACTAATTACTTCATCAAGTAAATTGAATTTTATTTAACCTTAATTTATGCAGGGTAGGTTGACTGAGCACTCATGCTGTTTTACATCAATGGCCTGCTAACCCCCCGCCACTGCACCAAGATTTACTTACAATGTTTACTTACAAGTTCACAGGAAACAGTTATAGACTTTACCTCTGTAGTATTTACCTGCTTTCAATTTCACTCTCAGTGGGTAGATAAAAATGGGAGTCTGTTAAGTCCTGGTGTCAAAACACCAGTTCTGCTAAAAACATAACAACATATCACATATTTTAATAACTTTAATAAGTATAGGTACAGATGGATAGGTATGATTTAGTATCGCAGTGCCACCAGGATTCCCTTCTCAATTTCAATGTCACCGGGAAACCTGAATTTTGCTGTCCCATATGGTAAAATTTGAAAGTAATAAGTTATTGGTTTATATGTTCAGTTCTAACCCCACAGCACTGCAGTGTAATAAAATGTCTGTCTAATACAGTGATGGTGTGTTTTGAGGGGGATTCTCAAGACGTTTATGATTGTGTCCGTTTTAAACTGTTCATTTCCACCCAGAAAGGCCACCGCTTTATAAAGAGATGCAAGCAAATTCTGCACAAACACGGCTAGCTAAATTATTCATAAAATATCAACACATGGTGGCTATGACTATATACAGGTAAATTATCATTTAGCACCATTAAGAGGTTCCTTTTGCTATTTCTATACAGGTATAAATGTATTAAAAATAATATTGATTGCTGATTATTTGGGGTTTAGCATACCACCTCATCTGTGAAACATGGTAGAGGTAGTCTTATGGCTTGGGCATATATGGCTACCACTGGAAATACTTTAGTTTAGTTTGATTTGACAATTTTAAAATGCACGCACACATGTGCATGAATTAACTCATTGAGGATGAGCACAATACAATTAAAAACGTATTTCCGTTGTGGTCCTCTTACAGATGGCTTGGCAGGTTTGGCAGCATTTGATATTAAAAAGAAGCAATACATACATCAGAAATGCAATATACGGACATAGACAATCATTAAGACAGATAAAACTGACAGGAATGGCTCACTTGTCTTTATTAACGGGCTGACTGCTGATAATGTTGTGATTATTACTGATGATGTTGTGATTATTATTTATAATGTTGTGATTATTACTGATAATGTTAAATGTTGTGATTATTACTTATCATAATGTTGTCATTATTACTGATAATGTTGTGATTATTTTCACAGCCCTTTCCTGAACCTTGTCCGTGGTGGTTTGCTGTTTCTTTATACAACCCACAAGCAGTACACTCCCGTACCCCAGACTGTCAACCAGGTCTTCAGCAGGGAGCTCATCTCTTGCCATCACTGTGAGAAAGTTAAAACTTTATAGGCCTTTTCCCCTGCCTCTTCAATGTGTAGGTCCCCACTAAGATAGTCCAACTTGTTACCACAGGAGCAACCTGTCCACCCAGGATTAGAAGGATTCTCTTACACCCGGAGAAGTGTAGAGAAAACCTAATATGTGCTTTTGGTAAAAGTGCATGCTGGGTAGTCCTCTCATTTCACAGTATCCAGTGTAGCATTTGATCAAATATTAATAGGTTCTTCATCTTGCATTATAGCCTAATAAAAATGTTAACAAGTATTTCACATCCTAACACAATGTGCAGGTCCTGTAATTACAACATTTTTTCAACACGGATGTTTGTAAGGACAGAGAAAGCATACCTATATGACAATCATATGTTAGTGTCAACATTGGCTATGGCAAATTGATCAAAGGAAGGTAAAAATAACACCCACCTGATGGAAACAGGTTGATGGAATTCCTACTGTAGAAATAAGACAATGTTTCCTGGCTATACCAGCGTACATTTTTATCAGGAAACAAAACAGAATCCTGTAAATATTAATTCCTTAATTAAAAATTAATGCAAAACCAGACTTAATTACTTTAGGGGAAACGTAATTTGTGTGCATGTGAACTTACCTTTTTATAGTTTATTTGATTCATTGTGTTTTTTTACGGTGACATTTTAAAATAATCTGGTCACACAATATACTGTTTGAAAGGGTTAAAACTCACGATTCTATCTCAATAAACTATTTTACTATCCCAATGTCATAGTGACAACAGTTTCTTATTTTGTAACATGACACAACACAGGCCTGATCAAAACAACAACGTTCTATATTTTCCACAGAAATCCAAAGGCGACACGAATAAAAGTAAATTATTTTAAGCGAGAAAAGAAACTTTCACTGTGTTTGAGCTTCTGTTACTTTGTTTCAGTAATACTTAAGAGTAATATTGACTCCCAAGGGTTACCTTACAGAAGAGACCAGGGTCCTCATTTATAAATTAATCTTGGAATTCATCCTAAATGTGAGCGTTTTTTCCTAAAATGTTCCTACGACCGATTTATAAAATGTCCATACACACGAATAAATGTTCCTGAATAAATTCAATAAAAACCATGCGCACGTGAACGAGCTTGTGAGCTCTACCCAGTGAACAACCTCAAATATTCTTATCTGGTCGGGTTTTTTTCTACAAACGTATACAGTATAAACTCCCTACGTGACTACTGTCACGTGATATAAAATTTACATAGGCCTATAGCCATTTCACATTTTTTTCTTTCGGTTTTAATAGTTTACAGAAATGTTAATGTTATAATTTCAGTATTGCATAGCCTAATATTTGTTTTATTGTATTTATTTCAATTGAGTTGTCACTGACAGCCGTCTGAGTATCAACTATTATTAGCTACATGATGTCTGTTTAAAGTGCTCATTGATTTTAAGCTTTTAACCACACACGTATCGATAATAATAAAAATAATAGTAATAATAATAATAATATAATTTTAATAATAATATTTTTTTTAATAACAGTTTGCACACATGCTAATGTTCACAGCAAGAGCTGCAATCATAGGCATATGCTTTATTTCAACTTCAGGGAGACACACTGCTGGACCACCTAGTCTCGTGTCGTCAAATGTCAAGTCTCACAAACACATAGACTACTTGCAAAGAGGGTAGGCGGAGCAAGAGGTCCAATGTCAGCACTGGAATGTCTGCAGTTAGAATCTATTAGACAGACAACAGGCGCTCATTGAATGAATGGAAGCCAATTGAGTTTTTACAAAACAGTTAGCTAAACGGGTCATTATCAGACAGACAAAATTAAAAGTCTCCCTTTTCTTTTTAGATTATATATGCCTAGGTTGTCAGGACCCAGTACTACTACTTACAACTCGTTATGATTTTGACTATCCAAAATCTAGCGCCGGGCAGATACGCGTCACTCTAAGCATACGTTATGTAACATTAGTTGCTAAGCTAACTGAAAACACTACTGCGCATGCCTGATCACTTCCTCTTGTGTGGACAAAACATCCACTGGGAAAAAGCACCATTTGCGTATCTTGTCATATATCAAAAAATTTTGCCACTAACTAGTCGGTACCAATTCATATGAAAATATTGACAGTGACTGTATTGAATGTATTCCTCTCTCCTCCCAAACCTACACGTATAGACTAGTTAACGGCCGACAATATTGCGTCTCACAGTGCTTATCACACAAATAAATAGTATGCATGCGCGTGTCTAATATGTCCCTTTGTGAAGGGATTGGTAAAATATACTCACGTCTGAAAAAAGTGTGTTCGTCCTGCAGTACAGCTGCATAGCCACAAGGAAATGGACTTGGCGTACGCACAAGGACGTTTTCACGTCAGTTTCACGTTTTATAAATCTCAATTTGTGCATCGATTTTCACATAAAATCAAATCTAGTAAATTTACGATCAGATCCGTGCATACGAGTTTTATACATGAGGCCTTTGGATTATACCTGTAGTCAAAGGGGTTCAACAGTAACCTGCATTTTATTTTCGGGCTTGTGTTCAATAAAGGTTATTTAATAATATAAAAATAAGAACCTTGCATTCATTGTCATTAGTGTCAACCGCATGAAGAGAAAGGGTTAAATGTGCCAAATTAAATATTCAATTCTAATGCCAATGTAACAATCACTACCAGTATCAGAAAACAATAGAGTTCAAAAACACTGACAAGAAAATTTCAGAAAAAACCTACTCTTCAAAGAGTTAAACAGTTTTTTGGCTCTTTGGAGTAGCCTTCCAGTCACAAAGATGTTATTGCTCGACTGTCAATTCCTCTGATTCTCAAATGCATTTTCATTATATGCTACGCTTGCAAAGAGGGGGACATTACAATTACATGTAGCACACTGCGGGCAAGCTATTAGCAGCAGTAGGTAATACATACACATGAATAACTCCACAAGAAGCAATAAATGCAGCCAGTTTACCATCCTCAGAAATGACAGTTCACGAAGCCTTGCTCAGCAAATTCTTCTACTGTAAAAACCTCCAGCAGGAAGCTGGGATGCAGGCAACTTCCTGTCCTCGTCCGACCTGCATAAAGTGTGTGATTTACATCAGTGCTGGCACAGGTGTCTCTAAAAGCTTTATGGGTGAAGGGATTAAGTCTTTAAGAGTGTTTACGCTGTACCGATGGGTATGTTTTTCATACTGTCAAATAACTATGCTTGTATTTATCTGTATTAGATCTGGCTTTTTTTCTAGATCCCCTGTGCTGGAAAAAAATATTTCATTTTTATTCAACCATTATTCAAACCAGGCAATTTAATTGAGAACAAGTTCTCATTTAAAACAACAGCCCAGCTGAGAGGACAAAACACAGTTAAATTATAAAACTGGAGGCACAGTCAGGGCTATCCAATGCAGGGCTATGGAGTGGTATGAAAAAAGAAGAGACATGGTCAAGCAAAAAAACAAAACATAGCCTATAGTTTAAGGACACATTAAAAAAAGAACAGTCTGTCATAAATGTAAATTTGGTTTATTTAATGCCTGAAGAGACACATCTGTAGGCATTAAATATCACCTCTGATTTCCCTTCTCTGTATTGATCTTCTCTTCACTCTTCAGTCAATGTCAGTTTCAAAGTTAACATTGAGAAAACCAGCATTACTTCAGCACTTACCTTATATTGCCTATGTAGCTATCATTATTCAGCTAATTTAATGCAAACCTAAAGCCCTTGTCTCCTGTTGATCTACTTCATCATGTTCTAGGCTCATTGAACATTCTTGATGTGGTTTATTGTATTTTAAATAATACAAAACATCATATTCAAATATCAATTGGCCATTGGCACCATGTACACGGGAACGAGAGCCCAAGTGACAACGCCCGACGGTAACAGCGAGGAGTTCAGCGCCAAAACCGGTGAGTGCAGAGGAGGACACCTCCCCCCCCCTTTTTTATAACAGTTGGACTGACTGCTCTGAGACAAGCAAGCTGAAGAAATGGGAGCAGCTCGGCTTCACTATACACACACGCCAGAGGTACGACGAGACACCCCGCTAAACCCTGACAGAGACTGACCCGCTGGACGGACATCTCTGACACTGCTGCCTATCTAAGCAGGAGCTACAGTCAGGTAAAGGTCAAAGAGGTGTTGAGTGTGGTCAAATGCAATATGCTAAAAGAAAGAAAACCTAGCTAAATAAACCCCCAAGAACCCTATAACTCTAACAACAACCCAACAAACAGACAACAGACCTGGAAAAGGGAAAAAATGGGCAAATGTCTTAAAATCAATGGCGGGGCTCTTAGTGGGGAAAGCACTTGCAAAGAGAGGAAAAATGGCATGACCAGCGTGTGGAAAGCCACCCTTGCCGATCCAAAATCCATCCCCCACACCTGAGGATCCCCCCCCCCCCGTTCCCCTCTTCTCTGTGTTCGTCTGCTCCACCTACTACTTCCTACAGAAGTCCATGGACGAATAACAGCCAGACAGAAGTCCCTGTGCTACACCACACACCATACAGTGGACATTACACACAACAGACGTACTACGATAACACCACAAGCGTCTACAGAGTACGGCCTATGTGATGAGACAGAGCAGTTAAAGATGCCAAGTGAATCCGAAACTCCTAGCCACAGCCATCTGAACTGAACCAACCCATGAAAAACGTACGAAAAAAACCAACCCCACTGACAACACATGGAACAGGAAGTCACTACTACGTGTCCACAGAAAGCCTAAAGGAGCCAGATGGGAAGAGAAAGAAGCAGAAGGCTGCCAAGAAGAGTGGAGAGATGTGGAGAGAGAATAGAGAGAGATGGAGGAGAGAGAGAATTCAAAATATCACATTCAATTAAATTATATTTTATTTGTTTATCTATAAATATAAATATAAATGAGGTCAGTTTTAAACATTGAAATCATTAAACATAATTGTTTCATAATCATTACTGTTGCTGGGTTTTTTTCAGCAGTAGTATTGTATTATACTAATAAAAATCAACAAATAAAAAAAAAAAAAAATCCTCACACACACAGTTATACCCTATTACCTGCTTCCACACGCACACGCACACACACACAGCACAAAAACAGCGTGCGCACACACACACACGGTCATTATACACTCTATCTATCTACCGCTTAAAGAGAGAGAATAGAGACTTAGTTTATATTCTTTTTTGTATTTTTCACATCCCGGCTTTCGCTTAAAATAGATCAACGGGAAATGTTTTATGCCTTTGTCTTCTTCCAAGCTGTAGTAGTGTGGAAGCAAAATGAAGGATCTTCTGAGTATTAGCAGAATAACTGCAGAACAAGCCTTAACAAGAGACGTCACAGGCATACCTTCCTTTAGTTAGAACCAAACCAATTAAGTGGAACTAGACTGAAAAGAGTGATTCCAAAGACAGCCAAGGATTTAAGCAAAATTCAGGGATTATCCTTTCATGCTAAAAAGAAAGATCATCCCTATACAGAACGCATGCATGCTCTATCAAGCAATTACATTTTACACGGGTCTGAATCGATGAAACTTAGCTTGCTAACATTCTCCACACAGACAGTATTTTGATAGTGATAACGATAAAGCAAGCAATCAAGTAGCCTAAGCAACATCTCACACATTCCAAGCTAATGTCGACATCAGAAACATCACAATAGATTTCACATGCTTTGCAGTAACGTTAGCTGTCCAAGAAGAACGCCAGCTCGGGATCGGTTTTGATCCCCAACAACAAAGTAATTACGTTTATCCATGGGTGGAATACCCGGCCGATTTTCACCCTTGTTTTTGCCCGTTTTCGGTCACACTGCCGTTTGGCCAAAAGGGCTTCGGTCGATAAAACTTTTATCATCGCGTTGGTAGATTCGACCGGTCATTTGCTAGTTGACTGGTACATTTATCAGCAGCTAACTTGCTAGTGTTGTGTTGCACAACTTCAGTTTGCTAGCCCTTGTGGTGCTGTGGGGTCAGCCAGACAGAGGTAAGGCACTAGGGGGTCGATTCACTCAAGATCCCAAATAAAGGGTGTAACTTTGCGGGTGTAGCAATTCTGTGTCTCATTTGTTATTATATTTAAATCGTATTTTATCAGATGCAAAAAAAAATTTTTAACATGATATCGGCATTATCGGCATTACATATCAGCCATCGGCCGCCCTGCTCTCTAAATATCGGCATCGGCATTAGCCACTGAAAAACCCATATTGGTCGACCACTAATATTCAGTCAATATTCCGAGGGTGTGTCAGACTTTAAGTTGCGCGCAAGTCTGAATCAGAACATGATTTTGTACATAAAATGTGTTTATAAATGCAATGCTCCATGTCAGGATTCCCCCCGTATTATCAAATGTTATATATTATGAAATGCAATGTTTTTTTAATGGATTTTTCCTGGACATTTTGCTCATTCCGTAGACCGTATAAATAGCCTAAAATGTGTTAAGTGTGTGGTAGCAGGCTCTGTTTCAATTATATTGCAGTGTGTCACATAAAATAATACATGTAGGCCTATTTACATTCCACTCTGAAATTCATAAAAAAACAGACTGCGGAGTACATTGTCACAGAACCATTTGGAGGCCTTTAGAAATGTAGACTGAAAAGGACCTCCTCTCGACAAACTTGTGATCAACAAGCTTGCAGAGAGAAGTGATTTGCTATGGCTACTCCTCCAAACAGCGGCACTGAGTTAGGTATCTCGAATTGGGTAGCTCTACGCTATCCAACTGGGTAGCGCACGATACCCAGATGGATACGTGGTGTCTAGTTTGCGTTGGCTTTTGAACTGTTCGACTGTCTATATGAGTACATCATCGCGCACAGATCGATCAGGTCATTTTACAAGCAGCCTAGTGTGATGGATTTAGTAGCGGAGAATCAAACGCAGAGGTGAGGGAGATATAACACGAATAGAAGAAAAGAAAAACGGGAACTAATTCCTGACAGCTAAACAGCTAAAGGAAATCTACCCAGGAAAATAGGGCAAACTCGAATAGAACGAGTAAAACACAAATCTAAATCTCCCGAACTCAATACTAGAGCCCAAACAGGAAGCTAGATAGGCAAAGAAAACTACCTTCGGAACGTATCTCTACAACATCCGATAAAAGGTGAAACAAAACAAAACCACCAAAAGAAAACACTGTTTTGTAGAGAACAGCACGGAAATAAATAGTGCAGAACGCTAACAGGAGGAAACACAATCCTATACCTGAATAAGCTAAAAGCAAGTCCCTCGTGAACATAAAGTTAATATCACAAGGTCGCTTAAACCTGGCTATACCTGGCTCAATGTACAAATGAATGACAAAGAAGCACCGGGGAAGCGGAAGTAAGGAATTGAAATACCCCGCAGGAAGAAGCACAGGTGAAAAGAATAATGACTGAGAGAAAGCAAAATCCTGGACCAGAACGTGGAAAAAATCTGATAGATTCTCAATCGGGAAAAAGGACGAGAATTGCAGCGGAAAAGAAAACAAAACTCCACGAACCATGACACCTAGTATATGGAGGATAAGTCCAGGAGCTGTCCCAATCCAACCCTGGAGAGATGTCATTGATTTGTAATCTCTTGAGTGTCTCCTCAGCTGCCAAACATAATCATGGCTTGCATAAACGTATCCTGAATAAAACCTACCCAAAATAGACAAGATGGGTATCTCGTGCCACCCAGTTCATATTAAAGTTTGTAAAACTGCATTCTCTCTTTTTTATTAATAGATATCTATTCTGCTAATTTTCATCGCCTTTCAGCACTTTGAAGTTACACCCTAGTGCAACCTCTGTATTGGCGTTGCTAGCAGATTAACTAATGTTAGCTACTGTACAAAAGATAATAGTGGCTGGCTATGTAAGTTAACGTTGTAGGAAGTAAACATTAGCTAGCATATAAACCAGTGATACAGCCCAAACAACCTTCATGGATAACAATAAATACATAACACTCTAAACCACATTAGTTTAAATAGTAAATATGGTAAATAAAAATCTCCTCCAATAAGAGGTAGATGAAGAAAATGTGTTTCAAACAGCTTCTCCAAAAGGGACAGAGTGTGTTCACCACTGAACTGAATTATGTTTCTATGGCAACGCACATAAGTTACTTTTTCACTCCGAGTCATGGTTCTGTAAAACAGCCACTAACTTTCTTTATTTAGGAATTACATTACAGTAATTATTATCAAATTATAGTTATGTTTTTTCTTGCAGATACGTTTCCATAGCACAGCACCCTGGGGCTTTTCCACATTACACTCAGGCCTCTCCATGTGTAACACTGAACACCGTCTAGCTCATAACCCACTTACATTCCTGTTCTCTTCTCTGGGGCTTCTGGGCCTTTCCCCGACCATGAGTACACAGACCGTTAGAGCCCAAACCCAACCCTCTCCTGGATTATGCCTGTGCCGTGGCACAGTCTGGAGGCCTAGATGTATCACCTTTTCTCTTCAGGCCTGAATATTAATATACTCTTCTTTTTTTTAATACCACAGGCTATAATCTGCCCAACCTCTATGGTTCTTAGCTCCGATAGAATCCCCAATATCTTCTTATTAACATTTAGCCCAACTTTAACTGAACTATTGACAATGGGTCAAGTGAGTCTCCACTCTTTGGGCCTCATGCATAAACATACGTACAATAATGTATGAAAGTGTAGGCCACTTTCCCCACGGATTTGTGATTTATAAAAACAAACTTGACGTCAAAACAAGCGCACATTTGCGCAGAGTATGACTCATGCATACATACATTTGGAGGAATTGGCGACTCTGATGGCGGGAAAACTGGCATACGCATATGTGCGTATTTTTTTGTACATATGCACCGTTTATACATGAGGCCCTTTGTGTGTGTTTTCCTCACTGGGGAGTTTTTTATAACTCGTTGGATTTTTGGGGGGTTTAGGTCTGGTCTTTCCCAACTTCTCCTATTACCTGTTTCCATTTACATGTTCCTGTTTTCTTGTAAATCATCTTTGTGACTGTGCCTTTGTAAAAAAAAAAAAAACACTAAACAAAAATGTAATGAACAATTGTGCTGAAACGGTATATGTGCTGAAATAATATACACATGCATATTTACATCACAGATCTTTTGGAAACTTGATTCTGATTGGACAATAATTGGTCATTATTTTGTACAGTGACTGCTGGATCCATTTTTTTAATGTGTGTAAATCACACTGACAGGTCACAAAGAGCTACAGAAATGTGTGAGAGCATGAACAAACAGCTTTTAGCAATGGAAAGAGAATAGCAAATAAGTAGCTAAATAAAAGAAGGCAAACTATATTAAATACATTTTAAGATACATTTCATTTGTATAATGCCCGTTTTTAAATATTATATACATAATGAAAGTGTGCATATAAAAATGCAACTTATGTAGGGTTTCAATGTCACTCCTGAAGGACGTCTCAGTTAAATTACACTGGAGTGAAGGAGGATGACCAAAGTCTCCTGAAAACTCTCCTCCTGTTGTCATCTCCTCCTTCCCTTTCCTGATTCCCTGTGTCGTGTTCAGAAGGAATCAATAAATGCAATAAACACAGCCTTACTAATGCGGGCTTTGTGCATAGCACACACACCCATATCTTCTGTCACTCGCTTTATTTTCACACCACTGTTTTTCACCAAAGCTGTGGTTCACCACCTGGGATTTAAACCTGCAGCCCCAAAGTTTCTTGCCTGGGCCACGCCACCCCCCTGGCGCGATTTCACAGGGATCAAATTAAATGTAATTGTTTCTCACTTGGTGTATACTGTATATGCAAAGGGCTGTGGGGAACAGATACCTGAACCTGATTCTATTCTAGGACAGAATAATGAAAATTTCAGTATTCGCATGGGTTGCATGTTCTTTGTGATTTAATGACACTGCACAAAGAAAAAAAAAAGTTATTACAAGTTATACTGAAACACCCATTCTAGTCAACACACACACATACACACGCACTCACTCTTTCTCTCTCTCTCACACACACACATGGACAAACACATACACACAAATAAACAAGCACACACACCAGTGGCTGCCGGCCTATAGAGGGCGCTGGGGCGCCGCCCCCCCCTCCCCCACATACAAATTTTAAAAAAAGTTTAAAAAAAATTATTATTTTTTATTATTATTTAATTTTTTTAGTAGCTTAAAATTATTATTTTTTATTATTATTTTTTATTATTATTTAATTTTTTAGTAGCTTAAACATGTTATATGTTGGCCTTGCGTTGTCTAAAGTTTAATACATTACATATGCATGTTCAGGGGGCTGCGGGGCGCCGGTAACGTTATGGTGAATCAGAGCACTCATTCATTTTCAGGCGAGCCCCCTGATACTGCTGCCTGATTCGCCGCCAAAAAAGGAAGTCCCCGGGCGCAGGCCTGTGCGCCCCGGACTATCCTACCCTTTTCTGATTAGTCCTCATGGTTTATGATATTATTTGATTGGATTTAAGGCATGTTTATCACGCCCAGCCGGCATCTAGCAGGATATCACTGCGAGTGCGCACACACATACACACGCACAAACTCTTTCACGTGCATACACGCACAAGCATGTATGTACTTACACAGTGGCACTTCCATGGAATGTGTGGCCACAATCAAAATGACTCCTCCCGCAGTGGGCATGTTTGACTGCCGCTGAAAGCGATTGACGTGGTAAATGGAGTATTTAAGATTTAAGAAGCAAACTCAGTGGAAGATTTGAGTAGCCTGCAGAGTACATTCTACTAAAAAATTATGGTTTTATTCTCACTAGTTTATTCCCAAAGGGGGTTTTGGATTTGATCTTTACAGAAGATTGAAATGAAAATGATGGTCTTTTGGCATGAAATATATCTGAAACAGAGCTCATGCTGTAACACAGGAAATTTTTTATTTATTTTTTTGTAACACAGTGTGAGGGTTTGTGCGGAATGACGATGAGCCAAACGCGACAAAGGAAAAAAGGATATAAAGTCCCTGGCCGTAGCCAAACAATAACACAACCCTATAAAACGGGCTAGTCTCGTAAACACGGGCAGAGAGGAGACTTTGAAAGCCACCACAAAAAAAAATTGCGAGAAGAGGAAAAGAAAAACAAGGCACCTTCGGAATGTGACTATAATGCCCGATAATTGGTGAAATAAACAACATAAAAATAAAACTCACACCCTCTGAAACGAGAGAGTGGAAGTGTAAAGAGGAAAGACAAACGGGAAGCAGAAAAACTAATTCCCTTGGCTTCAAGGCCAGAAATATCTCAAGCTGCGACAAACAAAGAAAACTTTTTTTTTTCTTAAAACTGCAGAGACAAGGAATAACTAACCCTGACTTCGTAAAGGCACGAAATGATAACAAAGCACCAGGAAGCAGAACTCAAGGGCTTAAATACCTGGCGGCGTATCAAACGATAGATTGCTAAAAGGTGCAGAGAAGCAGAAAACCGTAGAAAACGAGGGAAGACACAAGCCATGACACTCAGGATATGACAAAAATGTTTGCTTCATTTATGGAATCCTTTTTCATGTACTAATGGGAGAAGAGTTATTTTATTTATTTGACAGACAATTAAATAAACACAGGAAAAGTTTTTTTATTTTTTATTAAAATGCTGATTCATAAAAAATGGGAAACTGGCATGAGCCATCTTAAACTACCACTCTAAGAAAGTCGTTTTGTGAAAGATGAGATGAAGCACCTGGAATTCTGCAGCCACGTCCTGCAGAATTCTCCATGGTGTGAAAATGTTATAGAACCCAATCCCACGATAATAGCATCTTCCAATATTAACCCCTTTTTTACCTGCATTCTCAATTGTATTCAATTGCATCACCGTCAATCTGTAAGATTGTTGAAAATTATTTAAACACAAAAGAAAAAGTGTCTATTTTCATTACAAAATATATATATTTTGCCTCAGACATGGTTACTTAGACACTCCTGCTGTGCAGGAACATCTGGGTCGCCAAAAGAACTGTGGGATGTCATTTCTCCCATAAAGATGATTACAGGCTGGGTCTCCACCCCTCCACTCTCATACTGTAGATACTGTATTCAACTCAGCAGGGCACACATTTGTTCTGTGGATTTAAATTACCATCTGCCTGCCCAGGCCGTATCAGGGGATCCGTTCTTGGATTGAAAGGCTAATATAAAATCCATTTTTGAGATTCCCATCAAAGAGTAACATTTTAATCAACAGGCTGTGAATCGGCTGAGCGGCACCAGGGACTGTTGCTTTTGGAAAGACACATTAAAAACCGCTGCAGTTATTAAAGACAAGTGCGTGTGGATTTTGCCCGACTGAAATATTACAGGGCACATGCCCACACATTAAATTGCTTGAAATTTTTTGTCTGTGGCACACAATTTCATTATTAATGTTTTGCTTTTTTTCTCCCCAGTTGAATGTGCCCGGTCATATATCAGTACTCAAAACTTGACCCTCTGCTATCGATTTGAGAATCGCCTCCGAAACACGCCGTGTCAAGCATCACTTATCACGGGGCAGCTCACAAGTGAGTGGAGCGAGTGAAAGGCCCTTCATGTGTAGCCTAACGGGTAGGCTCCTGATCGACCAGCTGGGGCCACACGAGAGAATGAAGAGATGCGGATCCCTGCAGACTGATCCCTCCCTAACGCTGGGCTACGTTACCACCATTTGTGTAACAGTCGGCACTGCGGTTGGAATTAGGTCATGGACAGTGGGGCCCATCTAAGCACAAGAATAAGACTGGCGCATTATCCAGATGCGCCACCCAGCAGCCCCTGAAATTAAAATAATTTCAACATGACAAAACACAGTGTCAATTTCTTTTGACAACTGTCTATTTTAATTGGGGGTGATTCCTGTTTATAATATTCTGTTGCTGAGCACATGTTACAGTTATTAATTCTTCATGGAGAACTCAATATGCTTTTTAATGATTTTTTAAAAGTAACTCTACTGTACAGTGAAGTTTAACACTGTACTAAATTAAAGTTAGGATTCACACCTAAGATGAAGAACATCTTGCCTAAGAGATTCAAAGAAGGGGTTCTTAAACACAAACATTAACTTACAAAATGTTGGGACATCTATGCCAAGAGCTTCAAATGTTTTTCTGTTCCATCACTAGAAACACACCTACTAGTATAGCAGTATGTTGAAAGTAAAAGTACTTTCTGCAGTGTCAGTAGCCTCCCTGCAAACATGCTAACCTTGACTCTAACTCTAATCCAACCCCAACCTTAACAGTAACCCAAACCACCACCACCCAACCCACCCCATCTCAGAGCACATCTAATGGACCATCTGGTACTGAAACTAAATGTTTATGCCACCTACCTCACACCCCTAAAGATATAAAAATATTAATTGTGAATTTATGTCCTGGTGTGAGTTTGTGATACATTGTAAAAGAGTGTCTGACCATGATCCCATTCATCATTATTATTATTGTTATTATCATTCATAAAAAATATATAGTAAATATATAGTTGTTATATAGTAATTTTTCAGTGTATTAGGCCTCCCAGTGGTTCCCAGTGTTTGACCTGTATGGGCAATGTCGTGTGGTTCTATTGGTACTAATTCTGTCAGTTCACACTCCATCCAAGAGCTCTATGTCATATTAAAATCTACAGTTTACATGAAGTAGTAACACCACAAAAAAAACGTGAGTGCTTGGATTGTGTCATTCATCTCTTGTGAAAGGTTCATTTAATCAGCCGTCCTTTCATTCTGTGAACTGCTCACTTTGATGGAATTATGGGACAGAGATGTAATGGGAGTCGGTTTACTGGTCGTCTGGATGGGGACTTGGATAGAACAGTTTTTTCTGAACGTAAGGGAAGCCACACTTCCAGTTATAACCCTTCATTTCATAGCAGTTGTAGCCTTAAAAAAACATTCTTCTGTGCAGCTTTCAAGCAATTAAGCTTCCCTGTCTTTAAAGGAAAACAACTTTGCTTCAGAATTAAATATCACCTTGGACTCGATTCAAATAGAATTTTTCCTTTATGGTAAAAATGTTGACGAGTTCTACTAACTCACCAGACTCTAAGTATAGAGACTCCCCTGTTGAAAACCCAGCATTTGTAGAGTTGGGGTGTCTAGATTGTGTCTCGGTATAAGTACTTATAGGGACACCAAACCTGTGTTCGAATACGATCCCTGTTTCCTGTCCATTGTCCCCTGTCCACACAAACCCCTGTCTACTGTGCCCTGTCCTCTCACTTTGCAAGCAGTGTGCGAAATAAATCCCGCAAAACTAAAACTCTTTCCAAACTAGTGAGGAAGTAGTTTGTAATATTTGTAAATATATATATATATGTAGCGAAGTGAGCTATACCGCTCGTGAAATAACCAGGCAGAGTCCGATACTTCAGGAAACCGTGTGTTTTATTTAGTCCAAAAACACACGCACTCGCAATCCTCGCTCCCTTTCCTCCTCTGTTCCAGCCCTTTTCAAGACCTCAGGCTCACTGTTGAACAATCAAGGCAATTGGTTAATTGACCACAACAATCCTATAATCAATCGTCACCAATTGCCCGATTGCCGACAGCTGTGCCGGCTCCCTAAACCACCCGCGTTCACTCTCTCTCTTGCTAGCTGCGCCTAAAACCACGCCCCCCTACCACAATATATATATATATATTATTATTGAGAATATCAATCAGTTAACATGACAGTTGTTACAAAGTGTAGATTATGAATGAAGATAGAATTAATAAAAAAGTGTATTTTGTAATATGACCCACTCTTGTACTATAGATATCTATATACGATCTACGTCTTTTACGTTTTTACTTCCGAGTTATTGAAATTGTCGGATGAGTGCACAGTTCTGCAGATGAGTGTGCTCCTGAATTCCCTCAACAAAACCCCAGAAATAAGGGATTCATCCTGGTATTTTAAGTGCCCCCATTTATGAGATAATGTCGCCCACTCAAAGGTTTTTTGGACTCAAATATGCGCCCTCAAAAGGGTGTAGGGGTCGTATTCGGACACAGCCCAGGTTATCGAGTTCAGTTCTCACCTTTAATTCAGTCATCCCCAAGCAAGAGTTCAATATAGCCTTCTTGTCAGTCAATTATCATGTTGCCCCTCCCCTCTACGTCAGTTTCCACTAGTTAAGCACAGACAGTGATTGACAGCAGTGTTTTCACACTGTCACATGCTGCTTTCAGAGCATAGAACTGCTGACATGCAACTGATATTTTTTTAAATCTGAGATCAGTTGTAATGCTTTTTTTCTTTCTAAACAATGAGACTCTTCCAAAATCATCCCTCAATTTAGCTGAGATTGGACTGTCCAGTAGCATGACGTCACATCGCATGAACTTTCAGCCAATCAGAACGGACCACTCACATTCGTCTCATCAGGACTTCCTTAGTTCCTTAGAGTGAAATCGGACGGAGAAGGCATGCACCATTTGCAGCTGTAATTAGTTAATAGACAACTGTCTAGTTATACAGTTCGACGGCGGGGATTCTTGTATTCAATTGTTTGTGCGTGCATCCAACCAACCATGCTCAATAAACATTTAGAAATTCAAGTTGTTGGTATTTTTTCAACCCCTCATATAGAAACTTGTGACATTCGAACCGGACCCGATATTGTGATTCAAATAATACATACTTTCAAAGTACAATGACTGTATTGGCCTATTACTTGCACAACAATTTATAAAGAAGAATCCTCATAAAAAAAGATGGTTTGCTGCAGTGTAAGCTTAAAACTAAAACAGATGAAAATTAAAATTCAAGCTTTAAACTTTGATTACATTTGATTGCTGTCTGTTGTTTAACAACCTCCTGTCGTTCTGTGCTGGTGCTTAGTGTTCTTGTCCACAGGAAGAGGTGCATCTTTATGCAACAATGGAGTTGGCTGGAATGGAGAAGTATTGTTTTGCCTTCTGTGCATTATTAGATTTTTTTTAGTCTGTTCTATAGAACTACAGTATCAGTATAGTGTCTGTGTGCCAATAATTTGGTTGAAATAACCATAGTTTCTTTGGAGTCCATGTCTTTAGTGTAATCAATGTAGTGGAACTTTCTGCAAGGACAATGCTTGAAAAATCTTTTTGACTAGTTTGTAAACTTTTGGAAAATGTATTGCCAAAATACCACTAGTTATAGCTGCTGTTTTTGGCATGAAGCCTTTGAAGGTTTTATTGTATGCTTTCAACATGTAGCCTACTTTTACTGCATTATCCGAGACAAACGCAGTTACATTGTTGAAATCAACCTCAATGCTCAATAGGCATCGTTTGCTATCTGCTACTGAGCTGTAGCGCCAAGATACACAGTATAATGTTATCAACAATAACATTTAATTGGATACAATTGGTTTTTCTTGCAGAAAAACTAAAAAGTGTCTTTTTTTGCGTTTTATGTGACATTGTGTCCATGTCACATTTCTTCCTCTACCTGCTGTATTATGTCAACTAATTGCTTTTTTGAGGGTCACAATTGATCATTAACTTTATAATTAGTTAGGCGATTGTGATAATCCAATGCCTACAGTGCCCCGTGGGAATTTATAATGCAAGTTGCAATAATTTTGGGTCACATGCCCGAGATAAACTGGTGTCCGTACAGATAAGAGACTCTTGCTTGCGGAATCTCATAATGCAGAAATGTCTCTCTGTAGTTTCAAAGCCCTTTTTTACGTATCTTTTAACAACGCGTTTTTGTGTGACTCTTATCACTGGCGTGTAGCCGTCTAATTATGCTTATTTGGTTTTCCCTGTGGACTCGAACAACAGAATCCCATCCTGATTCTGGAGACTAAAAGGCTAGTACATAGTGAAACATGGCCTTTTTGTCAAACAGCCTGGTTGCTTTTCATTCTCCTTAAATTCTTGCAGCTTGGTTGATTAGTATTACGCGAGTCCACTGGAGTTCCCTGCTTGTGTCAGTGTCATCCCATCTCCTTCCTCTTTCAGCTTCAGAAACTCTTTAATGATTTTACCATAATCTGCATATTATTATCCTTACAGAGTCAGATGAAATGAGTTTTGACAAATGATGCCCATTAACGGAGTGTGTGTGCTGTCCTTTCAGTGATATTTCATTTGAAAGCACAATACATATCTGCACACCCAGACTAGAAGAGCTACATAATGTTAATGAAAGATCCGAGGCCAACGCTTTAGTAGGGTGCCACACGCCACGGTGCTGATTTGCGGTGGTTATTTGAGTCTTGCCTCTGTGTAAAATGTGACGCGGTGCTCCTTCTCTTGTAGATAATGCATTTAAATTGATTTATGAAACCTAAATTATTCACAACATTCCTGTCCATATTTTTCAAAGTGTGACTTTTTACAAAGATTGATCATGGAAATGTTAACAGCAGGTAGCTTTATTTTGACTGAAGTACTGAAGCAGCTCTTTGCAGGATTAACCACCCGCCTCTTTCTATCTTTTTTGTGATGATTGTTCTTATTTATCATTTGTTTATGGCAGCGTGTCCCAGTAATTTTTTTTACAGCTATGAGTGGCAATTTGTCCATTTTGGACAGGAAGGGAAACTAGTATATTATCATGTTCAAAGCTTGTTTTACATGAATATATAAGTTAGAACTATAATAAAACAGATCATAAAAAAGTGTAATTGCTGAAAAGACCTGTCGTCTCCACACACTGGAACAGTGCCTGAACAGATACCAGACCAAGGGACCCATCCACACACTGGAACAGTGCTTTATTAACAGATGACCAGACCTAGGGGACCACCACACACTGGAACTGGACCTTAACAGAAACCAGATGGTGGGGCCCATCCACACACAGGAACAGTGCCTTAAAAGATACCAGACCGTAGGTCCCATCCACACACTGGAACAGTGCCCTAAAAAATACCAGACCGTGGGGCCCATCCATACACTGGAACAGTGTCTTAACAGATACCAGACCGTGGGGCCCATCCATACACTGGAACAGTGCCTTAACAGATACCAGACCATGGGGCCCATCCATACACTGGAACAGTGCCTTAACAGATACCAGACCATGGGGCCCATCCATACACTGGAACAGTGCCTTAACAAATACCAGACCGTGGGGCCCATCCATACACTGGAACAGTACCTTAACAAATACCAGACCGTGGGGCCCATCCATACACTGGAACAGGACCTTAACAGAAACCAGATGGTGGGGCCCATCCACACACAGGAACAGTGCCTTAAAAGATACCAGACCGTAGGTCCCATCCACACACTGGAACAGTGTCTTAACAGATACCAGACCGTTGGGCCCATCCACACACAGGAACAGTGCCTTAAAAGATACCAGACCGTGGGGCCCATCCATACACTGGAACAGTGTCTTAACAGATACCAGACCGTTGGGCCCATCCATACACTGGAACAGTGCCTTAACAGATACCAGACCATGGGGCCCATCCATACACTGGAACAGTGCCTTAACAGATACCAGACCATGGGGCCCATCCATACACTGGAACAGTGCCTTAACAAATACCAGACCGTGGGGCCCATCCATACACTGGAACAGTACCTTAACAAATACCAGACCGTGGGGCCCATCCATACACTGGAACAGTGCCTTAACAAATACCAGACCGTGGGGCCCATCCATACACTGGAACAGTGCCTTAACAAATACCAGACCGTGGGTCCCATCCATACACTGGAACAGTGCTTTAAGAGATACCAGACCGTGGGGCCCATCCATACACTGGAACAGTGCCTTAACAAATACAAGACCGTGGGGCCCATCCATACACTGGAACAGTGCTTTAAGAGATACCAGACCGTGGGGCCCATCCATACACTGGAACAGTGCCTTAACAGATACCAGACCATGGGGCCCATCCATACACTGGAACAGTGCCTTAACAGATACCAGACCATGGGGCCCATCCATACACTGGAACAGTGCCTTAACAGATACCAGACCGTGGGGCCCATCCATACACTGGAACAGTGCCTTAACAAATACCAGACCGTGGGGCCCATCCATACACTGGAACAGTGCCTTAACAAATACCAGACCGTGGGTCCCATCCATACACTGGAACAGTGCTTTAAGAGATACCAGACCGTGGGGCCCATCCATACACTGGAACAGTGCCTTAACAAATACAAGACCGTGGGGCCCATCCATACACTGGAACAGTGCTTTAAGAGATACCAGACCGTGGGGCCCATCCATACACTGGAACAGTGCCTTAACAGATACCAGACCATGGGGCCCATCCATACACTGGAACAGTGCCTTAACAGATACCATGCACAACACCTACCACATCTCAGGAAGTTCCATCATTTATTTGAATAAATATATAAAGTAATCCGTGCAAGCTAATAAAACACCATGCACTGTTGTATTATAACTGGTGATAACTTTGGAAACAGGGAAATCTCTCTAATGAGCTAATTGTCAGACAAAGAGCAGATTTGAGTAGGATATGAGAAAGCCTTATGTACATAACAATATGTTCTCACTCAGAGATGGTGATGACATTTCAGTCAAATCTCATTTCCACTTGTCAGGGAAAGTTCCTTTGATGCGAGGTGGTGACTTGAAATGGAATGTCGAAGGGGTCTACTCGTCATGATTGGTGAAGAAAATGGGATGAAAGAGGAGTCTTTCTGTGCCTCGAGACCACTCATTTCAGTTGTAAAATCTCCTTGCTGATGAGAGAAAGGTGTCCGTACTGGGGAGAGAGAGGCATCTGTACTGAATCTTATTATGCCTTGATTCTGATCATGGCCTTTCACTGGAGCTGTGAATTTTCATTCCGTCCACAATTTTACACACCACAAATTGAACATGAGAGCTTGGATTCAATCCCCATTCACACTTACCCTTATAAATAAAGGCATTCATTTATTTTGTGAGCAACAAATTTGGTGGTTTAATTTTAGAGATCACTAGATTTGCCAATGGAAAATGTGTCACACTAACATTTAACTGAGTGTAAATTTAAGGACAAATGTTAGTTGAATCGAACCCATTTTGCAGCACGTCTTTTTAAAAAAGCATTGAAAAGCCGTGGAAAGAGTGAGCAGAACAGCGGGGACGTGCGTGTGGCACGGCAGAGACGCTTGGCTTCAGAAATGACTCTGAAATGGCGTTGGGTATTTGAATAAACAGATGGTGGTGGGACCGGGAGGCTGGCGGAGTCTTTGCAGTGGAATAGCAGAGCAGGGAGAGCCGGAGTTTCAGCTCCTACACCGATCTCATTCCAAGTAGGACTTTTTACATTTTTACGTCATGTTAAATTACAGAATCATAGTTGGAAAATTAGGTATCATTTGACGAGATTGAGTAAATATTTCTGGGGATATGGCTGTTTGAATAATTTGAGAAAACTGACTTTAAAGTGATGGTTAAGGGATTATAAAAACTTCAAATAACCACAACATATGACAGAGGGATGTTTCCACTGCACACCCTCCAAATATCTTTTCAAGAAAATGTGAATAGCTATATTAATATACTTCTCAAAATCAGCTAATAAACTCAGTCTTCAAAGGACTCAGGATTATAGGGGTGTGGTCTAAATCCACGCCCTCAACCCGAGTGCCATCGAAATCATCCAGCTCTTATACAGTTCTGTGGTTTGAACCATAGGTTTGAACCCGGCAAAGAAGTAATGCAATCAATTTAAAGTAAAATACAGTGCAGCTGCTATCAAGAGATAAATATCTAACGCAAGCTCGCAATCAAAGTTAAGTTAACTTAAACGCTAAGCAGAGTGTTGCAACCATTTGATGTAACATTAGTCTATTTAAAGCAAGCTAAATTGCAAGGCGATGTCACGTTTCACCAAATGCATGTTCCACACAAATCATTAAATAATGGTAGGTTTTATCAAGTTTTTAATATTTATTTAAAGGCCTATTCATTAATGTTGGTTGCTAATCGAACAAAACTTACGCGCATAGCAACTAAGTACTTCGGTGGATAATAGTTCTCGTCGTATTTTTGTTACTGTAACCAGCCACTGAACAATACGACAAAACCATTTCCAAGGCATGGTTTATTTGGCGAAATCTTTGCTATCTATTATTTTCGATATATTATCTGATGAATGAGCAGTGCACCAAGTAAAAAGTGAAAATAAAAGTGAGCTGTGCAAGGAGCAAGCTATTGTTACTAGCTAGCACCACAGAGGGAATGGATAAAAAGGTGAAAGATTGGGAGAGGGATAAAATTGGTATACGGATAAGAAGAGCGGGAAAAAATAAACACTTTAGTTTACTAACTCTTCCAAATCCAAATGATGTTAATGTGGACTACTATTCTCTAGGGAAAACAAAACAAGGGTTTGGTTCAGACTTCAGACAGGATTTCTTAGTGGAACAGGACAGTGTTATTCGGCTCAAACTATGGGAGGAGTTATGTAATGAGATCAAAGTATGTATTGGTTGAGGTTTTACGTCTACATCACCATGGACCCATACAGGAATGAAGAAATATAGATAGACTGAAATTTAATGAGATAGCAATGAAATGTATTCCTTGCGATTTATTGGTGCTCAATACATATCTTAATAGCCATAAATAACGTGGTTATAACATATTACTGATTTTCCTTGACCGTCACTTTAAAGGGACATTTCACCTTCGTGTGACATAAGTAATTTTGTGGAGCCTACCCCATTATATTTGCATTGCGTGAATACTAGTAACATCAGCTGTCCCTGCTGACCGTTAACGGTATCCCCGGTAGTCACGGTTGTCAGGCTCCCCATTCACTCCCTTTCATTTTCGGGACCTCACCAAAATGAATAGTTTTAAAGCACAAGCTAACGACAGCGGATAATACATTGATAAAAGAGAACACAAGGATGAAAAAGTATGCAGGAACAGCTGATGTTGCTAGTATTCACGCTATGCAAATATAATAGGGTAGGCTCCACAAAATTACTTATGTCAAACGAAGGTGAAATATCTCTTTAAAGATTTTGTTGGGAATTTTTCCCTTTCCCTTTCCCATTATAAAATACATTCTCAAACCAGGAAGTTCCTAACCTAACCTAGTGCTTGCTATAATTTTGAACAGGTTTTTTATGATTATTTTTTTTTTTATACGTTTCTAGTCCCATTTACAAACCCCCCCCCCCCCCCCCTCAGTCTCACCTGCATACACCAATACCTGTGTGTGTGTTGGACACATAGCGTCTGTTGTGAGTTCATAAAAATGTTTTTTTTTTTTTTAAATTTGTAAAAAATTTGTCAATAGCAAGCAAATAAATAAACCTGAGAAATAGCCCCCCCAAAAAAAAAAAAAAAAAGCCAAGGAAACTGAAATGAAAAAAAAATTGAAAATATTTGTGTGTTTTTTTTTTTTTTTTCTTCTACTCTATATAATAATATAAAAAATAAAAAATATATAATCCTACCATTGGTTGTACACATAGAGATGTAGAGATCAAGATTTCAAGATTCAGCGGTTTGTTTGACAACCTGTTTGAGAAATGGCACACTCTTTTTTAATGTTTTAATGGGCCCCCACAAGATGAAGTTTTGGTTTGATTGACAACTCTTTTATCTGATAGAAAACAGGATATCCTTTGTGATGGTGTTTGCAATGTCTTATTGGATACTGTGAATGATAAATTACAGCCATGCGTAACAGCATTTTTGTTTTATTAGTTTAGTATTACGCAAACAGCTACAGAAAACACAGTCACTCCATCGGAAAATATGCCTACAAACATGAGTGAGATTTTCATCCATGTAAGTATTACTGTAATATTTAAAATATGTACGTTAGTCTTTACAATCCACCATAGTCTTGTGACATATGTTTGATATTGTTATTTTCACATCTTGTGTGCATTTCACATACTGTAGTAGTGTAAGCGATCATAGGTGGCTCAGTCATGTTTTATGTTTGATTTTCCATGAAGCTAGAACATTTGCCACCATTTTCTTTATGGTGGAATATTATTTTATTGTACATTATAGACATATGGCATCATATCTCCCTGGGCTATACTTGTCACTTAGGGCATATAAAATACTCATTCAAATTCACTTAATATATGCTTGATGAATGTAAAATGTTCCTTGGAGTCATTATGAATTTGAACTTTTTTTTTTAATTACAGAGAAATGTGATCTCTGGGCAAAAAATTACATCCCGTACAGAAAAAAGTGATGTTTTATTAAGTTACAAGAGTGAATGTTTGGCTACATACCTATTTAGGTGTGTGTATCAGTGTGATATCAATGTTTTCATCTTAAACCATCAGAAGGGGCAAATGTATATGCTTTATAATGGACAAAAAAGTTATATTTTATACAAAAATAAACTCATCTAAAGTTAGTATTGTAAATGGTTCAACTGTCTTGTTTCATTTAAGCCATGGTCCAAGTTTCTGTGATGCTCACACCTGGGGCCATATGTATAAAATTCTGAGTAAAAGAACGCTCAGGGTGAAAGTTAAAAATCTGCTTTGAAAACTTTTTGCATTTTCTACCTCTGCCTTTCGGTCACGGTGTCGCCATATCACACGGACTCCAAACATTGTGTACATATGGTGTCCTTCGTGTGCAGAGGTACATCGATTCTCACAGCAAGTGTTATTTTATACATCTGAATTTCTGCATGGAAACTCGCTTACGCGGCTTTCTGAGGGCATTTTTCTGATCAGCACTGTTTATACATGTTATAAAGTTATAAAGCTATAAAGAGTTATAAAGCCTTAAATAGAACACCCCCTAAATAGAATAGAGAATTGACCAAATTTGGCATCTGTGCGAAGGGGTTACAATATAACAATAATAATTCAAGCAGTGCACCTAAATTTTGATAGCCCCCATCAACAAGTACTTGCTTCTGGGCATGTAGCTATCCCACAATACCTTGCATATGAATGTTTGGAGGAAAATGGCTGCATGCTGTCTCTTTTCTCTGTCCCCAAACTAATTTGCATCTGAATCTTGGAAGGCCACTGGCAGATAATTTGGGATATAAAACATAACCTAGTTCAGCCAATATTTAAGAGATTGATTAAGTATCCATGATACTGTGTAGACATCCATCATAAAAAAATCTAACAATAATAAAAAATATTTCCCAATCCATTCTGTGCCCCCCATAACCCCCCCCCCCCCCCCCCCCACCCCTCCCGGGCAGTCTGAGAAAACCCTTGCAGGAAAGAACAGGCTGAAACACAGGCCTAATGGTTTCCGACTGCAGATCTTATATCCCTATAAAATGTTGTAATCTGTAGAGCACAGAATAGATGGTGCACTGCAAGTATCTTCAAAGGCTGAATGTTTAAATACACATCGTTGATAATGACATCTCCGATGTAAATACATGGAAAGAGCAGCTCATCATTGTACTCTCCTCAGGGACACCGATGAGACCTACTCCTGATTTTGATCGCATCACCCCACTGTGAACGATGAACCTGAACCTGCTTCTCATGTGAAAATTTCAAATCATCCACATCCAGTTCAATTTGGTATTCAACATTTGCCACAGGCACATATTTACATGCGTTTTGAACCATAGTTCTAGATTCAGCACAGCTCAAAATTCACCACATGAATCATTTAGTGCTGCAAGAAACACCATAAAGCATGTTAACTTTATACGTGTGTGTGTGTGTGTGTGTGTGTGTGTGTGTGTGTGCGTGCGCATCTGTGAATTTTGTCTTTTTCTGTAATACACTGCATTAAATTAATGTCCCTTTGGTGTGGATTTGTTCACTAGGCCAGTGGGACTTCTGATTCAGAAATTGGACATGCACGTGGTCCCTGTTTTTTTTAACACAGTCATTACTTACTCAGACAGACTCCAATTGTGTAGGGCTGTGGGTGATCTGACTTTGTTTCTGTAGTTAATGGGAACACACAGAATAGGCTGTTCTAATGTAAGAGGTCTCTTTAGTTATCATAGCAGCTCTGAGTTACAGTTGCACTGTTCACAACCTGGGAATGTTATCTTCATTCAACAATAATAATAAGAACAATAATATTTTTCTTGCATGGTACACAAAATGCTTTACAGCATAAAGATATAGATAAAATAAATGAATAATGCAGAATAAAAACAATACTCAATGCATTGTTGTTGTTGTGAATAAAACACTAAGGCGGTTAAAAAATGTACACAAGGTTGAAAGCAAGTTTTAAAATGGGTCTTTAAATTTAATAGGCGACACAAACTTGGAGGCCATTGCACAATCTGGAAAATATCGGAGCCCTAGCCATGACTGCTTGTCAACTCTTGTTTTAAAATTAGTGTCTGGGACAGTGAGGGGGTCTTTAGGTGAGGATCTAAGGGACTGTGGTGGGTTGGGTTAATGCTCTTAAGAGATCAGCCATGTGGGGCTAGACCAAGCCTTGCCTTAAAAGCGATTAATCAAGTCTTTAAATCAGTTCGAAAAGAAACTGGAAGGCAGTGTAGTGAGGCCAGGATGGGTCTAATATTAGATCTCTTATTTATTTTGGTGAGGAGCCCAGCAGCTGAATGTTGAGCTCACTGCAGACGGGATAAGGTAATTTTGGTACAGAAGGTTTTTTGTACCAAAAACTTTCCAGACCTTTCACATTCTGCCTTGATCAGACAACCATATAGAAGAAAATATAGGGGTTTCATTATGCTTGTCTGAATTCCATCAAAAGCCAACACTCTGCTCTTGGAAACTGAAGCGTACACACAAATTGATGCGCAACCTTAACACTAATTAGCGTATAGCCTAAGTTTAACAAATGTATCGACTATTTACAATTTATTTCTCAGGAGAAACGTGCTACTGTTGCCATAAGCGTTGCCTGACTGATGCTGTGTCAAAATGGTAAATGGTAAATGGACTGCACTTATATATCCAAAGCGCTTTACAATGGCCTCTCACTCACCCGTTCACACAAACATTCACACACCAATGGCGGCAGCCACCATGCAAGGCGCTAGCCTGCTCATTGGGAGCAATTTGGAGTTCAGTGTCTTGCCCAAGGACACTTCGACATGTGGACAGGAGGAGCCGGGGATCGAACCGCCAACCCTGTGATCAGCGGACGACCCGCTCTACCTCCTGAGCCACAGCCGCCCCATGCCGAACTGGATGTCAAAAGTATCAAACCAACAAGGACTGCGGATCTCCATACACTGTGGCAGTTTAGAAGGTGACAGAACTTGTTCTCTCTCATGTAGCACATTTAAACTTTGTTGGAAAACTGCATTCCTATGTTTGCCCTCTCATCTTGACCCAGTCATTTCTATCTGTTGTTGACAAGTTAATACTGTGCTCAAACCCAAGGACATGATCAATTCTCTTCCAAGAACGCTGCTCTTCCAAAAACATCATGTCACTCACAGGTGGCCATCCAGGTGAAAGCATTTAATGCAGATTAAGGTTATTTAGATTGGCAGTGTGCATAATATTTCAAAAGCTGTATCTGCCTGTAGCTGGGAGCTCTAAAAGCAATATAAACCAAAAACACTATTTTCCCTCTTTGTGTGGGGGCGTGTAAACGTGCATGCTTGTATGTCTAAGAGAGAGGGAGGGAGAGAGAGTCAATGCAAACGGCTGATTCTAAAACACAGTTAATCTCCTGACAGCTCCAGGAACAATTATTGGGTTTGCTGCAGACAACTGTGTTTGCTCAAGATCCACAAACATTTCTTAGAGGTCTTCACCCTATATTAGGGCTGCACAATTAATCTAATTTGAATTGTGATGTCAATATTGGCTTTCCACAATTACTAAACAAGAATAATCGAGAATGACGATTTTGAAGAAACAGTCTATTTGGAAAGGAAAACCCACACTGGACTTTCTCTGGTGTTCTATATCAAATAAAGCACTCATTTTTTACCTCCCTCACAGTAGAGGGTTAGGGTTGAAAATGTGAAAATACAAGCATTATTCTGTTCATTCAAAATGTTGAACTGCAATAAAAGTATTATGTTCCGAAAACCAATGAATTGTCGTGTTAAATAATCGTGATCTCAATATTGACTAAAATAATTATGATTATAATTTTTGCCATAATCGTGCAGCCCTACCCTATATTACACATTTAAACTAATCTACCAACAAATTTTCACAAAATGCTATCAATGTGTTTTTTTCATTTTTTATCTATGAGTTGACCTTTAACATTGAACAATTTTCAGTCAGATGCTCATATACAGCTCTTTCTCCGATTAATGCCCAGGTATTGAGCTTGGTAAGTGAATCTTACAGTAGCATTTTTACGAAGCTGCAGACTACACTGCAGAAATGATATTTTTTTTCCATCAGCTTCTCCAGGGAATAAGGGCACTGCGCTGCATGCAGCTCTAAACCTCCATGGGAATATATTTTTGTTGGCAGCCAGTTCCAGAGTAGATACCGAGCTGTCAGGAGGTCTCAGCCACACTAATTCTCTTCACAAATGGCCCCATTACTGTGCGACTACAACTTAAAATTCACCTCAGTCCATAAAGGAAGGAATCGGTAGTTTTGAATCTCACACAGGAGCTCCAAAGGCTGTGTCAGGCTCATACACTGAGCCTATCTTCTTGGAAATTGCAGTAAGTGCAGACTCCCCAGACAGCATTTAGGAAAGGGCAACCGTTGCTATCATCTCATACAAGTACAAATATTTCCCAAATACTGAAGGAAATGTTATTTCTTCTGTCAGAATCTCTGATGTGCATGGAGTGATTTTATAAGTGATTCGTGGGGCTAATGAACAATTCTGAGGAGATGGATCAGTCTTTTGGTCCTGTCAGGGTGCAGTAGGGCAGCACATCAAAAATGAATGGAAGTTTTTTGTGGCAGAAAAACCAAGACAACAGGCGAAATCGTAGTCAGGAAGGCAGAGGTCAAAACCAGGAAGCCAAGATTTACTGAAGACCTCCTTCAGGTCCCGGTATACAGGTGACATGGAAGACAGGTCAGCCCCCTCTCTCCTCGGGGAATCGACCGGAGCAGCAGGAACCCGAGCATCTCGGAGACAGTGTGACAAACAGTAGGGGCTCAATTTCAGGATGCAGTTGTTCGCCCATTCTACCCATGGGTTGTGTTTAATTAGCCAGGGGTGACCAAACACTACGGGCGCTCGAGGACAGTTAATCATGTAGAACACAATCTCCTCCTGATGATTTCCAGACAACAAAAAACTAACTGGAGGGATGACATAGATAATACGGACAAGTGGGGCGCCGGTGATGGCGCGAGCTTCCAGTGGGTTCTGGGTGGGACTGCTGCCCAGGTGTAGCTGGGAGACCAGTTCCGTGTCCATGAAGTTTTCGTCGGCGCCGGAGTCCATCAGCACGGAGACCACCTGGATGAGATTGTCAAGCAGGAGGGAGGCAGACAGGAGAGAACAGGTGTTAGGTGATTGCTGAATAGGGGTAACACTCACCTGTAATTCCCTGGCTACAGGTGAGCATTGGCTTTTAATGGGCAGTTGGCAAGTAGCTGGGGTCTCCGCAGTAGAGTCAGAAGCGAGACTTGATCCTGTGTTGGCGCTCCGCAGGGGTCAGACGAGTGTGGTAAATCTGCATAGGTTCAGGATCATTAAGCGGAAGTGCGGGTTCCAAAGGGGGGCAGAACAGATGAACGGAATGCTCTGGGTGTGGTCTCAGCCTCTCTGTGGAGCGGATGGCTCCTCACCAACCTCTCTCTGCCGCGGATGGAAAAGTGTTGGTCAATACGTATAGCCATGTGTTGAGGCTGGCTGGCAGTTCGCGGGTGACAAGCTCATCTTTGGCGTCATACTGGGCCTTCTGGTTCCAGCCGGCGGTGGTAGCCAGAGTGCGGAAGTCGATGGCGTAGTCTGAGACCGCGTTCCTCCCCTGGTGATTCCGGAGCATTTCTCGGGCTGCCTTGTGACCTTGCCGGGAACAATCGAACACCCGCTTCATCTCCTCCAGAAATGTGGCGTGGGATGAGCAGACAGGAAACCTGGCTCTGCCGGTGAGGAGGGTGATGATGTTGGCAATCTTAGCACGGTTAGTAGGGAAGGTGGAGGGTTGAAGCTCGAACACTAGTGAGCACTGCGACAGAAAGGAGCGACAGGTCCCCGGCTCACCAGCGTACGGTTCAGGGGGTGGTAGACGGGGCTCCCTTCCCGGCGCCGACACGGAGGCTTGAAGGGCTGACACCGGAGTGGCCTCTCTTCGGAGCTGGAGCTGAGCTGTCAGGTTATTCATGCTTCCAGCGAATGTTTCGAGAGTCTTGCTGAGCAAATCCAACTGCAGCTGGTGCCGTCCCAAAAGTACTCTTTGCTGGTCCAAAATGGAAGGAAATGTTATTTCTTCTGCCAGAATCTCTGATGTACATGGAGTGATTTTACGAGTGATTCGTGGGGCTAATGAACAATTTTGAGGAGATGGATCAGTCTTTTGGTCCTGTCAGGGTTGGGTAGGGACTCAGGTGCAGACAGCATGTCAAAAATAAACCGAAGTTTACCGTGGCAGAAAAACCAATACAACAGGCGAAATCGTAGTCAGGAAGGCAGAGGTCAAAACCAGGAAGACACGGCAAAAGTACAGAATCGTAATCAAAAGATAAAAACAGGAAACAGGCAGGAACGCAGGTAGTCAGATAGCAGGAAACAGGTTTATAGCGAAATACAGACAACAATCAACTGAGACGAACTCGCACTGAACACAAGACAGAGTGGAACTTAAATACACAGAACTAACGAACAAACGAGAGACAGGTGGGCAGGAACAAACAGCAGGGCAGGTGAGACACATAAGTGAACAGGAGTGACACGTAAGGCGGGGCGGACACAATGGGGAAGTAAACGCAAGAACACATGGATGGGAGATGGCGAATGAAAACAACAACACACGAACAAAACCAAACAAGACCTAAACAGACGTAACAGAAAAACACATCACAGACTCAAATACTGACAGGTCCAGCAACCAATATGCAACCTTGTCGTAAAGAACAAGCCCAAATCTCAAGTTTTATCCAAATGCACGAAAGTCTACCTCCAAATCCAAATGTAGGTTATGGTGGTTAGGGGGTTACTTATGAAGACGAGACCGGTTTTAGCATGACTAAGACATTCCAAATGGCATTAAACTTTTAACCTTACAACCAGGCCCATTTAGAAAACAAGCCTGAATAACCGCAATATGGTGGTATTATTGTCTCATAAGTAAACAAATACATTGTATGAACCTTCTACAAATAAAATGAGAATCAATGAGAACTATTTTTCCTAACTTACAAACTAAATAATTGGTTCACAAATAAGTTTTTGCACTGCCAAATAATTCCTCCTGAACTAATGACTTTATGTGCATTTACACATCGCCTGCCATGTGTGGAATCGCTTGCATTTATTTGTGGATTATTGAGACAATCCTCACCGCAAGATGTGCAAATAAATCCACAAATATTTGGAGTCTACTCCAGCCAATCAGATTTTAAGACATCCTTTCGCTAACATCCACATTACTCCGACCAATCACAGTACGTATGTGCTCACATGATTGTAATGTAATGTTAAGTAACGTAATGAGCAGCTCTGCCCTACTTCCACACCTCAGACACAGTATCCAACCGGGAAATAACATCTTTATGTGCTACACAGTCAGATAAGACACCTAAAACAGAGCTGCTATAATCAAGGATTATTTAATTCATAAGAATCTCCAAAAAATTACCATTATTCTTTATTTTTGTTCATTATAATTTATACTTTTTACTTCATAATTTACACTTTTAATCCTCCACAGTATGCTACAAAATAATTCCTTCTTCCATAGAATGTATAACTGTAATTAAGTTAATATCAAATTTATTCAAAAAATGTGTATAAACTTTCCTCTTGCTAAGTAATGTTATTGTTGGGATCTTGGATAGGATTTTTATTATGGATAGGATATTGTTATGGACCATATTTTAGCTCTGGCTTACAAAAAGGCAATAAACTGACACTTTTTTTGCAGTTATTCCTAATTGCACATATGGATCTAAATACGCTTAAGTAACACATAACTGCAATATGTACTTATTCTAAGTAACACGTAATTGAAATCTGTACGGCACAAAACAATGTTGGGCTAATGTTTTGTGTACAGTATGGAATGCATCTAACGATTAAACTATGGCTGGATACCCTGTGAGAGAAACCCTCAACACACAGCACTGAAATTCAGAAACAAAAATGTTTATTTAAAAAAAAACTCAGTGACAGGTTTTGAATTATGAATAGACTAACACAGTTCAAGGAAACAATAACTTGTACAGCAATGCCATGACTAACAACATAAGTATCACTGCTTAAAAATATTATAATAATTTGGATCTACAATGCAGGGCCAATTTAGTCACACTAACACGAACACCTAAAGCCGGGCTGTCAGTTAATACACATTAACTCATTTGAGGAATTGGAGAGTGATTTAAATAACTTTTTTGAAATAAATGTTAAACTGGTGTGAGTTACAGCCCACTCATATCAAACACTGTGGTGGAATAAAAAACCTGAGTGGAGATGTGAAGCTCTCAAACGGGAGGACATCCACCATGCTGCCAGCTAACACAATATAACACTGTTTCTGCTGTATGTAAATTCATTCTCTTTCGGTACCTGTCACACCGCTCTCAGAACCTGGCTCTTTTGGTAGTTGTGTCTTTCTAAAATTATGTACTTCAATGTGTCTTTTCATACCTTTTGTGTGTCAAACTAACAGACTTTCCATTCTAATGCAAACTTTCACACATACCATAACACTTCATCCTCATTAGCGTTGATATTTAGTTTCACATATCTAATTTAAGCAGTTTTTAAAATCCTCTCTTACAGCAGGTAACGTGCATGTTTTGCCAGTGTGAATTGTGTGACTGCGCTGTGCAAAGTTAATTGGGAGAAGGGGGGGAATAGATGAGTGCAGCAAGAACAGTCTTTGTGTACTTTGTCATTTCCTTCCAAAACGCCTACACTTTGAACAATGGTGTCAAAGTAATGACATAACAAAAGTATCTACATGATATATGTTTCCGTAGGTATGCAACTGTCGGTCGGTCTGAATGCACACACAAGTGGAATCTCAACGTCTACTGGAACCAAAGAATTTACATGGTCTTATTTGGCCATTGAAGTCACACCGCCCTATTTTGTACTTTGTCCTGGAGAACCTGTTATATGTTTGGCATTTCATGAAAAGTGTGGCACTCTTAGGTTTGGTAAATAAGGGGGTATAAGACTGGTATAATTGAAGGGCAGTCTGGCACGTCGCTCCATTATACCCCATTTCTCAACAAAGACTTTCGCGGTGCGCTTGACTGCTCTGGAGAAAAGGCGTATGATTTTACTTCTCCAAAAATAGTGAGTGTAGTCAGGCTGCTTTTCTGGTTATCTCTGCTTTGATGGGTGACAGAGGAAGCCAATTTATCTGGTCACAGAGGCTCGTTGCATCGCCACCATTCAGTTCCACATTATGCAGATGGTTCTGGTTCTGGCTGGGCTGGATTCTAGAAGATACTAAAATAAATGTTACTTCATGCTGCCTACGTCTGGCTGCCCTGAACATGCATATGAGGGAAATCAGTGTGGTTAGAATAGCAGCAGTTTCTGATTGCTGAAAGACCAGCACAGTGAGTCTTAAATTTACTAAATTTATCAAATTTACATCTACTAAATTCCCAAGGTAGGACTTAAAAGGTCCTCCCACATGTCTGAGTTCTAATCAAATCAGTATACAGAACTAATGGAATTAAATGGAAGGAAATCAGTTTTTAGTTCTAGTGTGAGTGTGCCTGCATGCTAAATATATCCGCTTTCAAACGCCTTGGACAACAGTGGCCTCGTCAATGTTTGTTAAGGCTGTAGTTAGCGACACACATCACACATGGGTGTAGAACGGACTCTAACTCTTCGTGCCTGGTGATTGAGACCCATGGTCCAGAGGTTTTGGAGTGAAGCTCCAGCTAAATACAAATTCAACCAAAATATTATTGATGGCTGGAACAACAGGTGGTGACCAGTCCTGGGGGGTATTCCACAAAACAGAATGATCAAGTTATCCAGATGACTCTGAAAACAATAAGGCTGTATTTGTCACAAATCTACTGTCATGTCACATTTTATTTTATTTTATTGTCTTTCTTGTTAATGTCATGTATTGTGTTTAGTCTAGTCATGCCATGTTTTATGTTTTGTTCTTGTTACATTAAATTTTAATGTCATGTCACGTTTCATGTTTGATTATTGTTACGATTTATTTTCTAGTCATGTCACGTTTTATATTCGATTCATGTTACATTTCCCGTTCATTGTTTAGCATACAGTTTTCCGTGTTTTTCCGCAGCCTTGCGTTCATGCTGTTTCTCTCTCTTGCTGTCGCTCACGCTTCCCTAATTGTTTAATTATCCCGTGTCTATTTACTAATCTACTAACGTTAGATCAGGATTGGGTAATACTAACTCTCTAACCATGTGTTCATGTTTACCTTACGTTTCTCGTGCATGTCATTTACTAATTTACGAACGCTAGGTAGGTGTATTACTAACGAGTACTAATTATCTTGTTACCTTTTCAGCATTCCACACCTGATTTCCATTCGCATGCTGCTCTCAAGCTAAGTGTCTGCACCTTTCTACACCTGCATTTAAGCTCAGTGTTCATGTCTTATCTTTGCGAAATTGTTGCCCCTGTTTATCAGTGTACTATTGAGCAGTTTTCAAGCCTGTCTTTTGTCTACGATCCAAGCTTGTTTTTTTGACCATTGTTATTGACCTCTGTTTTGTTACCACTGCCTGTCTGTACCACAAGTTTTTGCCTGCTGTCTTTTTGTACTTTTGCCCCGCGGAGCGGACTTCGGTCTTGACTCTTGCTTTGCCTTCGACTCCGAGCCTGCCTACCGTCTGCCTGTACTTCTGCCCCGCTGACAGCTACTCTGGTTACGGGACTTTTGCATGGTGTACCGATTCCGAGACTGCCTTCTCCTTCGGTACTGTGCATTGGTTTTGACTGAATTTTTGTGTATGAACTTTGCTTGTTTTTTGACCACGCTCTTTGGACATTCCTGAAATAAAGCCCTGATGGGACTTTCTTACCACTGTTTCTGAGTCGTGCATTTCGGGTCCAACCCGTCTCAGTATTGTCACATTAGTGAGATTTCAGTCAATGAAAATGCACTCGAATCTTGTTAAGAAGTGTGATTTAGTCATACATATTGCAAGATGCTGAAATTTAAGATATTTCCTCTGGTTATTTCATGGTATTATTTTAGATTAATCTGGCTAACTTGCTTATCCTGCTTTGTGGAATATCCCCTTGTAGTCAGATTGAGTTTGATCAGACGGTGACAGACAGAGCTCCTGGACCATCACAGTTTTAATTCAGAATCAAAGGAGTACTCCTGCCGTAGGTCCCCAGGCCAAACTCTATTAAATAACCCTGCTTGACTGGTCTCGCCACTGACACAGGATGAAACAAAAGGATTTGAACTTGATTTATCTGGGTGTGGAACAGTAGTGTCAGAATCGCATGATATCAATAACCTTCCACGTAGTGGAAGGTACATCTTTGTTTCCTGAAATGTGCTCCATCGATGGCAAAAATAAAGGGTTTTGTTCAATTTTATTTTCTGCACAGATCCCTGTGAAAGGATGTATTGACGTATTTTAGACCACCGCCGCATTTGCAATCTGCTGGCATTCATAAATCCCAGGAATTCAGTCGATGCCTAATTTAGACCTCATTCAGGTTAGAGAGAAATCCATTACTTATTCAACAAGCCACTGCCCTGATAAAAAAATATTGCAAATATAATAGTGGAGTCTTTAAAAAAATTGCTCAATGCCATAACACTCAATAACAGTTGTAAACAGTTTTGGAATCTGCTTCCCTTAATCAAGAGCAATATCAGTTACCCCTTCCTCAACCTAATAATAGATTGGTACAGCGCTAATGGGAAGCTCACCAATAGCTTTCCACATGCATGTTGTTTCTTCCATCACCATATATACATGTATCTAGGTACGTATGATATGATGCTCTGAAAACCCATTTATCCATCTTAAAATGTTCAGGGCAGCAGTGTAGTACGTTTTCCTTTCCAAGTAGGACACATTACATTACATTACATTATAGGCATTTAGCAGACGCTCTTATCCAGAGCGACTTACACAACTTCTTATTACATTTATCCATTTATACAGCTGGATATATACTGAAGCAATGCAGGTTAAGTACCTTGCTCAAGGGTACAACGGCAGTGTCCTACCTGGGAATCGAACCGGCAACCTTTCGGTTACAAGTCCAGTTCCTTAACCATTATACTACACTGCCGCCCTTGTACCATTGTACCCTTGGGCAAGGTACTTAACCTGAATTACTTACTTAACAGTACAGCAGTATAAATTGATACTAGGTAAAAATAAAAAAAAGAGCATCTGCTAATGTAATGGGTTTCTTAATTGTTCGGAGATTCAAACATGAATGTGGGAGGAATCTGAACATGTCAGCTCACAAGACGTGAGGACCAATAATTAAGGGAAAGAAAATAATGAAGAAAAAAAGAAAAAAAAAACGAACGTAATTCCTTTAGGCTAAACAGCAAAAACGAAAATAAACCCACAAAAACGGGCGAACGAGAACTAGTAAATAACAACTAAATCTCCCGAACCCAAATAATGACAAAAGAACGGGAAACTTAGTAAACTAAAGAACACCCTCGGCTGCCTTAGCTCAGAGCCGGAGAAGTGTAAAACCAAAACAAAAGTAAAAAGAAAAACTGTCTCTGAGAGAACAGCAAAATGCTAAATAGATGGCGCAGAACGCTACCAGGAGGAAAAACAAATCCTATACCCGATTAAGTAGCTAACTAGCAAGTCCCCCCTGAACATAAACAATGTTTAATATCAGGAGGTCACTAGTAACCTGGCTATACCTGGCTCGAATTTAATGTCGTAAGACAATCAAGTACCGGAGAAGCGGAAGTGAGAAACTTAAGTACCCTGCAGGTAGAAGCACAGGTGAAAACACTAATGAGGACAGCAACCACAAAACGGAACGTGGAAAAAATCCTATTGATTCACAATCGGGAAAGCGGGACGAGAGCCGCAAAATAAAAAACAAAACAGCCACGAACCACTACAGCTAAATGCGGGTAATGCAATGTTCAGATTCACAGATGATCAGAAGAACTCTCAAAAGCATGAGAGAAATTCATTGTTCAAGGATGAATGTAAAACAGTACAGGAGCACTGCACAACAGCAGCTGTTCTTAAATTATGAGATTTATGCACCAGATAATGGACACCTTTTATATTTACAAACTAGACTATTATCTAGACCAGGGGTCCTCAATCTTATCCTGAAAGGGCCGGTGTGGGTGCAGGCTTTTGTTCCAACCAAGCAGTTACACACCTGATTCTACTAATCAACCACCTGACTCTTCACTAAGGACCTTGATTAGTAGAATCAGGTGTGTAACTGCTTGGTTGCAACAAAAGCCTGCACCCACACCGGCCCTTTCTGGATAAGATTGAGGACCTCTGATCTAGACAACAATATCATTTGCTTTTTGTTATATAACTATATGGAAATTGCATAAAAGTTTGCCATAACTGTTGAAAAATCCGCTGGAGGTATAGAACAATAGAATCACAGAATTACGACGTGTCATAGTTCGTGGGTTATTGTTTTCTTTTACGTTGCGGTTCTCTCCCTGGTTTTCGATTGAGAATCTATCAGATTTTTTCTGCGTTCCGTTCCTAGTTTTGGTTTTCCCTCTCTCATTATTCGCTTCACCTGTGCTTCGACCTGCAGGTTATTTAAGTTCCTCACTTCCGCTTCCCCGGTGCTTCTTTGTCATTCGACATTGCATTGAGCCAGGTATAGCGACCTTGTGATATTAAACGTTGTTTATGTTCACAAGGGTCTTGCTATTAGCTTTATTTCAGGTATAGGGTATATTCCTCCCGTTAGCGTTCTGCGCTATTTATTTTGTCCTTTGCTGATCTCTCCGAGACAGTTTTTCTTTGTTGTTTTTTTTTTTTTTTTTACCCTTCTGGGCCGTCCAACTTATGTGCCCGAAGATGTTTTTTCTTTTGCTAAGTTTTGCTTCAGTATTGAGCTCGGGGAGATTTAGTTTGTTTTTTTTTTTTATTATTTTCGAGTTCCTATTTTTTTTTTTTGTTTTGATTTTCGTTTTTGTGTTTAGCCACAAGGTTTTTTTTTTTTTTTTTTTTTTTTTGTTTTTTATTGTTTTATTTTTCTTATTTGGTGGCGGTGATTTGTTCTGATCCCCCCACCTTCGCGTTTGATTATCTGCCACTAAAATACATTACAGACGTCACTCGTGGAGGATGTCTATAGTTGTCTACTGTACTTACTGTACTATGTACAATATTGGTCTGTAAATGTAAATTGTAAATGTCTAATTATCATTCAAAATTTGATATATTTGCAATGCCCCGGAACCTGTTCTACTTTTATAAATATACAGTGCCCTCCACTATTATTGGCACCCCTGGTAAAGATGAGTAAAAAGGGTATATAAAACCATTGTAACCACATTCACGTCGATGTAGCTAGCAAGTAGATAATTACTGCAAACGATGGTGTCTCCTCAAAATGTGTTCTGGACCGATCGCTTAGCTCAAGCGACGCTGCAACGCAGTAGCCATCTTTTATGTTAATTATGTGAGTAAAAAAAATCTGCCAGGGCAGATTTTGTTTTGAATTGTGAGCAAATTGCTCACCTTTCAGTGGGGTTGATGATGATGGTTTAATCAGCCGATCAACAGTAGAAAACAGTACTTGAGTATTATTACTGTTTTCACTAATAATTTTAGAAAATTAAGATTGTCTTGTGATTTTCATTTCTTTATTGTAATTATGGAGCTTGCGCTTATAAATGTCGTAGTGAACCTGAAGTTTTGTTTTTCTCCATTTTCGTTCTGCCTGTCGATACTCTTATTTCAGCTGTTTTATGGCTACACCATTTCTCCAAGGGGCTTTTTTGTTTTCCTGAGATCAATTTTATTTTTCTTGTCAATAATTGTCATTATCTTTTAATTAAAATTGGCTACAAGATCATCAATTGGTGATCCAGAAAGCAATGCCAGCTTGCGCATGTTAAAAAACATCTCAGTTGTATTATTGTCAAAAATATTATTGCGTTTTTTGAAAAAGACCCTTTAACTTCTCAGAAAAAACAGATACAGAAAATAAAATGCAGAAATGATCAGAGATGGCAACATCCATAACAGAGGGTACAGGAATATTTAGTCCTTTGGAGACAATCCAGAGTATGCCCCTTGTTGTGGGTGGGCTCAGAGATGTGTTGAGTTAGGTCAAAAGCCTCTAAAAGGCTAATAAACCCCCTGACATAAGTGTCTATTTGGTTATCAACATGAATATTGAAATCACCAGATATAAGAACAGAATCAAACTCAATAAGTATTTTGGATAGCAGTTCAGAGAATTCATCCAAAAAGGCCTTAGATCTAGGTGGTTGATAAACACTAAGGAATACAACTGGGACATTGCATTTCATAGTTATAGCCAGGTACTCAAAAGATGCAAATTCCCCTAGATCTCCAATATATTTTTTGCCGTTAAAACTGTTGAAGAAAATGGCAGCTATGCCACCCCCCTTCTTATGAAGCCTAGTAGTGTAAAGGAAATTATAATCAGGAGGTGCCGTTTCAATTAGTACAGTGGCACCATTATTCTCTAGCCAGGTTTCAGTCAATAAAATAAAATTAAGCTTGTGCCTAAATACGAAATCATTAACAATAAAATAAATTTTACATTTAGTAGAGCAAGCTTTAAAATTTGAGGTAAATGTTTTTGATACGAGCCAGGATTATCTGTATATATTTAGATTGGTATGAGGTTGCCTGGACATGAACCATTAGACTTATATGCAGTTAATCTCCGATTAGGAGTAATGGGAGAAATATGGTAATTTGGAAATGGTTCAATAGCAGTAGACGTAGGACAACCAAGGCATATGGGGGAACGGTCAAGAATGACTGTACGTGCAGGTTGTAGTGAAGAAGAACAGTTCTGTTTGGTGGTCAGTATTGTGTCCATACATGTGGGCGAAGTAGATTTCTAGGGGTGGTATGAACTGCATAAAACATGTTTCCCGCGAAACTGCGTGCACATAGCATGTTGGGGTGGAGGCCGTCTCTTTTATAAAAAGACACACGATTCTAAAAAAGGTTAAAATTATCTATAAAAACCATGTTGTGGACCAAGCAGATTGACTGCAGCCAGGTGTGGAGACAAAGCAATCTGCTAAAACCTCCCATTCCGAAGTGAAGGAATTGGTCGAGATAAAAATGCATTTGCCAAGGTTTTTTAGTGTGTTAAAAAGACAGATGAAGTCGTCTTTTAATATTTCAGATTGTTGGTTTAAGATGTAATTTGTGCCAGCGTGGACAATAAAATTATAGATAAGATGGTGTTTGTCAAAAAGGCTTGAGGTTCGCTCTAAAATGTCTAAAACCCTGGCGCCGGGAAAGCAGTGAGTTTCCACTGATTTTCCCTTTATGTTTCTAATGATGGAGTCACCGATTATCAGTGAGGAAGGAGGAGGAGGGTGCGATGGGGTATGGTCCAGGGAGGGAGCTGCAGTTCGAGAGACAGCATGTATGCCAGGCTGTGTGCGAGTGATAAGTTCAGAACGACGATCAACAAGAGAGTTTGCCGGTCTGGTCATAGACGTGGAGGATACACATGGAGACGAGGGCCTAGCCAGTGTAGGGGATGATGGGACATCAGGGCACCTGGCAAGGGAGCGGTTCTCCCACTCATCCATAACGGTGAACCTGTTTTCCAGATGAAGGTCCATGGGTGGGGGAGGGCAGTGGGTGCGCCTGCAAGAGTGTTAACCCCCATGGATTATAGTCCAAGGCTCTGTCTGAAGGCCAGGGTCCTAGGTCTCACATCCAGTTGGCGCCAGGGGTCTACATTTGGGATTGTGGCAGCATCCAGGCACTGAACAGTGGAGTCCAACTCCCCAGCAAGGGCAGTAGGAGCGTGAGTCACAGTCATCAAGGATTCGAGGAGCTCTTCATTCTCCTTGATCTGGTGAAGAACAGATATCCTCCCTTCCAGCTCAGTGATCTTCAGACTCAGACTTTCTTACATCCAGACTGAGATGGAGGCATGAATGGAGGGTATATAGGCTATAAATATACTGCGTCCCAAAAATATGTAGATATAAAAGGCTATTTAAAATAAATAAATAAATAATAATCATTAAATAAATAAAAATGTAATGAATATAGCCTATAATACATAAAATTCTATTTAAAAAATTAAAATTAGGCAAGTGATTCCAGTCTGTAATTGGAATTCGCTTTAGTGAGTGAGCGAAAAGCCCAGTCCATAGCTATACTCCGTATTCCGCGTTTTATAGGAAGAAGTGGCAATAACCAATCCATAGATAGGCCGCCGTAAACAAACTAACGAGATGCGAAAATGCTATCTCACAGTGGCTAAATAGCTTTTAACTATTTTAGCAAACAACTAATTCAGCAGCCAAACAAGCTACTTCACCTCTAGTTTGGCAATCTGTATCGGTTTTTCATCCACCTGGAGACTGAGGTCTTTGTTGGGGTAGAAGTACACCAGCACCGGTCCAGGTTCCCGTGTGATGAGGTTTTTGAATCTTTGGAAGGCACAGTCGTGCTCCCAGACTAACTCATTGTCTTGCTTTAGCAGCTGTCTCAAAGGCGCGTTGATCTCAGACATGCTCGGTGCAAATTTAGTTAGACACTTAGACATGCCTAATATTGTCTCTAGCTCACCGCGGTCCTTTGGTGGCTCCATGTGTTTGATCACGGACATTTTTTCCAGATCGGGTTTGAGGTGAGGAGGTGGCTGAAGTAGCTTACCTCGCTTGCTCTTGCTTTTCTCTGGGTTGAGACGAACACCTCTCTCTCTTGTCCTCTCGAGCATTGCACAGAGGTTTCGGTCATGCTCCTCCCTGGTGCGCCCACAGACAAGAATGTCATCAATAATAGCCACCACACCACTAAGGCTCTCGTAGGTCTCCTCCATTTTGCGTTGGAACTCGTCTTGCGATGAACCTATAGCGACCAAATGTGGTGTTAAATGTAGTGAGCTTTCACATTGAAATACGGAGCTCTGGCTAGCTTCGGTGTGACGTAATCCAGAATAGGCAATGGGTAGTGTGGGCGCTTGATGGGTTTGTTTAAGTCACAGGGGTCGAGGCATACCCTAAGCTTACCCGTTTTGGCCTTCTCAACGACGCACAGGGCACTGACCCATTCAGTGGGCTCAGTCACTTTTTGGATGAAGCCTTGCCTCTCCATGCGGTCCAATTCGTCTTTCGAGTGGCTGCAGAGCGCTAATGGGATACGTCTTGGAGGGTAAATGACTGGAGGGACATTTGGGTCCGTGTGGAGGTTGCATTCCCCTGGTAAGAGGCCTATGCCTTCAAACATGTCAGAAAACTCGTTCATGATTTGTGCTGAGGCATCTTTAGAAACGGGCACAGGTGATGAGACAGATAACACCATGTTTGTATGTGCAACTCAGCTGGCAGGTGCCCCTAACAATTAGCTGCCTTCCCCAATAGTCATTCAGTCTCTTTTCAGTGGGCTGTAACTTGCAACTGGCTGTTAAACTGTTGTACACTTTTGTGGAGATTGCATTAACTTGTGCACCAGTGTCTAATTTGAATTGCAGCTTTTCTCTCTGTGGCCCAATTTCAATGACAGAAAATGCTTAGTCTGCTTCTAAGCTGTTATCTCTTGAAAACAAGTCACCATCACTGTCAGATTCCCTCATGTCCGCTCCGTTTCCATCGAATGCATGAATGGTCCTCTTTTCTGCACGGCATACTTTTGCGAAGTGGTTCCACTTGTTGCATGCTTTGTACTCTTTTCCTTTAGCTGGACACATTTCCCGTGCATAGAATAGAATAGAATAACTTTTATTTTCCCGCAAGGGAACTTCAGTTGTAGCCCCACAACACACAAACAAACATATCAAATAAAGACATTCAATAGAATCATTGCAGTAATCAAACTAATTAGGCTAAGTGAATTGAAGTGGTATACAGCCATGATTAAAAATAGCCCAGTGTCATTAAGCAGTCCAACACACAAACTCCGCCTCCACAACTTTTTTCCGTACACGCAGTGTTCCGGTCTCTGTACACTGTCGAAACGGAGCACCGAACTGCGTCAACCTTCCCAGTCGTCGCCTCACTCTTCCCCCGCATTATCTTCTCCTTCCCTTCCCTGGTTGCCTTTTGATTGAAGATTGCCTGCACTCCCGGATCAGTCCCGACATATTCAACTCCGGTGAAAAGCGATGGTAAACTTTGTTGCTGCAGATCCAACGGACATTCCCGACTCGCATATGTTGCAAATGCGTCTTCATGGTGACGACCACAAACACAATTATATCGACTAGACAATTTGTCAATATTATCAAAACGAGCAGCAGAAGTGACCTGAATTAATTACTGCAAAACCCACATGATGTTCTGGGTTGCTCTGTTTGAATTTTGGAGGCTTTGGGTATCTCTCAGCCCTTTTTGGAGTTTTCATTGTTTCCATTGCTTGTGCACGGCATGATCACGTGCTCCTGACCATAATAATAATAATAATACATTTTATTTATGGGTGCCTTTCAAGGCTCTCAAGGACACCTTACAAGACATAGTCAAAACCACAGATCAAAACATTATAAAATCAACAAAGCAAAGTCAGATAAAAACAGATAAAATACAGAAGATCAAACCAAATATGCCATTGTAAAAAGGTGAGTTTTAAGATTGGATTTGAAAGTGGAGAGAGTGTCAATATTTCGTATGTTAGGTGGCAGAGAGTTCCAGAGGCGGGGAGCAGAACGGCTAAAGGCTCTAGATCCCATAGTGATCAGGTGGACAGAAGGCATGACAAGTTAGTTGGCAAAGGAGGATCTGAGACTACGGGAGGGAGTGTGAGTAAGAAGGAGTTCAGAGAGATATGAAGGTGCTAGGTTATGGAGAGCCTTAAAGGTGAGAAGGAGAATCTTAAAATGGACATGGAATTTAATGGGGAGCCAGTGTAATTGTTGGAGAACTGGAGTGATATGGTCAGTGGACGGAGTTCTGGTAATGATACGTGCAGTTCTGGACCAATTGAAGTTTATGGAGACATTTGTGTGGAAGGCCAAAGAGGATGGCATTGCAGTAGTCTATACGGGATGTGACCAGGGCATGGACAAGAATGGCGGTGCTGGTGGGTGTAAGTGATGGACGGAGACGGTTAATGCTGCGTAGGTGGAAATATGCAGACCGGGTGACATTGTTGATGTGTGATTCAAAAGATAATCTGCTGTCCAGGATGACACCCAGACTCTTAACCTGAGGGGAAGGGGAGACTGTGGAGTTGTCAATGGTAAGGGAGAAGCTGTGAGGTTTAGCCAAGGTGGATTTAGTGCCAACGAGGAGAACCTCTGTTTTATCTTTATTAAGTTTTAGGAAATTGATTGAGAACCAGGATTTGATTTCCAGCAAACAGTGCATGTCTTCTGAGCTAGCGAGACTTCGTGCTACCTAGCTATATCAATGGCTCTTTCGAGAGTTAAGTCGGCACCGTCGCTAAGCAGTTTCTCCCTTACTTTTGGCAAATACAATCCTGTCATGCACCATTTCATTGCATTAGCATAACCAGTCTTTCACAAGTAGTTTGAGCTCCGTTACGAACTGGTCAAATGATTTGATTGCATTCTGCACTTTTTCATAAAATTTATATCTTGCGAATATCGGGTTAGCCTTTGGCAGTACGTAAGTCTCGAAACGAGTGTTGGAAGTGGCTAACAACTTAGCTTTGTCCTTGGTGAGAGTCCAAGTGTTGTGGATGTCGTGCCCTTTTTCTCCAACCCACAGCAGCAGGTATGCACATTTCTCCCCCTCTTGCTTGCTTCGGAAGGGACCAGCGAACAACAGTTTGACATGCTGTCAGAACTTCCGCCAAGCTTCGGGCAGGTTGGGCGAATCCCATTCCATCCGAGGTATAGGCACTCCTTACAAGTTTTCCGTTTACTCTGGCACCATGTTATGTTTAGACTTTGGTCTAAAAATTGCAGACATACACCGGGATAACAAGATTGACATTCTTTATTCTCCAGTTCCTGCTTCCAACAACCTCACACATGCGCATTACTCCCAAGTTCCCCTACCTGCTCTAGCTAATCAGATTTGAGCATATTCACACACTGAATATTACACTTTCCAAGTGAAGTCGTGGGGGGAAATGAAAAGTCACAAAGCGCACACTTTTAAAATGTTAAAATATACGTTGATTTCTACTTAAAATACATTGGTTTCGGCTAGTTTTGAGTCACTTTTTGGCTGGAAACTTGCAAGATCTGGCAACCATGCCTCCGCTCCGGTCTTAACATTATTCAGTGTGACTGGCATTCTCTGACACCGCCCATAAACTGTAAACGCTCTACGCCATTGTAGTTCACTGGAAAGCAGGTACCTGGTACATGCGCAGTAGTTTTGGGCTATATCTCTGCTCTCACCACAGGTAGCATGTTCGTTAAGAGCTCATTTTAATCAGGAGAAGAGCAACTTTTCTACAAATCAAACATCATTTTTCAGTGGAACTCCCCTTTAAGACACTGGTCAAGTGTGTGGATGGGCCCCATAATCTGGTATCTGTTAAGGCACTGTTCCAGTCTGTGGATGGGACCCATGGTCTGATATCTGTTAAGGCGTTGTTCCAGTGTGTGGATGGGTTCCATGGTCTGGTATCTGTTAAGCCAGGGTGTCAAACTCCAGTCCTGGAGGGCCACAGGGTCTGCTGGTTTTCGTTGTGCAATGTTGGTTCCGCACAAGTGATTGAGACATTGATTGGCTAAAGAGTCCGCACACCTTGCTCTGAAGGCCTTAATTGGCTGCGGATTGAAAGGAAACCACAGGCATGTGACTGTACGGCATGGCTATAGTGTATGGATGGAGTAGAGCCCAAATTATTGAAGTAATACAGATTAAAATGATGAATTATTTACAATGGATAAACTAATAAATGCATTAACTATTCAGTGTATTGCTGATGATTTGATCAGCGTCTGATTTCAGACATATTTGTGATGACAGCTAAAGCTACGCTCGCAGATCATTAGCTCTGCTAAAGATGACAACCATAACCAATCACACAGTAAAACTGGCTTTGGCTAACACTGGTTTATATTATTGTTGGGGCCCACACCATTGTTTCTGGGAAGCCACAGTGAAGTGAGTTACCTGCAGAAGATGCATGTGGGGTCAGGAGTGGGTAATACTAATTAGAGCATCCTGGAGCAATACAAAAAGACCGTCTGTGCATTTTTTGTTTCGTTTTTTTCCCTCACGATATGTCTTTGAGCTCATTGAAAGTCAGCGATTTACGCATCAGAATACATTGAGCAGCTGAGACAAACCAACCGAGCATGTGTGGATCTGAGCGAGAAAGTCCTATTTGATTAGTTCAATGAATGTGTATTATATTATAGGACCTGCATACATAATTAGTATAATTAAATAAAATGTACTTATGAAATGGAGATTGAGGCAGGTAACAGCCTAGCTGTTTTACTTTTATGAATTGTCTAAAATGTAACATAATTCAATTGTAAAGCCATTGAAAATGTCAAATCATCAATATTAGCCTCCTACAATAGAATGATCTCAGAAATATTATGTTGGCTGAAATGGGATTTGTGTGGCTGTGATGTCATATAGTTAAAGGAATAGTTAACTTTCTGGGATTTTAGATATTATTCTGAATACTACATTATATGTTCAGTATTATTCTCCATGTTCTCTGTGGGAATCATTTCTGCTAAACCCATTTCCAATTTCACACTCCTGAGTTGCATTTCATCATCTTCTGAATCCAGCGCTAAGTGTAGCATTTCACCGGCATCTCTCATCACCGTTATCAGCAAAATACTGCCCGCAACAAATTACTAAAGGTGTGTTAATGTTCCTGAGGAAAATATCGCAAACATAATCTAACAAACCAGAATGGCAGAAAATTAAGAGTAGGGGTGCTGTGGTGAATCCAAAATGCAATGGATACACTGTGAAAAGAATGATGCAGCTTCCATGGGCTCAAAAAACTTGTAGATGTCACTATATCAGCTTTGAAATGCATCATCTGTGGTGCCTTGTAACATGAATTAATCAGTGTTACTGGTGCCTTTTGCAAAGGTAATATTTTTGTCAACATTTGTAAGTGAGATTGGCCTTTAAAAAAATAATAATAATAATTCTGTACTGTATACAGTGATTATGGGAGAAGAGGACGTGCACACAATCAAAAAAGTATCCAAAAATTCCTTTTTTCATTTTACAGAAACAAAATGTCATCTTGTAACAGTCACCAATTATTGTTAGTATTCCGAATTAAGTCTTACCAGCTCAGATCAAACCACTGAAATTGTACTTATAAATGGCATTGACCCAAGTCAGCTACTGTAATGCCTTGGGGGTTGGGCCAGTCACCTTGCTGTTCTGTGATTTGCTAGGTCAAACGGCTGCAAGTTTACATGGTATTAATGCCCCATGTTCTGGTCCCAACAGTGATTTCTCTTCACTGGTGTAGATTGTAAGAAGGAAAGTGCAAGTTCATCAATATGCTGGTGTGCAGAAAGCCCCAGATGTCAGACCTGAATGTCCATGCCGCTTTCACCCCCCTCCCTAACCCACCCCCAAAGCCAGAAAGCAGAGGTCAGGGTTTTCTCAGCTCACAGGATTAGACCGCTCCTACTGAGACCGACCGTGCAAGGTGGGCATCATTAAATTCTAGGTAACCCTTCATTATTCATCACCGCCGGATGAAATATGAATGTGGCCATGTTGCATGAACTCTCTCAGCTGCAACAGGAGACACGGCGCCGGGATACGCTTCAACAGCGAGCCTGGGTTTCAGGGAAAAGAGTGAGCCTGCTCTGATTAGCCTGCCTGGGTTACCCCAGAGTGATGTGTGCAGCACGTCAGTGTTTTTCAGTTAGCGTAGTTACTTCCTGGTTATGATATTAATCTCAAATATATGTGAAAGTAGCGATTGTGAACAGCTGGTGTCATCATTGATTCTGAGACAAAATGCCAATTACAGAGACAGCATTACTTCTGGGGAAAGACTGGCCACTGATTTGCTATTAAAAAAAACTAAATAACCTCCCAGATATCAAGGAAGTATTGAATCAACATTGATATTGTGTTATAAGCATCAGTATCGGTCATCAACCAATTTTCAATGGTGGAATCAAAATTCACTTTCTGATGACCGGTGTATTAGGTTGAAATGGAAACATTGTATCAATGTAACAATAGCAACCAAAGTCATCATACTGATGAATAACATTGGTTTTTGATCAGATGAATCAGATTCAGGTGCGCTTTCATTTTCAAATAAAAAAAACCATTAGAATTATTCATTGCCTGTTTCTGCGGTCGCTACATGCTAGCCTATAGGCTATGCTCGTGTATGTGTATGTTACGTGGTAGTGAATTTATTTTTTCTTGGTTCAATTGGTTAAGTTCAAAGTTCTAGTTGTGACGACGAGGGTGACGTAGGAAAATAAACAAAACGAGACTTAACAGCAGAGCGTATTTGTGGTTGATGCTAATGCTGCATTAATTTATTCATTTCCAACTTGGAACCCCGATATCTGACTAAATGTAGGAAATGCCCTTTCAACTAGAAGTTCCATGCAGGTTTTGGGAAATCAACCCGACCTCCTGACTATGATGAACTTGACATCACATCACCATGGCAGCTCACACTGCTGTGACCCACATTGTGAACAGTAAACAAACATTCATTTTTAGACGAGTTTAGCTTTTAAAACACTTCAACTTTGGTTTTCAGCTTGAAACTACTACTATGTATTGTGTCCACTAAGCAGAGGTTTAAAATCAATAAAGATGTTTGCATTTTTAAAATTGATGTCAATGTGTTATCTATTTTAGTAGCCTAACTCAAAAGTATTTAGATTTATTTTTTTGTAGATTTTGACTACTTTGAGCAAGAATTGGTAAAATTTAGTTATAAAATTACATTATCATTAGCTATGAGAGATTACATTGATAATAAATTGATTTAATATCAGTTACGTTGATTTCCATTGTTAACATCAACATTATTTCTGCATTGATTCAATGTAAACTCGATGAGCACCTGGACGCAGAATCAACATCTGAGATCAACATTGAATCAATGCTTCATCTTATGTTAATTCAACATTGATTCAATGTTTCCTTGCTATCTGGGCTAGCACTCATGTACGTATTAGACGAGGTGAATAGCCTGCGCCGATATGGGACGTTCTGAGTCGGGGTAGGTCACTTCCTCTCTGCAACATCCTAAAACGGTTTTGTTGCGTTGTGAATCTTTGGTCTGAACTGGCCTTCACGTAACGTCACATTGCGCGGATTATCTGTGAAATTGAAGTTGCCGATCAAATGATAACGTTGGTATTTTGAGTTAGCTAATGCTAGCTATTTGTTGAGCTGACTACGTTATAGCTAACGCTATCTGTTCAGTTTAGCATGCGTTTCCATGTTACTTTTAACTAGGTAGCGTTAACGTTAAATACGGCCGGTGTATTTGAGTTGCCTGATAGCTTTAGCTAAACTAACATTACCTAATGTTAGCCACCCTTCAGGGCCAAAACATACCTCACAGAAATATGTGAATGTGGATGCTTCGAGCTACACAAAGTTTTTTTTTTTTCATAACATTTTTGAAAGACAAACCAGCACGTTGCAGCGAGGGATGCAATAGCAGGCAACAACAGAAAACAACTTTCTTGTTTGATCTGTGCTTTCCTCTGGTTTGTATTTCACAAATGTCATTGCAAAAGAAAAACTGTTTCTGTAGCTCGAAGCGTCCACGTTCGCTTATTTGTGTGAGGTATGTTTCGGCCCTAAGTGTTAGCAAGCGTTTCCATTCACCCATGTAACGTTAGCTAGCTAGCTGCTAATGTTACTGGGTGCTGGGGCAAACATTAAGGTTAAACCGGTTATGTTTATGTTGACTTTTGGGACCTACATTTTAAATAAAATACTTTTTTACTTTTACTCAACTGGTGTTTGAATGGGGGACTTTCTAGTTTTACTGGAGTAATTTTTAGCTGTGACCAGCAGCTAGTAGAAGTCACTCTGTCTGTAATTAGGTCGGTCTGTCAGATATTTCTGCAATAGACTATACCCACACATACCGATACTTTGCCATATGGTCGCAGCTTATCATGCGCTAACATACTTGTTTATTGAAAAGGCAAAACATTTTAACAATATTAACTGTTAAACAGAGGTTTCAGCATACTTTGTGAAGCACATTATACAAAGTAAGGAACATCACAACTTCATAAAGCATTGTGCTCTCAGTACGGTACCTCCGAGGGTGCAAAAATAGAATATACAATAATTTAAAACCACAAAAGAAAAAAACATTTAAATTATTTTATCTGTTCAGTAATGTTTAATTTTACATAACTGCATTTTACCCTTTTGTATTAAAGTTGAGACCCTTAACAATATAATGGGAGGTCCTGATCAAACAGTAGGCTAACCACTCCTTTTGTGCACCGTATTTGACACAGATTGATTCGCTGTTTTGTCCTGAGGGCTTATCTGCATATTGATTGGCTTATGGCAGCCATTTTGTTTTATATATGTATCCAAACTGAACAAATGTGACGTCCAAGAATCCATAAAGGTGTTCTGTGAGCATATACCGTGTAGTAACTTAGCACGTTTCTTTTACCAATATAAGTTTTCAAGATTGCAATTTCATTATAATACAGTTGACGCAAGTTTTAGGCTGTGAGACAGAATGCACAGGAAATTGTACCTGTCAAAATTGGAAGTTGCCCATCAATTCCCTGGTGCTGCATTGTTAGTATGATTGTCAGAATTTATATCAGTATTATCTTGTGTAATCTTGTAATCTTAAACAACACAGCATCAAGAACAGTTGTTATTGACTATGAGACAGCCCTGAGTGGGTTACCAGATAATAATAACCCTTTATTGGACTGTAATAATTCATAAATGTGGTGTGCTAGGCTAACCATGGCCGGCTTAGCCTTATTAATAAGTGATGAGTGTCTGATAATTCAACTTGGTTGTCATGGAAACTGTTCTGTGGTGGGAAAGTGAAGAACCTTGAGCATCGTATGTTTTTAAAATTTATTTATTTATTTATTTTTAAGGAATATTCCATTATCCTCTTTCTTTTCTTCTGTAACAGCGTGGTGTGCCAGCAATTGCAATACTGACTCATGCTGTGTGCATTTTTATATATGTTTGAGAGCATAACACAATGAGTGCTTCACTTTCTTGCTGTTCTCAAGTAACAATAACGTCAAGGCCTGTCACCAAAGAGCACAACCTTGAACCGTAGCACAGGAAGATTTCTATCACAGATTGAGTTTGCCATTTTGACTCGCTTAGCCCAAAGGAACATGTAAGAGACTCTTCTCTTAGATGTGGGCAAGGCGTGGAGGCCAGGCTGTCTGCTTTGACCAGTGCTATGTTTCTGTGTTGTGTGAGCCATCATGGGTGGGTTTAAGCATGGCTCACCAAATCTTCTGCAGCCCTCATCTGCCTCATCCTCCTCTTCAGTGTTGGAAAGGGGCACAAAACCCTTTTTATTGTGTTTTTAACAGGCTGGGAGCTACACATGCACACAAGGAGTCCCTGTTCCACCACATATGTGCAAGGGGTGATGTTACTGTCACAGCAAGTGGTTTCCTGTTTTAGGGTTTTTTTTTTGTTTTATTTAATCCTTTTAAATTATTTATATTGCATAAAAGCTTTTAGTTCCCATATATTGTAGTACTAATATTATCAGGACTAACTTTTTCAGAAAACAGTTGCTTTTTAGAATCATAGATGTGTTATTGTCACTTGGGAATTCTCAATAGCCATCAATAAAGCGCATGAATTTCGCCAAGGCTCTGCGAGCCAGTCAACAAAATGTCAGCTCAGAGTGGAATCAACTATTGTGTTTTACAGAGCTTTGATTTGCCACAAAGTACATGCATATTGTTTTCAACATAATTCCTTTCATGAAATTTTAAATGGATATTACCTGAACATGCAGTGCACCTGTGGATTTTGTAATAGTGGATCTTTTTATGCTTTACCTTTCAGGTTTGCCTTTCTGGAAATATCACAATCGGACTCAAGGGGTTCATTTTTTTGTTCATTTAAAGGATTATTTCTTGTGAATGCAATAGTTTTTTCCTTCCTGTTCTACAGCAGAGGGCTGTTATTTATCAGAACAAATGCACGGCAGCTTTCGCCTCGCAAATTACTCATTCTGAGCCTCTCTTTCTACTCTGCAGTGCTTCTGTTTCATTCCCAGTGGTGTTTCTCTCCCTGAATAGCCAAAACCATTCAATTATAAAACCCGTAGAATGAACGCCTTGCATTTTTGAAGAACTTTCTATCCCTTTTCAAGGATCTGAAAGTTCATTATGATGAAGTTGGAGTGGCTCAGCACATCAGTGTACCCAGAATCCTCCTGGGTGATAAGCAACCGCCATTTTACACCAGCACACTTACTGCACACCAGAAGGTTTCATTTCAGTACTCGCAGACATACTGCACATCATTGAACATAATTTCAACACTCAGAGAAATGAAAATGCTATTTTTGATTTGTGAAAATGCTATTTTTCATGAATTACCTTTTTTGTGTGTGGGTTAAATTCAGGCATTTCATGTAATAATACATTTATAAATGTTTAATAAAGCATTAGTAATGACACCTTGCATGAAATACCACTGCTAATGTTTTGCTATTATTATTATTATTAAATTGTTGGTAATTGTATTTGCATGTAGACCAGGGTTGCCAGATGTAGAAAATTCCATTTTCCTTGGGCAGCACGCTCATTGTTAAGCATATGTAAAATTAAAGGGTTAGTTACAGAATCAGAAAGGCATTTCCTTTGTTTGTAATTCTTCCTACAGGATGAGATTACGAGCCAACCCCTGCATGTAAAATATAGCATAACCACATTTCCAAAATAAAAAAAATAAAAACAGTAAATCCTTTCTCAGGAAGGTGTTATCGATTGCTATCCATGCTCCACTGGATGCTGGACAGGTTTGTATTTTTTCTCTGGTGAAAGCTAGGGGAGAGTCAAGTTGAAGTACATATTCCTTGGATGTTTTATTAAAAGGGGGAGACAAAGTAGCCACAGGCAACAGCACTCAGCCAAGGGCTGTTCTCATTCTCACTGCATGGGTTTTTGGAACTGGGCCCCCCTCCACTGTACGAGCGCACAAGAGAACACGGACCTGCGCTTTGTTTTCCTGGAGGAAAGTGCAGGTAGGGTCCGTCTCTCGGGACACCCTGAACCGACGCGGTTTAGTGTTAACCCTGGGTTACAGCCCATTAGAGAAAGCGATACTGTGGTGGGGAGTTCCACATCCTGTAGCGCTCATTGATTTCCACAATGGATTTACCTTCCCTGACACTTTCCCCAGCCGTGGAATGGGGAATGGAACTGCAGGGTAATTGGAGGATAATGAATGCACCTGCGTCTCTCTCTCTCTCTTTCTCTCTCTCTCTCTCTCTCTCTCAAGGGTTGAGGGCTCTCATTTTACGCAAGTGACTCCTCAAACTTCATCCAATCTCTTATTTCATCCGTCCTCGCCTGACCTGGAAATCGAGGTCCACCATCTTTAACATTACAAACCACTAAATGCTCTTTGGAGGAGCGAGGAACGCGGCGGCTCCTGGAGGAAGCTTTCGTGAGAAAACCCAAGTGTAGCCTTTGCGGAGGTTTTTCTCGAACCACGTAACGTGTATGAATTATCCACCTCTCCACATCTGCCACATGGTGGGTACACCCCTACTCAAATAAAATTTTACTGTTCCTTTCCATTTATTATAAAGCGCTTTCATCCATAATGACACTCATTCTTGATGACTAACAAAAGCCATGTTTATTCATGAACAAAATTTAATTATAGTTAAGCACACACACATAATATGACGCTGTCGCTTGACTGAGCAAAGACATTCCATTTGCCTAATTCATGTTGCCTCGATTCCTCCGTCCTTGTAGCTAATCGTTTCCACGCATCCTCCATTGGGCGAAGCTAAGGAGTGAGGAAAGGACGTGAGGAAAGGATGCAAGGAGTGAAAATAAGCGATTGGAATTAACCCTATAGCTCAGCTCTTGTAATGGAGTGATGATAAAATGCTTCGCTTGCACCCCCAAAATGTTCATTCCAATCGCTTATTTTCACTCCTTGAATGATGGCTGGTGTCCTCTCCTAAAATGAGTGCCCATTTATCTTTCTCATCTAGGAGTAGAAAATTTGGAATTTGGTTTTCAAATTTCTTATGTAATTTGTCTCTTATATTTAGAAATTTTATACAATTTAGGAGGAGGTGCATCTCTGTCTCGACCTTACCTGCCATACAGTGACCACATTCTTTGCTATTTATGTAATCAAGATTTTGATGTCTGCCTTTTATAGACTGTGTTCACTCAGCCTGCACTTGGTAAGGATCAGTGTCTGCTTTCTATCGCTGGCAGTGGAGAGAGTCAAGCAATGTGTATTCTCTTAGGGCCCGATAAAAGTCAAATTTGCGTTGTAATTGGGTTTCTATGTCCGAATGTTCCAAACATGAGTTTTTGCATTGGTTGATTTGGTTTATTCTAATCTGGTTGGTAAGCAGCGCTGTTCTGTGTTCATGGTAATGAGGTTAGTTAGTTTCAGAACCAGCTGACTGAGCTGACTCTCTCTCTCTCTCTATAAAGAGTATAGGGAGCCATTCCGAACACAGCCACTGCATAATGAAAATCCTCATACTCGCCTCCATCAGCAAAGAGTCTCTCGGTAGACAAAGTGTGAACGGTGCCCTGACAAAGCATAATTTGAACTCATCTGTGATGTTGATATGCATGTGAGAAGAGGGCGGTGTTCATAGTAATACTGCTACATGTATTGAGCCCCTAATGACCACACACACACAGAACCTGCAGGAACATGAGAACACGCCGAACAGGTTGTTTCCCCCATCGCGCACTGCGAAACGGGCGACTAGGGGTTTCATTAACACAGAAGCAAACAAAGGAAAGCTGATGTCTCCCAGATGTTCCATTACCTTACCTGCTTGTGCAAAAACATATATATATATATATATATACACACACACAATACAATTAACTTGTTAGCCACTGTAAATTACTTTTTTAGTCTTGTGACCTTGTTGAGCTTGTTTCTTTCTGGGGTTGTGCTTCTGTAGGTCGTTTGCAATTCATTTCCTTTACACTTTCAACACATATGACTTGTGAAATGAATGGAATAGGCTGTTCAACTAATCATTTCAGGAAATACATATTGGGATTTAGTGATGGTGGTGGTTGTATCTTATAAAAAGTCCTCTATCAACAGAAGGCCAAACTAATCTAGTCTCTTCTGACTTGGATAAAATCATCTCGTGAGTACAGATATTATAAATAATATTCTAGAGCACAAGTTCTAATCCAATCACAGTTTTCTATTATTGTATACAGTGTCAGTCAGCCTAGCTGAATACAGCCAGTATGCATGCAACAATCTAAGTAATTTGAAATGGTAGTACTCTGAGTTCTATCTTCCAGGGCAGAATATGGAGCTACAGTAGCAATTGGTCAAAAGGGATACGTTGTAACCCCAGTCAGGCAGTTGCTAAAATAACTCTTGTTATTATTTATTTAGACGATTCCTGGATCTTGAGCATTCAACACTTGCATGCTGTGCAGTGTCTACAATAAATACAAATAAAAGGAAAAAGAAATTAGAGTGTGTCTGGCCATGCCAGAGATATTTTTCCCTCTGTGCTGGCATTCTCTCACAAGCCAGCAAAACTACAGTTTGTCAGTGGTGTCTCGTAATGACGCCAGATGGTTTCATTCGATATCTTAATGGAAGGCCAAAAACATAATTAAGCAGAAATGAATGACAGATGCTTAATTTAAATATAAAATATTTTACTTTTTATATTTTTTCACATAATTTTGGGTTATTGACAGAAGTTGCACATGGCCTCAGTGACTCATAAACCCATAATTTCATCACTCCTGTATTTTCCAATAATTCATTAAGGTGTCGTTCCAATTATTAATTCAATAGTCAGCTTATCACAGCATTATTCTTCATGTTACATGAATGTTCAAACTATAATAATAATACAGTAGAATAATAGAATAACAGAATACAGTTATAATGCAGCAATGACTGTTCTATTGGAACAATTGCTTCTAGGTAGTTTCTGCATTGATTCTATGGTGCCACCAACATGGTTGGGAGGAGGAAGTGAATCTGAGAAAGAATACAGTAAATATCTGTTTAAGGCTTCGATTGGATCAGAATTGTATGCTTTCTTCCTGTCGTTCGCTTCCCTTTGCTTCAAGGGGGGAATTCCCAAAATGCCAGGATGAAATATGGCAGTCACATAATTTCAGAAAGGGGAGGGAGTAATTATATTCCCTCACTCCCTCATTTATCCTCCCTTCCACCAAGGGTATAAAATGCAAGCTAACGGAAAGAAGGGAATCCCACAATGCAATTCTCCACATGTAAAAAGTTGGCGGTCACATTTCATCTGGATGAGGTTGCACTTCCTATATTTGTTGCAAGGGCGGTTCAGTTCTGTTTTTGTTTATTTCTTGTCGAATGCCCAATCTCAATGTCCGCCCTCACACCCTCACATACTGACACGCATCCCCAATAAGTCCACGAGGGCTCAGGGCTGTCCAACTGTAAAATAGGCAAGTGCATGAGCTCTGTCGCAGACCTTTACGCGTACTTTTTGCAATGCTGCAGACTTTGCTGAGAGCAGTACCCACAGTTCATCGTATTTGTGACATTAAAAATGGAAACACAGCCGGAAGCGTCTCAAAAATTGTAAACAAACGACACACATGGCGGGCAGAGTTATTTCAGTGGGGACAAACAAAGCGCCAATTGCCATTAACAGCTTGCACGCGAGACATGCGTTGCCAAGGCAACGTATAAAATCGCATAGTGCTGTCACATTCCTCGTATTTGTACCATTTATACATTTTTTTATTTATTTCAAAGGGACCATGTGTAATTTTTAACATACAGTCAGGTCCATAAGTATTTGGACAGTGACACCATTTTTGTTGTTCTTACACAACAATTTGCATTTTGAAATTTAGGTGAATGCTAGATTTGATATTCAGGATTGCGTTTCTGGTATTAACTCAATTTTGATAGTGATTTTATTATGTCTTTTGCCTCTCCTGTAAAATAGAGACATGCAAGACATGTACAGTGCCCTCCACAATTATTGGCAGCCCTGGTAAAGATTAGTAAAAAGGGTTATAAAAAATTCACCGTTTGGTGAATTTGCTTAATCTCACAATTAAAAAATTAGAAAAATCCAACTTTAATTGAAGTAAACTTATTCTGAGAAAAAAAATCCCTCATCAAGAAATTATTACTTTTAACAAAACCACGTGACACAATTATTGGCACCCCTGCATTTAATACTTTGTACAACCTCCCTTTGTCAATAAAACAGAGTCTTCTCCCGTAACATCTAATAAGGGTGGAGAATACAGAGCAATACATCTGAGACCATTCCTCTTTACATAATCTCTCCAGATCATCCAGAGTCCTAGTTCCTCTCTTGTGCACTTTTTGTGCACTCAGTCAGGGGACTGAGCTGGCCATGGCAGAAGCTTGATTTTGTGTTTAGTTAACCATTTTTGTGTTGATTTGGACATATGTTTTGGATCATTGTCCTGCGGAAAGATCCAATGACGACCCAGTTTTAGATTCCTGGCAGAGGCAGTCAGATTCAGATTTAAACTTTTCTGGTATTTCATGGAGTTCATGATGCCATGTACCCTAACAAGGTTCCAAGGGCTTTTGGAGAGAAAACAGCCTCACAACATTACGGAAACTCCACCATACTTAACAGTGGAGATCAGGTTATTTTGGGTATAGCCATCCTTCTTTTTACGCCAAACCCACCTTGAGTGTTGGTTGCCGAAAAGCTTAATTTTCGTTTCATCTGACCATAGAACACGGTTCCAGTCAAAGTTCCAGGCACTTACATTTGTGGTGAAATGACAGGAAAGGCTTTTTTCTCTCTTTCCTCTCTTACCATCTTCCTCACTGTGCGTGGAGCAAAATAAACTTGGGTCCTCTTCCAGGCAAATGTGGAACAGTTCAAGTTGCTTTGAACTTTTTAAGTATTGCCCTAATGGTAGATATGGGCATTTTTAAGTGAGTAGCTATTTTTTATAGCCATTTCTTGACTTATTAAGCTCAACACACTTTTCCCTGATTTGATTTCTGTGTTCTCCTATCTTTCCCATGTTGATGTATGAATAACGGAATACGGCCTCTGTGTCACCTCATATTTATACCCCATGCAGTGAAGTCATGGATTACTGCTTGAAAGTTCCTAAACACTCTGAAGCATTTTTTCCATTTATATTTTACTTTTTAAAGTTTATCAGTTACATTTTGTTGATAAGAATTTCTAGGGGTGCCAATAATTGTTAAAATTATTTAACAATTGTTAAAAATAATTATTTCTTGATGAGGGATTTTTTTTTCCAGACTAAATTTACTTCAATTAAAGGTTGCATTTTTCTCGTTTTGTCAGTGTGAGTGTGAGTGTTTGTGCAGAATAATGATGAGCCAAACACGACAAAGGAAAAAGGGATATAAAGAAAGAACGGTGCCTACACCCAAATCTCGTAGCCGATGTTTTCTTCGTAAGGGACGTAATAGGTGCCACGAGCACACTAAAATTTCAAATGAAACAAAATTAGCAAACCCAAGAAAATGCTGAACCTGCTTCACCGAGTTGGGAGTGGGCCAATTAAGTACAGCAGAGACTTTCTCTGGATCCATAGAGAGCTTGCCCTCAGAAACAATAAACCCAGAGAAAGAAACCGTGCAAGCATGAAATGAGCACTTCTCCACCTTGACGAACAGTTTGGCCTATAACAGGGCCTTTAATACCTGTTTATCATGCTCAATATGGGTCTGTAAATTGGTAGAAAAAACATTTAAATGTCATCCAAGTACACAAAAACAAATCCCATAAAACGTCATTAACCAATGCCTGAAAAACCGAGGGGGCGCTAGTGAGCCCGAACGGTATAACCCAATAGTCGTAGTGGCCGTTATGGGTATTAAAAGCGGTTTTGCATTCATCACCCTCACGCATGCGCATTAGTGATGAGAGGTTCTTTTTACTAACTCGAGTTTGTATGAGTCACTCACCAAAGAGAGTCGGGTTTTGGAGTCACTCGAGTCATCAAGTCAGTTTAACTTCCGGTTTAGCCCTACTGAATGGGATAAAGTAATTTAATAGTGTAATAGTGCGGCGACTTTGAGACTTTCCAAATATTATCGGAACGTATGGATCAAATTCTGATAGTTAAACGAGTTATTTCACGGGGGTTGTGACGCTCAAAAAATTTTTACTATCATTTTATAGCCGCTCCTTTTCCCATGATTGTGTGCAAGAAAACTGCTTTCCGGACCTGGAAGTTGTAATTACATGATTTGACCACTAAATAAAATTGGCTTCAAAGCCTGGCGCTGTTCTGGGGACTTGCTCAGTACTCTCACTCACAAGTTAACAAGCTCAGGGCAGGGGGCGGGTTCCGGGGCTGGGGGAGCGAGTACTGGGTGACCGAGTGAGTAGCTATTTCCTGCAACCCGAGTCAGACAACTCCGGGCGGGCTGGAAGAGCAAGCGAGTGAGTGATTCGTGCAGCCAGACCTTCAGCTCAGGGCAGGGAGAGCGAGTACGGAGTTGAAACAAGCGCCAAAAAGTGGTTGCTTTTTCACAGGTCTAGGTTAATACAGTGATTTACTTGATGCATTTCCACAAATACAGTTAATATAAGAGTTGCGCAATAGTGTAACACGTTGTCTTGCATCGTCTTCACAGTTCACATTAGCAAGTAGCAGTGGCCAGTCAGTGAATGAGTTAGTGGAGGAGAGGACTTGTCACTCCTGAGTCAAAATAACGCCAAATCCATTAGAGGAAATGGGTATCTATTCTTTACAGTTATGGCGTTTAATGAGCGATAATCGATACATGGTCTTAACATGCCATCCTTCTTTTTTACGAAAAAAAACCCCCCTGGTCTTATGAAGTCATTAGCTAATGCCTCATCAATGTATTTCTTCATAGCCGCACTCTAGGGAGCTGACAGAGAATAAAGACTCCAGATAAACTGGAAGGGGCGATGTGATCGTGTGCAGAACATGCGGCACCCCATTGTTAGACAACCAGTTTTTCCATTCCCCGGTTGATATGGGGATTGTGCTTCACCAGCCACGTGTGACCCAACACGAATAAACCGGTGAATCAACTAAAAAAACTGAATTCTCTCCATGTGCTTTGGTTGAGAAATAGACATGGAGAGGAGATCCTTTATAGTACCTGACCCTAACGGACGACCGTCGAGAGCCGTGACTAATTGGGCTTGATCAAGGAGCTGGACCGGTATTTTGTTCTTTCTAGCCCGTTGAGCGTCAATAACACAATCCACGGCCCCAGAGTCGATAAAAACCTTAATCTGCCGCGAATGCTATGCCCAAGAAAGTCTGACATTTAATAACGTCCGAGGCGTAGTACCCTGACATCTCGCTAGAACCCCCGGGTCCTCTAATGAGACCCCCCTTTTCCCTTAAGCTTAAGCTTCAGGGAATGATCATGAGTATGCCCCCTCCTTTTACAGTAACGACACCATTCGTTTTTATAAAAAAGGTGGACCTACTGCCCCATCTACCATCTGAATCTCGTCTTGAAAGACGTGTTAAGCCTATTTTTACAACATTACAGTCTATGTTTAAGCCTAACTGCAATGGAGATAACGTTAATAAAGTTTTTGGACAACGTTAGAGCTGGCCCATAACCTAACGAACGGTGTTTGTCATGCTACGTTTAAAAGCTTCAAAATTATATATTTAAAATTAATATGACATTAACACATACAGATCATGAAAGCCAAGACATTTTTTTTCCATTAAGGATAAATGTACAAGTTTATGTGGGATCTACGTGGTAACCTACTAACAACACTCATCCAGGGGTGTCTGTAAGCAAAAACACTTGTGCTTCGTTTATGCGCTGTTAAAAGTGCATTATCTGGTTTTGATACTTTGATACGCAACTTCAGTTCCTCAATCTAGTTGATTTCATTTGAGTGATGAGAGGATGCACACGTGTACATCGACATACAAGAGCACATAATAGTAAACGCAGCCACAATAACTTAATGTAACGTTATGTACTACAATGTCCTATAGCCTGGCTAGGCTGCCTATAGACAACAGGGAGCAATCGCTGTTCTTCGCAAACATTTATTGCATACTGTGTCAAATATAGGCCATTTCGAAAATGGCGTGTTCTTAATATTGACCCTGGTCCTAACCAGCTAGGACATGTTGGATCCACCAACCTTTCCCTTATATTAAAACAAAGTTCTTTCCAGCCTGCTTTCCTGAATCCAGCGCCTACCCCAGATCCACTCTCACTGCAGAGAACGATGTTATGTGAAAACCAAAACAATAAATACATAGATAAAATATGAAATAGGTCTATGATATGATTACGTTCACATACTTAAATAATGATTATTGCATCTGCTTGTTTATTTTGTTTAATCAGTAGTCTGTGGTATAGCTAGGCAGTAGCCTAGCTACAGTGGTAACGTTATATCCCGACCGCTCCCTGATTCAAGATTTCCGTGAACCAGCCTTGCGCGGCTAGCTAATAGCGTGATGTAGCCATGGAACTGTAGCCTAAATAAGTAGAAATTGCGATGGAAATAGCCACAGTGAAACTTGTTGCCTATTTTTCAGATATAGCCTCTCCGGAATGTCGATGTTATTGTTAGACTGAATGAACTATGGTGATCTTGTTATGTTATGGTAACATTAGACAGATGAATGGCTAGGCCACGTTGCGGCTATCTTGTTGAAATCGCCTCACAGCCTAACCTGAGCAAAACTGCAAATCCGGTAAACGCCGGGAGCCGGACAACTTTTCTGCAGTCAACCCGATTTTGACCCGCTACCATTAGCGCCTTGCTATTTGGGTGGCTTTTCAGACTTCAACACTAACATATTTACTGGGGTAGGTTAGGCTACTAGTGTAATCTAACAACACCCATCTTGAGATATGAAGTATGTTCTTAGAAATATTACACACGTGAAAGCATTTGAAAAGTATTTAATTATTATGCACAAGATAGCTGGCAAGCAAACTTCATTACTGATAGATAACCTAATTATAGCTACAGCGACAGAGCCAGTTAGCTAAATGCTCATTGCAAGCCAAGTCAGCCAACTATAGAGTTCAATGGAGGTTGAGTAAATCGATTTGAGGCGAAAATGCCAATAGGCCTCCTCACGTGATTGTACTGTGACGTAACTAGAATGATCACGTAACCATGTTCCAAATCTCATCAGTTTGTTCTTAACCAATCAGAGTTCAGTGCGCCTACTCAACACTCACCAATAATTTTTTTTTAAATCATGCCTTTCTTTTTTCTGCCTAAAAAAAATTTGAACCCTGAAAAAATGTCAAAATGTGATTGCCTGCTTCTATTGAGTACCATATTGTAAACTTGTGATACCAAGATTGTGCTGGGGCGACTCCGTTGACTTTCACAATGCTCCATTAGAAATACAAGGCAGAGCTCATTGGTAATACTATTTCTGGGCCATGGGAGCCATCTTACGATGGTGTCATTGCGGAAGAACCAAATTGAATAGGGTTGAATGGAACCACATGACCACATTTCCTTTCTAGTTAATACTGTATATAGTTCTGTGGAAATCCTGCTGCTCGTTTGGATAATATTGACGTATTTTTCTAGTCGATATAAAGTCAGGGTTAGTTGTTTTAGTCGCTCTGCTGTTTAAGAGAAGATTATTTCTTTGGTTTCACAGTTGAGACATTCTTCGGCCTAGAAGACTAGGGAATTCGTTTTTTTCCCCCCTTCTTTCTCTTCCCTCTCCTTCACTCCCGCTCTCTCATTTCTGAGGGTGTGAGTTTTATTTTTATTTTGTTTATTTCAACAATTATCGGGTGTTATAGACACATTCCCAAGGTGCATTGTTTTTTGTCCTTCTCTCGCTATTTATTTAACGTTGGTTTAGTCTTCTCTCTGCCCGTGTTTACATGGCTAGGCCGTTTTATAGGAGTGTGTTATTGTTTTGGCGACTGCCAGGGACTTTCTATCCCTTTTTTCCTTTGTCATGTTTGGCTCATCGTTATTCTGCACAAACCCTCACAGATAAATGATATTGTCAACTCTATGGGTAACAAACTGCAGTGCGCTGCACTCTTTATTGACCTATCAAAGACTTTTGACACCGTTGACCATAATATTTTATTAAATAAGTTATCCTCCATTGGATTGGATGAACTTTCTCTTAACTGGTTTTATGCATATCTCTCTGGGAGAACTCTGTCTATTGTTGTGCGGGCGGCAGTGTAGTATAATGGTTAAGGAACTGGACTTGTAACCGAAAGGTTGCAGGTTCGATTCCCAGGTAGGACACTGCTGTTGTATCCTTGAGCAATGTACTTAACCTGCATTGCGACAGTATATATCCAGCTGTATGAATGGATAAATGTAATAAAATGTAATAAGAAGTTCTGTAAGTCGCTCTGGATAAGAGCGTCTGCTAAATGCCTGTAATGTAATGTAATGTTGCGGATGGTTTTAAATCTAGCTCGCTTGAAATTGGTAAAGGTGTCCCACAAGGGTCTATTCTTGGTCCACTTCTATTCACACTTTATATAAACAACATGGTATTCCCAACATGCTTATCTGGCTGACATCTCTGAGTGGATGACTACCCATCACCTGAGGCTCAACCTCGACAAGACAGAGCTCCTCTTCATGCCATACAAGACCTCCCCACTACTTGACCTCTCCATCACCATTGACAGGACCATAGTGGCTGCCTCCTAGTGATGTGCAGTTCGCGAACGAATCGGTATTATGAGTCGACTCTTTATGCTGAGTCGTCTGAGTCGACTCGCCAGTTCGAGGGAATCGTGCTAACCCACGGCTCTCGACTCTCGGCTCTCTGCTCTCTGCTCTCGGCTCTGGCTCTCGGCTCTCGGCTCTCGGCTCTCGGCTCTCGGCTCTCGGCTCTCAGCTCCGGCTCTGACTCTGCCTGCTTTCTACTACAGCCGGGAGACACTCCCCCGAGACACTCAGCAGTGGTAATGCGCGGCGTGCAGTTTCTGATTGCTAGAACCTACGTAAGAATACATTTTAATTTGATCTAACAATATTGCACACACTTTTGTGAAGTTAATAATCGCCCCAGCTCATTCCAACGTTATTATAACTACTAATGGTTAAAAGAAAGATACGTAGGTACAGTAGCTATACTACGGATCAGCACGAAATCAACTCGACTCAATTTAAGAGCCATGAGCCGTAACAATATTCCACGGCTCCAGACTGAGCCGGAACCAGAGCCGTGACACAAACCGAAGTAATTTTCGAGTTTTAACCACATAACTGTTCTTATAGAGTTCTGTGGTTTTAACAAAGGGCAAAATGCAGTACACCATTAAGCTATTAATCGGGTTTACTTAACCGAATTCCAGTCAACTATGAAACAATTAGGCCTAATATGCGATATTGCGATTGTGTTCAGCTAGATTAGGCTACAAAAAAATGACAGAAAACACTTATTTAAAGTGGTGGCATTTTTATTTAGAACTCTTGACCAACAACAACACAGAATAAATTTAGTAATGTTCTAATAAAATAAATACTACTAACGGTTAAAGGATAGGTAGCTATAGTAGGCTAGTAGTCGGACCTAACTCCGTTCAGCACGAAATCACCTCGACTCAGAGCCGTGAAACAAACAAAGCCCTTTCAAGTTTTAACGGAGAGGAAAATAAATGCTGTAGGCGACAGCATTAATAATCGAGTTTAGCCTACTCAGCGTGTATCAACCAGAAACCATATTTGCAAAGGAATTCTGTACCTAATAGGCTATCTAATTATATTCCGAGACGTCGACACTTTAATAGCCAACTGTTTATTATTATATTAATACATTTGGCTGTTTGCGAGGAAATTGCAGTAGGCTATAAAACAGAATTAATATGCGATTGTGTTCAGCTAAGTTAGGCTACTAAAAATGACAGCAAATACTTCAAAATGACAGGTTAGGCTACTAAAAATTACAGCAAATATATTTAAAGTGGTTGCATTTTTATTTTAGAACTATTGACCAACAACAACAGTGAACAGAATAAATAGCCTACAATTGTGTATGATATAATAAATAAAGTACAGTTAAAATAAACACATTTAAATAACCCTATGGTGTCCAAATAAATAAACGACATAGGCTCCTGTACATCATATGCACACACTGACACACATAATAAATATCTGGCTTGTTTGTCAAATTTGGCTGGCTATCTCACTTATACAGTATTCCATCCACCTCATTTTCAGTAGACCTAGGGATCTGATAAAAAATAAGATTAATATTAGCATAGATTAAATAGCTCTATACAAATATAACCATTCAATGTCTATTATTACCTGTAAGATCTAATGTTACAATCTATGATCGAAAAAACGGAGATGGGAAAGTCGTAAATAAACGTAACCTGCGATTGCAAACTAGCTTGAGACAGTAGGCTACTGTAAATTGAGAATATTAGCAATGAGTATCATTCAGATTATTTGGGTCTGAATAAAATATCAAGGCTAGTTTACAAACTTATTTTGTCTACTTTGTTACCAGCTAGGGTCTGCTGTCTGAAACAGCTTCTAATTCCAGCTCGCGAGTAGCGCCGCTGAAAGAAAAAGATGCGGCTCAAACGGCTCTCGGCTCTCGGCTCTCGGCTCTCGGCTCTGGCTCTCGGCTCTGGCTCTCGGCTCTCGGCTCTGGCTCTGGCTCTCGGCTCTGGCTCTCAGCTCTGGCTCTGACTCTGCCTGCTTTCTAATACAGCCGGGAGACACTCCCCCGAGACACTCATCACTGGTTAATGCGCGGCGCGCAGTTTCTGATTGCTAAGTTAGAACCTACGTAAGAATATATATATTTTTAATTTGATCTAACAATATTGCACACACTTTCGTGAAGTTAATAATCGCCCCAGCTCATTCCAAAGTTATTATGACTACTAATGGTTAAAAGAAAGATACGTAGCTACAGTAGCTATACTACCCAACTGATCAGCACGAAATCAACTCGACTCAATTTAAGAGCCATGAGCCGTAGCAATATTCCACGGCTCCAGACAGAGCCGGAACCAGAGCCGTGACACAAACCGAAGTCATTTTCGAGTTTTAACCACATAACTGTTCTTATAGAGTTCTGTGGTTTTAATAAAGGGCAAAATGAAGTACACCATTAAGCTATTAATCGGGTTTACTACTCAGCGTGATTCAAACGGAAACCCTATTGACAAAGGAATTATGTTAGCCTATATCTAATGATATTCCGAGACGCCGACTGTATATTACGAAATTATTAAACTTTTTGCGAGAATTGCAACCGAATTCCAGTCAACGATGAAACAATTAGGCCAAATTTGCGATATTGCGATTGTGTTCAGCTAGATTAGGCTACAAAAAAATGACAGAAAAGACTTATTTAAAGTGGTGGCATTTTTATTTTAGAACTCTTGACCAACAACAACAGTGAACAGAATAAATAGCCTACAATTGCGTATGATATAATAAATAAAGTACAGTTAAAATAAACACATTTAAATAACCTTATGGTGTCCAAATAAATAAACGACACAGGCTCCTGTACATCATATGTACACACTGACACACACAATAAATATATGGCTTGTTTGTCCAATTTGGCTGGCTATCTCTCTTATACAGTCTTCCATCCACCTAATTTTCAGTAGACCTAGACTACTGGATTCTGGGATCTGATAAAAAATATAAGATTAATATTAGCATAGATTAAATAGCTCTATACAAATATAACCATTCAATGTCTATTATTACCTGTAAGATCTAATGTTACAATCTATGATCGAAAAAACGGAGATGGGAAAGTCGTAAGTAAATAAACGTAACCTGCGATTACAAACTAGCTTGAGACAGTAGGCTACTGTAAATTGAGAATATTAGCAACGAGTATCATTCAGATGATTTGGGTCTGAATAAAATATCAAGGCTAGTTTACAAACTTATTTTGTCTACTTTGTTACCAGCTAGGGTCTGCTGTCTGAAACAGCTTCTAATTCCAGCTCGCGAGTAGCGCCGCTGAAAGAAAAAGATGCGGCTCAAAGATGCGGCTCAAACGGCTCTTCTGTATTAACCGGAAGCACCAAAATGGCAACTCCGACTCCGACTCTTCAAACTGAATGGTACGAATAGAGCCGACTCAGAAAAAACAGCCGAACTGCCCATCACTACTGCCTCCCGCTCTGCAAAGAACCTGGGGGTGGTCCTGGATGACCAGCTTGACTTCAAAGACCACATCAGGGCGACGGCACGGTCCTGCACGTTCCTCCTGTACAACATCAGGAGGATTCGACCGTACCTGAACACCTACTCCACCCAGCTTCTGGTCCAGACTATAGTCACCTCACGCCTGGACTACTGCAACTCCCTGCTCGCAAGCCTTCCAGCCTGCACCATCCTGCCTCTTCAACTGATCCAGAACACAGCTGCCCGGCTTGTGTTCAACCTCCCGAAATTTTCACATGTCACCCCCCTGTTGAGGTCACTCCACTGGCTGCCAGTTGCAGCCAGGATCAGGTTCAAAGTTCTGACCCTGGCCTACACTGCAGCCAATAGGACAGGCCCCGTCTACCTTCAGGACTTGATCCAGAACTATGTTCCTGCTCGACCACTTCGCTGATCTACAGCAGGGCGACTCGCACTTCTCCCCCTCCGTGTCAATGGCGCTTGCTCGTCCTGACTGCGGAGCTTTTCCACCCTAGCTCCCCAGTGGTGGAACAAACTTCTCATTCCCCTATGTTCTATGCCAACCCTGCCTGCGTTCCGTCATGGCCTGAAAACACACCTTTTCAGATTCCACCTGGACTGATACTTATCTAAGACCTCATGGTACTTGTTCTTCTTGAACTGTATTGATGTTTATAATATTTAGAATAGAATTGTAGTAGAGCTGATTTACCCAGTTTACTGTGAACTGCATTCAATGTTCATTACTAGGGATAGCTGCTACTTTATGGGAAGAATGTGCTTTATCTTATCTGTTCTGTAGTTACTTCGATGACGTTTATGTACGCACTTACTGTATGTCACTTTGGATAAAAGCGTCTGCTAAATGACTGTAATGTAATGTAATGTAAGACGACCATCGCACAGTAAAACTAACTGACCAATACACTCTAAAAGGTAAAAGTGATATCTCCAGACAGCTTGCTGTAACGTTGCTGGCATTCGTCCGTTCAGAAAAACAGCATACGTTAGCTAATGTATCTAGTATTAGATAATGGATAATTGAATAACTATTTATCTGGCATGTGGAGACCACACCACTGGCAGCAACAACACCTAAAGTATAAAATGTTTTTAGTTTATGTTGTCTCAAGCTTTAGCTACTTAGCTGTAATCATTATACTCCTCTGACTATTAGGCCTACTATCCCAACTTTTTTGGAATTGGGGTTTGTAAGTAGGCTATGTAAAATGCACATAAAAGCAGAAAGCAGTGATTTGTAAATTCTCTTTGAAATATATTTAATTGAAAACTTTACTGATCAACTACAGATTTTTGTAAATATACACTAATTCAGAATTTGATGCCTGCAACACGTTCCAAAAAAGTTGGGACAGGGGCAACCTGTGGAATGTTTGGAACATTCCACAGGTTAACAGGTGATGCTATCATGACTGGGTAAAGAGTCATGATATGCAGGATGGATCACTTTAAGGGTTGTTTTCCCTGACTTCTTTTTCCACAGAGTTCAATAGGAACTTTGTACTGTTAAATTAAACATATGTAAGATGATTTACAAATCACTGCTTTCTGCTTTTATGTGCATTTTACATACTGTCCCAACTTTTTTGGAATTGGTGTTTGTCTTATGTAGGCTACATATGAAATGTGGGCTATGTAATACATCTATACACAATGTTTGACTATTTGACCTGTAATACTTTATATCATAAATACCATTTTATTAGAGCTATAAATAGGAGTACGCATTTTCAATAATGTATCTAAAACATTGTTTTAGTGTAATTCAAAAAAAAAAAATACATTTATACATTTTGGGGTGGCTGGCAAAATTGAGCATCTGCCAGCCACTGTAGGTCAGAAAGTAAATTTCCCACCCTGATTCTGTATATGCACACTGCCCCTTCCACTTTAAAACCCCTTGATGCAGTTTACCACAGTGCATTGCGTTTTATCACTGGGGATACATTTATCACACATCATTGTGTTTTCTATGGAAAAGTAGGATGGTCCTCTTTATCAAAGAGGAGGGAACTACATTCCATTGTATTTATTTATAAGGCTTTACTGAAGAAACTTCCCATTTATCTCTCATCTTTCATTCTTTTTGAATCCAGTAACTATGGTACCAGGTCTCAGGACTGCTTCGCCTTAGATACACCACATAGACATACTGAGCTGGGCAAAACAGGTCTTCAATATTATGCCCCTCATAATTGGAATGAATTGCAAAAAAACTTTTAAACGAGCATATCTTATTTTTTTAGAAGATTTTTAAGTTTTATACATGGATTTTCTTAATGTTGTATGTACATGTTTCCTTTGATTCCCGGTATGCTGTTTGAATGCTGAATGTTAACGTGGCTGAATTGTATTTGTTTTTAAAGTTTTTATTTTACAAAATAGATCTTGATCTCAATGAGACTACCTGTAAAACATAAAGGATAATACATAAATATGCAGTAGATATGGATGGATCACTTTAAGGGTTGTTTCTCCTGACGAAGTTATCCATCCATATCTACTATATTTCTGGCAGCAGAGTGATGATTTAAGGCTTGTTTGATACGTCAGACCCTTGATGACTTTTAGCCAACCACGTGTTTCCATACTGTTCCAGTGTAATTTACAGCTAAATCTATTCCCCCCCCCCAATTCCCATAGAGATTCGTTCAAATGCAGAAACATTATAGTATCGCTTGTAAATAATGTAATATCAAGAGTATAAAATATCAAGAGTCTTTTGATATTTTTGGGTCACTGACATCAGGAAGTCATGGCATGCAAAGGATATGTGATGAAATATAAAAAATTATTACTTTATTCTACATTATGTTAAACTGTCCAATATTTTTCAATGCCCGAAAATGGGAATGGGAATATGTACAAAAGGTTCTATAATTTTGGTTTATATAATCGGTTTATAATTGTACGGTTCATCCGATATGCATGAAAATACCCTCAAATTAAAGTTGACAGTCTGCACTTCAAACCTCATTGTCATTGTATCCTTTCAAACTCAAAGTGCTAGAGTACAGAACCAAAATAACAAAAAATGTGTCACTGTCCAATGAATTATGGTGCTCACTGCATCTCTTATAAGTATTATTATTCTTATTATTATTATTTGTAGAGCGGTCCATTGAAAGTCCATCGATTGCTCTGAATCCCACTGAATTGTTGAATAAAGCAGGATTCCACAGGTATTTTCAACTTTGTCTTTTCAATATTATGTTCTGGTGCTCATATTGCTACTCACATCCACCAGTTCTGTCTGTCTCAATCCTACACACATCTATGAAAAGTGATACCAGTCTGCAGTCATTGCAGTAGTTCCAGTAAGAGTGCCACTGACAGTGTCTGGGGTTAGTGCAGTTAATTGCATTATAGGGTTAGTGCTAAAAGTGCAGTTCATTGCATTATAGGGTTAGTGCTAAAAGTGCAGTTCATTGCATTATAGGGTTAGTGCTAAAAGTGCAGTTCATTGCATTATAGGGTTAGTGCTAAAAGTGCAGTTCATTGCATTATAGGGTTAGTGCTAAAAGTGCAGTTCATTGCATTATAGGGTTAGTGCAAAAAGTGCAGTTCATTGCATTATAGGGTTAGTGCAAAAAGTGCAGTTCATTGCATTATAGGGTTAGTGCAAAAAGTGCAGTTCATTGCATTATAGGGTTAGTGCAAAAAGTGCAGTTCATTGCATTATAGGGTTAGTGCAAAAAGTGCAGTTCATTGCATTATAGGGTGAGTGCAAAAAGTGCAGTTCATTGCATTATAGGGTTAGTGCAAAAAGTGCAGTTCATTGCATTATAGGGTTAGTGCAAAAAGTGCAGTTCATTGCATTATAGGGTTAGTGCAAAAAGTGCAGTTCATTGTATTATGGGGTTAGTGATAAAAGTGCAGTTCATTGCATTTTGGGATTAGTGATAAAAGTGCAGTTCATTGTATTATGGGGTTAGTGCAAAAAAATGCAGCCCATTGCATTATTTCTGCACTGAGAATCTGGCATAATTGGAGGCATTATAAGTCATGATGAGAACATAATCTATTGCGTGCACACACTTTTCCCCGCCTGACTTTGAAGAGCTCTGCAAAGGATAACTGTATCATTAGATTTCTTGACGTACGGTGTAATATCGCGGGTATCATTTTCACATGTATTCCTCTTAAGTAGATTGGCTATATATCCAGTTAATTTCCAGGGCAATCTAAGGCTCCTTGATGCCATTAATCACCATGTTTTATGGAGCCCCCATGCCACAGTACTGTAAAGGATGCCCCTAGGTGCAGTTGAGACTGTATTTTACAGTGCCACGCCGGTGATTTGCCTCCCTGCTTGAAAACAGTAAGCCGTGGGTGTGCCCTTAAAGCTGCCAATGCATCCTGAAGGTCACCTGACCAATATAAACCTGTAAAGTGCCTCAGGGGAGGAATAAACATAATAAGCAAAACTCCTTAGAAATAATTTCAACATAAATTACTGTTCCATTTATTACCATTTTATGATTCGTAATTATAATTTATGTCCCAATTGCACTTTGCTTCATATCTCATATTTTATCCGGTATAACAAAATGTTTGATCTCCCAACTAAACAAACATAACCCCCTCCTCTCTCTCTCTCGCACACACACATAAGATATTGCACTTGTTTTAGTTTTCAGAGATTTTGTGAGTTTTGGGAATTCTTGCTAATTCTCTAACCAGATATGAGAACTCCCATTTGCTTGTTTTTTATTTTTTATTTTTCAGAAATAAATTTAACATCACAATATGGCAAAATGCAAGGGGAGGTCTTCAAAGCATGATGCTACCTTTCATCCACATGTAAACCTTGTGATCAAAGAGTCTGTGGTTAGCACATCAGAAAATGTTTGCTCAACCTTATTATATTAGAACACTGGCGTTTGCCTGTTTCTACACGGACACATGCTGTGTGTATGTGTGCTGCTGCAGGGACGCCTCATTTAAACGGATTTCTAGTGATTTTCACTCGTCATTGGCTGGATTTCACTGTATTGGCACCTGGTATTTGTCAGGATGGGTATGGAGTTACCTACTTTACTGTAAAGCTCACCAGGTTGACATTTGTGTGAGATAAGTGACAAAAAAATTATCTCCAAAGGGGTGGAGCTCCAAGTGGAGGGACAGGCACAGAGTCAAGTAAGCTTAGCCTTTGACCACTAATATGTTTCCATAACCTTCTCAGAACCCAGAAACTGATCTTGCAAACTGAAGGACACTGATCTGGTAAACTATACTTCCTCCTTCCAGGCACTGTAGGTTGAGACACTCTCAGAAATAAAAAAACAATGGAGGTACATTTTTCTTCTTTAAGAAACAAATTTCCCAAACGTACCCTGAAAGTACAATAATGTTCTATTTGGGTATTAATAAGTACCCTTTCAAGCAAAAAAGGTACAAATTAATTATGTATTGCTGGCTAGGGGTACACTTTTATGTACCTATCGGGTACCATCGCAGTGACAAACGTTTCGTACCAATTTTTTCTGAGAGTGTATGCAGACTTATGCAAGCAAATTGAGTGGGCTAAAGAAAAGGTTATCATCTTAAATAGTTAATGTGGCTAAGCACACAACCTTAATGTGGCCTGTTAGATCTGATACCACCTCCCACACAGTCTGATTACACACCAGAGCTGTTCCACCATTACAGGCATATTAAAGTGTATAAGCCTCATTAAATTTAGCTGACATTTACCTAAGAGGCATGGTGAGAAAGGAGTGCCTTCAGCCCATTTATATGATTAATTACTGGAGTTAACACTCTGTACCTGACAGGTTTGTTTGTTGATGGGATGTTGGACAAGCCTAAAAACGTACAGAGCAGGTGTTGGAGTTTTTCGGCCTCATTAAGTAATTTGACTGTAGTTCCTTTTCTCTCAGTTAGGTTTGCAGGTATGAGCTCCTACACTAGGAGGATTGATGGTACAAAGTGTAATCTTTCAAACAAAGTTTGAGGTCAAAATGGGGGTGACAGATGAAAAATGAACTAATGCATGGAGGAAGGTCACATTACAGAATGCGTGTTCTTAATATTGACCCTCCAGAAAAGAGTATTAATTATGTGAGCTGAGATTTGGGCAAATCCTTGGGCTCTAGGACAGTTATGGATGTGTAGGAAGAATGTGACCACTGTGTGTGTGTGTGTGGGTGTGTGCGTACGGTCTGTGTGTGCATGGGTACGTATGGCCTTTGTGTTTGTGTACATATGGTGTGCGTGTGTCTGCGCATGTGGTATGTATGGTGTGCGTGTGTCTGCGCATGTGTATGTATGGTGTGTGTGTGTGTTTACATGGACATGTATATTTTGTAAGAGAAAAACTTTTCTTACCTCTCACCTTGAATATACCATTATCTGTTATAATGAGTAGAGAAGCCAGAATGGATGTCATACGTATAGAAGGAGAGAATAATTTTCAACAAAACAAGAATACAGAGAGCCCCATTCTGCAGTCAAGGCGCAACTGTATAACTTTAGCGGTAACACACGGTGCTGGCAAATTATGGTGCATCCAACTCAATTTTATTAATTTCCTGCTTGTAGAGGACCAGTAGCGTCATTGTATAAAGACCAAGATAAAAACCTTATGTCTTTATTTCTGGTATAAAGAAAGACTGAAGTAAAAACAAACAGTTCATAATCTAAAAATATCCAGTGTTATGCTCTGCTATATATTATATTTTTACCTCTTGAAGTGTTATGTAGGAGTGTGTAGGTATCATTTCGCTTTTCCAGTGCTAATTAGAAACTGTCCACAACTGCGTTAATTAAATGGCATCCACACCTGTGCTAATTGGGAAATGCACTCGCTTGGTCTTCTGGAGCCTATAAATATTAGTCCCTCCTCTCCTCAAAGCGCCAGTCTCCCTGCCCCCCTGCTGCTAGCGTTAACAGCTAGGTTTACACCAAGATTTATGCCAGTAGTTTGGGCCCATTTCTTGAACATTGTTTTTAGTTGCTTTAGTGGTGGTTCTCAAACACAGTCCTAAAGACCTCTGTATATGCTGGGGTTTTTTTTACAGCCAATCGCTTGCTCATTTAAAGCCCCAGGGAACAAATATTTGGGATTGCCTTCTAATTAGGTTAATTTGGGTCTTGTGGACATACAATATACTTTGTATTGGAAATAATTACTTTGAGTTATTATCTGGTTTATACAAGATAATTTATCTCTTTTATACAACTCAGTAAGTCATTGATACAACTTAGTAAGTCATTTGTACAAGATACAGTATTATTATTACGTTAGACGTTTGTACAAGATATAACTCCGCTCTGACCAGATTTCAACATGCATTTCAAGTGTAATTAAAGCTATTTTTGAGTCCTAGCTTGTGTAGGCTACTTTGTGTGTCATTTGAACATGGGGAACGGGGGCAAAACACTTTCAAATATAGGCTAATGTTACTCAAAAACCAGATTGTCGTCTGCGTTTTTAACTGTGTTGTGTATTGGATGAATCTATTATAGACATAATATTAGTTGGCAACATGTGGTGGTGTTTATAGTATTTTATTACAGATTAGTCTACAGTTAATCTAAATTTGGTAGCCTATTTTACAGTGCAATTGTATCGGTAATAGGAAAGATGCGCTCATTCTCGTCAGGAGAGGGCAGTATGGTTACGCAAATGATTGATTAGTTTCTTTCTGGGTGCGGGGGTTTGGAAGACCTGGGGCTCTATCTTGGCGATCTTAGCGCTTTGTCTAAACGCATGGCGTAAAGTGCATTTAGGGCGTGTCCAAGTACACTTTTTTAAGTTTAACGGTGTGTCTTTTGGGCGCCAAGTACAGCGCAATGTGCAAATGGGCTGAAACTAGTCTCTTCATTAATTATAGGTGTGTCTTGGGCGTGACATGCAATAAACCAATCAAAATGTCATATCCCATTCTCTTTAAAAGCCTGCTTTTCCACCTTGGCGAATTGCTTATTTGATGGCGAAACAAGACATGCTCGTGCGTGTTTAGTGCGATCAAGGAATAGGCTATGTAGATCAACAGTATGATCAATATTATTCGGACTAACCATTATGAGTTCCCGGTAATTCCTGACAGTGCTGTTATTTTACAAAATATATGCGGTTAAATTTAATTAAAAGCACCTGCAACAGCTGAGAATAAGCTACCAATGGCTTCCGTCTCACCGTATAAAACACCAAATTAGCCTGCTTGATTAACGAATTTCGTTTGATTATGCAATGAAACATTGTCAAACATCAATTCCATGAGGCTCCATTTCATGGAGTTCTCGAAGTTCAAGCTTCATCCGAAGTTCATTACCTGCATTCTAATATTGATTAATAACATAAATACCATTATTTTGCCTTAATGATGACACTAAATACAATAAAGCTGTCAGGTTGGCAACCCAGAGGTCCAAGCATATTTTCCCTTGTTTTATAATGTCCTGCTTATGGAAATGTGACCAACACATTTTAGTAGCAGGTTAATGATTTAAAAACAAGTCCACTTTCCCAGAAAGACTGAAAAGTGCAATTTAAAGCAGGTTAAACAGACCTGCTCTTGCATGAAGTTAAAGCGCAGTTATTAGGTGCCCTGCTTGGATGTCTCAAGCAATGTCAAAGTGTATGTATCATTCATGGTTTAAAAAAAATACAATTATGTATACTGGGACCAGAAACTTAAAAGTTGGGGAAGTCCTGCTGCTCCTTTTCTCTTAAAGTTTTTTTTTTTACAATTGGTTACAAGCATGTCTCCAAGCTAGACTCACTTTTTCAAAACTCTTCACAATGTTAGCACAACAGAAGTCTATGCGAACCAAACTGTGACTGACTATTGCCTTGCTTTAACACAAAATGCATTGGTTTCACATAAAAGACATTCAATAAAACCCTTTTGTCTTTATTTCTGCTATAAAGAAAAATCCTTGAATCCTTGAATTATTTTCTCACTCAGAGTCAACCACCAGAAAAACCATGTGTATCTACAGCCCATTTTGCAAATGCTTACATACTTTTTTCAAAACTTACATTTAAGTACATGGACAGCAATTTGCCAAATTATAAACACCCCATTGAAATACATTCAAAATCCTAAAAAAAGATGGTTATGGAGACAACTAGTGAAATTATTGCTTGAAATTATGTAAATGAGACCAACCACAGGTAATTCCCATCTCAATTGGAGACCTACCCTGGTGTTTTCCCCAGGTGATCTCATTACCAACTATAAAAGGAGACATCTTTGGAATGTTTATTTTTTATTTTTTACGCCTGAACTTCAAAATGGAGCCTGCAAGAGACAGAGGAGAAAGAGTGGCACAGAGAGGGAGAGCAGTAGTGATGGTGAAATTAGGCTTCATGAAGCACTGAGGCTTTGCAGCCAATGTATCGCAAATAGATTAATTAGTCAAAGCCTCATTCAACACAGTGTACACTATTGACACCTGCTGGTAAAAATAATTTAGAGCAACTAAATCATTAAAAACTCTACCCCAGGTTCAAAATAACGAAGTTGCCATAAGCTAACAACAAGTAACCCTTTAGCTCATTAATAACGTGTTCAGATTCAGATTCAGATTCTCTTTATTCACAGTTTTTTTTTAATTTACATGTTAAAAAAACGTGAGATGCTTTTTCCCCTCGGCTCCTCCAACCACAATAATTCGACACAATAAATAAGCAAATAGGCATAATAATGGAACAATAATAATACAGTCATCATGTGCAATCTTTTAGCAGCATAGTTAGCAGCATAATGGCAGCACATCCTAATAAAAAGAAACAATAATACAGTGGTCATCACCATGATATCTCTGTAGTGTACTTGTACTAGTACGTTAAGGTGCTGTGTGTGCGGGTGCTGTGTGTGTATGTGTGCTTGTTGTACCTGTCCTAGCGTGTTTGTCAGTGATGTGATGTGAGTCTCTCTGTCAGTAGTCTGTTTGCATGGTGGAAGTAGCTGTTCAGTGATCTCTTGTGTGTGGATCTGAGGCTGCGGTACCGTTTGCCAGACGGTAGCAGTGTGAACAGTCTGTGGTTTGGGTGGTTTGAGTCTTTGATGATCCTGCGAGCTTTGTTGACACACCGCTCGGTGTATATACTGTCAAGGGTGGGTAGCTCACATCCGCAGATTTTTTGTGCCGTGCGCACCACCCTCTCCAGTGCCTTCTTGTTCTTTGCGCTGGTGGTTCCAAACCAGGCCGTGATGCAGCCTGTCAGGATGCTTTCTGTTGTGCTTCTGTAGAAGGCTTTCAGGGTCTGGGGTTCCATGCCGAACTTCTTCAGCCTTCTGAGGTGGTATAGGCGTTGTTGTGCCTTCTTCACCACCTGGGTGGTGTGTACATCCCAGTCCAGTCTGTCGGTGATGTGGACTCCGAGGAACTTGAAGCTGTTGACCCTCTCCACTTCCGCTCCGTTGATGTAGATGGGGGCGTGGGTGGCTTCTCCTCTCCTGAAGTCAATGACCATCTACTTGGTCTTCTCAACGTTGAGGTCGAGGTTGTTTGCCTGGCACCACTTTGCCAGGGTCTCAATCTCGTTCCTGTAGGCTGATTCGTCTCCCTTGGTGATCAGACCTAACACTGTTGTGTCGTCTGCAAACTTGATCACTGTAATGGAGCTGTGTGTGGCTACGCAGTCATGGGTGTACAGTGTGTAGAGGAGGGGGCTCAGGACACAGCCCTGGGGGGCCCCTGTGTTGAGGGACAGGGGGGCGGAGGTGTTGGAGCCCATCCTCACCACCTGTTGCCGGTCCGTCAGGAAGTCCAGAATCCATCTGCGTAGGTTGGGGTTGAGCCCTAGGTCCCTGAGTTTGGTGTCCAGTATGGCAGGAACTATGGTGTTGAAGGCCGAGCTGTAGTCGATGAACAGCATCCTCACGTAGGTGGGGTCTTTCTCCTCCAAGTGCATGAGGGCGGTGTGGAGTGCCGTGGCTATAGCATCGTCCGTGGATCTGTTTTCCTTGTAGGTGAATTGGTGGGGGTCTAGAGTAGGTGGTATCTCTCTGCAGATCAGCCTCTTCACTATTCTTTCAAAGCACTTGCTCACTATGGGCGTGAGTGCCACCGGCCACCAGTCGTTTAGGCAGGTCACCTTGCTCTTTTTCGGCACCGGTATGATGGTGGAGGATTTGAAGCAGGCTGGAACTTTGCCCTGTGCCAGGGAGAGATTGAATATTTTCGTGAACCCTCCTGCCAGCTGCCCCGCGCATGCTCTCAGCACCCAGCCTGGGATGCCGTCTGGTCCTGAGGCTTTCCTGATGTTTATGCGCTGGAATTCACGGCGCACCTCTGCCTCGGTGATGACTGGGAGGGTGTTCGTGGGTGTGGGGGTGGGGGGTGTGGCGAGGGGGTTGTTCTTGACCTCAAACCGGGAGTAGAAGTTGTTTCGCTCGTCCGGCAGGGAGGCAGCGATGGTGGCTGTGTTGTTGTTTTTTCCCTTTAGGTCTGTTATTTCCTTCATCCCCCTCCACACACTCCTTGTGTCGTTGCTCTTGATCTGACCTTCGAGCTTTTCTCTGTATTCCTTTTTTGCTGATTTGATCATTTTTCTGAGATTATTTAGCCTTTTTCATCTCATCTTTATTTCCAGATTTGAAGACCTCTTCTCTATCTTTGAGGGCCGCTTGTACTGAGCTATTAATCCAGGGTTTTCTGTTTGGATAAATCCTTATCTTCTTTTTCTGTACTACTGCTTCTGTGCATTTCTGAATGAAACGACACACCGTCTGTCGGTCGATTGTCTCCTCCCCCTCGTATATGCTGAAATCAGCCATCTCAAAACAGATTTGCAGCACGGCCTCCGATTCGTCGTTCCACCGGGACACTTCCTTCTCGATGGGCGGGGCTTGCTTGATCCTCTGCCTGTAGGCTGGCACCAACATGACTGACTGGTGGTCTGACTTACCGAACGCGGGTCGGAGGAGGGCCTTGTATCCATCCCGGAAGTTGAAATATGCGTGGTCCAGGATGGCTTCTCCTTGTGTGGGTTTGTTTACATGCTGGTAGTATTTGGGCAGGATTTTCTTCAATGATGTCCGGTTGAAATCTCCCACCACGATCATCGCTGCATCCGGGTGTCTTATCTCCATGCTGGTGATCGCTCCGTGTAGTTCATTTAATGCTGCATCCGCGTCGGCCGACGGGTGGATGTAAACAACGAAAACGATAACAGCTGATATTTCTCTCGGCGACCACATTGGCCGGCACAGGAATGAGACGTACTCGATGTCCGTGGTGCATGAAGACTGCAGGAGGTGGATGTTCTCGGGTCGGCACCAGCGATGATTAATCAGCGCGCAGACCCCCCCTCCTTTGGATTTTCCCGTGGCGGTCTTCTCTCTGTCCTTGCGAACCAGCGTGTATCCGTCCGGGGTGATTGCCTGGATTTCTGCGTCCTCTTGAAGCCATGTCTTCGTCAGGCAGATGATATTGCAGTCCCTGGTCTCCCTCTGGTAGGCTATCCTCGCCCTCAATTCGTCCAGCTTGTTCTCTAAGGAATTGACGTTGGAGAGCAGGATGGTCGGGAGTGGGGGCCGATTCGGACGCCGGCGCAAGCGGACCAAAGTTCCTGCTCGTTTTCCTCGGTGTCGACCGCTGTTGTTGTTTCTTTGTCTTCGTTCCCGGGAGATTGTCTTCGCATCCAGGTGAAGAAAAGCCGGCAGAAGGTCAGTTTTCACTGTTGTTCTTATGTCCAACAATGTTTCTCTGTCGTAGATACGCATGGTGATTACAACTATCTTAATCAATATAAAAAGTAAAAACAAATTACACTTAAAAAAAATAAGTCGAAAAACTGCAGTTGTTCAGGAGCTCTAGAAAAGGCGACCATCCACTACGGCGCCGATCAGGTTTATAACTCTCCCCTGTAAGCCAGGTGAAGGTGGAGCACTGCAAACTTCCAACTTCAGAGCTGTTGGTGCAAGAGAAAGTACAAGTTCAAAACCCCGCACGGGCGATACACATACTAACCAACAGGTAAAATATGTATTCTGAAAAGGCATGACTGAATATTACAGTGGTAAATCGATCTACAGTAAGCCTCTAGAAAATCTATTGCTTGTGTGTAATTCTTGTTGTATTTCATCTTTAGGACCCAATGACTACCTCCCACAGGGGGGAGGGGTAGAATCTTCACTGATGTTCAGGAAACGGCAATGTGATATGGTTATCACAAATAATACCATAAAACTGAGGGAAATTCAGGCCAGAGTATTGGCCGACAACCTTACATTTGTAAATATTCACAGTCACTGTTCCTGCCGCCGTACTCGCCATTCCTCAACGCCATTGAATAATTTTTTTCTGTGTGGAGGTGGAAGGTCTACAACCACAATCCACACAATCAGATGTCACTTGTCAATGCAATGGATGCTGGATGTGAGGACATATCCGCAGAGGATTGCCAAGCTTGGATCCGGCATGCCAAAAGATTATTTCCCCAGTGTTTGGCAAGGGAGAACATTAGGTGTGATGTGGACGAAAAGATGTGGCCAAACGCAGGAGACCGGGTGGAATAACATGATTCGTGTGTTTTGTTTAGTTTTTTGAGCAAACTATTACAGTATTGACTTTTGTTTTCCTTACAGCTATTTTAATTTACTGTAGTTTATTTTTAAATTACTTTATGGCGGGGAAAAAAAACCTGGCAAAAATAAAGCACATTGAAGCTTTTCCTGTTTCCTGTTGCATTTTTATGACTTCTTGTAGTTTACTGTAGTACATTCTATAAATTGTTACCATCCGTACTGTATTTTGTAATGGGAACTCTGTTTACTGTAAAATAAGACAATGTACACATTTCTTATACTATCAACAATAAATATATATATATATACACAACAAAAAACTAGAGCACAAAATTATTTACTACTTCTAAAATTACACATCTACTGTAATGCTACCCGTTAGTGTTTTTTAGGTAATTGTGTTATGAGTGACAAAGTGTTGCTGTTGGAGATAACTAGGCTGGTGTTTTGGTAGAATTATGTATGCAGTGTAGTTTTGGTGCATTTTGGGTGTAAAATTAACTGTTGTGCCAAGCTGTGCGTTGGTACAGACAACAGTGTGAAGTGTTTTGAAAAAGTGGACTCAGTGTTGAGAAAAGTTTGTAACAAATTGTAAAAAACTAATGCAAATTTTAAATTAAACATTGAATAAAAAAGGTATCCATTGAAATGTGATTTTGATTAATGTTCTTCTGTCTAGCTGAATCTTCTTTGTTCATTTCTTAAAAAGAAGCCTTGAAAAAACTAAACAACAATGTCCTTTTTATTCCCATAAACAATGAGGATTCTTGAGTTGGAATGGAGCGTTTGAAGCCTTCCTCTGAAATGTGTGTGTTGGCTTCCTGGCCCTGAACACTCTGGCATGTGCATTAGACACCATCAAAAAGGATAACCATGAAAATACCCTCAGAAACATTTTAGAGATCTGTCTGAAATAAGAGGATCATCTGAAGAGAACTGCCATTTGCGCAACTCTGACCAGCCTGCACCTGTAAAGTGTGTGTATGTGTACGTGTACGTGTGTGTGTGTGTGTGTGTATGGGCGAACATAATGCTATCAGTTATGCCAGTATATTTCCCTCCACTTTGATGAAAATATTAGATTCACACATCAGATTTTTCTAGGCTTGCTGTTGAATTTTACCTGGTTTTCTTACACTCGAAAACAGGAAGAGTTTACGAAATGTTTGGAAACAGAAGATCTGAAAATTGAAATTCATAAACTCCTTTCTCAGGAAAAAAAAAATCCATTTCATTTCTGACCTTAAATTGGACCCGAGACGCAAAAAACAAGGCATTCACAACGGGTCACAAGTGTGTTAATTGGAAATCAGTGTGCCTCTGGCGCTGAAGTGTTTATTTCCTCTATGAACATGCATACCTGATAAACAAAAAAAAAACAAAGCGAAGATTGTGTGAATGAGATTCAGCCATAAAGGCTGGTTCTGATCGCATGCTATTATTGATGGGGTGAAAGAGCCCATTAATTCATCACAAAGCCTTTAGCCTTAAAACGGCCAGTGAAGTATTGATTCAAGGTGCAACTTTCCAAACTATGTAGATTAGAAATAAAATGTATATTTGCTTGTCAAAATTAAGGACTAAAGTTGTTTGAACGCAGGCCATCATCAACAAATCAGGACACAAAGAGGGGACTTCACACAATGGGCCTCATTCATGAAACTTGCAAACGTTTCCACAAACATTTCGGCATTCGTCGTTTTTTTCTGATCTGAATAATTTTTTTGAGAGATAAAAATCTATGTGTGTTTGGAAACAAGTGTAAAGGCATACGCTTTTGAATGCTTTATCATGCAAAGTAATTTTAAGTAGTTAGTTATATTAATTGTATAATATATTCATATGAATTAATATAAAAATCAATAGCCTATTTAATATTAATATTAAATTTGTCACTAGTTTTTTATTTCAATTTCAGTTTAGTTGTAGTTAGTTCTAGAGCAGTTTTGCTAGTTTTAGTTTAGTTCTCATTTTTATTTCAGTTTACAATAATGTTTTTATATATAGTTTTCATCTTTAAATTTTAATAACCTTGTTGGGAAAGCATGTAATTAATTTTGTTTATTGATAAAAAGTGATTGATGATTGATAATGATATAAAAGGACCCTCAAGCGCGCAGCCAAACCCACCACTTAGCAATGGTGTATTTGCTGCTTTTGGATTGCTTGGCTTGGGGGAGGGGAGAGAGCGTGTCTTTAGGGACCAACGTTTGCAGAGCGACAAATGGCTGTTTGCAACAAAGCAAAAGAAAAATCCCTTTTATGGGATTGCTAAGGTGTTTGTTTATGCAAATCAACATGAACAGGCATGCGCATTCAGTTTACGAACAATTGGCATTCATCTTCTGATACACTTAGGAAAGGCACAAAATCATGAAAATGTATGAAGTTGTTTCTTAATAGCAACTTTTTAAAGAACAAAACAAAGAAGAATTTAAGAAATGTTTACTTTGCCAGCTGACTGAAAAAATATTTTATGCTTTACAGGCTATGACCATCTCATTACAGTTCCATTCTGTGTTCCACACACTGATTGTTTCATGTTATTATTACCATTCACCATCAGTTATCTAACCTGCGAGAGGCAGGAATACCCCCTGGACAGGTCACCAATCCATCGCAAGGCACACACACACACCAATTAGCTTAATCTGCATGTCTTTGGACTGTGGGAGGAAACCAGGGTATCTGGGAAAAAAACACACAGGGAGAACATGCACACTCCGATCGGAAAGGCCCCTGGCCGGGATTTGAACCCAGGACCTTTTTGCTGTGAGGCAACTGTGATGGTGCGCACAGTATTTTACACCATAAAAATATTATGGAACTCGACGGGTATAAAACACAACGACATTTCAGAAAACACACCAACAAGTTATAAAACAAAATGACATTTTGGAAAACACTCCAACAAGATATAAAACACAACGACATTTCGAAAAGGGTCGGTACTAGGCTTACATGATGGGAGATTGTAGCCTCCTTCTGATTGGATACGCAGTATGTCAAATGAGTCTGACAGCGCGAGTGACCAACCAACAACAGTTTCTGTAATCTAACGTGACATTCAAGACAAGCCTATGGAGTTTATTTAGTTTCATAAATAGCGCTCGTGGAATTCTGAAATGAGTGCACAGAACAATAGGTAGGCTAAGTACCTACCCTTTCCATAACGTGATTTGTAAATGTGTTTTTGTAATGGGTTTAGTAGCGGTGAATCAAACGCAGAGGTGAGGGAGATCAGAACAAGTCACCCACACAGGTGAGGACCAATAAGAGAAAAATAACATGAAAAGAAGAAAAGAAAAACAAGAACTAATTCCTGACAGCTAAACAGCTAAATTAAATCTACCCAGGAAACTAGGGCGAACTCGAATAGAACGAGTGAAACACAAATCTAAATCTCCCAAACTCAATACTAGAGCCCAAACAGGAAACTTAGAGAAGCAAAGAATACACCCTCTGAACGTAATATTAAACGTGCGATAGAAGGTGAAACAAAACAAAACCATAAAAAGAAAACACTCTCGTAGAGAACAGCACGGGGAATAATAGTGCAGAACGCTAACAGGAGGGAAACAATCCTATACCTGATAAAAGCTATAAGCAAGTCCCCCGTGAACATAAACAAGTTAATATTACGAGGTTGCTTAAACCTGGCTATACCTGGCTCAATGTACAAATTAACGACAAAAAAGCCCTGGGGAAGCGGAAGTGAGGAATTTAAATACCCCGCAGGTAGATGCACAGGTGAAATGAATAACGAGCAAGGCGAAGCAAAACCCCAGAACTGAACGTGGAAAAAATCTGATAGATTCTCAATCGGAGAAAAAGGACGAGAACCGCAGCGGAAAAGGAAAAAATAACCCACGAACCATGACAGGACCCCCCCTCTAAGGGACGACCCCAGACGATCCCTCAGACCGATTGCTCCGGAAATTTTTGATTAGATTGGGATCCAAAATATTCAGAGTTGGAACCCAACACCGTTCTTCTGGGCCATAGCCAAGTTGTGCGTCCGTTTGCCTGTTAGTCCACAGGTGAAAACCGGAGGACAGACTAACCGACGCGCCCAACTGCGCGCAAAAGGAACGCCAGAACTTAGCAACAAACTGAGGAACACAGTCCGATACCACGTCCTGAGGCAATCCGTGTATACGGAACATGTGATTGATCACCAACTGAGCGGTCTCCAGTGCCGATAGTAATTTGGCCAGAGCGAGAAATCAGCCACCTTAGAAAACCTATCCAACATGACTAAAATATCCATGTTGCCCTGCGAATCAGGCAATCCGGTAACAAAATCCAAAGCAATATGGGTCCAAGGTCGACTGGGCATGGGTAAAGGGTGTAATAACCCCGAGGGTGGGAGTGAAGAACCCTTGTTTCGGACGCAAACAGTACAACAAATTTGTGTACGTCCCCCTCCATACCAGGCTCAGAACCTGAGACGGACTCCTCCTGATTAGGCGGAGAGGTAACCTTTTCCCGTTCAGACTCGGAATCGTTAAAACATTCCTCAGACAAACAGAAAGGAGTGAGGTGACCCTCAGAGGTACATAAGGGACCCCATTGACGAATGACTAGCTTGTCCCCTCCCCACCTAATATGGGGATTATGCTTTACCAGCCAAGTGTGACCCAAAACAAGAGGATAAGAAGGGGAATCGACTAACAGAAACTGAATACTCAGAGTCGACATGGTGAGGAGAGTCAGTAGTACAACTGGCGCAGGGTTCATTATAACGCCTACCAGCTCACGTCGTTTAAATACCATGCATTCTTGCGCACATTGCAAGCGAACTGGGCGTGTTGGCCTTAAGAGTGGTCAGGATTATTTTTGGCGTATTGCTATCTTGAGCAAGCAGAAAGCGTTTGCGCTAAAACCACCAGAAACCTTGTCGCAGTTGTTTCCATGTTATTTTAATGGCGAATATAAGTGCGTGTACATAGCACAATGCGCATACACCCTCCTGTTAACCCGCCCTGCTACTCTGTCTAAGTCGAAGTCTGCTCTTTTCAGGAACGGCATTTCCCGCTGTTCATTTGCCCTGTCTCGCTGTACTAACTTTGTCTGCTTCAGTCTGCCAACCTGCAGTTGTTTGCTATCCCTGCCTGTGTTGCGGTTCCCCGCCACCCATCTGACGTTGTGCATACAGCCAGAGCTCCTGTTCACCACTCTGCGGCGGTGCCCGCTCTCTGCCAGTGCTACGGCTGCTGCTGATGTGCTGTCGCTCTGCCACTGCTGTTGCTGCTGCTGCTCTGCTGATGGCTGTGCTGCTACTGTCCTGCACTTCTCCTGCCACCTCACTCAGCCCTGTTCCCGCTCCCGCTCCACCTCTGCTCAGCCTGCCTGGTTATCCGTCTCCATCTACAGCCCCTGGCCTCTCCTGTCCCTGCAGAAATGGAGGCGGCAGTGTAGTATAATGGTTAAGGAGCTGGACTTGTAACTGAAAGGTTGCAGGTTCAATTCCCAGGTAGGACACTGCCGTTGTACCCTTGAGCAAGGTACTTAACCTGCATTGCTTCAGTATATATCCAGCTGTATGAATGAATAAATGTAATAAGAAGTTGTGTAAGTCGCTCTGGATAAGAGCGTCTGCTAAATGCCTGTAATCTAATCTAATATCTCCTGCTGACCCCATTACCCGGAATGTCAGTCTTATATGTTTTCCCTATGCTTCAGGAGACTTTGTTGAAGCATAATTTATTGGATGCCTAGCGCTCCCACTCTGTCTGTCAGTCTGTCTGTCGTAAAGTCCAGTTCCGGCTTGGAACATTGTCTGCCTTGTCTGCAAATCCAGTTCCGGCTTGGAACTATAACTGCTTGCCTTTTTCCCCATGCTTCAGGAATACTCCCTGGTCTAGCAGTAAAATAACAGAGTATTGGCATTCCTGTGTCTGAGTCGTGCGTTTGAGTCCAGTCCATATTCGGGGTCATAACACCTGCATGCTTTGAGTAATTCAAACTAATGGTTGCACCTTGTTGACTTATTGCAAGCTAAACCGAACAGAAAAAATATTTTGGAGGAGAAAATCTGCAAAATTCACAAATCATTCAAATGTGTGTGTGGTCCATAATGAGACCGCACATAATAAAAATCACGTAGCGTAGCCCTGCAAAAAAAAAAAAAAATGTATTGCAACTCCACGCAGAAGATATGTTATATTTTAGACATTTTAAATCTAATTTCTTATGTATTATTCACATTCTAAAAATTACTACCAGTCATTTCTGTCAAGTCTGCAAACAGATTTACTATAGTTTTGGGTCACTACACTCTATCTGCATATTATCCAGAATATACTACAAAATATGACTATTTTTTGTTTTTTATCATAGATTCACAACTTTTTTCTAAAGCACATGACCCACATGGATTTAAACTTGATTTACAATCAATATCCTGGTGGAGCCCCTATAGGCCCTGGATTTGCACAATCACCTGACTAATCATACAGTACAATCAGTGGGTGATTATGACCCTCACAAATTGGTTTTCCTGTAGAGGAAGGAAAGGCGACGAGAACAGAATGTCAAACAAAAAAAGAGTCTTTTTGAGGGACCGGTGCAACAGTATCCTCCTGGTAAACTGCACACAGACTGATTCAATATTTATAGCACAGGTTGAAATTTCTCTATAAACACACACAAAACAACAATGACACTTACCATTTTAAAAATCAACTGCGGTCTTGTACAGAGACCAACAAAAACAGAGAATCATCTCTCAGCAGGTGACGAGAGCTTTGAGCAGCAGATATATGTCGTCCACAAGTGTGAGCAAATTAGGGCTGGGCGATGTCTATTAAAAATAATATCACGATACTGGCATGAGAAACATCATGATATACGATACTACCACCTTGCCCCCCAGAAGAACATCTCCATTTTTGTTGGAATACTATCCAACACCCACTGGGAAACAATGGTGCTGGAGAGTGTAAAATTCCAGAACACGCCACAAAGTAATGGCATTCCGTGAATAGTCTTCACAAATCTACAGCAAAATAAAGGCCCATAGCCCATGTAGTCTGTGAAATATGTCATGAATTCACAACATCTTCTGACGTGTCTTGAGATTAGAAGACATTCTTGAATGCGATGCAGTGCAGACATTCAAAAAGTATGGTTAACACAGTATACCCCCCCCCCCCAAACTAACATGAAATATATATCCAAATAAGATTATAACATTGATGGATATTTTTCTTGCATTACTTGGATGCTGCTGTCTAATGAGCTGATGGGTAGACTCAAAGCTGCTTGGGATGTTGTTAGACTATAACTATCCTTATCTTATTCGGTTTTTGAAGACACAACCTGGATTCATTCCGTTTTCCATGACAACATTTTTTGCCAGCAGAGGCCATCAAGATTTTATGACATTATCATTTCAAAAAGATTTGCTATATTCTACATAAATGGCAGCAATATTGCTCTGTGAACATTTTAGTTTAGACAGTCTTGATTCATGGACCCCATATATGTACATATTTTTATAGCCTGGGCATTTGCATTGCGTAGATGAAGTTATGATTATTTTGTGAGCAATATTGCATATGACACTGCAAATCAATAACATGCTAATCAATACAGCTTTGACAGCTTGATTTGTCCAGTAGCCTAGTTATTTTGGTTATGTTGGGGGAAGACGGGGTTTCCTAAGTGTATCAAGTAAATTGTGATGTCGATGTATTCAAGACATGCTTTTGGAAACTTGCCAAATTTTCATGATATATCTTTTAAAAGTACTTGAAGTCAGGCATGAATCAACAGCCCAGAGGCCTGTGGGCACAAACATGCTAGAGCCCCCCCATGCAAGAGAAGGAGATATATGCTATATGCTCACAATATACCCACATGCAGATTGAGAAATGTATTGATAGGGTTTTGACATAGGCTACACTTGGCAATCAAAATTATCAGTTTTTTTCACCGCGAGACAGCGTTCAGACTTCAACACGAAAATGTTTGCTGGGATTAAATGCATAGCTTCATGATTATTTATTAACGCTACTGATCTGCATATCTTTCTTTATAGCGTCTCTAATCTAGTATGTTCATGCTTGCCATGGACAACATTTTTACGAATACAAATCCGTAAAAAGTATTTATTTTGTGTTGATTTTCAGTGGCCCTGAATTTAAAGTGTAGCCTAATCACATTTTTTCTTTGTAAATAGGAGCTTGGCTTGTCACTCGGGGCATCCCAATATTCTTCACTCCCCACCTCCTTTCCTCCACTCCCCCACTACCACTCCTCTCCTACCAGGAAGTATGCAAAACTGCCTGAACGTTTCAAGTAGAAGTATTTGCATGTATAGTATACAATGTACCACACTATTACATAATCAAGGGAGGTCACAAGGAGGTAGGGAGGGGTGGAGAGACGTGCAGTTTGAAGAGGTGAGTCTTCAATCTGTGCTTGAAGGCGGTCAGACTTTCTGTTGTTCTGACCTCCACGGGGAGCTCATTCCACCACCGTGGGGCCAGGACAGACAGACGTCGAGACTGGGTGCTAGTATGAAGAGGGGGGGTACCAGTCGTCCTGAGGAGGCAGAACGCAGGGATCTGGCAGGTGTGTAGGGTCTGATGAGCTTTTGGAGGTATGGCGGGGCAGATCCTCGGACTGCCTGGAAGGCGAGCACCAATGTTTTGAATTTGATGCGAGCCATCACAGGTAGCCAGTGGAGGTCAATGAGCAGGGGGGTGACATGGGAGTGTCGGGGGAGGTTGAAGACCAGGCGCGCTGCTGCATTCTGGATAAGCTGAAGCGGTCTAATGGCCGATGCTGGCAGGCCAGCCAGGAGAGAGTTGCAATAGTCCAGGCGGGACAGCACCATCGCTTGGACCAGGAGCTGGGTTGAGTGGGTGGTGAGGAAGGGACGGATTCTCCTGATGTTGTACAGGAAGAACCTGCACGCCCGGGTTACCACTGCGATGTTCTCGAGGGGGACAGCCTGTTGTCGATCGCCACTATTTAGGTCTATGTAACACTGTGATATCAATGTTTTTATCTTAAACCATCAGAAGGGGTACATGTATATGCTTTATAATGGACAAAACTAATTTTATTATGTTTTGGATAGGGTTTTGGACCCATAAATATCTACCCCCCTATACTGATGAAAAGATTCTCACTTGAAAATTATGCAAAGGTGAGTTTTATGAGCCAAAACTGTTGATTTGTAGTTAAATATATAATTTTTTAAAATTTTATTTAGAGCATTGCACAATTTAGCCATTTTGGATAGATGTAAAGACACTAATGGACAACAGGGTACACTGCCTATATTTTGCATCATAGATCTTTCGTAGTTCTGCATATCATTCTCAAATTTTGCACACTTGTGGACATGGAGCTTTTGATCCAGGAAATGTATAGATGAACTTGTTTCACTCATGCAGCTCTCAGTATTTTGTTGCAAACTAAATTATTTATTTATTTATTTTTGCATTTTTCCAAAGTTTCTTTGCATTTGTGGTATTTTATTTTGACTTAAATTATGAAAATAAACAAATATAAGTTTGTATTGTAAATGGTACCCCTGTCTTGTTTTATTTAAGCCATTTACCAAGTTTCTGTGATGCTCACACCTGGGGCCACATGTATAAAACTCTTGAGTAAAATAATGCGTAAAAGAATGCTCAGGGTGAAAGTTGGAAATCTGCTTTTCTACCTCTGCCTTTCTGTCACAGTGTCACCATATCACATGGACTCCAAACATTGCATACACATGGTGTCCATTGTGTGCAGAGGTATGCAGATTCTCACAGCACGAGTTATATTATCTAAATTTCTGTGTGGAAACTCACTTACGTGGCTTTCTGAGGATATTTTTCTGCTCAGCACATGTGGCCCCTGGAATTATAAAACCTTAAACAGAGCACCCCATAAATAGGTGAGAATTTACCAAATTTGCCATTTGCACAAAGGGGTAAATGTTTTATTTGAATGTTTTCACTTGCATTACCTACCAAATTGTTCATTTTAGTGGCCATGTGTCCACACTTTCACCAGTTATGAGCCTATTGATTGAACTCAGCCTTTTGATCAGTTAAAAAAATGTTGGTACCTCTATGCAATTGCTTGTAATATAGCACAATGTGAACATGGTAGCCTACATTCATTCTTCATGGCATGCATAGCTATTTCTGATGTAATTGGCTTAATGATTCCTCTAACCATGAAAAGATCCTAATTACAAAAAAATTCTGGGATTGCAATTGTGGTTGGAACGATTGTGGTTGCAGTTGTGGTTGGAGGCTGTGTCAGCCTTAGCTACAGCTGACAGCCACTGAAAGATACTCTAGTGGGGGAGTGGTTGGGGGTGGGGTTAGCCAGCTACTGTTCACACCCATTATGTTTGCCAGCCTGAGGTGTGACTATTTGTGAATCTTTGCAAATCTTTGCAAATCTTTGAGAGACGTTTTCTCGGGAAAGTGTTCCAACATTCAAATAAGCATAACTTCTTCAATTATGTGCATATTGCAGTGTATGAGACATAATTTGAAAGCTCAAGATCTGTACTCATAAACTATTTTTTTTTAAATGAAAAATAACTCTGCTAGTTCGTTCTGGTTTCATTGACAATTCTTGTATCCAATAGAGGACATTATAACCTTTGCAATGGTGTTTGCAATATCTTACTGGATGCTTTGAACATTACGGCTGAGCGTAACATAATTTTTTGTTTTATTAGTTTAGTAAGTGTTTTGCTTGTAATATTTAAAATATGTACGTTTGTTTTTCCACTCCACCACTGTCTTCCGCCATATGCTTGATATTGTTATTTTCACATTTTGAGTGCATTTCACATACTGTAGTGTAAGCATTTATAGGTGGCTCAGTTTTATGTCTAATGCACCGATTTGCTGTGAAACTTGAACATTTGCCAACATTCTCCTGATGGTGGAATATTATTTTATTGTAATCTTACTGTACATAATATAAACTGTGGTGTATTAGTATCTCCCTGGGCTCATCCCAGGGCATGCAACAGAAGATTACATACTGTACAGTGCAGAAAAAGTGACGTTTTATTGAAGAACAAGAGTGAATGATTAGGCTACACATTTAGCTGTGTTTACCAGTGTGACGTCAATGTTTATCGTCTTAAACAATTCTAAGGGGCAAATATATATCTCTTTATAATGGAGAGAAAGTATTTTATCTATGCTATGATTTACTGCAGTGCACTCTTTAGCCATTTTTGATAGATTTGGAGAAACTGAGGGTACACTGCTTACATTTGCCTCATAGTTAGTAGTTCTGCACATCACTCTCAGATTTTGTGTGATCCATGGAATATATAGTTTTACCTGTTTTACACATGTAGCTCAGTATTTTATTGCAAAATAAAGAAAAACGACTTCTTTGCATTTTTGCCAAGATGTCTTTGCATTTGTGGCACTTGATTTTGACCTAATTTATGAAAATAAATTTATCTAAGTTAGGACTGTAAATTGTATAACTGTCTTGCTTCATTTTAGTAATTTTCGAAGTGTCTGTGATGCTCACACCTTAAAGCCTTAAAATTTCACCCAAACATTACATTTTGATATGTTGCTACACAGAGTGCTATCTATCCATCCAGGTAGTTTAGCTGAGAACTCATTAGGTTTGTAGATATCCGCTGTAGCTCACCGTAGTACCACCCTGATAGAATGGACCTCAGCATTTCCAAAGGTTGTGCCACTCAAAGCGACAAAAATGTGTGTGTGACGGGTAGCATAGCCACTGGCAATCCCTCGTAAAATGACATGTGCAAGGGCGTAACGTGTTTCGCTTTCGTGATTGATCAGCCAATTATGCAAGATCTATATAAACCGAGTATACCTGTGGGTCTGACTGTATGCTTCTAACGTTGTGGCCACCTGAGTTTCCGTAGGAAAGGTGGGTGTAGAAACCGGTTTTCCTCATACGTTGTGTTTTTATATATATATATTATAAAGTATTGTTCACATTTTATTGGTAATAGGTCCCTGCAGTTTCGTTCTGCTTGAATTGGCCATTCCGGCTGGAGTGATTGGGTGTTCTGAGTTGTGTTTACAGGTGCGTGATTTGTGTACATTTCTAAATAGACGCTTGTTTTCAATGCGCACGACTGTTAAATGCAATCTTGTCATCTGGTTTGTTAACAGGTATCTGTAGGCCAGTGCATGTAATCCCCAAGCTACATGACGCTGGCTGAGGTATTATTTGCTTCCGCTGTAAAGGTAAAAGCAGATTTATGGTAGAATTGTTTTATGGCATTTAAGTCGTACATATGTCGGATTACAAGTTTACCGACTTGTGTTTGTTTTCTTATGTTTAAATGCTCTTTGATGATGATAGCTGCTGATTTTCCTATATTCAAAATCTGTTACACGCTATGTTTGCCTCCCAGGTTGGTAGCTTATTTAAACGGAATGTTTACAGGGTCGTGCTGGTAGGCTATGCGCCAGCTCATTTTGTTTCTGCAAATTGTTTATTCTGTTTATAAAAAGGGAAACTAAAATAAACTGTTTCCCTAGCAGATCACAATCTGTGAAAACCAACTGGTGTTTCTTAAACTATTTTGTTTTTTATTTTGGCGTAGTATTTTATCGTGATTAATTTAGTAGTGGGTTAGGCTACCGTTCTGGTGTGGGGGGTTAGCCTTGTGGTTCGTCCCTTCACCTTTTGCATGCATGCTAATGTTATTTACGCTAGATCACCCATTTTCCATAGATTTGAGGTTTGGAGAGACTTGGCCCTTTCGGTGGTATGTACTTTGCACTTGTGTGGATTCCCTTGTAAGTATACTTCCCACCTCAGTCAGTTTATAGCCCACTCTTGGGAAACTAGCATATGGAAGTTTTTAATTAGTATCCTGGAGATTATTGTAAATTCATTAGTTATTCTTAATACAAATGTATAATTGTAATAAAGCTTAATTGACATTTAAATTGCCTAATTTTGTTTAAGCTGGTTGGTTCTCTTTACTGCATTCATTCCCTCCACAGCTACTTTACTTCCAGTGATACTTAAGAATTTTTATAAATGTGACTTTTATGGGAAACATGTATCTGTCTTTATTCAATTGAAGGAACCAAGGGAACCCATTTTGTGTAACATAAAGGTGTTTGTAACCTATATATTGTATATACTTTCTTGGTAAAATTCCCAGGATGGCATAGTCTGGCTGTTATTCTCCTAATGGCTCTTGCTGCCTTTGTTTAAAAAAAAAAAAATCAACAGCAACATCTATTTTTAAATATAATGACACACACCAAACATTGTGGTGTATATTAACACCCGTGGGTGTTTATATGAGACCGTTATATGAAATCAAATCAATATTTGTGTTACAGTGAAACTCAGGATAGGACCCAAATGCAGGACTCAAGACAAAAAAAAGGGTGGTTGAACTCCACAAAGGAGATATTTAATTATATGTAAAGAACTGGGATGAGGCAGGTGGACAGGAGGGCTAGAGCAGGGCTGGACAGGAACAGGCAGAACAGGAGCAAGGCTGGAGCGGGGCTTGGATGGAGATGAACAGGCGGGCAGGAGGACCAGGGCAAGACTGGACGAGGACAGGCAGGAGAACAGGAGCAAGGCTGGAGCGGGGTTAGACAGGAACAGGAACGAGGAACAAGCAGGAATCAAGATGCTAGAAAGTAATGAGACAAGTACAAGGCAGGACACAAGACAATCTGGCACAGAACAAAGAAACTGGTACTTATATGCCGCAGATTACCGATGAGACAATGAGGAACTGGTGAGACGAAACGAATGAGAACACAATACAGGTGCGGGGAAGCAGAGACACAAAATGGAGGGAAAACGAGAAAACACGGAACGGACTACAAGATAGAAAATACATATAAACGGAAAACCAGGAAACCAAGACACAGGCACGGGACATGACAATTTGGTGTGACCATAGAGGGGCTATGTACAAAAAGGGCTGTATATCCAAATATGGAATCCAAATCCAGCCTTGGTTTTCTTTCTCCCAGGTAATTAACTGAACAATTAGTGCTAGTGATTGGCCAGACTGTCTTCACACCTGACTCACAGGTAAAGGGAGGGTAGAAAAGCAGCAGGTCTCGGACCTCGAGGACCGTGATTTGAATACCAGGGCTATATACACTCCTCAAAGAAATTAAGGGAACACTTAATCAACACAGTATAACACCAAGTCAATTAAACTTCTGGGATATCGATCTGTCCAGTTAGGAAGCGTAAACGATTGTGAATCAATTTCACCTGCTTTGGTGCAAATAAAAGTGACAACAGATGGACAAGAGAGGCAACAGCAAGACAACCCCCAAAAAGTTAATGGTTTTGCATGTGGTGGCCACAGACCATTTATCTCTCCTTATCCTTCCTGACTGATTTTTCTCTAGTTTTGCATTTTGCTAGTGCCCTTGTCACTACTGTTAGCATGAGGCAGTACCTGCAGCCCATTCAGGTTGCACAGGTAGTCCAGCTCCTCCAAGATAGCACATCCATACGTGCCGTCGCAAGAAAGTTTGCTGTGTCTCCCAGGACAGTCTCAAGAGCGTGGAGGAGATACCGGGAGATGGGCCATTACACGAGGACGAGCTGGACAGGGCCGTAGAAGGGCAACAACCCAGCGGCAGGACCGGAATCTGCTCCTTTGTGTGAGGAGGAACAGGAGGAGCACTGCCAGAGCCCTACAAAATGACCTCCAGCGGGCTAATCGCGTGCATGTTTCTGACCAAACTGTCAGAAACAGACTCCATGAGGGTGGCATGAGGGCCAGACGTCCTGTAGTGGGACCTGTGCTCACAGCCCAGCACCGTGCAGCTCGATTGGCATTTTCCAGAAAACACCAGAATTGGCAGGTTCACCATTGGCGCCCCGTTCTCTTCACAGATGAGAGCAGGTTCACACTGAGCACATGTGACAGACGTGAAAGAGTCTGGAGACACCGTGGCGAATGTTATGCTGCCTGCAACATCATCTTGCATGACCGGTTTGGTTTAATTGACTTGGTGTTACACTGTGATGATTAAGTGTTCCCTTAATTTTTTTGAGCAGTGTAGTTTAAAATGTATACTGAAAATGCAAAATGCCATCCCAAATGGGATGTTTCTAAAAATGTATACGGGTGTTTTTTAAAACCAAATTTAACTTGGTATTCCTCCAATTTCAGATTCAAAACATTTTCTTCCATCGGAGTGGAAAGAAAATGTGTATAATCTCAGAAAATTGATTATGAATCTGAATAATGGGACTGCCTTGATTTTCACCTGTGCAAGGTGTTTATCCTGAGGTGAGTATAATACTGAGGTGAGAATGGATGTTCCTTAAAAAGGGTGAGGACAAATCATATAAGCAAATACATACCATGCTTAAAAAAAACAAGTGAAATTAAACAACACGAATATAATAAATTATTACCAAGTTTTTGACTGAACTGACTTATATTTAGTTTATTGTGTAACAGGACTGATATTATGCTGTCGTTTGGAATAAAAAAAAACAGTGTGGTGTTATTTTGAACACATTGCCAAGTGTAGTTAGAGACAAAATTAGACAACACGTGTTTTAAGAGTGTGCAATGTTTTTAACACATACTTTAAGAGTGTGTTTGCTGTATTTTTGGTTCCGAAATATGTGTACTTTGTGTAGAAATGTTCTGACAGGGAACTTTTAGATTTAGTCATCCAAAAGCCTGCCTTGTGTAAGGAATATTTTTTTTTTAAATCAAGGGCGCTTTTTTTTAGATGTACTTCACTGAGGGATAAAGAGCTTTGTGGGTCGATTTGGACAGAGCCCAGAGTCCCCCCACCCCCACAGACCCACAGAGAGGGATTCCCTTTGTTTTTAGGCAGAAGGTCGATGTCCCGTTCAGTCTGGGAAATGTGCACAGCTGCCTTGATTGGCAGCTCCGTCTGCATTAATCTTGGTTCGGCTTTGATGAGTTTAGACTATACTGACTAAATTGACGGATCCGTTCTCTTCTTTATTTCTTCCAGACTGCGCTGGGTGCGGCAGGCGAACGACGGCATTGTGCTGTCACTCGCCTCTGTGCCCTGAACCCGCTTGTGGCTGCGAGTGAGCGAGAGCATTTGGGCCCTGAGGGCACAGGCGTCAGATGTCATTGTGTTTCCTCTCGTTATGTCTGTGCTGCCCTCATTAGAGTCGCCTCATTCTTCGCTGGCCGAGCTTCTCCTCAAACCCATACGCTTTAATAATGGGGATGTTTTTCTTTTTAGAATCCAATACAGCAAGAGGGAGGTGGAGGGTGGTGTGAGTTTCAAAGACTGAAAATTTGATTTTAAGCTAAGCATGTGGGCAGACAATTATTCTTCTATGTCTAAGGAGCCTGTTTTTGTTAGAATTTTGGAGGCTAAGAATATGATTGGGCCACAATACAAGCAGCAGTGCTTTTTATCTTTTGGCAGCATTGATACAGCCTTTGTAATGCAGTCTCCTCCTGCCCTGGCTGAATATAAGTGGGTCTGTATTTAGTTTATACCTGAAAGGAAGATGTTCTGGGAAAATAAGGCGCATGCTGAAGGTCTAGCATGGTGTTTGTGAGTGAGTGAGTGAGTGAGTGTGAGAAACTAAGTGAGTTTGGGGGGGGTGGGTGCATTGTCTGTCTTCCCTCTGTTCCAAGCACAAACAGCAGTGTCAGTGAACTGGACAGTGTGCTATAGGAGACAGCATGTTGTAGTGAATTGGACTGTGTGCTATAGGAGACAGCATGTTTAAGATGAATAATTACATAAAAAGGTCTGGTGGGCTGTGAGTGGGAGGTTCCCTGGAGTCCTGTGTACATTCCCAAACTGTCCAACAAATCACATCCCACTTTAATTGGCTGAATAAATATTTCCACCTACAAGCTCCCATGTGTGGAGACAGCCGTATTATTATTATTATTATTAGAGTTATTATTGTTTGTTGATATTATTTCTGCATAATTCATATTATTGTACACTTTGCTATTGTACAAAAATGTGACATTGTTTATGTGCAGAATTTGCTTAAATGCAGTGGATTTGTGAGTAAAACACATACCTACTAGTACATGCCCTCCACAATTATTGGCACCCCTGGTAAAGATGAGTAAAAAAGGTTATAAAAAATAGTGAATTCGCTTAATCTCACACTAAAAAAAGAAGAAAAATACAACCTTTAATTTAAGTAAATTTATGATGAGAAAAAAATCCCTCATTAAGAAATAATAATTAACAAAACCATGTGTGCCACAATTATTGGCACACCTAGAAATTCTTATGACCAAAATGTAACTGAAGCATTTTTTCCATTTATATTTGACTTTTTAATCAGTGTTTAGGAACTTTCAAGCAGTAATCCATGACTTTCTGTTTCACTGGGGTATAAATATGAGGTGACATAGAGGCCTTACTCATACATCAACATGGGAAAGATAAGAGAACACACAAATCAAATGAGGGAAAAGTGTGTTGAGCTTCATAAGTCAGGGAATGGCAATAAAAAAATTAGCTACTCACCTAAAAATGCCCATATCTACCATTAGGGCAACACTTAAAAAGTTCAAACCAACTAGTCATGTTACAAACTTGCTTGGAAGAGGACCCAAGTTTATTTTGCCCCCACGCACAGTGAGGAGGATGGTAAGAGAGGCAAAAAAGTCCCCAAGAAAAATGGCTATACCGAAAATAACCTGATCCCCACTGTTAAGTATGGTGGAGGTTCAGTGATGTTGTGGGGCTGTTTTTCCTCCAAAGGCCCTGGGAACACTGTTTGGGTACATGGCATCAAGAACTCCATAAAATACCAGGAAATAAATCTGAATCTGGCTGCCTCTGCCAGGAAACTAAAACTGGGTCGTCGTTGGATCTTCCAGCAGGACAATGATCCAAAACATACGTCCAAATCAACACAAAAATGGTTAACTGAACACAAAATCTAGCTTCTGCCATGGCCATCTCAGTCACCTAACCAAAACCCCATTGAAAACCTGTGGGCTGAGCTGAAGAGGAGAGCAAACAAGAGAGGACCTAGGACTGATCTGGAGAGATTCTGTAAAGAGGAATGGTTTCAGAGTCCTTGCTCTGTATTCTCCAACCTTATTAGATGTTACGGGAGAAGACTCAGTGCTGTTTTATTGGCAAAGGGAGGTTGTACAAAGTATTAAATGCAGGGGTGCCAATAATTGTGGCACGTGGTTTTGTTAAAAATTATTATTTCTTGATGAGTAATTATTTTTTTCATCAGAATAAATTAACTTCAATTAAAGGTTGGATTTTTCAATTTTTTTCAGTGTGAGATTAAGCTAATTCACCAAACGGTTAATTTTTTATAACCTGTTTTACTCATCTTTACCAGGGGTGCCAATAATTGTGGAGGGCATTGTATATCAATTACATTCTTCCAGTATGGACATAAGAAAAAAGAACCTGACAGCCACAAATTCCAGCATCTGTTAAAAGCTTGTGTGTGTTTACTTGGGCGCTAAAGAAGTGCTAACTGAAAACGCAACACATTCTGAAGACAGGACATAAAAAGCTACTGTTTCCATGTTGGTTGCACATACCTTGTGCTAAGTCTGCTGCTATTTTCAATGGAATCCCTTTGATGAAATGGTTTATTTTCAACGACCGCACAAAGCCAGTGGGGGGGAGTAACACCTGCTTTCTCCTCCTAGGAGGATGACTGAAAACAAATAAGAACTGTGCTGCAACTAATTATCTCTCATCCATAAATACACAGCGGAAGCGGTTTAGAGCAGCTGAAATGATTAAGAGGGTAGAGATGTGGCTATGGTCTCCGCTATTCCTGGGTGGACGTGCACCCGCGCACCAGCGTCCATCTTTGTACTCTAACGGCATGATATTGTTTCAGCCTCATGTAATTCGATGAGAAATAGGCTGTTTAAGTTCACAGATAAATAAAAAATCTAAGAAACTGAACTCAAGCCATGGCTTTGCGGTTAAATGGTCATGTTGGCATGACGCGTGAATGCTGGTCCGTATAGTTTCTCAATCATTTAGACCAGAGGTAGCCAACATGGTGCCCGCGGGCACCTGGTAGCCCGCAGGGACCACGTGAGTCGCCCGCGAGGCATGTTCTAAAAATAGCACTAATCACCATTGAGATCTGTCTAAATAAAAATTTTATTTAATTGTGTTGCTGTTCTTTTAAAATCAAAAAACGCTTGCATTAATATAGATTTGAAAATGACAATATATAATATAAAATTTTAAAAACAAAAATGTTTTATGTATATATGAACTCTGACCTTCTCTGAAGTCAAAGTTCAATATTGTGCGCAAGACAAACCGCCATTGCGCAGCTACGTTGGGGAGCTAGATGTGGTTTTTACCCCCAAAATAAAGAAAACATGGCAGAAAAGCGAAAGAAATACTATTTTCACAATGATTGGGAGGAAGAGTTCTTTTTTACGACAGTGAAAGAAAAATGTGTGTGTCTCACGGCGACTGTGGCGACGGCAAAGCAGCACAACGTGGAGAGACACTTCAGTATGTGTCACGAAAGCTTCCATGTTGTCTAATAAAGTATTAAACAGGGCAATAAAAGGAAGTAATAATATCTAAGTCTCTTCACATATATTATTATTATTAAAAGGTGATCTGTGCAACTTTATGTTATTCAGGAAGTTTGTATCAAACAAGTAGCCCTCCGTACTACTCAGTACCCTTGAAGTAGCTCTCAGTTTCAAAAAGGTTGGTGACCCCTGATTTAGACCCTATGGAAGCTGAATAACACACAGATGTAAAATTGACTACAGTTTGAGAGCGTTTGGGTCATGTTTGAGCATCGAGCTCTGATACAGACAGTATTTTGTTTTGCATGGTTTTTTCATTTATCTTCTCAGAGCTTGGTATGGGTGTAATCTTTTATGTATTCAGAATTAGTTTGCTACGTGGTTTTCGTAGTTAACCTGCACTAGTTGTGGTGAATGTACACTCACTGGTCTGGGAATGTTGTTATCCAGGTCTGCCACTATTGTTTCTATGAATAATCTGAGTGCACTTACAGTATGCTTCTCCTTTGTTGTAAGTGCACCTACTAAATTACTACAATGCAATGTGATTCATGAGGGCCATACATTGCATTGTGTCCACACTTTACATGTAAATGCACTGCAGTTAAAATAGGACATAATGTCGTATTGTAAATGTGTGTGTTACACCACATAATGAAATGTTATTGACGTATTAAAACATATTACAAAATGTGAGGGTTGATGGCAACAGAGAGGGTCAGACGAACTCATAATTGTACACTGTAGCCATCCTTAAGAAATTACAACATAATTGCATGGTTATATTTCTATAGTATCCTGTATTAATTGCTGCTTCACCTTCAGGTTGGTGATATGTAAAGCTTGTTCCCTAATTACAAAACTACAGGGGATGGAAGAAACTTGTAAGAAACACTCAGGCTTGCCTGGACTCAATCACAAATAGATGGCACCTCCAGACACATGGTCACCTGCATTCATTAAACCTTATTATTAATCCAATAATGCAGAGATGGGTTTAGAGAAAAAATGTGAAACATCTCTAGCAGTTCAGGACTGTGGTTGTCTTCCCCAACCAGAAAGGACATGTGTGTGTTTAAAATTCTTCATAACAGCAAAAAAGCTTATACATACAACTTATACAACTCTTTTTCCACAAATAATTTTAGTGGCCCATGTATGAAGAACATGTGGATAATTAGACAGATGTGCAAGCAGGCCATTTGAGCAGAACCCAGAACTTGACAGAGTCTATATGAGAATCTGCGAAGGAAAGAAAGGTGACAGGAGTGTTCAAGGTACACCGATGGGGAAAAAAGAGCATTTTTCCAGCTGAATACATGCTGCTGTCACATCCTGACAAGGCTAATAGGGTAATGGCTATGTTTGCTGAACTAATTAAGCGTAACCTGACAGTAAATTGTTTTATTAAACCTGTAGTAACCTTTACACAACCTATAGCAACTTTTATAACCTATAACATACGGTGGCCCAGAGGTGCAATCCACATTTTTTAAAAGCAGCCTGTGTTTCTAAATAGAAATCCTCTTTTCTAAAAAGAAATCCTCGTGTCTAAATATAAATCCTCATTGCTAAAAATAAATCCTAGTTTCCAAAATAAAATCCATAATTCTAAATAGAAATCCTCATTTCTAAAAATAAATCCTTATTTCTACATAGAAATCCATGTTTCTAAAAATAAATTCTTGTTTCTTAATATAAATCCTAGTTGCCAAAATAAAATCCATAATTCTAAATAGAAATTCTTATTTATAAACAAAATCCTTATTTCTAAAAATAAATCATTCTTTCTAAATAGAAATCCTTGTTTCAAAAACAAAATCTTTATTTCTAAATTAAATCCATGTTTCTAAAAAAAAATTTAGTTTCTAAATTGAAATCCTTGTTTCTATAACACCTGAAAGCTAAATGCTACAGTTAGCCTATGCGCAAAGCATACTGGGACCACATGACGTATGCACGAGTGGTGTCTGAGAGAGTGTTATTTGTATAGCAAGTCTAACGAGAAGCTAGTCCATTAACAGGCAAAATAACTATCACAGAATTTCCGAACAAACTAAGGTTAGGTTTTCTAGAAGACATAGGCTATTAGGTTAAAGCTTGTTAACAAGTAAGTTCAATAATTTGAGGAATATAACGGAAACTTGTTCGTTGAAAATACTGTAACATAGCTATGATTCACCTGGCGTTAACTGCACAGCAATGGGAAGACAGGTAGCTACAATAAGCCAATATCATTACAAAAGAGTAACAATATTGTGTCAGCTGTGGTTGCCTACGTGTAGCCTACATTATACATGTAATACAGCCTCAAATCCCAAATGCATTCTTAAATTCTTACTGTGTTAATACTTATACTTTTATTCAATTTCCGATTACAATCCGATCTTTTGTCTATAGTGTTTAGCCTACATTTCACAATTTGTATGTGGCCTGTGTGTTTAAGTTCATAGCCTACAGTATGACATAAGGTTGACATGGTGAAAGACAGATGCCAACATGGAGCCCAGTGAAGGTACGATTATGTTGCTTTTGCTCTATGTCCTGCACTCTCAGAGGCAGGATTGGCATGATAGCAATTGATGGTAAAACGGAAGACAAGGGTTATCACATAACGTTAGGCTACAGTGCCTTAAATAGCCTGTTGGTGCGGCAATCTCCGCTACCTGAGTTGAGAGAAGGCTTTATACACAGCAGATGTCAGGAATGGTGGGACTGTGTTTTGTTGTACGGAGCACCAGCTATACAGCGCTTTTACAGCAGACGACCCCCCGATCTAAAAAAAAACAAGATGGCCTAGTCTACCATGTGTTTTACTTGTGTGTACACGTTAGATGTGTGGAAAGAATCAGAGAGCATCACAGTGCGCCCTAAATGTTGTGGTCTATGTTTAAGTATCTAGGTCAGAATAGGTTCCAGAACTTCCATATTATCGCGTTCTAAGGGTTGTCAAAGTGACCTTGTGATCTTTCTCATGTGGATGTAATAAATTGAAGTGATTTTGTTGGAAAGGTTGGATTGTTTTTTTCCAGTTTTTAAGAATACATTTCTTGTTAATATGATCAACAGCTTATTTTATTTATCATGTTAAAATCAATTTACATATGTCTAAGTGCAACAAATGCGGGACACAGTTGGCACAAGATTGTACCCTAGCTCTTTCGTGTATGATATGGCTTATTGTAGCTAGTTCTATTCTCGTAGCATAATGTGGTGCTACCAGCCCGCCCTCTACTGGGTGAATAATAGCTACTGTAGCAATTCCACTGATTTACAGTCGCCTATTTTTGTACAGCTATCCGAGAGTAATAACTCATGATCTTATCATTCATCACAAATCATTATTTATCACATATCATATCCATCAAAAAGTGTTTAAAAAAGCCTCTAAATTGACCACAGTTAACTTGCACATTGTCTGGAATCTCTGGAGCACAGGTTACATTGAGTTTGTTGCGATTTGACGAGAGTCAATTTCATTTCACATGAACAAGTAACTTATTATTTAGGCTACTGTATGTACAGTGCAACAATGAACAGGAAATTAAAAGCTTAGTTTCTATTGGAGGTGATGATAACAGTGAACCAGATGATTGCATGTGCTTAATGTGCTGTAAAGCTGCAGTTCCCTACAAATTAGTTTCCTTTATATTCCTCAAATTATTGAACTTACTTGTTAACAAGCTTTAACCTAATAGCCTATGTCTGCTAGAAAACTGAACTTTAGTTTGTTCTGCAATTCTGTGATAGTTATTATACCAGTCAATGGACTAGCTTCTCCAGACTTATGGAGCTATACAAATAGCACTCTCTCAGACACACTTGTGCATACGTCATGTGGTTCCAGTATGCTTTGCGCATAGGCTAACTGTAGCATTTAGCTTTCAGGTGTTATAGAAACAAGGATTTATTTACAGATCTGAATTTAGAAAAAAGGATTGTAATTTAGAAACAAGGATATAATTTAGAAATAAGATTGAAATAAGATTTTAGAAATAATTTAGAAATACATTTTTATAAATTAAGATTTCTGTTTAGAATTATGGATTTTATTTTAGAAAGGAGAATTTCTATTTAGAAATATGGATTTATATTTACAAACAAATTATTTATATTAAGAAACAAGGATTTCCTTTTAGCAATGAGGATTTTGTTTTAGAAATGAGGATTTATATTTAGAAGCAAGGATTTATTTTAGAAACGAGGATTTCTATTTAGAAATAAGAATCTCAGTTTAGAAACAAGGATATCTTTTTTAGAAAAGCGGATTTATATTTAGAAACAAAAATTGCTTTTTAGAAAAGTGGATTGCACATCTGGGCTGCCGTAATAGCAACCTTTATTCAACCTGAAGTAACCTTTATACAACCTGTAGCAACCTTTATACAACCTGTAGTAACCTGTATACAACCTATAGCGACCTTTATACCACCTGTAGTAACCGTTAGATTTCAAAAGGCAATGCTTCATTGCAATATACAATATATTACAATTATTACATATGATTAAAATAATCAATGCATTATATCACATAACATCACAATACAATGCAATACATTATATCACAACACAATATTACATCAAATTACAATATATTAGAGTATTTATACAGTAGTCTCTCGGTTATATGACCATGTATTGTGCCACATAAGTCCTAATGGCTCATATTTTTAAGCTTGTGAAAATAACATTGATTTGGTAAGAAATATTGAACAGAATATTAACTGAGGGCCAGATCACTGACAGGATTTTGCACAAACACATGAAACCCACACAGCACTCAACAATGCATCAAAGCAGCAATTAACAGCCAGTCCACACTGACACTGACCCTTTCATTTAATGCATGCTTGGTTTAGTTTATTCACATACATTTCTAAGATGTTAGCACATAAAGGAGATTGTTTTAAATAAAGAGCAAAATTATACACGGAATATGTTAATAATTAATTAGTCCTGTGTATGCAATAAAAGGTCAAGAGTGTTGAATTAAAATAATGTTGATTATTCTTTGCACAATTTGCTGCCTGTGCCCAGCTGACCAAATGTAGGAAAATAGCTTTGCTTTAATAGCTGGCTGAAAACAACCTGCTAAAAAACACGGTTGTTTCCATGACAACCTATCCCTACACCTGTTCAGTGTACAGGTGCTGATCAGCAGCACCTGAGAGCGGCTGCCCCTCAGGTGATGCTCTTTTCACATGCCCCTGATGATGCACAAGATCCATTCTTTCCTTTTTGGGGTCCTCTGGGTGTCTTTTTTTTTTTACATTTACAATCACTGAGCTTACATTTTACTCTTTTTGAGACGGACAAATTCCACCTTTGATTCCTTACCCTGAGCAAGAGGTGATTTAAATTTAATACAGACCTACCTTTTTATTTGAACAGAGTTTCTCTGAAATTTAAGCTTGTCTGAATAGTTCCTTATTTATTTTGGGAGTTGGGACTGTAGATACAACACTTTATATGGGGTAATCTCCTTGCTAATTGAAACCAAAGTTTCAGTTTTGGTTGACTGCACAATTAGTAATTTTACCATGAATACAATAGCGCATTGTGTTTGTTTCTACTGTGGTTCAACTTTTGAATGTTGAATGCAGACACAATTGGGTATAATGATTCAGGCAATATGTGGTCGCATGTGAATTAGAGCAGTTCAGAGCTTTCAGAGAGAATCCAGCAGTGCCCTTAAGCCTTTCAATAAGAATTGGGTGTTCAATTATAAAAAAGATGCACTAAGAGCTAAAAAGATGATCAAACAGGGAAACCTGCATCCGACACCATTTAAATGTGGTTTATGACCTTGACTAAGGCTGTGGGTGATGTGAGTGTATCTGAAGTTACCCTGACTGAAACTTTTCACATTCAACAGATTTTCTCAGAAACTTGAAAAGAAAAGAGAGATTGGAAGCAGGCCTATACTTAGCCTCGTCGAGGTTTCATTTCCCACTGGCGAGATCAGACAGCGGCATAAAGTCCGCATGGCAGTGTTTTAATTTGAGAAACATGACCTTTAATGACCTGCTATCAGAATCTGCTGTCTGTCCTTGCAGTATATTTTACAGGGTAGGGTGCTCTACCAATAAATGCAATCAATGTTTATTAAAAGCAGTACATTCAATGTTATGAGGCTGCCATGTATATATACTACTCAAATAAATGTAAGGGTCAAAGGAAATTTTTTGATTATTTTTGTAAGTATGTCTTGGCTGTGTGCTTCGAGTCGTTGTCATGTTGGAAGGTAAACCTTCGCCCCAGTCTGAGGTCTAGAGCGCTCTGGAGCAGGTTTTCTTCAATGATCTCGGTGTACTTAGCTGCATTAATCTTTTCCTCTATCAGGACTAGTTGCCCCGTTCCCGCTGCTGAAAAACATCCCCACATCATGATGCTTCACTGTAGGGATTGTATTAACCAGGTGATGAGCGGTGCCTGGTTTTCTCCAGACGTGACGCTTGGTATTCAGGCCAAATAGTTCAATTTTGGTTTCATCGGACCAGAGAATCTTGATTCTCATGGTTTGAGAGTCCTCTAGGTGCCTTTTGGCAAACTCCAAGCGGGCTGTGATGTGCCTTTTACTAAGGAGAGGCTTCTGTCTGGCCACTCTACCATAAAGGCCTGATTGGTGGAGTGCTGCCTGGATGTTTGATCTTCTGAAAGGTTTTTCCATCTCCACAAGGATATGCTGGAGCTCTAGAGAATGTTACTCCAAGATAACAAAAGAACATTCCAGGAACATCCCATAAATGTCACAGACTGCAATGCGTTCCCTGGATGTCCCTTCAAGTCCTCAGAACATTTCTAAAACTTGATTGTGGAACTTCCCCTTCAACTTCCACAAAAATTACAGAGACATTCAATGTAACATAAGTGGAATATTCTAGGAATGTTAGTCAAAACATTCCCTTTGGGTTTCTCTAATGCTTGGACTTAACGTTCCCTTACTGTGAGACCGAGTACACTGGTAACATTCCCCATACATTCTTGCCATGTCATTACAAAAGTTATTTTGGGAACATTCTGGGGTGTATAGGGGAATTTTACTCCAAGATAAGAAAAGAACATTCCAGGTTCTATAACATGTTCACAGAGTGCAAGAGGAAGGTTCCCAGAATGTTATATCTGTCCACTATTATCAACACCTCCCTAACCTGTGGCCATGTCCCTGCTGTTTTTAAGACTGCCCGTGTATCCCCACTCCTAAAAAAACCTAGCTTAGACCCCTCTGATGTCAGGAACTACCGTCCTGTATCTCTTTTGCCCTTCCTGTCCAAAACTCTGGAACGAGCTGTCCATAACCAACTGTCTGTTTTTCTCCACCAGAACAACCTGCTTGACCCCCATCAGTCCGGCTTCAGAACCGGACATTCCACAGAAACTGCTCTCCTGGCCGTGACTGAGGCGCTCTCCGCTGCCAGAGCCTCATCCCTCTCCTCTGTCCTGATTCTACTTGACCTGTCTGCAGCGTTCGACACGGTCAACCACAAACTCCTGATTTCCACACTTTCTGAGATGGGCATTTCTGGGACTGCCCTCTCCTGGTTTGTATCGTACCTCACTGATAGATCCTACCAAGTCTCTTGGAAGGGTTCTGCGTCTGCACCCCATCCCCTGATTACAGGAGTCCCGCAGGGATCTGTACTGGGTCCTCTGCTGTTCTCCATCTATACAAAATCCCTTGGTTCAGTAATCAATTCACATGGCTTCTCATACCATAGTTATGCTGACGATACTCAACTCTTCCTCTCTTTCCCTCCCTCTACCCAACAGGTGAAGGAGAGGATATCTGCTTGTCTGGCCGACATCTCTGAGTGGATGACTACCCATCACCTGAAGCTCAACCTCGACAAGACAGAGCTCCTCTTCATGCCACACAAAACCTCCCCGCTACTTGACCTCTCCATCACCGTTGACGGGACCGTGGTGGCTGCCTCCCGCTCTGCAAAGAACCTGGGGGTGGTCCTGGACGACCAGCTGAACTTCAAAGACCAGATCAGGGCGACGGCACGGTCCTGCAGGTTCCTCCTGTACAACATCAGGAGGATTCGACCGTACCTGACCACCTATTCCACCCAGCTTTTGGTCCAGACCATGGTCACCTCACGCCTGGACTACTGTAACTCCCTGCTCGCAAGCCTACCGGCCTGCGCCATCCTGCCTCTCCAACTGATCCAGAACGCAGCTGCCCGGCTTGTGTTCAACCTCCCGAAATTTTCACATGTCACCCCCCTGTTGAGGTCACTCCACTGGCTGCCAGTTGCAGCCAGGATCAGGTTCAAAGTTCTGACCCTGGCCTACACTGCAGCCAATAGGACAGGCCCTGTCTACCTGCAGGACTTGATCCAGAACTATGTTCCTGCTCGACCGCTTCGCTCATCTACTGCAGGGCGACTTGCACTTCCCCCCCTCCGTGTAAATGGCACTCGCTCGTCCCGACTGCGGAGCTTTTCCACCCTAGCTCCCCAGTGGTGGAACGAACTTCCCATTCCCCTACGTTCCATGCCAACCCTGCCTACTTTCCGTCGTGGCCTGAAAACGCACCTTTTCAGACTCCACCTGGACTAATACTTATCTAGGACCTCATGGTTTGTGCTCTTGTTGAACTGTGTACTCAAGATAGTCAAGTTTATAATAGTTAGAATAGAATTGTATTAGAGCTGATTTACCCAGTTCACTTTGAACTGCATTGTGTTCATTACTAGGGATAGCTGCTACTGTATGGGAAGAATGTGCTTTCTTATCTGTTCTGTAGTTACTTCGATGACCTTTCTGTATGCACTTACTGTACGTCGCTTTGGATAAAAGCGTCTGCTAAATGAATGTAATGTAATGTAATGTAATGTACCCTCATGTTACATAGAATGTTCCCCTCATGTTTCATAGAATACTCATAGAATGTTTTCTGTGTTATATAGACTGTAGAGTGCAAGAGGAAGTTTTGAAATGGAATGCTCCTTGAATCTTCCCCTGATGTATATAATGCTCTTAGAACACCAGAGGAAGGTTCCCAGAATGTTATCTGTGTTACATAGAATGTTCCCCTGATGTTTTATGGAATTCTCCTAGAATGTTCCAGGTGTTATATAGACTGTTTGTAGCGCACAAGAAAAAGGTTCCCACTCTGTTACTTTCATGTTACATAGAATGTTCCCCTGATGTTATGTAGAATGCTTTTAGAAAGTCAGTGGAAGGTTCCCAGAATGATACCTTTGTTACATAGAATGTTCCCCTGATGTTTCATGGAATACTCATAGAATGTTTTCTGTGTTATATAGACTGTTTATAGAGCGCAAGAGGAAGTTTTGAAATGGAATGCTTTTTGAATGTTCCCCTGATGTTATATAGAATGCTTTTAGAAAGTCAGAGGAAGGTTCCCAGAATCTTACCTTCATGTTACATAGAATGTTCCCCTGATGTTTCATAGAATACTCATATAATGTTTTCTGTGTTATATAGACTGTTTGTAGAGCGCAAGAGGAAGTTTTGAAATAGAATGCTCCTTGAATGTTTCCCTGATGTTATATAGAATGCTCTTAGAACACCAGAGGAAGGTTCCCAGAACGTTACCTTCATGTTACTTCATGTTACATAGAATGTTCCCCTGATGTTTCATAGAATTTTCCTAGAATGTTCCAGATGTTATGTAGACTGTAGCATGCAAGAGGAAGGTTCCCACACTGTTACCTTCATGTTACATAGAACTTTACTCTGATGTTTTCATGGAATGCTCTTTGAATGTTCTGATAGAAAATGTTTGTTGATCGCAAGAGGAAGGTTTCCAGAATGTTATCCTAATGTTACATAAAACGTTGCCCTGATGTTTTATGAAATGCCCAGAGAATGTTCCACTGATGTTCATGGAATTCTCCCTAAACAGTCCACTGATGATATATAGAATGTTTGTTGAAAGCAAGAGGAATTTTTCAAGAATGTTCCCCTAATGTTACAATGTGCCTCTAATGTTGCATATAATGTGCAGAAAATATAAAATAAATGTTCTGATAACGTTCTGCTAATATTATATGGAATGATACTAGAACCCAAGAGCAATGTTGCTAGAACACTCAATGAGCAATGTTCCTCGAATGCAAGAGGAAAGTTCCTAGAATGTTCCCCTAATGTTACATATAATGTTCCTACAATGTGCCACCGACATTACATATAGTGTGCAGAGAATGTAAAAGGAAAGTTCTGATAAGGTTCTGCTAATATCACATAGAATGCTTCTAGCACTAAAGGGGAATGTTGCTATAACATTCTGAATGAATGCTAGAAAATAATTCTTAGAATGTTCTCTTAATGTTCCAGAGACATTTCCTAGAATGTCATTGTTATGTTGCATAAAGCATTCCTGTAATGTTAGTGAAACATTAAGCGGACATTCTACAAAAACATTGAAGGAACATTCTCTGGACCTAAAGAATTCAACATTTTGACTTCCAGTGGACATTAGATTTCTTAAAACCTGAAAAAAAACTCAAAATCAACCAGGGAACGTTTAGAACAATCGTAATAACATACAGGAAACCTTCCTAGAACGCAATTTTGTTAGCTGGGTTGTGTCTGCTGACACACTGGGCAAACCACACAATGTAATGTTTTTTTATGGATATTGTGTTTTTTATTTATTACACTCAGTAAGCTTGTTCCCCTCTGCATGGAAACTGTAATGAACGGTGGAACAGTTTCTCATCAAAAAAGGAGGATTAAAATATTTAGTTGCAGTGTTGGAATTGAATTTATAAGGAATGAGGGAACTATTTCTTTATGCTAACATTCGCAGTATGTACAGTGTAGTGTGTAAGCTCATTTTCTTTCCTTCTCTCCTACTTAATCCAAAATAAATAAAACAGAATCAGGTGTCTTGGTGCTGGGCCAAAACAAACCGCACACACACAGGCCCTTTCTGGATAAAACTGGACACCCCTGCTTTAAGAAGAAGCCCAACCTACGCTGTTGACCAGGGATGTCCATTGTTATCCGAAAAGGGCCAATGTGGGCGCAGGTTTTTGTTTGAGATTGGACGCCCCCTGCTGAAAAAGATTTCCTCTTGCAGTAGCGCTCCATCCTCTGTGTTTTTTTTTAAGAATAAGCAAATGTGCTGAGTGACTGGGAGCAGGTAACATTGCAGTGCTGTGACTATCCTGGCAGAGGACCATTCAGTAAAGACATGGGGCTAGATTGACCATTTATGAAGAGGGTCTAACAGTTCTGGGGTTAAGATTCAGATATTACCATGCTCCTGACTGTATTATATTCATTCTGATGCTGGTTTCTAGAGAGTGCATACAAGTATAATTATCCTTAATGTTATTTACAATTTTTTTCATGTAGTTATTTTTTTTCAATTAATATATATTAAACATTATCTTTGATATAACATTCACACACAAGTTACATTTGTAGGTGGCAGAGGATCTATTTGCCGTGCTCTTGGCACGTTTATCACCAGACCTGATGAGGTGTTGTTTTTATGGGAAATACCTTGGAATTACATGGTAAACATTTTTTTTGGTGATACTGGTTTGTGCTGGATAGAAAAACTCCCAGTATACATTATATGAGTAATTAAGCAATGCTATTTGTACAACACAATTAATGCCTTTCACACGCTCCTTATAAAGATGTGCCCTTGGTGTAACTCATGATTTTGGAATCAGGGATGGTCTAAAACCATCTTATGATTGAAACGTTAGTGCAAACATTTATTTTTTTTGGTACCAGCTCCGTATCTCTTATGGTGATTATAATGCAACCTGATAATTTGAACTACCCAAATCTGTGTTACATCAAAATTCCGTCCTGCTGGACCTCACATAAATTCTGCCAAAGTTAAATGAACACTGAACATATTTCTGTGTAGGGACCTGAGTTTTCTCACAAACGCGGTTCTTCATTTAGTTAATAATTATAGCCCATGATATCAACTTTCTCTTTCAGTTTCCCGAGAGAGATTGGCTGTCATGCTGCTACGTGTGAAATGATCGTTATCCATCCCGGCACCTGGCAACCTCAGCGTTTCTTAGAGTGGCTTGTTGACAGAAGTTGAGGTGAGTGACATTTCTGCTCCAGAGCTGTCAGCTAGCCACCGTGCGTCACAGGGTCATGGACTGACAGCCCTGTTCCTCTGAGAGGAAGAGGAAGATGAGAGGAGACAGGTCTGGTAGCCTGATCCCTCTCTGAACCCCCGTGCTCGCGCACCTGGTGCCTGGACTGTTATTCCGCGTGGGAGAGAGTGAGGAGGAAGAGGGAAAAATAAACCAGGACAGAAAGGAAGGAGCCGAGGGCACATTACTCTCACCACAGCCGGCAAGAGAGTGCCCCCAGAGCTGCCCGCCCAGCGCAGCGTCGTATTTCCCACATAATGTGTCTCAGCACCTCGCATTTATTCACTGGGTGGAAAAAATAAAACCGCATCAGACAGGCCCCAGGGCCCACAACAGGTGTGGCCGGACAAGCTGTTTGAAGATGATGTAATGTAGAACCATTTAAGCCCCGCCCCATAACACTGCTGGGTAATTGTTTTTACCAATAAAACAAAACAAAGTCATATAAAAAGTAATAGACTTAAGCCTCTATGCAGTTAGCTGACTGCGACCAATTGGGCTGATTTTGTCTGTGGCACGTAAAATACTCACTGGTTTGCTGTAAACGTATCTGAGGAGTGAATGCAGTGAAGCCACAGTGGCTTTTTAGGGGTGTTGATTTACAATGACAACCTGCATAGTCCCTAAGCTACGTGTCTTTGGACTGTGGAGGAAACCCACCTAAACGCGGGGAGCACATGCAAAATCCATGCAGAGAGAATCCGGGCTGGCAATGACTGCAACCCGGAACCTCTTTCTCGCAAGGCAACAGTAATAACAATTGCTCGTCCGTGCCGCCCTAAAAAAGCTCAGGATCAGATGACTAAGTGACCCCTGAATCTGAGCATGTTTCCTTTAAGACCTTTGCAAGTGGCTGCTGAATCCATGTTTTGTTTAAGACCTTTGCAAGAGGCTGCTGAATCTAAGGATGTTTCTTTGAGACCTTTGCAAGTGGCCCCTGAATCTAAAGAATCTTTCTCTATTTTCAAGTTGAACCTTGACACACTGGAAGTGAAAAATGAACTGGACAATCTGAGATTTGACAAAGCTGCTTCTGGCCAATGTGTCATTTGTCATGAAGTGGGAACTGAATTGCAGCAGTTACAGGAAATTACCTTTTCTTGTGAGCTTCGAAGAAGAGAATTGTTAACTCTTATCGTTCAGGTTCTAAAAAAGGGAGACGTGCATTTTTGGTGATTTTTTGTAATGAATAAAGTGAGCCCTGATTTCAGGCTCACAAACAGCAGCAGCATCACCCACAGACATGCAAAGCTCAGGCTAACTTCTGACTCACAAACAGCAGCAGCATCACCCACAGCCATGCACAGGTCAGGCTAACTTCTGACTCACAAACAGCAGCAGCATCACCCACAGCCATGCACAGCTCAGGCTAACTTCTGGCTCACAAGCAGCAGCAGCATCACCCACAGCCATGCACAGCTCAGGCTAACTTCTGACTCATAAACAGCAGCAGCATCACCCACAGCCATGCACAGCTCAGGCTAACTTCTGGCTCACAAGCAGCAGCAGCATCACCCACAGCCATGCACAGCTCAGGCTAACTTCTGGCTCACAAACAGCAGCAGCATCACCCACAGCCATGCACAGCACAGGCTAACTTCTGGCTCACAAGCAGCAGCAGCATGTTGCTAAGCCTTGCTGTCATGCTGAAGCACATATTTTAAATTGTTGTTGTGGCGTCAGTTTGATTTGCAGCCACTTATTTTGTACTGTGTGAAAAGGCCTACAATGGCCATTTTGGGGGCCCAGTAGCAGGCAGGAGTACAAAAACCGAAGTTTAATGTCAGGCAGCAAAATCAAAATTTAAAGAAGAGTACAAAACAGGCAGAGGTCATAAACGGGAAGGCACGGCAGAGGTACAAAATCACAGTCCAGGAATCAGGGTCGCGAGAACACGGGCAGAAGTTTAAAAAAACGGGAAATCAATACGGCACGAAAAAAAAACAAAAAAAAAACAGACGAGGAACAAATACAAACACTAATAAACTCGAAACAAAGACTCTGGGGAAAAACAGATTCTAAAAATCTAACTAAAACATGAAACAAAGACTCTGAAAAACAAATACTTAGTATACTCTAAATACTGGCAGAAGACAAACGCTATTAAGGTTGAGGAACTCGCGAAGAGGGACTAGGACGACTGGATTAAATACACAAGGAAGTGAGAGGGGTTACAAACAACATAAGGTGAACAGATTAGGAGACAATAACTCGATAACAAAGAAATCATGAACACATGGAAGGGACTCGGAAACAAGCATTACAAACAACGGGCTCAAGTAGGAGCGGAACGTGACTAGAATTAAGGAGGCGTGGTCTCAAAGGAGAGACAGCTGAAACGAGTTAACCAGCATCTCAAGGACAGCTTAGTATCGCAGATAGAAAAGATACAGCGAGGAAACTTGTTAATTGTTAGTTCTAACTAAATACAGACAATTAGTATGTTAGTAAACATTTAAATTAATGGTTTTAGTAATGTGCATCTAACTAATAAACACCAGTTAGCACAAGTTAGTAATATAAACAATATAAACACGGGAAAAGTAAAGCAGGAAGTAAACAGAAAAAGAAACTTCGGAAATACAGCGTGAACCCTCGGAAAATCCCGAAGTCACCCAAACAGTGCATATGCGAGACAGGGTAAACAAACACACGAATGTGACTCGGACAACCCACGAACAGAGGGGAATGTACTGATGAAATGAAAAATAATAATAATGAAATGAAAAATACAAATCAGACAGAACTCACTCAGAACATAACAATGTCACATTTTCATACAAAGGAACAGCTAAGGAAGCATAGTAAGTCTGCGGAAGACTTTTGTTTTGCTCTCGTGTACCTTTTGCTTTTCGAGCTAGATTTGCTTTTAAAGACTAATAGATCAGGTGAGTTAGCTTATGAGCTTCCTCTGGTTTTATTGCTGCTGCTGAGATTCTTCTAATTTAAAATAAAATCGGTTTTGATTTTCTTGTCAGTGTTTTGTTTTTTTACGGGCTTATTTGTGCAAGGCACACATTTTTGTTAGACCCTTTGCAACCACTCGGTTATTGTAACGCGGGTGGGTTTCGGGTCGTAACAATTTATAAATCATTATTCCTACATTCACAAACATCTATAAATGTATTCATTAACATGAGTTAAAAGTCTTTTGAGACCCATGTTGGTGATAATGCATTTTAAATAAAATTTGATTGATTGATTTACAGACACACACATCACTCCAGCTGACCATGTTCCTCTTCTAATTATTCATTTGAAGTGCCAGATGCAAATTACCTGTCTGATAAGAGCCTAAAGCAAGTACAGTTAAGGGGCCTGGTACCAGCCTCAGCCTGGGCCATGCCCTTGGACCCAGCCCCACCCACTGGAAGCAGGAAGATATATAAGATTAATAGTTCATATGTTCTCTCCCAGTTGACCAGTGAGTCTCTGGTCTTTACTTAACTCATGTTAATTCATACATTTATAGATGTTTGTGAATGTAGGAATAATGATTTATAAATTCTATGTGATCTATTACAATACATTCTTATAAAGTGTTACCGATTTGGGTAAAACAAATACCATGACCAATCATTGGTCATGTTATTGGTTTTGTGCGTGCTAAAAGGTTTTGCACACAGTAAAGGTCTTCGTGAATCAAGCTCTTAGTGTAGCTGAAATCACACGTCTCCCATGTCAGCATGCTCCACTATTACCCCTGTACCCAGAATGCACTGTTGTTGTCTCTGTTCTACCTGTTAGCTTGTTGCACGATTACCTCCAAAAAAGGTAATGGTTTAAAAACTAGCTTGGTAGACAAAAAAAAATTAAGTGTGTGTATGTGTACAGTTTGCTTACCAAAGTACCGTATTTTCCGCACTATAAGGCGCACTTAAAAGCCGTTAATTTTCTCAAAAAACGACAGTGCGCCTTATAATCCGGAGCGCCTTATATATGGATTAATTCTGGTTGTGCTTACTGACCTCGAAGCGATTTTGTGTGGTACACGGCACTCACAGCGCTGTCAAAATGTTTTAGTACGACTTTGGTAAACTACAAAGCTGCACCGTATGGCGTTTATTTAGTTCCATAAATAGCGCGCGTGGAATTGTGAAGCCGAGCGCACAGAACAGTGTCTGCGCGAGTGGAGCTATGAAGCGAGCGAGCACAGAACCATCCGCGCGAGCACAAAGCCCATCTGCGAGCGTGGACCTGTGACGCGAGCGAGCAGAGAACCATCCGCACATTACGTCTGCACATTGATGTTCTCACATCGGATCAATCAATGCTGGCACTTATGGGCTATCGTGCTATTTTGTATTGTGCATAATAAATGCCGAGCCGTGGCTAATTACAACGCGGAGACAACTACTTTATCTGTGTTCAATTGGTGAAACTATTGGTCAGTTTCACTATAGCCTTAGTTGAAGTAATTGCCCAATTGTATGAACAGCACTTAATAGGCTACAGTGTAGGCCTACTACAGCGTGAATGTGTAACTAAAAACATAATTTGAACAATTTTGTTAATGTTAACGTCATATTGCGTTACACTGCCCTGCCCCTATAACATCAGAAGGAGGCTCACTTGGCCTATTATACTAGCCTACATAGCCTATTGCACCAGACAATATGCTACATAGACGCATATGATTTTAGAATTATTCCAATTCATACCAATTTTATAATATAGCCTTCGGTTAACCCAATCGCATGCCAATATGACAACCCTAAGGACTAGCCTATATAAAAAGGCATAGCTAGTTAGATTACAACGAGCACATTAAAGATAAGTTTAATAGTAGCCTATGCTATTTCAGGGACTGCCGATGAAGTCACATGAAGGAAAATCGGCCAATACGATCGACTCCATCCCAAACACCGGCGTCAAAATAGTAGGCTGACAATTAGCTAGTGAGCGCTGTTCATTTTTTTAAATATGCAGAACAAAACGTAGAAGGTTTACGAATATGATTATTTTGACGTTATATTGATTGTTCATAATGTATCACAGATCCATATTCATCTAAGATTAGCCTAGCTACATCAATAGCATCACTAGGCCTAGGCTATCATGTTAAATTCAATTTGGTAATAGGCTAATACAAAATTGACAAACCCATATTCTGTCAGAGAAATTAGCACAGTTTAGAACGTATTAGCTAACGTTAAATCCACATTTGCACGACAACTATACTGAAGCATGTCAAGCCATTAAATAGGCTAAAGAAGTGTGTACGACATCGTCAAAGTAACAGGTTTTTAGTAACGTTAGGTTAGCCATTTAGTTAACGGAAATTAGTGGCAAACTTGGTGGCTTCTGTAAGATATCAAATGCTTATCCATGACATATTATGCTACACCAGCAAGTAAACTAAATTCATATTTTTCATCATAATCAGTCATGTTCTTCATCGCAGAATCGACTACGTGAGATCAAATGGCCAATCACATAAGTCGGTACCTAGTGACCAATCAAAGAAGTGGAAACTTATGGAACTAAATAAACGCCATAGCACCGCTTGGCAACCGTAGTCAGGAGCGTCGCGGAGTACCATAATACATACTGTGCTTCACCATAATATTACAGTGTGTGTGTATCAGGACCCCAAAATGCCACCTGTCAAGAGACACGCTTACGACGCGGACTTCAAACTCAAGGCTATCAGTCACGCAGTAGAACATGGGAATAGAGCAGCTGCGAGAGAATTCAACATTAATGAATCAATGGTACGGAAGTGGAGGAAGCAAGAAGATGACCTGCGCCAAGTAAAGAAGACCACACAGAGTTTCCGAGGGAACAACGCGAGATGGCCACAGTTAGAGGACAAAATTGAACAGTGGGTTATTGAACAGAGAGCAGCAGGTAGAAGCGTCTCTACAGTCTCTGTTCGAATGAAGGCAACAGCGTTAGCACGGGACATGAATATCAATGACTTTCGAGGCGGTCCTTCTTGGTGCTTTCGTTTTATGAAAAGACGTAATCTCTCCATCCGCACACGAACTACCGTCTCGCAGCAACTGCCAAAAGATTACGAAGAAAAGCTGGCCAATTTCCGCGCATACTGCGAAAACAAGATCACTGAAAAGAAGATCCGGCCAGAGCACATCACCAACATGGACGAGGTTCCCCTCACCTTTGATATCCCCGTAAACCGCACTGTGGAGAAAACAGGGACCAGAACGGTGTCTATACGCACCACAGGGAACGAGAAGTCATCCTTCACTGTAGTTCTCGGTTGCCAGGCTAATGGCCAGAAACTTCCACCCATGGTCATTTTCAAGAGGAAGACTTTGCCAAAAGAAAAGTTTCCAGCCAGCGTCATCATCAAAGCTAACCCGAAGGGCTGGATGGACGAGGAAAAGATGAGTGAGTGGCTGAGAGAAATTTACGTCAAGAGAACGGATGGCTTTTTCCACAAATCTCCGTCCCTATTGATCTGCGACTCCATGCGCGCCCATCTCACCGATGCTGTCAAAAAACAAGTGAAGCAAACTAATTCGGAGTTTGCCATCATTCCGGGTGGATTAACTAAAGAACTCCAGCCGCTAGATATTGGTGTCAACAGGGCGTTCAAAGTTAAACTGCGAGCTGCGTGGGAGCAGTGGATGACAGAAGGCGAACACACATTCACCAAGACAGGGAGACAGCGCCGGGCGACTTACGCCACTATCTGCCAATGGATCGTGGATGCCTGGGCTAAGATATCAGTCTCAACTGTGGTCCGAGCTTTCACGAAGGCCGGAATCATCACTGAACTGCCAGGTAACAGCAACGACACTGACTCGGATAATGACGAGAGGGATCCGGGCATGCTGGATGCCGTAATCGCCCAACTGTTCAACTCGGACACTGAAGATGATGAATTTGAGGGATTTGTGGACGAGGAATGAACTGAAAAAGTGAATGTATTGTGTTGTATTTTACGTGTTATAACTGAACAATTTTGAGAGTTATTGTGAATACGCTAACGTTTGATTTAGCGGTATGTTTTTTTTACGTGTTACAACTGAACAACGCTCATTAACGTTTGAACAATGTTGAGAGTTATTGTGAATACGCTAACGTTTGATTTAGCGGTATGTTTTTTTTACGTGTTACAACTGAACAACGCTCATTAACGTTTGAACAATGTTGAGAGTTATTGTGAACGCGTTTAATAAAGTTTGACTGACTGACTTATCAGACTGTTTTGTTTCGCTTAATGCGCCTTATAGTCCGGTGCGCTTTATATATGAAAAAAGTTTGAAAATAGACCATTCATTGACAGTGCGCCTTATAATCCAGTGCGCCCTATAGTGCGGAAAATACGGTAGTTAGTAGTTTAAGGAGTTAAAGGGATCACTTTACGCAACAAACACTTATTTAAAACCAACAGGGAAGAAAGGCTAACAGAACAGATGGTCAAAAACAATGTATTTTTCACATTTCAAAAAGAATTTTAAATATACCTGAAAAAAGAGAATTTAATGAGAATGAAAGTATAAATATTCAACGCAGCAGAAGAAAACTGAAACTGCGAAAAGAACTTAATAGGATACCTCTGTGGCCCTGTTTTACTCTTCTGTACCGATTACTATGCTTATGTATGCGAGAGTGGGGTGAAATTTCCGTGAGGCATAAAGCAAATCGTACAAGTTACCATCTGTAGGTAAGGAAAAAGGTAAGGATGCACAAGCACATAACCTTTTCCTGACAGCTTCTACCAGAAATGATTGTTTTCCATAATAACGCTTATCGTCACAATCATGGGCCTGATTTACTAAGCGTGTACAAACATTTTAGCACACGCAAAACCAATGACATGACAAATGATTGCTCATGGTATTTGTTTTGCACCAATCATTGGTTGTGTTATTAGTTTTGCCTGTGCTAAAGGTTTTTGCGCCCGCTAAACGTTTTAGTAAATCAGGCCCCAAGTGCTCAAAGTTTCAACCTCTCTCATTTCTGTCTTTTGTGATGTGCAGAACAGAGGAGCGACTCTTTAAAGCCATCTGATTTACCTCTTCTTACCATCAGGGCAGTAATGAGGTTTATGTGTGTGAGATTAGTCAACTCTGGATCAACTGTGAAAGGCAAACCGGATCTCCCAGAGGCCTGCTGTATAAGCTCTCCAAAGACATGGTCCATTGGCAACCTTCAGGGAAGATGCTATTATTTTCATATTAGAGGTACACTTTTCATGGTAAAACAGTAAACCTTTAACATTCAGGGAAGACGGTATTATTTATATAACTTCTAACCAAATCATTTCTAACTTCCAATCTTCAGACCAGGCAAAAACTTATGTCGTAGCCAAAGACATAAAACCGTGCTTTAAAAAAAAAAAAAACGTGGTGAGGAAGATGAGTGGGGAATTGTATGCCTTAGGGTTTATGGAAATTATTCAGGTTTGGTCAAATATACAGTGCACTCCAAAAGTGTTAGGACAATGACACGTTTTGTTGTTTTGGCTCTGTACTCACTTTAATGGTTGTTTCTCCTGGCTGGCGCACTGGGTTTGGCTACTGAATTTCGCTATTTTCGGACCAGAGGCAAGAAGCCCACAGCTCACAGTGGAATGCAATGGAACACGATAACATTATTTCTATTTTGCATTGATATCGCAAAAATAGGGGAATGTCTAAAATCACAAACTATACTTAATCATTCATGTTTTAGTCCTATTGTTTTTTTTTATAGGATATGCAGTGCAATGATTGCATAAGCCAATACATTCTACAAGCTGTCACTAAACTGTTAGGCTATATAGAATAAAATGTGCCTTTGTGTGGTAGCCTAGGATATGATAATAAAACTAAGTCCACCATATACTGAAATGGCCCATGCAGAAACTAACGTATTTGTATTTTTAAATGACCAGCTAAACAACCGTTAACAAATTATCCCATCTATCGATATTGATATTGTGATCAAACATTTCCTTGAATAAAGCATTCAATCGTGCATTTGGACAACGTTATGTGTGAATAATTTTTTTTTTTTACAGTTGTGTAGCCTACAGTTAGTAGTCTACATCTTTTCCAACAAGCTTCACTTTCCATTCATAATAAGCTACAAATACTACAATACTCAAATATTAGTGTCCACATCAGCATCGCACAGCGACGTTTATATTTTCTCATTACAGACAGGTGTAAAAAAAAAGAACAAAATATTGTAGCATACTCCAGGGGCCACAATGCAGTATAATAACAGCAATAAACAATTAAAAATAGAAATACATACAGGAATCAGTCGAACATAAAAAAGAAAAAAGTCAATGCACAATAAATGCAAAGTATGCATTTGTCCTGCTTGAGGGATTTGTATTAAAGTCAAATCAGACGGTATATGATCCACAAAAACAGTTCATTTGAATAGGTTCTGAATGATCATGCATGCATTGCTTGGGAAGCCCCGAAATGAGCAACTCGCCAAGTCTGCATTTAATCTCATAGTCACTGTTCCATTTCAAATGCATAGTACAGAGCCAAAACAACAAAAATGTGTCAGTGTCCTAACATTTTTGTATGGAAGACTAAATGTGACAAAATTAAGTAAATAAATAAGCAATTAAATAAATAAATAAGCAGTGAAATAAATATTTATTTCCAATAGTTGTTATGGACAGTTGGAGACTGGCAAAAATAGTTAGAATACAATTTTTAAATCTTTGTAAAGCAAAGTTGAGGGTTAAAGGACAGTGATGACATCATAAGCAGGTGTGTGTGTGTGTGTGTGTGTGTGTGTGTGTGTGTGTGTGTGTGTGTGTGTGTGTGCGTATGTATGTGTGTGTGTGCGTGCATATGTGTGTGATACAATGTTTACTGTCTATAATGTGATGTGCATGTCTCCCAGTTCCTGTTATGGACTATAAAGAATTTAGAGTCTGTAGTATGATGTAGCCCAGTGTTGAAGATCCCCTTTCTGAACATCACTACTTCCATCAGCCTTTGAAGGCAGTACATTATGACTATATCATTAGCTAATTCTTTGCATTTATATATCATTTTCTGATGGAATAATGGAATGAAATGAAAAGTAATCCTGCCACTTCAGACCACATCAATACCGTATTATTTCCAACGTTATATCCTGTTCTGCTTTTGCAAGCCTGGTTTATGCCCCGCATATGCCTGATACAGAATGCATGTTGCTAAAAATGTTATTTTCAATACCTCTTCGCTTGACATTTTTCGAGCTGCCCTCAAGCGCGTTTCTTGTCCTCAATGGTGGCCAGGGTTTAGTTTAGTTTATTTATTTGACAATTCATTTTAAAAGGACAATTACATGGTCGCAACACCAATGTACATGCACAATTAAACGAGCATCAAGAATAACACAAAAAAAGTCACAGGAGTTATTTCGTAGAGGTGTGCGTGTGCGCTTGGAAATAGTGGAGTATGGCTTTAGTGGCATATAAAATCACAAAATCCATATACAAAAAATCTTACATTTGAGATTAACAGGCATCATTCTGGCAACAGGCTAAAGTACACACTTCCTATTATAATAAAAATGGTCCATTAAATGAGCTACATACAATCCTGTCTACACAACTGACTTTACAGGGGTTCATTGTCTAAAAGCCAGTGTTTCAGTTTTGCCTTAAACGTGACTGGGTTTGTAGTCTGTTTTATGCTATTAGGAACTTCATTCCAATCCTGGGCACCCGAGTATCTGAAAGAACTTTTACCCATCTGGCTACTAATCCGTACCAGCGACAGATTTGCTACACTAGACCTGGTGTTGTACCTATGAGCCTCTCTGACCCGTGCGGGAAAAAGTTTAATAAATCATTTGGGGCTACACCATTTACAATTTTGTAAACCTGGCAGAGTTTTAACTGTGTCGCTCTGGACTCTACAGGGAGCCAGTTTTGCTGAATTAACTGTTGCCTCCCTTTGTGCTCTCGTGGGTCGAAACCTAAAACCACTCTGATCAATTTATTTTGGGAGACCTGAAATTTTGTCTTCCACAGTTTAGGCAGACTACAGTACCAGGATGTGCTTGCGTAATAAAAGTGGCATTGGATTAAGCTGGATGCCACAAGTTTCTGACTTTCCCTGTCCAGGGACACTGACTTTCTGGCCAAGAACATTTTTCAATTGTAAACACAGTACCACAGCAAGGCAAAAAATCCAGCACAGTGCACCTTTAAGGTTAATTAAATCTTCTATTTTTGGGGGGAATGTTCTCATTCTAACGTAATCTCAGAATCAAAGGAGAATATAACCAGTCTTTGCCAACATTCTGGAAAAGTTTTTTCTTCACCTTGGGAGGGTATTTCACAAAGCTGGCTAAGAAAATACAGGCTTACTAAAATAAGCCTGACTAAAATTAGCCTGGTGAAATTCCGTTTCACAAAGCTAGATTGCAGCTCAAGAGTTGAAGCCAATTCAAGCCTGATGAAAGCCAGGTTTGGGGAATGAAGTTACGTGTGCATTCATGGTCTATTTAAACAGGCCGAATTTTAACATTCATTCAGTGATTTGGCTAAATAACATACAGTGTCATGTACAGCTCAGGAGCAGGAACTCATTATGCAGTTTTATGAAGATAAATTTTAAAAAGGCAACACCACAGTAATTCAAGCGAGAGACAGCCTGGGAATCAATTGTCGAGCGCATAAATGCGTACGTTAATCCTATTGCACAACCAGTAGTGCTTTGCATCTCTTCAATACATTTTTTTTTTTTTAATAGCAGTCTACTTTTTTTTTTGTGTATTTAGAAGCAATCCCAGTGGGACAAAATGGACAAAATCGTTGATGAAGAGGCAATCAGAGTTGCAGATCATCTAGAGAAATTGTGAAATGATGACCATATAGCCAGATAGCTGGGGTAAAACTAATGGTGCAGAAAAGTTATAGGCCTTCCATATGCGTAGGCTATTTGGGTATGCTATATTGGTTATGAAACCCATTTGGCTACCTATGCATTGATGCTGTGAAAATAAGTGCCTGCAATTCAGTAAAAACCTTGGTGTGCAGTTTGATATAAATGTTATAAAGACATTTAGGAGTTTTTTCAGGGCAAGGCACACTTTACACACAGTGTGGTACACAGTGGCTTTGCTGAGGCTCTCGGCATCGGTGTACAAAAAGGTGCCACTTGCCAAAAAATGCAACTTAATGCACACGGTTTGTATTACACTAATGGACTGACTGCAATGCATTTCATTTGCGACATCGGCCTCTAGCAAATTGCAAATGTAGATTATTCCCTCTCTGAGAAATATGTAGCATTTACAGAGATGCTCGTCTGGATAACTGACTGGATCCAGTCTTTTGGAACACCCTCCCCGCTCGAAACGCTCTCTTTACTATTTGTGCCCGCTCATCTACAGGGTTGTCAATGAGCGGACATGCCATGATTGAAACAGAACCAGTCAAGACGTCAATATCCATTATCCTACAAATAAAAACCAGTCAACAACATTTATTTTCAATGGTTGAGTAAAATATTATGATAATAAAAATAAATAGTTTTTTAACATAGCCTGCAAATAAAGTCAAAAACTTGAATTTTAAATACTGAAGTTTAAATAATATGAAAACATAAAAAGGAATTACTACAAAAAAAAAAAAACATGTGTGTTGCTCTAAAGTCAGTGTCCATTCAAAAGTCAATCAGTCAGTCTGTAACACTGGCTGCAAATGGGCTAAGTCAAGTTTGACCCACGTTAGCCTGCTCCCGACCAGGCTAGCCCCAACGCATATGTTGCCTTAGCAACATGACTGGCATCTAGTCAAGCTGGCTTCGTGAAACAGAGATATCCAAGAATTTATCCAGACTTACTGAAATAGGCCAAGTTTTACGGCTTAATCGTGCTTCCTGAAATACCCCCCTGGTCTCGACTGTTACCCAGGCCAGCATGCATCGTTGTAAAAGATGAAGAGGTGACGGATTAACTTTTTTCCTTCAAATTCCACACCTCCTGCAACTCTGTCCAGGGCTCCCTATGCTGAGCTGTGTCTTTTATAAAGCTTTATCAAATTTATGACATCATTTGGCTAAGTGACGCCCATTTGTAGTAAATTTACGAGCTTTCAGCAGGCATATCAGTTCGTAATTAACGTCTGGCTTCACCCAAAGGTGCTGTAAATTTTCCACTTTCAGAGGAATAATGTTCAACACGGCTGTAAATCGCCTAAATTTGATCTGGTCGTCTATAATCAACTGGATCTGCTGTGCCTTGAGAGAGAGGCCCGGTAATGAGAATAATTAAATAATCTCATTGACTCACGGTGTCAGATTCTTTCTACAGCTCTTATATCCTTATCTTCTAGTTTCTTCACATAGAATTGGTTTAACTGCTGTTTTGATTTTTAAAAATTGCCTTCTTTTCAGTTTATTTTCTTATTCAATCATATTACATTCTTTAATATATTTAAATGTTTCCCCCATTTTCTCTCTATTACAGAATCTCCCAATGAGCCCTTCATGGTGAATTTGCGAGGAATATGAGACGAGAGACACTTTTTTTGGTAACAATGAGGGAGTGGTGAATTCACACACAAATCACTCATCTGCAAGCCTTTATTAGTAACCAGTGATGCTGTCTGGACACAGTTTTGTGTTCAGTCAAAACAGAAACAGAAACAGAAACCTGTGTTTTTGGAAGAAATGTTTTTCTTCTGGAAAATTACAGTGATGACAATGTTTTGTTAAAGCACCATTTCCCGATGCATACAGGTCTCCCTAACTCTGATACTGCGTTCCAGACTACTAGGAAACTCCAACTTCACAGAGAGGCGTCATATGACCTCACGCAAACCTGACGGCATACAGTGAGAAGTACACTGTGGATTGTAAATAATCATCTCAAAACTATTTTAAGCTACTAAAATACATTGTTGAGTAAAATTTCCTACATGGCATGATAATAAAACGTGTTATGCTTGCAAAGACAGGTGTGTAAACACATGAGTTAATCACTAAAAGTTAGCGTTAGCTAGTCAGCATAGCTATTCATCCTATGGGTTTCTACATTTATACGTCATCTTTCGAGCTCTGGTTATTCGTGGTTGGAAGTCGGAAAAATCGGGTCAGAACTTCCCACACCCGACTTTGTCTGGAATGCAGCATAACCAACCATGACGCATACATATCTCTGTTATTTCCTACCTAACTTTAACCATAACCCTGACGCATAAATATCTGTTATTTCTTACCTAACTCGAACCATAACCCTGACGCATACATATCTCTGTTATTTCTTACCTAACTCTAACCATAACCCTTTGGCATACATATCTCTGTTATTTCTTACCTAACCCTAACCCTAAGCCCTAAATCTAACCATATCCCTGATGTGTACATCTCTGTTATTTCTTGTGTATAAACAAATATACTTTCTCCCAATTTTTTTGCAGGAGTGTGCATTGATAGGATTAGCAGAAGGGCCACAGGAACTCAACAGCCTGCTCAGCTGTCAATAGTGTGTTTCCTCTGATCTGCAGTGAATCACTCAGTGCGTGGCCCCAGCCTTGTATCTGATGAAATGCTGTTAGCCTCCTGGAAATCCATCAGCTCCTGGGATTAGCAAATCCGTCTTCTGCCTCAACTGCGGAAAACAGGATGCAGAAGCACATCGGCCGGACTCAGTACCAGTGCGGACAGAACAGTAAAACCCTTGATGTGCATTAGAGACTGTAATGGTTTTAAAGAATGGCATCTGGTAATGCAGTGAGCGGGGGAGTAGTTTAGGAAGTCCGCCAGTCTGGATTTAGGATGGGTGGTAAATCAGTATAAAAATTAGAACTGTCAGAAGTGCAGGCCATTATTCCTTATACAATTCTGAAAACATTTTGCATCTGAAGGTCCTGTTCTCATTTAATCAAGATAAGGTCCACCATCCTTAAACTGAACACTTATTTCTCTAAAGCCTCTGGTTTTTAATACCACATTCTATCAGATTCCAGACTTCAATAGGTTTACAGTTATTTTTCGGTGGAACTAGAACTGGTGTACTGCACCACACTCATATATTTTGGAAAATAATCCCTTTTCAATAAATCAATATGCAATCAGGATTTCGTATCAATGACCATGTAATGTAGCAGTTTAACCCCTTCTCTAGCAACACCTGTTTTGAACACAAGCCCGAAAATAAAAGGATCACTGTTCTTGAATCTCTTTGACTACAGGTATAATTCTTGTCTCTTCTGTAAGGTAACTCTGAGGAGCATGTTTTCCAAGAGTCAGAATTACTGTAAGCATTAATGAAACAAAGAAGCATAAGCACATACACAGTGGAAGTTTTTTCTTGCCTAAAATATTTTTTTTTTAGAATTTCTTTTCCCCGGGATAAGGATACCGACTTCAGAGTGAGGATTTCCAGAACACGCAGGAGTCATCGTTTTGATTGAGAGTTTTGTGACGCGTTACAAAATAAGGAACCGTTGTCGCTACAACATTGGAATCGTAAAAAGTGTTTACAGAGATATATTTGTGAGTTTTAATACTTTCAAACGGTATATAGTGTTTTCAGATTGGTCGATAATTTTACTCACAAGGCAAAAAATGCAAATAAAATAAAAAACTTCCATTTACGTGCTAGTAAAGGGGTTAAACACTACCTCATATTAAACTAATATGAAATTCAACAATATTGGAGTGTTTCCTTCAGCCAAAATGTTCAATGTAAGGGGAAATTTACAGAAAGAGCCACATCTGAGTGTTGAGGAAGAAGTGCGCCTGTGAATGCACTCCCTTCCTCGTACATAGATAACTCAGTCAGCTGGCTAACTGTGCTGAGTAAAACACGGACAAACCCCCATATGAACTAGCAAAAACACTGTTCTGGGTTTTACTCAGCAGTTAGCCAGCTAATTCTGTTCGCCAGCTACGAGGAATAGGGCCCTGACCTGAAAGAAGGCTGTTCTAGAATACTCTCCATTTGAATAAAGCAAAGCCAAAGGTATCCCCTTTCAATTATATTCAACCCTGCATATAACCTTTTTATTTATTTATTAATATATAGGCTACTTTATTAAAAATGTGTATAATGCATAGGAAAACTGCATATCTGACAGGGACATGGAGAGCTACTCTCTGCGTTGCATGCATGGTATGGATATTACCTGTATTTTTATGTTAAAACAAAACTACATTTTAAGTTCTGACGAGGTAAGTAAAGTATCCATTGTTTACTTTGTTCTCACTGTGCGCTTGCTGGCCTGTTTATGTCGAATATATATATTATTTTTTTTCCAAAAAACAAACTATTACTCGCGCTGCACGACACCGTTCAGTGTCAGCTGCAGTGCTGACTGTGGACGAGAGCAAAAAAATAATCGCTGGGGCATGGTTTGATACCTGGAGCTCAGCCCCTATATTATTACATTTATCATGCCCAGATTTTGGAATTTTTCAAATTTCAAAAGGAGGCATGGTCTAGCAAAACCAGCGTGTTTTGTTATCCTTTAAGGCTAATACACGAAATCCAGCAGCCTTTGATTATCACATTCAATGCGTACAAAATGCACCATGCAAGTAAACGTTGACAGCCATTATATTGCAAGTGATGATAGAGATGTGTTTGTTACCCCCAAAAATGTGAAGAAAATCTCAGTTTATTTTATTTTATAATTTTTTATTTTATACATGTTTTGTCTCGTAGGCTTTTTGGTGCATTCCAAGATAGATACTTCCTATTAGTTTTAATTTATCCCAACAAGGAGACCATCCTGTGAAAAAGGTATTGATTACTGAGTAACAAATTAGAGGAATATGTGCATTGAAGTACTTGGCCTTATTCAAAAGTGTTTCAATGTTTCACTCGAAATTGGTTCCATCCAAGTGCTCTGTGAAATGGGATTATGATAACCTGCATTCCCAATGGTGTATGTAAGTCAAAATCAATCACTTTCAATTCTGCTGTTCACACATGCTGGAATCCTGCCAAATAAATGGAAACATCGAAAGATGGGAGAGAACATGTGAAATGCATCCAAGCATGACCAGGTGAAATGACCATTTTTATTCATGAGTTGTTAGACTTGGATAAATGCAAACAAAACAACTTCAGGACATCTTGCTTCAGTGGGTGAATTGAAATTTGCATATCAGAGTGTATCACGGGTTATTAGAATGTTTCTTTCCATGCAGGTGCTCCAGAGCATTAGAAAAACAAGCATAGACTGGGTTTATATACAGACGGAATATATTGCATATACCCAGGTCAACACTGCCGATGTAATTTGCTCAACGCCCACTTTGAAAGGTTTAATTGGAAAATCATGCTTTTAAATGTGAGAGTTAGAATAGGGTTCGGAGAACCAAGTACGTTTCACCTCGTTATGAGTGTCACCGTGGAATCGACGCGGACACACACACATACAGGCAGCGTGTTCCATGATTCTGTCCTTCATGTTCAGTTTGTTGGGCTGCACAAGCCTGTTAGTGTGGATCATAAGCATGTATGTGTGGGGTATAAGTCTGTACGTGTGGGGCATAAGCATGTATGTGTGGGGAATATGCCTGTATGTGTGGGGCCTAAGCATGTACGTGTGGGGCATAAGCATGTATGTGTGGGGAATACGCCTGCATGTGTGGGGCATAAACCTGTAGGTGTGGGGCATAAGCCTGTATGTGTGGGGCATAAGCATGTACATGTGGGGCATAAGCATACATGTATGTGTGGAGAATAAGCCTGTATGTGTGGGGAATACGCCTGCATGTGTGGGGCATAAACCTGGAGGTGTGGGGCATAAGCCTGTATGTGTGGGGCATAAGCATGTACGTGTGGGGCATAAGCATACATGTATGTGTGGGGAATAAGCCTGTATGTGTGGGAAATAAGCATGTATGTGTGGGGAATACACCTGTATGTGTGGGGCATAAGCCTTTATGTGTGGGGAATAAGCCTGTATGTGTAGGGCATAAGCATGGGGCATACGCCTTTATGTGTGGGGCATACGCCTTTATGTGTGGGGCATAAGCCTTTATGTGTGGGAAATAAACGTGTATGTGTGGGGCATAAGCATGTACGTGTGGGGCATAAACCAGTATGCGTGGGTCATAAACCTGTATGTGGGGCATAAAGTTGTATGTGTGAGGCATAAACCTGTAGGTGTGGGGCATAAACCTGTATGTGTGGGTCATAAGCCTGTAGGTGTAGGGCATAAACTAGTATGTGTGGGTCATAAAACTGCCTGTAAAAAAGCCTGTAGGTAGGTACTCAATCCTCGCCTGACCCAGAAATCAATAGAGGTCCACCATCTTTAAGGACATTCCAAATAACGAAATTCTCCTCAGCGGAGCGAGAAACAAGGAGGCTCCCGGAGGATGCTTCAGCGAGCAAACACAAGTGTTTGAACACGTGACGTGTATAAATAATTCACCTCTCCATTGCCACAGTTTGAAACATGGCTGGTACACCCCAAACAAATCTTACTGTTCCTTTCCGTTTATTATAAAATGCTTTCCTCATTTTGACACTCATTCTTTAGGACAAACAAAAGCCGTTTATTTGTGGAAAAAAAAGCTAAAAAACATTATAGTGAGGCGCGTAAGCGTATTTCTGACGTTTTTGTTTCCCATATCATTCAGTTTGTTTGTTACTGCACCATCACATGAGAATGGACTAGGGCAGGGGTTCCCAAACCTTTCCATGCCAAGGACGCCCAAATAGCCGTAGCCTCTGACTGGGGCCCCCCAATTGCGAAATGGCTTTTAAGAACATTTAAATTACACTGGCAAACAAAAAAATCAAACATATAGCTTCTTAATATTTCCTTATTTTTATGAATGCAATTTCATTTACATTTCAAATAATTTCTCACTTGCATTATATTCAATATTCTTTCTTTTATTAACCAAACATTCATTGTCATTTGTATTTTACAATATTCATCAACAGTTTTTTCTTTCTTTATTTCTTATTACTCATTTAATTTCACCGAATTACTATTCAATATTTGTTCATTTTTTATTGTAAACATTCAGTGTCATTTCTCAGTTTTACAATGTTCAACATTTCTTTCTTTCAGTAATTGTCTTTCTTATTATTAATTGAATTTCCCAGAATTATTATATTCAATATTTCTTTCTTCTATATAAACATTCTTTGTCATTCTGCTTTACAATATTCACCATTCTTTCTTTTCGTATTGTTCATTGTGTCTGTATTGTGTGTGTGTACCTCACTAGTGGGAGCGGTAGGCTTGGTGGCTCCTACACAGTTTGTCAATCCTGGGTTTTAGGTTTGTGACTGCCATACGCATGTCACTGTCCACTTGCAAACGTGCTCTGTGCTTTGTTTTCAGTACTTTGAATGTTGAAAATCCTGACTCGCAAAGGTATGTGGTGGCAAATGGAAGAAGGGATTTGAGAGCCCTCTCAGTCAGGGTAGGACAGTCCATTCTCACATACAGTCAGTACACAGGGAGTGAAAGAGCATAAAATGTCATATTCAATTCCCCTGAATTTGACATATCAATGAGTTCCTCTTGGGGCTTTATATCCAGACTGGCACCTACCCCAGGTGCAAAGGGGTCTCTGATCCATTCTTGGTGGGAATTGTCAAGTTCAGGGAAATAGTCTTTGAAATATCCCTGCATGCGCTAAGGTGGGATTGAATAAGTGGTGAGAACACCGGATGACAGCAGCTCTTGGTGAAGGTGTGAGAACATCTCTGTCACTCCCTCCTGGAGTTTGCTCGACCACAATGTGATTTTCTTTGAAAAGGCGCGCACTTTGTCCTGGACATGTAATATGTATGTATGGCGCCCCTGCATGCTCTGATTCAGTACATTTAGATGCTGGAAAATGTCCGACATACTGTGTATGCGAGTTTGCGAATCCATGATGCATCTGAAAAACGGTCTGCCAGCAGCTGATGGTTTTCAGACGAGAGGAATTCAGCGATCTCCCTTCGCAGCTCAAACACGCGACTGAGAACAGCCCCCTGTGAAAGCCAGCGTACGCTGGAGTGGAGCAGCAAACCCCCAAAACTAGTGCCCATCTCGTTACACAAAAGAGCGAACAGTCGGTGTTTCAGGGGGCGCGCTTTTATGAAATTGACGACGTGTATAACGTCCTGTAATACCTGATGAAGTTCATCATCGATCCGTTTCGCAACGAGCGCCTCGCGGTGGAGCATGCAGTGCGTGGCAACTGCATTGGGGGCCTTCTGCTTGATGAGTGCTGTCACTCCACTTTTTTTGCCGGTCATGGATGCTGCCCCGTCAGAACACACCCCCACACAACGAGACCAGTCAAGTCCATTTGATTCAATGTACTCATCTAAAACTTGGAAAATGTATTTTCCAGTGGTCCTACCTTCAAGTGTTTTGCAAAATAATATTTCCTCAAGAAAGCTTTCCTGGGAAATGAATCGGATGTACACAAGCAGTTGTGCAGCATTGGACACGTCCGTGCTCTCGTCCAGCTGAAGTGCAAAATACTCGCCGGCTCTCAACTGCTCCAAAAGCTGAGCGGACACGTCCTGAGCCATGTCACCTATCCACTCATGGAATTGTCGGAGAGTGGTACAGTGTTGATTTTTCTGGCAGCATCCTCACCAAGCAATTCTCTGACAATATTATGGTAGCTGGTAGAATTAAATCTTCTACAATTGTGTGCGGTTTCTTAGCGTGGGCAATGTGTTATGAGGCCAAAAAGGATGCCTTCAATGCCCGTTCAGGAACCGTAGCTTGCTGCATGAACGTAGCCGACTGCCTGGACAGATGTTGTTTTTTTCCGTTTGAAAAGTTCTACTGATTTGTCGGCCTCTGACGTGAGCTTTTGCTTCAAGTGTCGTTCAAGTTTAGACCGCTTCAAACACTCATTCGAGAGGGTCTCGAGGCAGAGAACACATTTAGGAATATTATGTCCATCCTTACTTGCGGAGGTAAAGCCGTACTTTATGTACGCTTGCTCGTATCTTTTTTTAGTTGGCCAGGAGTTCTGCGGTTCTGAGCTGCTGTCTCCAGTCTGCTCGTCTGATGTTTTTCTTTTCAAAAACTTTTCCATTATTTTAAGCTAGCACCAGCTAACTAGCTAAATTTCATGGCCACAGAAAATAAGCTAACGTTAGCTAGCTAGCGCAAGCAGCAGTTGTAGGCTAACTTGTGATGTTTTGATTAACATGCTCAGGCCATTAGCAGCTCAACGTAATGCTTTGACTGACAGGCAGACGGTTAGGGCATGGCAAATACCTCATTTCGATATGAAAGGATTTATAACAATTTATATTTTATTTTAAACCGGCACAATGATAATATGAATTGAAATGTATTTTTAAATATATTTTATTATTATTATATATATATTTTTTTTTACATTTTACATTTTCCTCTTCCTTCCAATTGGCCCCCCTGGCGGCCACCACTTTGAAAACCCCTGCCACTGCAGGTGTGATGACATAAGGCAGAAACCTCGACACGCTCCCTAACACAGCAAGCATCACACCAGCAGGTTAAAAACAGACACATTTGGTTTGTATACCCCACCCACTCCCCACTCCACCCCTGAACACCTTCCCCCACAATCCCTCCAATATGTGACCTTGTTACCATCCTACAGAAAGAAGGTCTTCTTGAGTGAGGAGTGAAAGTTAAAGCTTTGTGAGGAAAGAGGTGGGGGGGGGGGTCTAGCCTGTCATTCATGTACTGAACATGTGAGCATTAAAAGACATTTCTTTTTACAGTAATTGGATTTTCCTTGGTTGAAAGTACTGTACTTCTTGCTGAATAGCTGATCTGGAACAAGACAGCATGTTCTCCTCTAAAGCCTTGGAAAGGCCTTGTGTCATTGTGGCTGTGCAGGCTAATGCTATTAAATGGGTAAATGACTGAAGTTCTAAAGGGAAGGGTCTAATTGGCTTCACTGGAAACCGTGTAAAAATTCACACTTTTCCCTCCTCAGCCACAGGTCAGGCTCAGTTTTTGGCGTTTCTTTTTCCTTGTTTCAGAACTTTGTGTTAAAAATAAAGCTGGCTTATTATTTATAACATCTCTGTTTGCACTTGACATACATTCAGCACATATTGTGCCTACATATTTCCAGAGAAAGAGGAATTGTGCCTTCACACCTATAAATGTTCAGAGCGATTGTGTGGGCCGTGGTCCGTATGTCTGATTTTGGCACACCTGGCTTCCAACTAAATGCCACGCAATACACACACATATTTTCAGATGGTCACTGACCTGCACACACTGCGGGTGTGTTTTATGACACATCTCCTTTCATGACTCAAAACTTTTACTTTAAAACAGCCAGAGAAATCTGAGCAGGTCACCTTCCTCAGTAGAGGATTTGCATTTTACTGTGTTTTATTAATCCCTGTATGGTAGGAAAGCTTAGAAAATCGTATTTTTAAGTTGCCGTGGTCCAGATATCTTGCTTGCCGTGTCCTGCATCAAAACAAACCTCCTTGGCTCTGGTACGCTCCGTTTCTACATGTAGAGTATGGTCATCTGCCCCTATGATGTGACGTGTCACTCCAGGACGGGAGACCGATATCTGTAAGAAATGTCATCACTTTTAGACCATATTATCAGTGGATCGATTTACCATTACAAATAGATTTTAGGGCAAATTTCCCCTTTAATATCAGCACCCAGTTTCATGGCAGATAACCGGAACTCTGGCATACCTGTGTATATAAGGCTTATTTTTTAAATATATAATTTGGCGCACAGCACGGGGCTGTGTATATCCAATTCCCTACCTAATTTGGAATGTCCAATTGTCCCCCCAATCGCGTTCATGGAACAACCCCCCTACACAGGACACATGGGTATATGCACACTATAAGTAAATTAAATAGCAAAGTGTCCGATTACACAGGAGGGAGGGCAATAAAACAGGAACAAGTGATTGAAGGCTGCAGCTTTCTCAGTTTTATCACCATATATGGACTTCCAGACTGAAATCTGACATTGCTAACCGTAATTTGGCTATTAGTAAGCCAGGGATAAAAGTTGCTGGAACCTTTTATCTTGTTGTGATTTTATGGGTTCTGGACATATAAGGTATATAAGAAATGAGAGGATTGCCAAGATTGCACAATTAGCTTTGTCAAGTACAAACCCCAATTTCAAAAAAGTTGGGACAGTATGTAAAATGCACATAAAAGCATAAAGCAGTGATTTGTAAATTCTCTTTTACATACAGTATATTTAATTGAAAAGAATACAAAAAAAGATATTTAATGTTTTACCTTATTTTTGTAAATAAACGCTAATTCAGAATTGAATAATTAAAATGTTTGTTACTCTACTCTATCTTTACTAGAATGTAGGCTAGCTGGTAGTGATTTGGTTGTGCGGTATCTGGGTGAAGCATAGGGACATTTGCTTAAGTTTAGTCTGTTTAGGACCAGTTTGAGTTGCCTTCCCAGTTTCCCTATTTCTCCAAACAAACTTTTATATTGCAACTGCCTCTGTCAATTTACCGCACAAGACTGAGTGGGCTGTCACACCCTTCAACTTACCGCAATTACATATTTCCATTTTTGGAGGTGTACGCGTCTGAGAGTGTCGGCAAGCTGAGGCTCTGGCATGTTCACTTAAAACTGATTCTAGAGCTCAAGCGAAGGGGTTTTTATGTCGGTTGTGTTTCAGGCTCATCAATCAAAAGTGGAGATTCGGTCGCAAAGTATCCCGAGTGACTTTCACTGTGCAAATATGTGTGGCAGATTGCTGGTTAAATGACGCATTTTTAATGAGCTACTTTTTTGTTGAAAATGAAACGAATGACAAACTGATTACAATTGTCTTGCAGCTACAATGTACAATTTTGGATACAGATTTTTAGGATGAAATTATCGGATTCCCTTCATCTCCCTGCACTGTGCATCGTTTATACAAACAAACATTCAAGCTGCTCAATATTGTCACTCAATATTCAACAGAATATAAACATTTACTGACTACAGGCTAACCATTAAAATGATTACTTGAACAGGCACAGCACTTGGCTCTCTGTCAGCGGGAATAAAACATTTTAAACATTTTATTTAAAAAAAAGTAACGGCAAAAAAAGTAACACTTAATATGTACGTATTTAATTAAATCTACAATATAATGTATGAAAGTACTAAAATGTAAAAATGCATTAATTGCTGGTACTGGCCCTGCTGAAATAAGAATTTATTTATTTATTTAATTTCATTGTAATGAAATGTCCTGGAACATTTAAAACACCCCGAGGGCCTGCTTAAGAAATGTTTTAGGTTTGTCATTAAAATCATTCAAAAGAGGTGTGGCCAGCCTTACTGTGAGTGTAATTAGCTCCTCAAACAGAACTCTGATGGCTCTCCCTGCCCTGAATTTAAAGTTAGGGACACAGGAGCAATGTTAGCCTGTTATTCCACCACAGAGATGGCACTGGTGGACGGGTGCAAGAGGATGCCATTAAAAAAATAAATGGACAAAAACCATCCCCTTTGTAAAACAGCCATTGCCCCTTTCCACCCCCTTTATTTTAATGGTTTTCTGTGATTCACAAACAACCACCACCCCCTCTTGATTTGTAAACATTTATAAAAAAATTTTTTACAAACTGCAGATAACCTCAGATAAAACATCACTTCAGGGTGTCATCTAATATTGAATACATACAGATGAAACAGTTGCAGGAATACAACCGTATATAGAAGTGCTTTGGACTTTAAGTGAACCATGTTCTCTGGATGATGCCAATAAATAGACCTACTTTTTGCCTCCATTTCTTTCAAGCGGTTTCACCTCTTTGTATCCCACCCTCATCTTTATTCTTTGCCCTCAGGATCCTGTGGACATAAAAGAGTCTCTCATTTGCATTTGATACATTAACACTTTTTGGCTGCAGGGTATCTCCATATTGCAGGAGGGCAATATTAATGTGTGGCCTTTTATATATTTGTTCATTGTCAACTAAAGGTTAATTTCAAAACCTAATTATGCGCTTTAATTAAATGGCCTTGAATTTGAATGCATATTTCCCATTAATAAATAAAGCCTTCACATTTTCTAAAGGTATTCATATTCTGCAAGCTTTTCCCACTTGTTTTTTATTTTTTTCTTACTTCATATTTCATTTACATTGAAATGTCAAGTGAAACTGAGGATTTATTTTTTTCAGATATGAGTTATCAGGAGTTTACTTTACAGCCTGCACGGCTGTCCTTCGTGTGAGGGTTGAAGGATAACAGGCTTTACTTTACATGGGAAACGTACAGTCGTATACCGATGTGTGCAATCAGCTGTGACAGGGAGAATAGCCTCATTACCCAGTGACACACCAGGCCCTACCAGGAGTGTTTGTTTCCTAAAAGCAAGGAAGAGCCAACAGGGAGAGGAGATACATGGCTAATTAGGATTTGTCTGATTTATTGTGTCTGAAGGTGCAAGGTGCAGGTGAAATGACGACAAAGCTCTGATAAAAGCCTTTGAAGACACGAGACGAGTTGATGAAACAAAATTAGTTTCTGAGAACTGTTGGCTTTGGGAATGTTTAATTCCACTGTTTAAAAAGTGGGATTAAAACAGACAATTAAGTATGATTCAGACAGAAAAGGTGTCAGAAATTACCGTTCATAAGAGCTCTCTAACTCCTTCATACCCAAGTGAAAAAATAGTATACTTAGGCATACTTGAAGTATAATTATATTAACCTTAATTAGGCTTCAAGTATGCTGAAATACACTTTAGTATGTTTTTTTCCCACATGGGTAGGTACTACATAAATGCTTATGTCCATAACCACAAATATGCATATGGTGTGTTATGTTACCACTGGTGCAGCAAGTGACATTACCATGAACTACCAGGTGACATATACCATATGCCTATTTGTTGTTATTGACATACGTATTTATGATCAACTATGTAGTGATTGTGAAAAGACATTAAGTATAAAGTATCACCTTTCGTTTTGTGGGCATTGGTAATGTGTCACCATTGCTACCAGGCTGTATTTCACACATATGTTTGGCTTTTTAGAATCAGCTTGACACTGAGGGAGTTCCATTTTGTGACGAGCTACAATGGGAACGATGTGACTGAACGGAATTGTGTCTGTTCAGAAATGGAATCATACGGTGTTTGGCTTTTTACAAATTTAACAATCGCTAAACGGTCTATTTTTTTTTGGTGCAGTTAAATAACTATGAGGAGCAGTACATCCAATTTCTCACTGTTCCAGTTTTTAATATTATGAACGAATGATTAAAAGGAGGAAGAACAGACGGTGGCAGAAGAAAGCAGAATGGTTCCCATGAATCTATAATATTGGTTTTATACCATGTCACACATGTAGATTATCTTTGAAAGGCTTTCCAACATTCCATCTGTGTATGGTGTTCACTGCATACTGTATTATACGCGGGCATTCATTGACTAAAAGAAGGCACCGTTGTGTCAGTGTGCGGTTAAAGCGTATGCAGATGATATTCTACAGTTTGGTCGATATTTCCATCAGGGCTGTGAAGCCAACTTGCAAATTGACAGCCTCTAAAATGAGTCTCAACTCAGATAAATAAATAGGATTTTCTTTTGTGACAAGAAATGTTATATTTGCATCTTAATTATTTAGCAAGCGCTTTTAGCCAAAGCGAATTACAAAAATGCATTGCACATGAATTTCACAAGTTTTCTTAGCAAACATCACTAGAGCCACATATAGGCAAAGGTAAAATAATGTAAATAAAGTGCCACAGTCTAAACACCTGCCTCACCTGTGAGATAAAAGAAAGAATAAGGTTCCTTTCTTTATTAAATAGAAACATTGCACTGCAAAATTTTGGTCTTATATTTAGACTTAACATCTTATTTCTATTTATGTTTTTGCAAAATAAGACAAAAGGATTGCCAGTGAGATGAGACAGTTATACTTATTACAAGATTTGGCAATGGGGCAAGACCAGCAGCCATACCACCATGCACTCTGCTCCTGCTGAATGGCTGAAGCTAAGCAGGTGTGGGCTTAGTTAGTACTTGGATGGGAGACCTCCTGGGAAAAACTAAGTTGCTGCTGGAAGTGGTGTTGGTGGGCCAGTGGGGGGGGGTCCTCCTCTTCAAAAAAAAAAAAAAAAAACCCCCCCCCCCAGTGGATGGGGACACTGGCTGTGCTGAGATGCCGAGATGATTTCTACGTGAAACCGAGGTCCTGACTCCTGTGTCACATTAAAGATTAAATGACACTTATATCGCAAATCAAAGAGTAGGGGTTCCCCGTGTCCCTGGCCCACCCCCCAACCAGGCATCTTTCAATCTGCATCTGCCCCCCACCCCCCCCAAATAAATTGCAAAAAAATTCCTCCTCTCCTCTCCCCACCTCAATGTGATGTGTGTGATGCTTCTCAAATGGCTGCCTGCTGCTGGCCTGCATGGTGTGTGGTGGTGGTGGTGGTGGGTGGTGGTTCCCCTCCCTTCCCCTCAAGCTTTCTGTTGTCGCGAGAGAGCTGAGAAAGGCGCTAATGCAATTTTATTATTATTAAGACAATTTTACTTGCAAAAAGTAACTTAAAACAAGCTAATTTCTACTTGAGGGGAAAAAAAAGATTTTAAGTCTCATTACAAGACTAAAATAAGACTTTTTTTGCAAGGCGTAGGCTAATCACTCTCCAGTGATTTTTAAAAAAATTTAATTCTGGAAATTTATTGATTAAGTACAATTTAAGTACATTTTCTTTTAAGTGTATACTGATTATCAGGACTTCATCAAGCATGGGTGTGTGTCCCTTATGTTCTCCTGTCTTATAACAGAAGTCCCTCTGGATAACTCTTCCAGTGATATCATTCTTTGATTGAATTCTGGAAACATATTGATTAAGTATAAGTTGAAACACCATCCACAACTGTGAGCAGTTAATTACGTTTCTTTATTTCTCTCCACACGAGTTATACTTGGTCAGGTTTTACCCTGGAGCAATAGATATAGCACAAGGAGCTGGACCTAATACTTTGTCATAAACTGAAACATTTTTCTTTCAACCAGGTGAGCCAATAGCTTTAGGTTGGAAAAATATAAGTAGACCTAGCATGAACCAATATATTTAAGATCTATCCTCTTGTGTATGGAAGATTTTTAGTGACTTAATTAAATGTAATGCTTTTACATAAGAATGTGCATTTAGTATGCCATAATTAAAAACAAAATGCATATTGCATTGTATTTCATTGTGTGTTCTCTAAAAACACTCATACTGAAATACAATATGAGGTGTATTACTTTTCAACACTAGCTGCACGGTTGTTGTGCCAAAATTGAAATGCAAACAAGTCCATTGCGTTTATCTTTGTCAGCATAGGGAGGCGCACGGAACGTGACAATTCAAAGCAATCCTCATGATTGTATTTATTGACCTGCAGAGCGGTCTGTCATTTCATTTATCGAAGTGCTCAAATGAAACAAGACAGTTTTACCATTTACAGTACAAACTTTGTATTTATTTATTTTAATAATTTAATGCAAAAAAAACCTTGGAAAAATGCTAATTTTGTACTTTGCAATGCAATACAGGGAGCTACATATGTGAAATTCTCTGACCACAAGTGTGCAAAATCTGAGGATGATATGCAGAACTACTAAAGGTCTATGATGCTAAATATATGCAGTGTACCCTGTTGTCCATTAGTGTCTCCAAATCTATCCAAATGGCTAAATTGTGCACTGCTCTAAATCATAAACTAATTATATATTTAACTACAAATCAAATGTTTTGCATAATAAAACTCACCATTGCATCATTTTCAAGTGGAAATTACCATCTTTTCATCAGTATAGGGGGGTAGATATCTATTGGTCCAAAACCCTATCCAATACATGTCATAAAATTTATAAAATTAGTTTTGTCCATTATAAAGCATATACATTTGCCCATTGTCATGGTTTAAGATGAAAACATTGATATCACACTGTTACACACACCTAAATATGTAGCCTAATCATTGACTCTTGTAGGCCTACCTCAATAAAACATCAGCACTCTACAGTATGTATTATCTTGCCCTGGGCATTTTTCTGAAGTAAAAAAAAATTAATAAAAAATAAAAAGTTCCCATTCATAATGACTCCAAGAAAATGTTTTAGAACCACGAATTACAAATACTTTTTTTCATATCGCGGAAGAAAAACTCGTAAGTGAATGTCTTTTATTTAGCCGTTTGCGTAATTGACTATAAAAATTCTGTTACACTGGGCTGCAAATTATTGGTCAAAGCATCACAGAAAAAATGACAAACACCGTTGAAAAGAATATACTGTCCTCTTTCGGATAAAACAGTTGTGAATAAAACCGGAATGACGTGAAATACTTCACAGCTGTAGGTACAGTCGTTGTGTTGTGTATTAACGAGCTAAGCCGGTGTGTATTGTCCAAGACAATAAATTACCACTGCATTTTGAAAGGGACATCTCTATGATTAAAACCAATGATAGGATTGTATATTTATTTCACATTTAGTAGCCAATATTTATCGTAGAATATGACAATGATTTCACATGAGCAGGGCTTTTTTGGCATATGTTCTAGCTATTGTTGGGTTTATCTTGTTGCTATGATAGAATTCAAATTGTATATAAATATATTTATTAAGTCACACATACACACTGTTGTCCACTATGTCACACATGGGTACGTATAGCCTGGGTGCCGGGTTGCTTGTTAAATGGACTTATGGGAAAATAGTGACACTTAGAAACTCCGTATTCTGCAGAGATAAAACACGGAGTTTGAGATTTCCATTAATAGTTCGGCTGCCGGAGCAATGAATGTCTGTTGAGCAAAATCTTGGCGCAGGCGCCCTAGGCATCTGCGCAAAGGAGTTAATTCAACTGTAGCAGAGTTTACAAGTTAGCTCTGGCTAGAGTGGATATAAACTCTGTAAGAGTTGATTTAACACTGAGCATTTTTACTGAAAAAATGTTCCAGCAACAGTCCGTCTTAGTGCCTATGCATCCAATATCTCTGTTTAGTCCCCCGGAGAGATGCCTCTCCAGGTTACACTCTGGTTGGTGGAGTTAACCCATTACTTCGTCAGGGATTGGAACAGGAACGATGATGTTGGCAGTGGACTTGCAGCAGAATAAAAGCCCTATCAAACCTTCCCCTCCCCAATTAGGACCTGACCTTAATGGGTTTTGAGGAGAAGCTGCTGATGAAAAACGTATCCTCCGATGTAATCCCAGTGCAGGAGCGAGAGTCATATTTTTTGATTGACCGAAGAAGCTATGATTTCCCTGATGTATTCAGAGGCTGCTGGTGATTAGGCTCTCTCGGCTTGCATGAGTAACGGAGGTCTTCAAGGTTGACAGCAGTCTCTGCTGGTTGCTGCTTGATATGCCTTTTTCTGGTCATAAAATACTAAAGGAGACAGATCCTGAATACAGGAAGTAAACCGAAACATGCCAGAAATAAACTCTCAATTAGAAATGACAGGTTACTTCTGCTACTAACAGGTACTATCAATCTCCTCTCAAAGGCCTGTAATTACATTGATTTGGTGTTTGACAGATGTTTTTGTGTCTCTATCTTTCGAAGTTTAAAAAAGGATGTGAAAATATGAATGCTGTGCTCTATAAATAACTCATTCAGGCTATAATAATGTTAATTTTTATTTACCTCAGAGTATAATAAAGCATACACCTGTCATTTTCTGCCTTTAAAAAATACATATCTCTATTCCTTTCGTTTAAGTGTTTCAGTTTAATAACGATACACTATTAGCTATAATTCCAAATGCACTTTTGGTGACACTCCTGGTTTCCAAAAATTATAATTAATAGTCTAATCATTACATCTGTATTTCAGTGTATCACAAAATCCTTCTTTTGTTTTCAGAAAAAAGGGTTTGTTTATTCCTGTAAAATTGTCATGATGTATACCTGTAGATGTACCTGGTCAGTCACTCTACTCAGTGGGTCACCTATCAACAGTGGTTATTCTTACTTTAAGTTCATGCGAGATGACAGCATATTTTTTACGAGCATGGCCGTAAACGTGACAGCTGTGCTTCCGTACGTTAAATCTGTTAAGTGTGTCACACACTCGCATTGGTTACTCTTTTGGTGATGTGGTGATCAGTAAAGTTTCCTTGTATTGTCAACCAGATAATATATACTAATCCTTGCAAATGATAAAACAGTTAAGCAACTAATACAATTATTTGCATATAAATAGGTTCTAATGAGAGAATAGAATTACAAAAATTCAGCAGATGATTAATTTTTATGTAAACATGGGCAAATGTGTCAGAAGGCTGTAATGTTGTAACTCAGTTCTGGTTCTTGTCTGAAAGCAACTGAAACAAAAAGACTGTAAACCATGTGTAAGGGAGTGGGTTGGTTTGGAGGACCAAACGCGACAGAAGGGGATTCAGACAAGTGACTCTGGAGAGACACCAATAGAACGGAGCGGACTCTGTAGGAAGGAGAGGGAAAAAAGGAAAACAAAAAGCTCCAGCTCCAAATACGAGGGAGTGAGAAAGGAGGCTTAAAAGAGAAGAAAAATAAAAACGACCCAACGACTTGGGCGAACTGACAAGAAGTCAGCGAGAGAAAAAACAAGGAAGGAAAACCTCTGCTCTCAAGATAAGAGAGAAATCTAAAGAGGTAACAGAAACAAACGTTAAGGAAAACAACCCGGAAGTATCGGGTGAAAATGCTCGTAGGCTTGAGCGAGAAACGAAAAGAAACAAACGTTAAGGAAAACAACCCGGAAGTATCGGGTGAAAATGCTCGTAGGCTTGAGCGAGAAACGAAAAGAAACAAACTCTAAAAGAGAGAATCCAATTCTAAAGTGCAGCTATCAAGTCCCGCGTTGTTTTAAGCATAAAGCAGAAACAAAGCGGTCGATAGAAAGCACTAGTCCTGTACCTCACCGGCTTGAATGTTAAGGTGAAATAACACATGGAATCGCCGATACCGGAAGACACAAAGAATAAATAGCCGGCGGAAACAACAAACAGGTGAAATCACTAAGTGACAGAGTGAAACGAAAACCTGGAAAAAACACGGAAAATCCGATAGAGTGCCTTATACAGGTAAAAGAGAACGAACGCCCGCAGAGATAAGGAAAGACAGGCACAACCATAACACCATGGCTGATTTTCAGAGCCGTAGCAGGTCAGAATGGCTTGATAAAAGATCACTTGACAGTTTGCACTGCAATTTTCCAAAACATTGTTATTCTTTAGTTTATTATATATAACTAGCTCCTTCAGTTTATTTGCTGCATTCCAAATCATTTGTTTACCAGGGTACATGATACACCATCTGATTTATTTATGTATTAATAATTGAACATATTCATGGCTTGCATCACATTTGAGACATTGCCTGACAGCCTCTGAAGCAGTACTGAAAAACTTCACTTCCCATGGAGCATTTCAGTTGAATGGACTTTGAGCAAATAAATGTATGAAGACATTGTAGCAAGAAAGGGAGGGAAGTTCACTCAGGTATGCAATAATATAATGCATGGATACTCAAATCTGGCCCTTCAATGCAAATCCGGCCCAGGTTTTCTTTTCCCCCCAGATAACTGAACCATTAGTGCTACTGATTGGCCAGACGGTCTTCACTCCCAGGTAAACGGAAGGTGGGAAACCAGCAGTCCTTGGCCCTGAAGGACTGTGATTTGATTAATAGAGATTAAGGTGAAGATAACAGAATGTCCCACACCCAGTCCATTCCAAAGTCCAAAACAAATCTAGTTCAGTTTCTCCATCGTGCCCGAGTCTAATCCCAAATCAGGTTCTCCAAACAAAAGAAAAATGTAATGCACAGGTCTGTCCCAAAATGTTCAAACCACAAACTGAGCAGACAAGCATGGGGGTATACTACGAAGCAGGATTACTGAGTTAGCTGGATAACTGCACTGAGCAAAACCCGGAACAGCTCAGTCCATGTTCCAGATTTGGGAAGGGGCCAGGTTTTACTCAGTGCAGTTATGCAGCTAACTCAGAAATTATGCTTCGTAGTATACGCCCCAGGGAGTGGTTCTGATCATCTCCGGGTGTGTGTCATTTGTGGCCATAAGGAGGGTGCCATAACTCCACCTACTGGAGCCATCTTGCCCTCACATACCAGCTGTTGACAGCTCTTCCCATGATTCACCACAATATATACAGCAGAAATGTCTCATCAATATGCATTAAATACATCCTTTTTGAATCTTGCTTCTAGCTGAACAAACAGGCTACAAAATAAGATTATTTGTTAACAAACCTTCTATACTGTGATTTTTGTCATGGTGACATATTGTTTACATTTCTTTATCCCTGTAAATTGTAAAGTGTGAAAGTAGGTCATCTCATTCAAAGTTTTACTTTTTTTACTTAATTATTATTATTATATGTGTCCTTCAGCCACCCAATGACCCCATGACTCACTGAACACTGGTTGAACTTGAACCCCTTTCCTGTTGGGAAGTAGTTTTGTCTCACCCCCTTATTTTAGACTGCCACTGACAGAACAGCCTGCCCTTTGTTATCTGCCCTTATGAAAAAGAGAAGTGACTCAGATGAACCTCTCAGGCAAACCTTTATCCTGTGCAGCATCCTCTGTGTTGATAAGAGAGCACCATGTTCTACTGCAGTGTCTGATTAAATAAAGCCTTTTCATTACTCAACTCACTGAACCACCATGATACTGGAGATGTTAATCCACGCTATCGCCTGGATTCAGTCAACATTCATCTTTAAGTTTGACTGGACATTTAATCAATGCACATTTGACTTTTTCCAGTCACCACTTCTTGGTTAAATTTTGGTTTGGTTTCATCACTGAACTAGAGAACACCAAAGAAAAAATCTCTTGCATTTCACTGAATCAACATGAAAAAATATTCATATAATCCAGAGCCCTGTGCTTTTTGCTACGGAATAGAATGATTTCATCTGGTTTAAAGTCTGATTAATTCAGCTTACGAGGGGTGACTTAACCTCTTTAAGTCACATTATATCAGAAATAGCTATACATGCTATGAATAAGCACCCCATATTCACACCCCAGAACTTTTAATTAGTCAGATGAAGTAATGCTTCATTAATGTGCTATATGGCAACTGATTATTTTAAAAAGAGGTTACTTAAAAAAAATAAGAATGAAAACCATCAAACTGTAGACTGGCAGTTGTAATCCTGGGGGTGCTAATTGCTGGAAGTGTGGACAGATGGTCTGTGACTCTAAACCATGTGTGGAAAATAAAGAGCTCAAAGCAAAAGCAACACAAGTGTCGATAAGCCAAACCTGTGTTGTGATTTATAGGTTTTTGAGGAGAAAGAAATGTAAGAACTCAAGCACATGTTTTCAAAACTCTTACATAATCAAGAGGCCTAGACTGCACAGGGGGGCCACAGATTTTGGGGGCCCTTGTTCTCTCGTAGTCTGCTAAGTGGTAGCTGCTGTAGGTATGTTAACGTTAGTCTCTTCTCAATGTGTTCATGCATGAGTACTGAAGCTTTTGCTCACTGCAAGTAAGCGTTCAGCCTGGGTTCATTACCTGGAGCCTGTGCATGCAAAATAAACACTTAGTTATGTGTGAACGCAGAAATACGTATGTGATTCTGTCTGCCCCTCAAAATTGAGCACGTTGTGTTTATGAACACAAAGCAGTGTTAAACGAGCCTACCTGTTTTCTTCACGATTCGCTTGTAAATCGATTGCATTGTATTTGATGCGCCACTATAAAAGAATTGACAGACAACACAATTTAGAAGACTGTTAATAACCCACGCACTAGAAGATATAACCCAAACAAATGTTGAATGTCCTGCTGCAATATCTTGAAGTTACAGATAATGAGATTTTATAAACAAGATGATAGGTGAACGTGACCCAACCCAACTCACCCCACAATTAAAAAGTAACATGGACTCAACATAGATGACAGTGTTAGTCGTCAAAGGAAGAAAATAATAACAATAATGATAGTAACAGTAATAACAATAATAATACAAATAACAATAGTACCAAAGTCAAAATACAAATAATATAAAATGAATATAAATATATGCAGAAGAAAAAGATACAAAATACGAGAATTTAAAAAGAAAAAGAACAAATAAACCCACTCTCCAAAGCCAGCCATCTGATTAGAACTTAATGTCTTGAATGTTCAGGTTTTGTTTCTCCCCCTTCTATCCTCCCTTTGTCCTTAGTGTATTGAGTTGTTGTGGTGTAAACAGTTGGATAAAAGTTGTTCTAGTGCCCCCCAGCTGTCTTGGTATTTGATGAGTTTGTCCTCCAGGCTAAATGCAATTTTTTCCAGTTTTATTGTAGAAATGGCCCAATTTACCCATTCCTTAAAGCACAACTGCACTTTGGTAGAACTTTGGGTTGTGTAGTTACCTGGCCATGATATGAGACCAAATGGTGGCGAAATATGTTCGTTAGTTGCTCTGTGCTCCCCTGGGGTGATAATCCAGAATAGGGTATTTGTTGCTCCCCATTCACTTCTATAGGGCAGCTAAAACGGTCTCAAAATGACACTTCTAGCACGTATACGAATATGAACAGGGCGGCAGTGTAGTGTAACGGTTAAGGAACTGAACTTGTAACCGAAGGTTTGCAGGTTCAATTCCCAGGTAGGACACTGCCGTTATACCCTTGAGCAAGGTATTTAACCTGAATTGCTTCAGTATATATCTAGCTGTATGAATGGATAAATGTAATAAGATGTAATAAGAAGTTGTGTAAGTCGCTCTGGATAAGGGCGTCTGCTTAAATGCCTGTAATGTAATGAACGAAGCTGATTCTGTCAATACAAACAATAACCAGTCCTCGTACATATTTTATTTCATGTAGTTAAAATTATTTATAAAAGTACAATTTTCTTCAATGTTGTTAGCAAGCTACTAGAAAAGACTAGCAAAATGTCGGCAGGTCAGTTTGTTTACCATAGATATATAGTACTAGGAACTCTTGCTTCCATGAAAATTTGGACCAATGAGTGGATTCTGACGCATTGACGCATTAACGCTGTCTCTAGTGCAAGAAACTATCTACCGGATCTACGTTCCAAATAATTTACGAAAAAGCCAGGAAAGGGCCATTTAACTAAAAAATATATATATGTACGAAGACTGGTTATTGTTTGTATTGACAAAATCAGCTTCGTAGTAATGGAAATTTGTTTCAATTGGAGTTCCTCGTAGTTGTTTGGGACATGTATTACTGTAGTAGATGCTCCTTAGATTTATGCCTGCAAGGTCTGTTATACTTTTTTCAATTTGAATCCAGTCTTTGACAGATGATGAAGTAAACCCTTGTCTTATTTGTAGTGCTCCCATTGCCAAATAGTCATGACAATTTAACCCCGGGTTTCCGTTAGCCAGTGATTACCGGTTTTGTACCAGCAAAAACTGTCCGACAAATGAAAATATTGCCGGCCATAATGTCCGGTAAAAAATCATCATTAGCACATTTATCATTTTATTTAAATAAATTACATTTCCACATATCCATTTATTTTAAAAAAGAGACAATTTAAATGTTTTAATTAATGTGTAGTGTAGCCTACGGGCGATGAACGAAACAAACATTACATTACGTTTGTTCCACTCTGACCAAGCGCAAGCTTGGATTGGATGCTATAGGCCTAGCCACCATTAGGGATGTGAGCGACCAGTCAGCTAGCCGAATAAACGGTGCTCACACGGAAATACTAGTCGGTTAAACAGTTTTTTTAAATTATTATTTTTAACATTTTTATTAAGACATTTACATTTTGTTTTAAACAGTTAGATCATTTGCACCCAAATTACTGTCATGTCTTCCTAATAAAATGTTGTTTTATAAAAAATAAAACAAGCCTAAATTGTTGCCAATTGTTGTTTGACCATGCTGATGCGGTCACTCAGGCATGTGCGTAAAAATGTCGGCTGTGTTCCATTATGCATACTTGTGTTCTGCGTACTTGCATGCTAGATAGTACGTTCTTCATGCTAGATAGTAGGCCTATACCAGCTAGAACGTACTTCATAATATGCAAGATCGCAGTGTCATCTTACTTTTATCTTACAGAAAAAACAATAAAATCACCTCCGCAAAATGACCTTACTCGATAGTTACAGTTAGCATCATTAAGAATTTGAAATCAACTACAAATATTATGGTGCAGTGCATGACATTATTAACAATAAATATTATTTTGCCAAATTGTTGTTTTCATTGTTTAGACATTACTGCCATGGTGAAGCTAGCTATTTATAACTGTGTAACTATCGATTGAGGTAATCATATATTTTACTTAAGGTCTGTTATTTACTGACAGCACGATCTAAGCTGTTGTGGAATCAGCCCAGATCATCTCATGCTACCAGTAAAATGGAATAGTAAGATGCCTTAAACATAATACAGACATTATATTTATACTGCTTAGGTCATGCTGTCAGTAACTGTCACAAGTTGACCTTACAGTTTCCTCTTAGTCTGTTTATTTAACTATGGAGACACTAGTTGCCGCAGCAATTTGGGTCACGGTGCTTCACATTTTAAATGAGAGAAGAAATGCCTCTTTTGCGAGAAGAGCTCATATGAGCTGCGGTTGTTACATTGTGCAATTTTTCTACAGTCTATGCTTCGTGAAATAATCTCTGGTCATTAAACAAAAATGGTCAAGAGTAAGTTTAGCAGTGTTCATTTGTTCATAATATGCCAATAGGCCTATTACTGATCCTGCCCAGTCAGTTTATTTGAAATTGATTTTCAATATTCTGACTGTTATTGGCCCCGTCTCTCACCTGACCATGTTCACGTTATTAATTTTGCTCAACAAAAATGTATATAGCCTAGGCTATAGGCACAGGGAGAGGAAATGATTTGTGTTTTGCCTCAAGGAACATAGGCTATATCCTATTGTCTTTTCTTTTTTTTCTTTTAAAAAAAAAATAGCATTAAACACATGTCTATTGACAGGAGTTATTTTATATCTTATATAATATTTAATATTTATATCTTAATTTATTTCCTATTCACGCTATGCTGTATTTGCGAAAGCACTTTTCATTAAAAACTATTATAAATCTATTCCCCCGATGATGTCATTCTTTATAAAGCCTGCCTATCAATTGATTTAAAGCATAATAAACATCAGATAATATTTGACCGTAATTTCTCCCATTTGTCCGGCAAACTGAACTGTCACGGTGGCCGACACCAAACTTTGATTTAACCGTCCAGTGTTGGTTGGAGTGCTTAGCATGCCTTTTTATTCCCCCAGATGAACTTGGACAGGTGTTGGTGTCAAACCATTTTCTTGTTATTATTACTGGCAGCATGTTCAGAGTGTAATTCAGTTAAGTTGGTATCCCTTGTAGTTGTTAAATTGTTTGTTATTCTTAAACCCAAGTATTTGATTTTATTTGATTTTCTGATCTTGACTCTGAAGATGTCTGATTTTCTGCATATGGAATTGATGGGCATGAGTTCCAATTTCTTCCAGTTTCATTTATAGCCTGATTACTCCCTAAATTTCTCTGTTATTTTTTATCAGGATAAAATAAAGGATTCTGACATGTTTGAGATATACAGCATTATTTCATCTGCATACATGGATAGTTTGTATTCTTTGATTGATGATTTTAATACTGGTGATGGAATCTGACATTCAGATTTTACAGGCTAGTGGTTCAATTGCTAGGTTAAATAATCGTGTCATTGTTTTTGGCAGCCTACGTTTATTTCTGTGGTCGTTCTTTCTTTTAGCAGAGTCAGGTCACTATCAGATTTTTCGTCTTTTGTTCGGGTATTTTGATCTCACTCAGTCATTATCCCTCGCATCGGTTTTGGGTTTCCTGCCGGATATATATAGCTCAGGGTTTCCGCTTTCCGGTGCTTCGATATTGCCATTGCCACTTGACATAGAAGCCGGTATGGTATAGGTATTCAAGTGACCACTTCCCTTTTAAGCTTGCTTAAGAGTTACGCGGGACTAGCTTATTAGCTGCATTACAGTTTTCCTTCGTTGGATTTTGTTTTCTCTTCTGTGCTTTCTGTCCCTCGTTTTGGTTTTCGCTTCTGTTCTTGTTAGAGAGATTGCCTTTATTTTCTCCCTTTTCTTATCTCTTTAGTACTCTCCCATATAGAGAGAGATTTCTTTCCTTTTCCCTTTCTGCTTTTTGTTTGTTATTCATACCTCTATTTATATCGCTTTCTCGTATTGTGAGTGAGAGGTATTCTCTGTTCACTTGGATATCGAGTTCGCCCTGTTTTTTTGGGTTGTTTTGATTTGGCTTATGTCTGCAGTATTTTCCATTCTCTGTTTGTTTGTATATTTCCCTCTCCTGGTGCAGACCTGTCCACTTTATTGGTGTACACTACGGTGTACACTTTTAAATTTCTTAGCTGTCATGCTTGGTTTTCCGAACCTGACACTCCACCTTACAAATAGTGGTGATAGTGGACAGCCCTGTTTTGTGTCTCAAAACAGATTGAATGGATGTGAAATCCAATTCCGTTTGTGGATATAGATTATTGTGGATTGGTATGTAAAATATTTATCCATTTTATTAAATTTGGTTCGATTCCATATGAAGTGTGAGTAGATATTTCCATTCCATTGTCTGAGGAGAAGCCTGTTTGATGAGAGTATATGTTTAGGTAGTATTTGAGCTAAACGGAGAGCAAGTATCTTGGCCAATATTTTATTGTTGATGTTCATGAGTGTGTTGGCCAGTGGTTTTCGCAGAGTAATGGATCCTTGCCTTTTTTGTATATTAAAAGATGCTGATGATTGCTCAATTGACCATCTATTCTTATAGGTTTCTAATAATTGTGGAGCAATTATCACTTGATGAAATTCAGCAATGTCTGATAAAAAAGTGTGGCCATCTGGACCGGCGATTTGTTTTTGGAAATAATGGGCGTCTCTATTTCATAAAGCAAGATAGGGGAGTCCAAGGTATTAATTTAAAAAATTAGTTTAAAATTAGGTAGATTTGTGTTGATCAGAGTTGTACAGGAACATCATTGTCTTTTGTGGTTTCTGAGGTAAATAGCTTTTCAAAAAACTTAACAAATGCTGTATTTATTTCTCGTAGGTTCTGAATTGAGTTGCTGGTTGCTGTCTTAAAGGGGAATTTCACCGAAAAATAATGTTTGATTTGTAGAAAGGTAGCTCTCCTCCTGATTAATGTGCTCTCAGCCAACTCTCTACCTGTAGTGAGAGCAGAAATATAGCCCCAAACTACTGTGCATGTACCAGTTACCTGCTTTACTATGAACGACAACAGCAGAGCGCTTATGGTTTATGGGTGGTGCAAGACAACGTCAGTCACTGGTTGTATTCAATGGGAGTGGTAACCTGAGGAGCTGGGCAGTGGCAAAGGCAGTGGCCAATTTACTACTCATCCGGAAGCGGTTCTTCAAGAGAGGCTACGTTACTTGCTGGCAAGTTAGCCACAAACGTAGTTTTACTGAAAAGAATACCACTATGGGGACAGCTTTCTAGTGGCACTAGGGACATTTATAATAAAAGTAGTCTAGTCAAAATAACAGTTGTGATTGATTGATCGTCAATATAGTTCATGGCAATAGCGTTACCCTATGTTCGTCTGTATGTGGAGATGCAGTGCGTCAAGGATGGCTACTGAGCTCAGCTGATATGCTATCTAGCTAATAAAATTAGCTGATGTTAGCTGAATACAAATAGAAAATAACTGAATGAATGTTAATTATGTGATGAATACCACACATTCAATGCGAGTAAATGACACAGTAAAATTGAGGATGAAAATTAAATGTTATATTATAAAACATTAGCAACTTAAGGAAGTTTACCGGGAGTTTATTTTGCAAAATGGTGGGTTTGGTCAGGTTATGGGCTTCTCCACACCGAACTGTCAATCATACTGTGCCTGAACCGTGAAGACCATATCCCGTTGACCCTGCTCTCAACAATGTCACTTCGGCCCCACGGAACAGACGCAGTATGTTCAAACCGGCGGCGAAAAAGTCTTCCGGAGACTCAAATCGGTTTTTACAAGGCCGTGGGAAGGCAATGGCAGTGACTTTGTCCATATTTTTATACAGTCTATGTTTTGTACACATTTGCATTTAAACCCCAAAATATGCATACTTCTACCAAAACTGCAATTTGGGATGATATGAAAAGAAAAAAACACGAAAAATACACGAAAAATATGCTTGTGGGCCGTACGTTTCTTTTTCAGCTATTGTTAGATCGTAAGCAAGGGTAGACTGATTTGTTATGGTGGTTCTCCAGTAACCAAGTCAGAGAGCCTGTTGTCAGAGGCAGAAATGGTTTTCTCTCACTGTTCATTCAGCTGGTTCAAGAGCTATACTCACTCGTGCAAATGTTACTTTTAATGCGCTCCTGTTTCATGATCATAATTAATATGACACGGTACCAGGCCTACCCTAACTGCACGACTGGGTCAGATTTGATCTGACTGTTTACCACAGGTTTTTGCAGCCATGAAGTAATTATATCCGTAGCAGTGTTCCATTATTTATTTGGTTTTTAGACTCCCTCATACCGGCTGAGCTGAATATATTTTATTTTGCTTAACCATTTATGCTGCTGGAGTTTTACTGAAGAATTTTTACTTCTTCTTGAGCTCGTCAACATTATTGCGAAAGATGAAAGCTGGTCACAAGTTCACGCCCCAGTCACATCACCAGCTTTAGCATGGATTGTCAGCGAACAATTCTAATATTTATCTTCATTAATAAAGCCTGATTCATTTAAAGGGTTCTTAAAGCTGGGGGTGTTTTCGAGGAGAGCCTAAAGAGTAGCAGGAGATGTGAGCATAAGTAAGAAAAACGAATATTACATCAACTGTAAGGTGAAAAAAATTGCCTATATCCATTTGAGCATGGGCACGGTTAGACGCTGTGTGTCAATGACCCTCACCCACTGGATCGACTGTTATACAATATATAAATAGTCCTGTGTAAAAATAAAGTATAAAATACAGTGTTCTTTGCTACAAAACTGCACTGTGCTGAGTCTTGCATAAGGCCCGGATATTCAAGGGAAAATTGATATGATATTCAATCCATACCCATTTCATGATTACATGCCAACTTCTACTCTTAATTATTCGATCCATTCTCAAATGTTAGATAAATGTATTGATGGGCTAATGAATGACAGCTGATAACTTATTGGTGGACACAAAAACCTGCATACACACTAGCCCATAGGGGCTGAAATAACCCACCGCTGTCTTATACAACACCCACAATGAGGTGGCCAGAGAAATAACAACAGCAAAATCCTGACCAAAAAGTAAAAAGAAAAGGTGGGGTGTAATTAGGGCTGAAAATAGATTTGACGTTGATGTTCTGATGTTCCAGCGGATGATGAAAGGTGGGGCCGTGTGTCATGTTTTTTAATGCTTTGACAACCACTCTTTGGGCGAGAGAATCTTCAGTGAAAAATGCAGTGACCTTTCAGGAAGGATGAATTTGGTAGACAGGCAGCTGCTCCAGAGGAGTGCAGAACATTACAGGGAGGTTTTATTAACCCACTCCTTAATGTGACCACTGTATGCTTTATGCGCTGAAGGGCACTGGCTCTGCAAGATTTCCTGTAACACAATTTTTCCATTTTGCAAAATGATTTTTTACTTCGGAAAAGGGTGCATTGTCGTTTCGAGGTCATTTTTAATACCGGCTTGCAAGTTCAGCCTGCACAATTAACTGTCATTACATATACTGTAAATGTGTCCTTTGGAAACAGTTAAATGTTGATTATATTAGCCCTGTTGTGATGGCGATGAGTTCCTATGTTGCATCTACACAAATTGGCAGGCTCCATGCATCTTTCAGCTCAAGTCAAATGTACTTTATGTTTTTTATTTAAAGGTGCACTATGCAGGATTTTAACCTAGAAAATATTATTAAATAACCATGCTCAGTCATATCTATGATGCACTGGCAATCTCTGTTGAAAAATAAAAATAGCCTAAACCTTGCTCCTCTGCCTGTATTTATTATTCTAAGATGTGTTCATGACGTTTCTGGGTGTAGTGCTCTTTTCTGTGAGGGGGGTGGGTGTGGCTACAGAGCCTGTGGAGTGGAATCAGGTTACTTTTAGCGGAGTGTTAAGTTAGCTACTGCAATGGTGGGGGTGAAGAAGCAGATGACAACAAAGCCAAAAAAGCCGAAATGGCGCGTTCAAGAACCACAGTCAACCTAGGGTTTGCTTAAACGTGCTTCATTCTATTATGAGTGCTTCAGCGTTTACTCTGGGCAGTCTGTTTGATGAGCCCGGGTCTATCTTTCTTTATATGCACTCTACCATACTGAGGGCACATTCTCTCTTTTATAAGCTTTGACTGAAGCACACCAGATAGCCTTTATTTCATTGTTATACCACTGCCTAATTACTGTTACCATCCATATAGAACAATGCATGCATGTTGCGAAAAATGTTATTTTAATTTGATCTTTGCTTAACATTTGCTTGCTGTGCTCAATTTTGTTCTTGCCCTGAACAGAGGTAAGTGGGCGGAGTTTAGGATGGAGGAGGAGACTTATTTTATTGTAAACACAGAACTACAGCAAGGATAAAAATAATGCATAGTGCACCTTTAAAATAAATTTGGAACCCAATGTGTGGCTGTACATATCCAATTCCCACGCAAATTTGGAACGTCTGCAACAGCAGCCATGTAGATGCGCAAACCCCACTCCCTTTGGAACGTGGTGTCACCAGCCGTTTCTGTTCACACTGCAGACTACAGCTAAGCTCGCATAGAGTGGAGTCGGAGGAAGACACTTCTTACACCGCTTTATTTAGTGGGGGTTGCTAGATAATGATGAAACGCAGAACCCTAACTGACTGAACCTTCCCATAATCCTCGGCAATGCAATCGGCAATTGGCCATCGTCCTTCGGAGCTACCAGTCGGAACTGGCACGGTCTGGATTCGATCGAAGAACATAGGTCTCATCCACACACCACAGAGTGGTGCCTTCACCGAATGAGCCACTCACCAATTTGTCAAATATACTCGAATAAAAACAGAACTATAGAAAATACTCGATAAAGCAGTCAATCCCCATAAGTACCTCAAGTATATGAGACAAACTACTTTTAACTTGATACTGTCCACTCCTGGTGGGTTGACTGCATAAACCGCAAATATAATTGTAATTGTAAGGGTTTGGGTTTGTAAAAATGAGCCAAAAGTGACAAAACAAAGCACGATTACAGAACAAGTCACTCACGAACGTGAGGACCACTAAAAGAGTCTCAGTAGCAAAATAATAAACAACCCACTAACACGGGTGTGGCTCGTAGACACAAGCAGAAAAGTAAGAGAACAGAAACTCCTAAACAGAAATACACAAGCATAAGCTCGAAAATGAGAAAACAAAGAATCACCTTCGGAACGTAGACTATAACGCCCGATAAGATGTGAAAAATAAATTAAATAAAAATAAACCTCTCACTCTCAATATAGCAGAGAGTAGAAGAGAGTAAGAAACAAAAATAACGAAAGGGACTAATCCCTAAAGAGCTTCAAGGACAGCTAAAGCCAATCTAGTAGTGAAAATATAGAGCAGCTATTTTCTAACCAACCCTGACTACGTGAAGGCACGAAATGACAAAGAAGCGCCAAGAAGCGGAAGTGAGAGGCTTAAATACCTTGCAGGTAATCGGACAGGTAAAACGAATGATAAGCGTGGACAAGAACCATAGCGAAACAGGAAAAAATAGCCACGGACCATGACAGTAATGTAAATAATAACAACTGCTTTCAGACAGAGGTGAAAATGGCCTCCTGTGTAGAGTGAATACCGTTCCCTGTGGTCAGCCCACGCTCACATGGTTGTTCATCACTCACAACATCAGTCAAACTGACCTCGAGCATTTATCACAGCAGTGGTCGAAAGATCCT